>OZ024873.1:51516759-52766759 GCA_964017185.1 Rugalucina vietnamica
GTTTACTTATTTCTTTTTAATTAGAAAATGTGATATTCAAGTAAATAATATTACATTCAATAATATAATTGCAACTTTTTTCTTACTTTTGATATGAGAATGGATTTCCATATGCAAATTTCCATTCACAAATTTAAATCATCTTTGAAAGCTTCAGTTATATAAAGTTTAAATGACCTGTACTTTTCTGTGATTAATAATAAAACAAAGAGGCATTTTACTTGAAGTTTCCATGTTTGTGCAGATGTGAATGTTACTGCAAAATCCAATACGTCTACCCAGGAACACTAGAGGAAAAAGGCCCTTTCTTAATTTCGTAATGGAACTTACCTACAGAAAAACTTGACCATGTCAGTTATCTCATAGTCTCTAAAGATGTGTAGGCGCGTAGATGTGCAGATGAGCAGATGTGCAGATGTGCAGGCTTGTCTTAGCTCAAGGATAACTTACCTACATGCAACTTAGCTAGTTCATATTTAAACTGAGACCCAGGGTGCGCACTCTGGCGTCTTTTTCTGAAAACTTCTAGCGTCTTTTTTATAGCGCCATTTCTAGCGCTACGCTTATTTGAAATGGCGCTATAAAAAAGACGCTAGAAGTTTTCAGAAAAAGACGCCAGAGTGCCCACCATTACTACTGATGCTGTTTGTTTTCAAATAGAAATAAACATTCATATTTTAGACGCAAATTGTTAAAAATCACAAACGTCACATAAACGTCAGAACGAAAACATGCGATCAAATCCCGTTTATGGCAAATCATTACTCATTGTGCAGGGACATAAAATATACTTTCAAAAATATCCTTACATGGGCAATGTAGAAGAAAACGAGGATGTAAATTGTTGCGAAACTTTTGCGTGTAAGTAATTTAGCCCAAACTCAATGTTCCTAAACCAACTTTCGTCCATATTTTCAAGGAACCATGTACACCTAATCTCCAGTATGTTTGGAGAAGTGCCGAGGCAAAAACTCCTTCGAAAATTTACAGTTAACACAATATCAGAAAACAGCTTATTGAAATGTCCCATACTGATGCGCGTGCGCAGAATTAACTTCAACTTTATCACGGGCCAGCGGTTATTTAAATTCTGCAAGAATCTTGAAAAATAAAAAATGTTCAGTATCTTGTACAGAGGTCTTGCACTACGGGTTGGAATACATCAACTTCTCAAATTACCGGTACCTCCCTTTGAATAGAAAGTGATTTTCAAGTCATCTTTTATTACTTCATCTACCTGACAAAGACATTGTTTTCGTGGCCAAATGGCAAAGTTGAAAGAATCAATCTTAATGACCCTTTAAGCGAAAATGAACGGGCACTATATAAAAAAAATCCACTAAAAATTTACATACTTTTCACAGCTGAAAAAGTATTGTAATGTATATTGCATGGACGTATTTCCCTACTTAATATTTCAGATAATTGTCCGTATGGAACAAACCCAATGACGTTGCGTGGTTGTGTCAAACGTAAGTATATTGAGACGCGTCATGAGAATACCGTTATTCAGGGGTTCCTATAATTTGTGTTTGTGTTGCCAGTTTTTTCGTGACGTTGAATAATGATGGATATGGAACTGTTTTCTAAATGAATTTAAATTTCCGCTAAATTTTACGTCCTTGTCGAGTTTGCATCTTCGTGAAATTATATATACCTCGTACACTTGCATACCGACTTTTAGTACAATTTTTCACTTTTAAGTTTACATGTAACCTGCTTTTGATAAATGATACCATGAGCAAACATGAATGTAAGAATGTAGTAAACTACATAGGAAAACATGTCCGTGCAATGAATACCCTGTAAACCCTACTTTTAATAGAAAAAACCGGGATTTGCAGGGGTATACCTAATTTTCTTATTTTTGATCCAAAACATACATTGTGGGTACTAGTTAGAACTACCGCCTCGGCGAGGCGGTTATAAAGTGTACCCACAATGTATGTTTTTAGCAAGAATATTAAAAATACCAAAAAATTCTGGTGAAAATTTCAATTTTTACGGCTGAAAAAAATCTCTGTATTGCATGGTCGTGTTTTATAATTATATGTAGCGTTTTCTCGTGTGTTCAGTATAGATGTGTGTTGTTGCAGGTGGGCGGCTGGGAGGATCGTGTGTTCGCGGACGATGCTTTGAGAGGAATGTCAGTTGCAACCGTCGCACGAACAGATGCGAATGTCGCGGGAGATGCAAGGCCAAGCTGACCTGTCAAGATAGATACTAAATCAACAACAAAATCATTACGAAAACTTGTCCATACAAAGATTTTTAAAGATCTAAAAAATGAAAAATTTCAGATTTTTTGTTTCTTTTAATTTTGCTCAAAAAATGGATTGTGGGTGCACTTTAGAACCGCCTAGGTGAGGCGGTTCCAACGAGAACCCACCATCTATGTTTTGGAGCAACAGTAAGAAAATAGATAGCTACATGTCTACCCTTACATACCCTAGTATTACTATATCACGGACATGTTTTCGTGATGTGTACCCAGTGCAAATTACAGTAATCATAAAAGCAGTTAAAATGAAAATAATTATGTTAAAATCAGTTGAAAACTTTCGATATTTTTGTGTTCAATACATGGATAGTGGTTGTACGTTAGAACCGCCTCTAACAAGGACCTACATCTATCTCTGTTTTGGATTGGAATAGACAACCCTCTTAAAATCATCGCAAAAGCGCAAGACTCTTGTGACATTTTTCAAAACAACGAAAACATTTATCAAATCGAATTTCTCATCCTTTTATAAATATTTGGCATTCATATCAGTCACAATAAAATGAGCATTTGGTATATAAATTTTCTTGCTTGTGTTTTGGGGTAAACCAGATTATCATAGCCCGTTTGGGAAAAGTCATCATGAAAACATGTCCGTGTAATGTATATCCCTTTGAACCCCACTTTTATATAGCAAAACTGGGGTATGCAGGGGTATACCTAGTTTTCTTATTTTTGCTCCAAAACATAGATTGTGGGTACTCGTTAGAACCGCCTCAGCGAGGCGGTTCTAACGTGTACCCATAATCTATGTTTTGAGCAAAAATAAGAAAAATATCCAAATTTTTCTACTGAAAATTTTCATTTTTTACAACTTTAAAAATTTCTGTGTATTGCATGGGCATGTTTTCGTAATGGTGGGACTTAAATGGATTCATCCTGTCCTTCCGCGATTCCTTAGTTCTGTGAACAATTGTTTTCCGCTTAAATTACCTTGAGAATGAATTGGCAGTATCTTATCAAATTTTGTAAGAACATCAACATTGACAAGATCTAGCTTGAGATTGTTACTAGTTCTTTTTTGCAACATTTTGACGGAGTAAAAGAACATTTATGTAAAAACAAAATTCAAATGTCCCCAGCCTGACAACGGAAAATGCCAATTTCCACTTTTTCTCCATACATGTCAATGGAAATTTCAAGTTGCCATGGCAACCAGAGTTCTTATCCGATCGAAATAAAAAACATAAATATTTGTTCCCCCCAACTGTAGATGCTTTATGTGAAATATGAAAAGATTTGGCCTAGCAGCTTCAGAGGAGAAGTCGTTTGAAAATGTTGACGACGAGGACGGTCGACGCACGGACGGCGGCTCGACTACTATACTATAAGCTCACCTTGTGAGCCTTCGGTTCAGGTGAGCTAAAAATGGTTATTCTTTCATAATTTACAAACAAAATAACAAACCATTAACCATGGTTCCTTGTGGAATCTTTGAAACTCAAATATCAGCGAAATTTTTGTTAAAAATTTGGCTCAATGTGTTATGTAATCAATTAAGGCATACTTCATCACAAGATCTGGAAGTTTTATACACAGAGTAAATATTTGAGCCGCCTCATTGGAAAGCCAACAATCTGCATAGGCGAAAGCAAAGACGCAGATCAGCTTCGCGGAAACCATGAAGCTGATAAGCGCCCTTTGTTTTCGCTACTCGGATAGTACAATTCCTTTTCTACTTAAATCTGAAATTTCAAGCTTCTAGTTCTTTTCTGTGCTTGTACCGGCCGATTTGTGTCAGACCTGTTCGAAAACCACATTGTTGGTTTTCCCACGAGGTGGCTCATTTATAGACATGCTGAACACATTATATAAACAAATTCAGCCAGTTGTTCATTTCTTTCCGGTGGCGATTGTTAAAAAAACAAGAAGAGTTGCCAATATATCGCAGGGGTATATTGATAACTGAAGGCACCTGTATAAATGGGTAAAAATAAGACTCACAACTTGTGTCCAAATGATTTATTTCCCTTCCTATGAAAGCAAACAAGCCAGGGCCTAGTTTCATCAAAGCATTTAGGACAAATATTTATCCTACAAAACTGACAGAGATATGGTTTAGGATTTTCTAGAACAAAAATAGCTCGATGAAACCAGGCCCTGTTTACTTATAGTGTACCAAATAAAAAAAAAGAAAAATATACCAATGTATACCTCATGGAAAAAAAATTCTAACAAGGAAAAATGAAGCATTCAGTTGCCTGGCAATGAATAGTTGAGTACATAAAATTTTTCATCAAAAATGACATTTACTCAATAAGTCATGCATCTGTACATTATGAAAACTTGCCCATGCAATATACAGAGATTTTTTCAGTTGTAAAAAATGAAAATTTCATCAGAAAAAAAAAATGATATTTTTCTCATTTTTGCTCAAAACATACATTGTGGGTACACGTTAGAACCGCCTGTGGTATACCCCAGTTTTGCTATATAAAAGTGGGGTTCAAGGGGGTATACATTACACGGACATGTTTTCCTGATGAAATGGCAGAATGTCTATGATAACATCATGCAAACATGTCTGTGTGTTGAATACCCCCTTAAATACCACTTTTATATAGTAAAACTGGGGTTTGAAGGGTTATATCTATTTGTCTAATTAATTCTGATCCAAAACATGCATTGTGGGTACTGGTTCTAACGTGTACCCACAATGTATGTTTTGAGCCAAAATATTAAAAATATCAATTTTTTTTCTGTTGAAATTTTCAATTTGTACAGCTGAGAAAAAACTCTGCATATTGCATAGGCAAGTTTTCATAATGGATTGTATGATACATGTAGCAAGATGGTTAATCAGCCCATTAAACTCTGATATCATGAAAAAAAAAAAAAAGATTTTTGCCTATGCAAAAACAAAGGCGCAAATCAGCTGTGCAGTGTAACTGCACAGCTGATCAGCGCCTTTGTTTTCACTACAGGGATAGTACAATTCTTCCTCTACTTATAAACCACAGTTTCAAGGTTCTAGCTTTCTTCTGTGGCTGTACAGGCTGGTTTGTGTCAGACCTGGTCCAAAACCCTGAAAACTGGTTTCCTCATGATACGGCTCATTTTAATCTTGTTATGAGAAAACTGTGTCTTTCTATTCTTACTTCAGACACTGAGGAGCAAATGCTGTCCTAGGCAGCGGGCTCAGATATGAGCGGTTAACCAGTAATCAGATGGTCAGCCAGTCAGTGGTGTATAAGCTTTGCCTGGAGGCACAAGCAGTCTATCTATTTCTTTAGACCCCTATGGGCGGGGACCCACATGGTTCAACCTGCATACATGAACAATGTCAGCCCTTACAGGTTGCAAATATGAGCACAGAATGTTTCAAGAGATACTCGAATCAGGCAATTTCATTCAATACTTTTCCATCATGCTTGCAATCATCATGATTTATATTATTTTTACAATTACTATATAGAACCATACTATAAAGAACCAATCTGACAACATGCACAATAGTGCCATAACCATCGGCCGTACTTAATGGAACAAACATTACAATTATGTCAACAATAGCATTAATGCTCAGCAAACATACAATCATCACAGAAATAAGAAAATGTTCATTCATCTGATAAGTAAAAGACAATTCTGGTCTCCATACAACATTGTGGGTACTCATCAATGATACAACATTGTGGGTACTCATCAAAACTGACCTGCCCAGTAATGCTAAAGATGATCCACAATGGTGAAGAATATTCGAAATTATCCTTACATTATCATCAAATTCTCATCTTACATATTGACCATTTTTGCATAGGCTGGTTTCCAGCTTTCAAAAATCAATATTGGAAATACAGGTAACCAAAACCACCCTGACTTCAAGGTCAGTGTGGTTTTGGTTACCTGCATTTTCAATATTGGTTTTTTCTAAGCTGGAAACCAGCCGATAATGCAAAAATGGTGAATACCATCAATTCCACAACATCTATCTATATATAGAACCAATAAATAATACTAATTATAAGTAAAATAGATATTTTATAATAAGCATCAATGGCCATTTTATCCCGTTTTCCCGCACTGGGGTAGAACTTGTGAGTGTTTCACCAACAACACAGGTGTAGCTCTTAGCACGTATTGTACAACAGTGGCAGAGGAATAAAAAAGGTGTGAATTTTACATCTGAATGATAATTGATAGATTTTTTTTTTAAATTCGCTATAAAACTTTTAAAGCCTATGTTGTGCCAGCTCATAGGAAGTGTCTCAACAAAAAAATTGAGCCTTCACACAATTGCAAGAAAACCAACAATCTGGGTTTTCTAATAGGTTCGACACAAACCAGGCTGCACAGTCACAGAAGCAGGCTAGAAGTCTGAAATTGCAGATTTAGGAAGCTGAGACATTGTACTATCTATGGAGTGAAACCAAAGGTGCTGATCAGCTGATCTGCGCCTTTGGTTTTGCATAAACAGATTGTTGGTTTTCTGATGCAAAAGCCCATTAATTTTATCTTCATGAAGAACTGATTAAAGCACAGATTTTTGTGGCAAATCATAATATTACATGTATTTCTTTTACACCTTATCTATTCTTCCACTGTGTACCGCTGTATTGCACACTTTATCTGATTCTTTATTTCAATATCATATCTGCCTAAGTTAAATGATTAAAATGTCCCTTTCAAATTTAGAACCAGCATGTTCATTTTTTCTAACTGGTGCCATTATTCTTGGGACAAAGTATTTTTAGATAAAAATCCACAAAACATTAATCTTTCAAAGGCAATTATTGAAAACCATATTCAAATGGTGGTCAAAAATTTCCGCATCTGGGACCAATTCATATTTTCACCAAAGACAGTATGTTAAAACAAAGAGACAGATAAGCTCTCCTGTTATTATCACTATCATGAAATAAACATGAATTGATGTAGTTCTAACTCCTGTTAAACTGGCCTCTAAAAGCATGAAAATCTACAGAAATAGTCAAATTACTGGTCTCTTTTGCCACCAAAACATCAGGAAAACATGTCCCTACAATAAATACCCCCTGAAACCCCACTTTTACATAGGCATAACTCATCATATGTTTGGTGTCAGTTTATGTACAAAGTACATCATAATGCAAATGGATAAGCCCAAAATGAGCATAAAAATGCCTTGCTTTACATTACAAAAACATGTCCATGTACAGATTTTTCTTAAGTTGTAAAAATTGAAAAAAAATTTTAGGATGTTTTTATATATTTTTGCTCAAAACATAGATTGTGGGTAACGAGTACCCACAATCTATGTTTTGGAGCAAAACTAAGAAAAATAGATATACCCCTGCATACCCCATTTTAACTTTATAAAAGTGGGGTATAAAGGGGTATATATTTCACGGACATGTTTTCCTGATGAAGAGTAAAATTACTTTCAGATGATGACATAATTTTTTCTCTGTTGGACCACTTGCTTTCAGAAGCCATTTTATATAATGGCTATATGGCAGATTTATTTCTACTATTACTTATATGAACCTCAACGCGACAAAATGTACCTTCGGACATACTGACATTACTAGTAGAAAGAGACAAAAAAGTGGAAAAATCATCTATTCCATGTTTTAGAAATAACACTGTATTTGTAACCTTTGAACACCGGGCTACCAAATGAATGAGTTATGCAACAATTTTATTTTCAATATTTGGAGTTATCTGCCCTTGTTTTAGCCCATAATATACATATTTTTCCTATACCTATCGTTAAACGGTAACCATAGCAACCACATCGTCATAACATACACAAAATAATTTCGACGGATTGACTGCAATGATGATATGCTTCCATCTTAACTAGAGATTCGGATCCATGCTTAAACAATTTTAAGCAAATGCATGAGTTTTGAAGGCACTGCTAACATGCAGAAATGCATTACGCAACTTTGACGTCATTTTTCAGGACAATGACGTCTGTAGGGTTCATATAGTAAACTGGTCATAACTCACAAACTAAGTTGAATAACCCAGCCAAATAAAGACTAACATATTCAAGAAACATTATACCATTCAAAGTAACATTGTTTTTCTAATACTCAAAAATTGTCCGACGGTACTTTTTCTCACGTTGTGGCCCATATTATTTGTACACACAAGTTATGCAATCTTTATACAATTGTACAGTTTAGTGAGCTTGGACAAGAAGAAACAAGACAATTCTGGGTCAGTTTCCATGTCAACACAGTCAGGGTAACCCATTTGTGATAGTCAAATGGACTCAAATGACATCATTATCATTTGAGCCGCCTCGTGGGAAAACCAACAATGTGGTTTCCGAACAGGTCCGACTCAAACCAGCCTGTACAAGCACAGAAGCTGGCTAGAAGCTTGAAATTTTGGAGTTAAGTAGAGGAGGAATTTGTTTTCGCTTCCAAGAAGCGTAAACAAAGGCGCTGATCAGCTTCGCGGTTACCGGTAACCGCGAAGCTGATCTGCGTCTTTGTTTTCGCCTATGCAGATTGTTGGTTTTCTCACGATGCGTATCATTTGGTTGTGCACACTTTCATCTCTAGCGGCATGAGGAGTGATTTCAGGTTTTAATTTCATTTAACTCCTTTAAGCAGAAAAATAGCACCAAATGGGCCGCCGCATTCTGCCTTTGTCCCATCAACGGGACACCAGGTTTAAATAATTCTTGGATTCAATACCAATGGCACAAAGTTCTCAGTAAAATGCCTTTAAATAGTTGTTGACATTTTATACATCAGGAAAACATGTCCGTGTAATGTATACCCCCTTGAACCCCACTTTTATATAGCAAAACTGGGGTATGCAGGGGTATACCTATTTTTCTTATTTTTGCTTGAAAACATAGATTGTGGGTACTCGTTAGAGCCGCCTCGGCGAAGCGGTTCTAACGAGTACCCACAATCTATGTTTTGAGCACAAATAAGAAAAACATCAAAAATTTTCCTCTGAAAATTATCGATTTTTGACCTGAAAAAATTACTGTATATCATATGGGCATGTTTTCATAGTGATCCCATTAAATTGTGCAGCCGAGTAAGAAGACTGCTTCTTTTTAATATGGGATAACATGTTCTGTACCTGCATATATCCAATTAATGGACCAAAAAGAAATGACACCATTTTCTCCATTTTACTAAAAGGTTTGACACAGAAAAAACTCTGCAAATGGGCACTACATTACATGGCTACCTACCCAGAAAACTTGTTCTGTACATGCATCAGCTCAAATAAGTGAATGAAAGACCAAACTAATGTACGAAATATACATCAAATTATGTAACATTCAAATATGAAGATTCTCAATCTTAGGAAAATCTGTCCTTGCAGATCTTGACTAGGCCTTTCTCAAACCATGTCTCGAGGTTATAGAACTTTTTTCATGCTCAACTCAGCTGAGTATAAAACTTAAACTCAACATGACATTTCAGGTTTAGATCACTAAAGCCTGTAATTTGGAATTTTAACATTTATGAGCAGGATAAATTTTAGTCTCAGCTGAACTGAGCATGAAAATGTTTTTATAACCTCAGGGCCTGGCAGGCAGTTTTATTTAGAAAAAGGTATCACTCTGTGTGTTGAAAAAAAAAACAAAAAAAAAAAAACAAAGCATCATTCTGCTCTGTATTTTTTAGCATCTGCAAAAAGTAGGTTTTATCATCACGAAAACATGTCCGTGTAATGTATACCCCCCCTAAACCCCACTTTTATATAGCAAAACTGGGGTATGCAGGGGTATACCTATTTTTCTTATTTTTGCTCCAAAACATAGATTGTGGGTACTCGTTAGACTGCCTCGAGGAGGCGGTTCTAACGTGTACCCACAATCTATGTTTTGAGCAAAAATAAGAAAAATATCAAAATAATTCAGCTGAAAATTTTCAATTTTTAAAGTTTAAAAAATCTCTGTTTATTGCATGGGCAAGTTTTCATAATGTCATTGCACAGCTCATATAACTTTGAAATGATAACAAAAAGATGAACATATAAGAGTATGTTAATTTCAAAACAAAAAAAAAAATATTGAATAAAGCAATTAAACAAAATAACGGATTTCTTATGCACACTTAGATAATGCTCAAACTAATCAGTCATAATTACTTCAGTTCAAATGATTGGAAATAGCAGTGCATTTCCATACTAAACAATTAACACTTTCAAAATCTCAAAACTATCTCGTTGTCCGAAAGGTCATTGAAATCACACAACAGTCATGAGACATGATACATATACATGTACTTGCAAAATCAAGCCAAGATTCGTGAGATTTTGGCATAAATGTCCATTCAATGAGACTGCAGTGTGAAAATTGCAATTATATCGCTAATCTTTGTCGCAAAACTAACTAGTAGCTAACTAGTCTCTAGTTGTTGCATCCAGTGAAATTCTATGTGTAATACTGAAAAGTAAAAACAGCATCTAAGTGTATGTGAGCACAAATTTCAAATGTTTTGGGAGCCCAACTATCTTTCCCACTTAAACCATAAGAGACCGGGTTGGAGCTCCCTCTTAAGATTTTCTCAAGAAATGGATTTAACAATAAATATACAAGATGATACAAGATGATCAAGACATGATTAAACCACAACCATACTATCGTCAAGACAAATAAGCCTTTGCATAAGAAAACCAACAATTTGGGTTCCGAACAGGTCCGATACAAACCAGCCCGTGCAATAACAGAAGCAGGCAAGAAGCTTAAAATTTTGAATTTAAGTAGAAAAGGGATCCTACGATCCATTTAGCAAAAACAAAGGCACTGATCAGCTTCGCGGTTACCGCGAAGCTGGTCTGCGCCTTTGTTTTCGCCTATGCAGATTGTTGTTTTTTCCATGCAGCAGCTCAAATACATATGAACCCTTATACCCTGGCAGTTGAATGACAATAATATTATACTTTGTGACAAAATGTGATTTATTTACAATGATCACCCAAGAAACATAAGCATTAGCTAGATCATGAATAGAAATTGTAGCTGCTATCGAGATTCTTACTCTACAATACTGCAGAAGACATTGATCAGAACATATCTTAACCAGCCTGCAGGACCCGAGGTTATAAAACTTTTTTCATGCTCAACTGAGCTGAGACTGAAATTTATCCTGCTCATAAATGTTAAAATGACATCACTTGTTGGGATATTAACATTTATCAGCAGGATAAATTACTGGTTTGAAGGTTTAAACTGAAAATTTCAATTAGATTGGGCTGTTTCAATATCTATGAAGAAGTGAAATTTCATCCTTAGCTGAGTTGAGCTTGATAAAGTTTTATAACCTCGGGCGCTGGTTTGGGCTTCAGACATGAAGATCATACAAATATTTGAGCTGCGTTATGAGAAAACCGGATTTTTGCATATGCGAAAACAAAGCTGCAGATCAGCTGTGCAGTAACTGCACAGCTGATCAGCACCTTTGTTTTTTGCTGCACAGATAGTACAACTCCTCTTCTTCTTAAATCCGAAATTTCAAGCTTGTAGCCATCTTCTGTGGCTGCATAAACCAGTTTGTGTCGAACCTGGTCAGAAACCCAGAAGACCCATTTTCTCGCATCACGGCTCATTTCTCAAACTTATTGCAAAGTTTCCTATCATGAACAGCTTAAACATGTTTACAACCAGGTACCATAAGAAACTGTTAGGTGTCCCAACATATAGGCCAGTCAATCCAATTAAAGACAGTATCTGGTGAAAAAGAATGGATAATTTTCTACCTTCTCTACAAAAGCTTTAAAGCAAGTTCTGGTTACTCAATTAAAGTGTGGTAGGAGACACATATGAGCCGCCTCGTGGGAAAACCAACAATGTGGTTTCCGAACAGGTCCGACACAAACCGGCCTGTACAAGCACAGAAAAGAGCTAGAAGCTTGAAATTTCGGATTTAAGTAGAAGAGGAATTGTACTATCCGAGTAGCGAAAACAAAGGCGCTGATCAGCTTCGCGGTTACCGCGAAGCTGATCTGCGACTTTGTTTTCGCATATGCAGATTGTTGGTTTTCCCATGGGGCGGCTCATATTCTATTCTATTGTACAATATGGGTGTTACAGGAATCCATAGTGATTCACGAACTGTTACAAAAACAGGCACCTTGCTATCAGTAAACAAGACAGTAGCTTGGTTCTAGGCTGGACCTGGTCATGGTCATGGAATAATAAACCAGCCAGGGCCGTCAAGACATTGTGAGCTTCAGTTGCAGCTTATAGAACCGCTCCTGTTGCTTTAATCTGGTTCCAAGGTTATAAAACTGTTTTCATGCTCAACTCAGCTGAGCATAAAACTTCAATAGCTCAGAAATACTAAAATTGCAAAAATTAGTTGAAAATTCTGGCATAAATCCCATAAGCCAGTAATTTATCCTGCTGATAAATGTTAAAATTTTAACATTTATCTGCAGGATAAATTTTAGTCTCAGCTGAGTTGAGCTTGAAAAATATTTTATAACCTCGGGCCCTGGTATTCACATGAAGACTAAAGCAAGATTCAATCTTTTTTTTTTTAATTTCCACCATTTTTTGAGACCAAAATCACATCATTTTAAGAAGCATGCAAAATTATCCAATCATGATCCCTTTATCTATACACATCTTTAAATGTTTTCCATTCATAATTTTATACTTGAACCAACAATATTTAGCATCAATAATATATAAATATCAGTGCCACATACATATTAACAAAAACTTTTAACTCACAAACCCATGTAATTATACCATATCAACCCTTACTGCAAAAAAAAAAAAAAAAAAAAAAAAAAAAAAATGATTGTTGAGGATTCAACCAGTCTGACAGCAAATAGTACTCTACATAACCATGTGAGCCGTGTCAAGATAAAACCAACAATATGGACCAGGTCCAACACAAACCAGGCTGCACAAGCACAGAAGATGGCTAGATACTGGAAATTTTAAATTTAGAAAGTACAGGAACTGTACTATCTGTGTAGCGAAAACAAAGGTGCTGATCATGTAACCGCAAAGCTGATATGAGCCTTTGTTTTTGCAATTGTAAAACATTGGATTTCTCAAGACGTGGCTCATGTGTACAGAATCCACTGCATTAAAGTAATAGAGCCCTAGTAAGAGTTAGTGCCCTTGGTTGGCAGCGCTTTTTTTTTTCTTTTTGCAATAAGGGTCATTTTATAGTAATTGTCCCAAAACTATAGAAATAGATGTACTATGTAACGATACAAGAGACAGAAAGACATATGAGCCTGTGCATGAGAAAACCAACAATTTGGGTTTCCGACCAGGTCCAACACAAACCGGCCTGTACAGTCACAGAAGATGGTTAGAGGCTTGAAATTTTGGATTTAAGTAGGAGAGGAATTGTACCGCGAAGCTGATCTGCGTCTTTGTTTTCGCCCATGCAAATTGTTGGTTTTCTCACGCACAGGCTCATATAACAATTAACAAAATTGAAAACAAGTACATGTAGTGATGTTTATCCCACTCAAAATACAATTTTAATCGTAACCTTTAATTTTTATAAGCATACACAGTGGGTGCAATGTTTTCAGTTTTAGTAGTCATTTATTCATGAGCACATATTTTGTGCATTGTTGATGTCATGTGTAACATAACACAATGAGAACAGAAAAGCCTTTTATCACTCCTTACACTAGCTAGAATTTTTTTAAATACTGAAATACACCTGATGCCAGGGAAATGCAGTTTGCAGTGCATCATACAACAGAAAAGAATTCCATCATTATGTCATCAACAGTGACCATGCACCATCAAAATCACTACAAAATGACATGAGATTTCACAAATTTGAAAAAAAAAAAAAATGACCATTAAAACTAAAAATGTTGCACCCTTTCAATTTGATTTTACCATATTTAAGCATACATATACATGTATTTACCATTTTCAAGAGATTTCCAAGAAAATACAATAATTGATGAAAAATGTCACCATGGAAACAATATCGTGACTCAAACTGAGGATTTCCAGATCAGATCCCAAAATAATGAACAACAACATAGGAGCCGTGTCATGAGTAAACCAACATTTAGCATAGGCGAAACCAAAGGCGCAGATCAGCTTCGCAGTAACTGCGAAGCTGATCAGCGCCTTTGTTTCCGCTACACAGCTAGTACAGTTCCTCTACTTTTTAAATCTACAATTTCTATCCTCTAGCCATCTTTTGTGCTTGTACAACTCGGTTTGTGTTAGACCTGGTCGGAAACCAATCTGTTGCTTTTCTCACGACGTGGCTCATATTATGAATTTTAGCATACAAACAGGAAGCAAGAAACCTTACAAACACCAAACAATTTTTTTCTCACCAAATAGAGATGCTCCTATAGTATGCAATGGATCATTGAGCAAAGTTGCTTTGAGAAAAAAAATGTGTCTATAACTTTCAGTCAGACAAAATATTGTCTATAATTTTCAGACAAAAGCACAGTTAATATAGAGAAACACAGATCAAAATTCCTATCAGAAAACTACCTGGCTGCGAGGTTATAAAACCTTTTTTCATACTCAGATCAGTCAAGGCTGAAATTTATGATCCTGCTCATAAATGAGCCTGTGCGTGAGAAAACCAACAATTTGGGATTCCGACCAGGTCCCACACAAACCGGGCTGTACAGTCACAGAACATTGTTAGAGGCTGGAAATTTTGTATTTAAGTAGAAGAGGGATTGTACCGTCCATGTAGCGAAAACAAAGGCGCTGATCAGCTTCGCGGTTACCGCGAAGCTGATCTGCGGCTTTGTTTTCGCTTATGCAAATTGTTGTTTTTCTCATGCACAGGCTCAAATGTTAAAATGACAACAATTGTTGGCATTTTAACATTTATCAGCAGGATAAATTGAAGATTTTGGTGATTTAGACCAGAAATTTCAATTTATTTGGGCTATCTCAATATTTATGGACAAAGAAAATTTCAGTCTCGGCTGAGTTGAGCATGAAAAAAAGTTTTTTAACCTCAGGGCCTGGTCTGAGCCAATAGTGGTCTGCAATTTAGGTCAACAATATTTTATTTATCATTCATTTTTCATGTGATACAAATATACCGACAAATCACTGCTTGCATTTGGACTGAACCAATCCAAATATGTTTGAACCTCAAAACTAGAAATGCGTGTTTGTAAAACACTATGCCCCCAACTGTATGCTTGTCCCTAAACTGGCAGTTTGTAGGATTCATTTATTTAATTCGAATGCAGTCAAATTTAATTTCCTGAAGAAGCTGTCGGTTGCATCTGTTTTGACCTCGATCCAGAAACAGAATGTAAGCTTTTTTGCAGGCGAGTTAGAAATGAAGTAAAAATTTAAAAATGGAGTAATTTTGTCAAAATTTGACAGAGAGTCCTCAAAAGTTAATCAGGTGATCTTCTTCTCAGCCCCAACCAGCATACCAAATATGAAGGCTCTAGCTAGCTAGCTCAAATACGTTTTGAGATATCTTGCACACAAGATTTTCAAAATTTGTTTTCAAAGGGACATTATTCCAAAAAGGGGCATAACACATACATGAAAAAAATACAGGCCAACTATTTTTTCAAGAGGAATCTGTATATGAAATTTCAAAACCCTATCATTCACCGTTCAAAGGTTTCAAATTTCACCGAAAAGTGGAAAAACCAATCAAAATTTCAAAATTCTGTATTTTTGTAAAAACTTGACGGAAAGTTCTCAAAAGTTAATCAGGTCATCTACTTCTCAGCCCCAACAAGTGTACCAAATATGAAGGCTCTAGCTTCAATACTTTTTGAGATATCTTGCACACAAGATTTTCAAATTTTGTTTTCAAAGGGACATAACTCAAAAAAGGGACATAATTTGGCCATATAAAAAAATACGGGTCAACTATTTTCTCATGAGGAATGTGTATATGAAATTTCAAAACCCTAGCATTCACCGTTCAAAAGTTTCAAATTTCACCGAAAAGTGGAAAAATCAATCAAAATTTCAAAATTCTGTATTTTTGTAAACATTTGACAGAAAGTTCTCAAAAGTTAATCAGGTCATCTACTTCTCAGCCCCAACAAGTGTACTAAATATGAAGGCTCTAGCTTTAATACTTTTTGAGATATCTTGCACACAAGATTTTCAAATTTTGTTTTCAAAGGGACATAACTCAAAAAAGGGGCATAACTTGGCCATACAAAAAAATACGGGTCAACTATTTTATTATGAGGAATGTGTGTATGAAATTTCAAAACCCTAGCATTTACCGTTAAAAAGTTTCAAATTTCACCGAAAAGTGGAAAAATCAATCAAAATTTCAAAATTCCGTATTTTTGTAAAAATTTGACGGAAAGTTCTCAAAAGTTAATCAGGTCATCTACTCCTCAGCCCCAACAAGTGTACCAAATATGAAGGCTCTAGCTTAAATACTTTTTGAGATATCTTGCACACAAGATTTTCAAATTTTGTTTTCAAAGGGACATAACTCAGAAAAGGGGCATAACTCGGACATGAAAAAAAAAACGGGTCAACTATTTTTTCATGAGGAATGTGCATATGAAATTTCAAAACCCTAGCATTCACCATTCAAAAGTTAACACACACACACACAGACAGACACACACACACACACACACAGACAGACAAGCCGAAAGCAATATGCCCTTCCAACTTTTTCAAAGTTGGGGGCATAAAAACTAAGATTCAGATCAACCTGTAAGTCATGTGTAGACTTTGAGTAAAGCCTTTTCAATCACAAAATTAAACTGTCAGAACTAATATCAAAATTTTCATTTTGTAAGATTTCTTGTTTCAAGCTTTTATTTCCAACAGAACAAACAGGGTACATATTTGATGACAAACGGGCAGAGTTTTTAACTATCAACAAAAACGATGTTGCTAATGCCTATTTGAAATCCATAGTGATAACAAATTGTCTTGATGAAAGAAGAAACCTCCTTAAATTTCCTGGCTAGCTTGGACCCTGTAACTGTCACCAAACATGCACCCTATGAGTTCTACAGAATGTGTTTCATGATCACTCTAGATTCTCTGCACTTTCAGTTTGATGGGTAATACCACATCTCCGCCTACTGTCTCCTGGGGATATGACGGTTTAATACCTTGAGCCAACAACTCTGCAATTACCTCCTGATCACCATTTATACTCAGCTTCTGTAAATAAGTCAAAATAAAATAAAACGAGAGAACCAATCTTCTATGTTTCCAACCAGGTCCGACAAAACCAAGCCAAAGAGGGTGTCTAGAAGCTTGAAATTTGGATTTAACAAAAAGAGGAATTGTACTTTCTGTGAAGCGAAAACAAAGATGCTGATCAACTGAATTGCCTAGGAGAAGCAAGGCAATGAATACTTAAATGGAGAGGATATTATGTATAAATACATGTACCATATGTTGTTCAATAAGTGATTTATCAAGAAAACTCACATTGTGTGGTAAATTACTCACAATCAAGCGAAATTTTGTAATTGAGTTAGTGCTTTATGGCCACAGCTAACAACAGCTAAGCTCATGTTGGGACAGACACTTAGGGCTTTATGGCCGCAATCAACAGCTAAGCTCATGTTGGGACAGACAGTTAGTGCTATATGGCCATAATCAATAGCTAAGCTCATGTTGGGACAGACAGTTAGTGCTATATGGCCATAATCAATAGCTAAGCTCATGTTGGGACAGACAGTTAGTGCTATATGGCCATAATCAATAGCTAAGCTCATGTTGGGACAGACAGTTAGTGCTATATGGCCATAATCAATAGCTAAGCTCATGTTGGGACAGACAGTTAGTGCTATATGGCCATAATCAATAGCTAAGCTCATGTTGGGACAGACAGTTAGTGCTATATGGCCATAATCAATAGCTAAGCTCATGTTGGGACAGACAGTTAGTGCTATATGGCCATAATCAATAGCTAAGCTCATGTTGGGACAGACAGTTAGTGCTATATGGCCATAATCAATAGCTAAGCTCATGTTGGGACAGACAGTTAGTGCTATATGGCCATAATCAATAGCTAAGCTCATGTTGGGACAGACAGTTAGTGCTATATGGCCATAATCAATAGCTAAGCTCATGTTGGGACAGACAGTTAGTGCTATATGGCCATAATCAATAGCTAAGCTCATGTTGGGACAGACAGTTATTCTAGCCACACTATTCCTGGGCAACCCCTTTGGGAGACAGGTTACCAGTAATTTGTTCACAAACTGACAAATGAGCCACCGCATGAGAAAACCAACAATTTGCATAGGCGAAAACAAAGCCGCAGATCAGCTGTGCAGTGACTGCACAGCAGATCTGCGCCTTTGTTTTCCTTACATGAATTGTAAAATTCCTCTCCTACTTTGTTCAAAATTTCTAGCTTCTAGCCTGCTTCTGTGACTGTACAGGCCGGTTTGTGTCAGACCTGGTCGGAACCTCAAATTGTTGGTTTTCCCATGCACAGGCTCAAATGCTCTTCTTGAATCTGAGGAAGAGGAGGAAACGTCATAGAAATGCATGTATATGTATTTTCATAACCAAATCTTGAAAGAAATGTGCCTGAGGTGAGGATTGATAGTAGGTCCAGTTCGTTTTGAATGAGCATATATGCAAAGCTACAAATTGCGCTATCAGGAGTATCAAGGGAAGTAACCTACCTGTGGTATGCTCAAGGGAGGTTACTGCAGCATAGAAATGCATGTATTTTCATCTCCAAATCTTGAGAAGAATGTACCTGAGATGAGGATAGATAGCTTTTGAATCAGCAACGCTACAACTTGAGCTATCAGGACTATCAAGGGAGCTAACCTACCTGTGGTTCAGTGACACATTTATGCTCAGGGGAGGTCACTGCAGCAGAAAGACACAGCCAGATCATCACAACAGCACACATCAGCAATAACCAGCTGAGTAGGAGGCGGGGTAACCCTGACTTCCGGGCTATACACGACAGCCAGTCAGTAGCCTCCGGGGTTCCGCTCCCATCTGATCTGAGATCTCTAGAAGACAGGCTGATGCCGTCGTCGTCCCTTGGGCGGGCGTGAAGCTGGGAATGTTTTCCCATTGGTGTGGCTGAGTTGTCCATTGGTTCTAAATTAGTCTCCATGTAACTTGAGGTTTTATAATCTGTAGAATGGAAAAATAATACATGTAGTTTGAGGAAGCTTATATAAAACATTTAACTTGTTCTTGAATATGCTGTATAGTGCTTTGTGTGGGTTCTCTTCAATTTTACAATCATAAATGAGCCTGTGCATGAGAAAACCAACAATTTGGGTTCCGAACAGGTCCGACACAAACTGGGCTTATACAGTCACAGAAGCAGGCTAGAAGCTTGAGCTTTCGGATTTAAAAAGAAGAAGGATCATACTATCTATGTAGCGGAAACAAAAGCGCTGATCAGCTTCGCGGTTACCGCGAAGCTGATCTGCGCCTTTGTTTTCACATATTGTTTGTGTTCTTATGCAGCGGCTCGAATATTATTTTGATATCTGTATATTAAATGGCATGCCACAGCTACACTGTTACCATGCAAAGGTTTATATGGCCCTTTATTGCTGCTTCTTAGTATTTTTTTTTCTTGTTTCTGAATAGAAACTTACTGTAAATCCGGAAATTTTTGCTAGAACTTAATTTTCGCTAATATTCGCGAATTCGTTGCCTCGCGAAAATAAAGTTCTCGCTAATAAAGAATTACTACAAGCTTTATAAACTGCAAGAGTACTCGCTCGCGAATTCAAGAACTTGCTAATAGTTCAGAAATCGAAAATTCGCAAAATAAAAGTCTCGCGAAAATTTCCGAATTTACAGTATAGTCTTTATGTATTTTCTGTCAGAAATGCCAACAAGAAGTTTTCATGAAACAAGACTACCTCATGTTCTTAGGGCCTTTCGAATTCTGATTACATGGAACATTTTGCAAATTCCATAATGCATCAGCCATTTGTAACTACACCTGGCATCCCCAGGGAAGCAGGAAACCTCGTCATTTTTATAGTCCCCATGGCGGGGAATTTACCCAGAGTTTGTATTATCATCTACTGGCACAATAGGGTAGTGTAACATAAACCTAGCAGACTGTGGGGAAAAACAGTGTTTATACCAAATGACTGTCACAGCAGCCTGGGCCCAGTTCAAAATTAACGACATCATTAGTTAACGAATTGTTAAAATTTCAAACATAAATATTAGAAATACACTGTTATTTTTTGCTGAAAAAATGTGAGAATACTTTGCATTGCAAAGGATTCTCACACTTTTTCAACAAAAATTAACAGTATATTTGCTTTTGAAGTCAATTTATAGTTAACAAATTGAGGGCTTAACAACAGCGTTAAGCTAAAGAAGCTTTGAACAGCTGGGTCCTGATGTTAAAGCTGAGACAAAACTCCAAGTGCCCGCTATTTCCCAGATGAGGGAAGGGAGTAGGGGGGGGGGGGGCTGTGGTTACAAGTGCCTAGTCCATAATTCGACAAACATTATCACTTACCATCATCGAAAATATCATCAAAGTCCTTGTTAAGATTCACAAACTCCATTCTGGGCGCAGACTTAACAACCATGACACTCCCATCAGGGTCTTGCCTGTACATGTACACTGACACACTCATAGAGCGACTCACCACATTACTGATGAGGTCGCTGTAGAGGCGGTGAATATACATAAATGGGTACATCATGTGAACACTTGGACCCATCTCTTCAAATGTCTATAAAGATAAAGTGGAGGTTAAAGTGGATGATGAACCGTGTAGAAGGCCATGGATGCCGACACTGTGATTTTAACATGGATGCCGACACTGTGATTTTAACAGTACGTACAAGAAAAGGCAGCTTTTCAATTTCTTACGAATATGAAAATCCGTAAATAAGAAATGATGCATAGTTTGAAAAAATCCCATGTCCCTGATGGGATTCGATCCCGGACCGCAGGGGTATAAATCCAATGCTCTAACCACTGAGCCAAAGAGTTTACTCCCTGATGCAGTTTTATTACTGCACTTACAGCACACTGCACCTTGTGCATCTCCGGGTATTTGAGGTTGAACACCTTGAGGGTGCAATAACTGTTTTTATTCTTACTTTAAATGAAAAATAACTCACTGCAATAACAACAATGGTCAACATCTGGGACCAGGACCCAGTTGTTCAAAGCATCGTTAGCTTAACGATACCGTTAAGACATAAATTTGTTAAGCAAATATCAGCTAAAGTAACAAATACACTGTTATTTTTTGTTGAAAAAATGTGAGAATCCTTTGCACTGCAAAGGATTCTCACATTTTTTCAACATAAAATAACAGTGTATTTGTAATATTCATGCTTGAAATTTTAACGAAACGTTAACTAATAATGTCATTAGTTTTGAACTTGGCCCAGATGTTCAAAATTAACGATGTTTGTTAACAAATCGTTACAATTTCAAAGGGCAATATTACAAATACACTGTTATTTTTTTTTTTTGCATTGCAAAGGATTCTCAAATTTTCTCAACAAATAATAACAGTGTATTTGCTTTTGAAGACGATATATACATGTAGTTAACAAATTAAGGACCTAACAACAGCGTTAACAAAGTTTTGATATTGTACTCCAAAAAGAAGTAAATAATAGCATATGCATTTTGTCACTTTCCTGTTTAACATGTTCCTGTGATAAGTCTCTACATATGAGTCACATTAACCTAATGTGAAAACAAAGGCGCAGATCAGCTGTGCAGTTGTTTACACTTCAAGGGTAGTACAATTCCTTTTCTTCTTACTACCCAAGTTCCTAGTCTTCTTCTGTGACTGCACAGACAAGTTTGTGTCAGACCTGACCCCCGAGGTTATAAAACTATTTTCAATTGTTGGCATTTTAACATTTATGAGCAGGATAAATTACATGCTTTGGTGGTATAAACCTGAAATTTCAATTTATTTGGGTTATTTCGTCATTTATAAGCAGTTTCAATTTTGAACTCAGCTGAGTTGAGCATGAAAAAAGTTTTATAACTGGACAGGTCAGAATCCTGATATTGTTATTCTCGCATCACAGTTTGTTTTGAAATAACCTACCTCCTGTTGATCTACAGTGTATGGTTTCTGACTTCTACAACCCAGGTTACACGACTCCAACTCATCTTTCTTAGGGTAGGCCTCAGCACAGGCTGTAATAAAGATATGAGCCTTTGAATGAAAAAAAAAAACACAAAAAAAACACCAATCAGGGTTTCTGACCAGGTCTGATACAAACTGGCCTGTACAGCCACAGGAGCAGGCTAGAGGCTTGGAATTTTTTAGCGAAAACAAAGGTGCTGATCAGCTGTACAGTTACTGCTAATAAGTCACCATGCTGCCCTCTTAAGAGTGATGATTACAAAACCATCTACTGATATATTTATATTTCTGTAATTAAACAAATGAGCCGCCTCATGGGAAAACCAACAATCTGCATATGCGAAAACAAATGCGCAGATCAGCTTCGCGGTAACCGCGAAGCTGATCAGCGCCTTTGTTTTCGCTACACGGATAGTACACTTCCTCTTCTTTCTAAATCTGAAATTTCAAGCTTCTAGCCTGTTTCTGTGCTTGTACAGCTCGGTTTGAGTCAGACCTGTTCGGAAACCACATTGTTGGTTTTCCCACGAGACGGATCAAAAAAAAAAATCTTATGCTTACCTCAATCTTAAACTGCCTTAGGTGAAAAACAAATTAAAATATGACAGATATATTACAAGATTGATATAAAAAGTTGATTCATTAAATATAAGATAAACATTAATTTTAATATTTCAAGGCTTGCCATAATGATTATTTTCTCTACAAATCAAAATGAACCAACCAATTTCTAAGCATTGAGGACCATATGTTAGACTACATTATCTTCCAACTATTTGCTGGATTTTAGCATCCTTCAAAATAGGACATTCAGAATATTTCTTGCAAAGTTTTCAAATTACTTTGATGTGTGGTACCTAATACATGTACATATAATAAACAATTTCTCCATATTGAAAATGCTTAAAATGCTAGCACTTTAGGAACATGAAAAATTTTAGGCTCATGTGAGTTAAGCATAAAAAATGTTTTACAGTGGTTTAGCTCACTTACAGTCCAGACACACAGAGAGTGTTTTGTTGAAGTCGTCATAGACAAACTCCATCATAGAGAACAGCCGACATCCCCTCTCACAACAATTTGCAACACCAACCTGAAAACAACAAAGCAACACATGAGATCATCCAGCAAAAGGATGCACCCTTGAACCCCACTTTATAGTAAAACTGGGGAATTCAGGGGCATACCATTTTTCTTCTTTTTGATCCAAAACATAGATTGTGGGTACTCGTTAGAACAGCCTCAGCAAGACGGTTCTAACTTGTACCCACAATTAATGGTTTGAGCAAAAATATCAAAATTATCAAAATTAGTGAATTTTTTTCCGATGAAATTTTCATCATTTTTTGAAGGTGCAAACATTGCTGTAACATGGGCGAGTTTTTGTAGTGTGAAAAATCTGTGTATTGAGGCATTCAGTAAAGCATGTAACATGACACAAGTCTTGTTGAAGCTATAAAAGGCAAACTGCATCATAGGGAATAGATGGCATTCCCTCCCACAACCCTTAACAACCATTTTACCAACGTAAGGTGGTCAAAGGCATAAATATATAGGGTACCTAAGACTTGCTATACATATGAGCCACCTCGTGGGAAATTCGCTATACATATGAGCCACCTCGTGGGAAATTCAACAATGTGGTTTCCGAACAGGTCTGACACAAATCAGGCTGTACAGTCACAGAAGCAGGCTAGAAGCTTGCAATTTCAGATTCAAGAAGAAGAGGAAGTGTACTATCCGTGTAGCGAAAACAAAGGCGCTGATCAGCTTGTAACCGAAAAGCTGATCTGCGTCTTTGTTTTCGCATATGCAGATTGTTGGTTTTCTCACAAGGTGGCTCATATACAGACTGGAGTAATCTATGAATGGGTACCTTCTAAATTATGACAGCAAAGAATGATCAGACTGGGTAAATGATCAGGCTGAGCTGCATATTTGCTGGCTTTATTTTTAGTCACCCAACAGCTCAGCATCTTCAGACAGTTTTTTTTGTTGTTTTTTGTTGCCTTGAGAAAACAAAGGCACAAAACAGATGTGCAGATAATGAGTAGCTGACCAAAGGTTTTTTGTGTGTGTTTTTTTTTACCACATGGTTAGTATTTACCCCTCTTCTACTGGATTCAAAATCTAAAATTTTAAGCCTATTTTGGACTGTACAGCAACATTTTCTCCTGATCCAACTAATATATACATGTAATTGTTGCATTATGATAATAACTACAGATGTTGCAGTCTTTGAATAAAGAAGAAATAGGATACATTTTGAGCCTCGTCACGAGAAAACTGGTCTTCGGGGTTTCTGACCAGGTCTAACACAAATCTGCCTGTGCAGTCACATGAAATGACAAGAAGCTTGAAATTTCAGTTTTAAGAAGAAGAGTAATTGTATTATCTGTGAAGCGAAAACAAAGGCGCTGATCAGCTGTGTAGTTACTGCACAGCTGATCTGCGGCTTTGTTTTCGCATAGGCTAAATCCGGTTTTTCTCATGACAAGGCTCATTTGTCTTTGATCAATACATGCAATTGCGTCTTAGAAACGTTGATGTTATGCTTGGGTTTTCCATGCCAATAACAGCTTCTGAAAACTGTCTTACTGATTTTGGAAATGCACAGTGGACTTCTATCTGAACCCACCATCATGCTAACATTTCCGTGCAATATGCACCCTCTTACACCCCACTGTTATATACAGACACCAAGAAAAATTCCTCTTCACATAGGAATCCCTCCACCAACAGTCTCTCCCAGATATATGGAAACATACCAATGTAAACCCTATTTACAAGAAAGGAGACACGACAAACCCCTCAAATTACTGTCCAGTGTCTCTGACCTGCATTTCTTGTAAGCTTCTTGAGCACATTATCTGTAGCAACCTCATGCAACATCTTACCAGGCACAATATACTATATCCACTACAGCATGGCTTTCATGAAAAGCAAAGCTGTGAAACCCAACTTATAGAGTTTGTCCATGACATAGCATTCAATATGCAGAAAGGCGTCCAAAATAGTGTTATGGTGATGGATTTTGCCACAGCCTTCGATAAGGTAGCTCACAACAGATTACTTTTCAAACTGTCTTCTTATGGGGTCAAGGATAATACTTTGGGCTGGATAGGCTCTTTTCTCTCTGGGAGATCTCAGAAAGTTGTGCTTGAAGGCAAATCATCTACCTCTGCCCCTGTGCTCTCAGGTGTCCCACAGGGCTTAGTACTTGGCCCTGCCTTTTTGAACTTTTCCTCTGACTTTTATATTAAATGGCCTTCAGGTATATTTTACAAACAGCACAATTCTTTCCAGATGATACCCTTCTGTAAGTTCTGTACTTAACAAGTCACAGCACCCCTGATTGCATTTAACTCCAAGAAGACCTTAACAACCTCGAAAAATGGGAGTCTGACTGGCAAATTTATGTCCTTTCACCCAGAGAAATGCAGTCATTCATATAACTACATAGAAAAATCCTATATTGCACAAATACACCCTTCATGGTCATACTCTCTCATCACTCAGTCATCAGTACCACAAATCAAATACTTAGGAGTAAACATCTCTGACTACCTAAAGTGGAACTCACACATCAACTGAATCTCCTCAAAGGCAAATCAGACTCTAGGTTTTCTAAAACGCAACCTAAAAATCAATTCTCCCACAATTTATATAATAAGGAAAAAGTCTACAAATCTTTTGTCAACCCAAAATTGAATACTAGAATACTGTATGGGACCCTAAATGCATCAAAAATCCCAAAGATGGTGACAAATTCACAAATAAAACCATAGGCTAGTCCAGCAAGTGGAGATGGTGAAGAGAAGAGCATCAAGATGGGTAACAGGAAGATACCACAACACATCCAGCATATCTGATATGCCTCACAGTCTTGACTGGAGATCCCTTGAACAAAGAGAGTGGATTCTAGACTTACTATCCTTTACAAACTGTGAAATCATCTTGTTGCCATTGATGAGGATAAGTATTTGCAAAGGGTACTGGTAGACGAGACCATCAATATCGCCAGTTGAGAGCAGACAAAGACTACACATACTTTCCAGTAATACAATGGAACCAACCCCTACATCAAATCTGCCTGGCAGAGTCACTTGATACCTTCAAGACACAGGTCACAAAAATCGAGCACTTCAGACTTAATCGTCCAACATTTCTTCAATCTCTATGCCTTTCTTCTTCTTTTCTTCCAAACTATCTATCTTCAAATACTGCCTATGCCCTCGCGAGCATTTTTGGCAGGCACTGCGCATCAGGGTTATGAAAAAGAATAAAGGTAAAAGAATGATAGTGAGTCTATGTCAAGATGAAAGGTTAAAATCTAGATCGATGATGAAGGGGAGATAAAAACAACTGTCTAGGATTGATCAACACCTTATAATGTGAAGACAGTACATAAAATTGATGAGAAATAATGGGTCTAAAACTTTAAAATCGGGTTAAAATAAGCAGTGCACTGTCTAGGGTTTGGGATGATGCAGCTCCCCAATTGCTGCCTTGAACATTTCAAGGCTTGGGGAAACTACAACATTGGCTGGGAGGGCATTCCACTGGACAACTGCCAGTGGAAAGAAGGAATATTTATAATAGTCCTTGCCAGTATGAATTTGACGGAAAGTCATAGAGTGGCAGTATCTGGAGATTCTGTGTGAGGGTTGTATATAATCTGGAATGGGCACAGCTACGATGCCATTTACAATCTTACAGAACAGACAAAGCCGGGCCACAGATCGTCTCTCTTCAAGGGTCTGCCAGTCTTCTTCAGTCTTTCCTTGTCTCTACATTTCTTACTCATCTTTTTAATAACTTCTACTTGTTTCCTTCTTGCACTCCACTGTTGATGATCCTCACAGATGAGGGCATACCAGTATAACAGCAAAAAAAAAAACAACTACCCCCCCCCCCCCCAGTTCTATTAACAGAACCAAAAATATGTCACAAAAAAGGCTCCTACACTTTACCAGAATATAGATCTATGCCTTTCAATCTGAAAAGCTAAGGTCAATTTTAACCAAACTTTCATAACTTAACAGGATTAAGTAACTTTCTCAATAAAGCGGTGCAATTTGCTTTTTAACGTGTCGTCATATTATGAATAGTTTTATATAATGCTCAACATCTTAATTTATTTATGCAATACAAGCAGGGTCAGTGTCGATAAAAATTCGATGTGCATACTTCTTATCTACTATCTTATTTGTGTTTTACAACTCACTTACTGTGCGATATGGTAAGGTTCGTTACTGTCGCCACTGCTATATGCGGCTTTAAAATGCATTTTTCGTGCTGCTGTGGTCCTTTAACACACAGATTTTGTATTTTTATTATCAACATGTATGTAGGCCTCAACAAGCACCTAAAATACTTTGCAGTTTATCACTTTCTATCAGCAAGATTTCTAGTTTTGCATCTGTGGCAGTAGTTTCTGTAATTTCTATTATCTGACTTATGATGTGCATCTACCCCGTTCCGGACCAGCCAATACCAGAAATCTTTACTTACATATTAAGATCGTATCGGTATCTTGACATTAAAAACATGTAAATTGGAATGGGGCTTATAGTGTTGATGCAAAGGAGTGAATTCAGTTCCCCTCTTGTGCGTAGATGTAAGAAAGTAAGGTTCGTTACCGCAATATTTACGAAACTATTAGTAATACTAAAGGCAGAAGCCGTCAAATTATTCCATGTTATCCCTCTCGCATTGGTTTGGTACTAGAACGTATATGTGCATGGTTTAAGGTCCAGAAAATAAGCATAAAGAGAAAAAATGTAAGGTTCGTTTTGTAAGGTTCGTTACCTAATATTGTCAATTAGCTCTTTAATTGATATCACACACTTTCGCGCCAATTTTTTCTCCATATTTCGGAGGGAAATGACACCAGAGATACTACACGCTATCGCAGCCATCATTTTGCGGATGATTTGGTATGATTTTGGCGAAACCCCGGGATTTACTGTGTACGGACAACGTAACATTCAAAATAAAGTTTTGTAACGCCCTGATCTGATGATTTCATTTTATTTTATCTTCAAATAAAATGCATTTCAAACGAAGTTTGATTTACTATAAATGACAGAGGAGGTAGTCATAGGATGGCATAAAAAGTTAAAGTAAGGTTCGTTACCAGATGTAACGAACCTTACCAAGCATTTTTAAATCGTGTAACTATATTTACTATGAATAAAATTTGTATTCATTATTATGGTTTGTTAAATTAATGCACATTCGTTTGGTAGGACCCTACAAGGACTTGTTCTTGTTCGATTTTATAGTTCTAAAAGAACGATAATTTGTACCTGCAAGCTAAGCATTTCTATGCATGCTTTGTCATGGAGTATGTGGGAGTCGAATCATTCTGAGAACATGCAAATCTGTGTTTTTAGAACTAGTATGCTCTTTCTCTCCCTCTCTCTACACTCAACATATGTCTATGTAGAAGACTATATGGTATAAACTAGTGATGGGCCGATGATCGATTATAATCGATAGTCAGTTGGTTTGGGCTTCCGATAGAGACAATCGATAGTAAAATGCAGCAATCGATTGTAATCGGTTTCAGTACTCTGGAAGTAGAAAATTTTACTTTATGCATTTTATATTTGCCAATTTTTAGGTTAGCTAAAAATTTCAAAGTATGAGGTAGATGTCACACACCACTATGTTCTAGAAGTCTTAAGTTGGCATATATAGCTCCATTGGAGAAATTTCTTTTTTTTTTTCATTTTCTTCAGAATATCAGAACAGTATATATGTAGGTAAAATTTTCTAAATGCATTACATCTTATGTTCATGTACGAGGGGAAAGCAAAAAGTTCGTGGACTTTCTTAATAACTTTTATAATTGACGTCCGATTGTTTTCGTATTTTCACAAGTGTAATAATGGTCTATTGTCGACATTCATGTAAAATGTTATTTGTCGAATCTTATTTTTGATTCGTCAAATTACATCGACAAACACGTGGGGTGTGCTACCCCGGAGCACGCCGTAAAATCTCTGTTTACGTGTTTATAAATATAAAAATATTTTAAAAAATGTCATTTCTAAATCTCCTTAAATTATGGAAATATTGATAATGATGTAATTCGGCTTGAAATGTGAAATTGCAGTTCTCGCATTCGAAAGACAACGCTATAGCGACACTTTTTGAAAGACAAGTCTAAGCAAAAATTTAGTAAAAATGACGTTACTAGTAAATGGCGGAAACTTGCACATCGATAAAATTTGTGCGAGACTTCCGAAAAACCTACAGAAACGTCTGATTTGTTACAAACAGCTAGAGACAAATCAGAACTGAAGCATTCAACAGTGTTCAATGATGTGCAAAGTGTTAGTCACAACGAAATAGCTGTTAAAAACAACAAGTAAGCACAAAAATCTACGCGAACAGCTTTAACGTCATGGCATGCCCCGTATAATCCTAGCGTCTGTCGCAAAAATTGTCATAAAAACTAAATTTTTCTAGCGATTTGCCTTAAACTTTCTACTGTAATCCTTCACGGATGGGGAATAAATATATGAAAATTTGCTTGAAGTCGAATGAGAAATAATGTTTTTATAGAAACTTTTGACTCCGCCAGCGTATACAGAAAACCGGTTGGCAAATGACGTTAACGTCTTGGCGTGCTCCGGGTAGCGCTAACACGCATTAAACAAATTACCATAGAAACGATGTTTATCAAGCGATTTGTCTGAAACTTCCTATGCTTGTTTGTATTAAATTGATCGCAAACATACGGTAATTTCAGAGAAATCGCATATATACTTTTGATTTTATTGACAAAGTCCACGAACTTTTTGCTTTCCCCTCGTAAGTGGCATTGTTCGAAATAGATATTCACAACTGACAGAGACTTAAGGGTGCTCTCTCCTTGACACCTCAGTCTGCTCATAAACATATGGGCAATTGCACAATATACAGCTGGTTGAACCGATTGCACAATCGATAGCTAGTTGGTTTAGTCCTTCCGATTATAAACCGATAATCGATAGCAATTTCAAACAGATTGCCCAACACTAGTATAAACCATGGAAGATCTTTCAGTAAGGTTCGTAACGGAAAGGTAACGAACTTTACAACAAAAATATTTTGTTTTCTACGCACAAACCTTGAAATAAACATGCACTTGCGATTGGAAATTTCATGTACAGTGTGGCTAAGGGCAATAAGCTACCGTACGATTAAAGATATAAGGAACTGGCATTCTAGAACGATGTTGTATCCATAACGAACCTTACAACGAACCTTACATCTTGGGGAAAATTCAAGTCATTTTTGTAAGAATATTAATGTGTTCATGTTGTAAATACTTTGGATATTAGAAATTAATGCATTTTCCTTGAGGAAAATGTTATTTTCATTGATATTGAGCAATGTTGAAATTTTTATGTTTGAAAATGCCAACTGCACCGCTTTATTGAGAAAGCGTGTAAATTGGACCAATTAAAAATAAATAAAAAAAGAAAAAAAATGACAAAAATATAATGGTCATAAACCTTTATATCATTTGTATGTGGACTGTATGTGTTTCTGCAAACTTCGGCACATGGACTAACATCAGACAGAATTCTGTCGAAAATATCAGAAGAAGCTGCAAGAAAAAATAAAACAGCAAAAACTAAAAGCTGTAACATTTTAATCGCCATTTTGCTTTGCAGAACATTGGTCACATGACCTGTCAAATGGTAACTGGACACTTCGGTCCAACGTTGAGTTAAAGGTCGCTTCGTTTCCAAGATGTCCTCCTTCTTTTGTCTTTCTTCAGATACTGAGGCGATCATTTTCTGATCATCACCTTAAGTGTGGGGTGGGTGGCTAAATTTTGAGTTTAGCAGGATACACGTCCGACCTTCATATCTTTGTGTTTTTTTCTTTTGTTACTTCTTCCCTCAGGGCTATTCCGTCTATCGTGCTGATAGAGCATCCCGAGGCGGAGGTGTTTTTATTCTTGTCCGCAGTGGTCTGTTATGCACCGAACAGCCCCAGTTTCGCACTAAGTGTGAAATCCTCTGGGTGAAACTCGAAATCACAGCTTCTAGACCCCTCTATATAGGCGGCTTTTATAGACCTGAGGAGGATGACCTGGAAGGCCTACAAGAGTTACAAAAGTCTGTTAGCAAGGTGATGGAGCACAGTGACAATGTCTGGGTTCTCGGTGACTTTACCTTACCCAAACTTCAATGGCCAGATTGTGAACCCCTGGTTAAACCAGACTGCTCCTGCAAACAGGTCTATGATTATTTCATAGAATTCCTATAGATGACAATAATCTCACACAAGTTGTCACTCAACCCACCCGGCTTAATAACACCCTTGATTTGTTCCTCACAACAAATCCTACCCTTATCAAAGAGGTTAAATGCCAACCAGGTCTCGCTGACCATGATATGGTCTCTGCTGAGAGTTTACTAAAACCGACCACCCATAAGCAAAAACCCAGGAAAACTTTCATCTTTAAAAAAGCAGACTGGCCAGCCCTGAAGCTCAAACTTAAACAATACCAAGAGTCTTTCATCAAATCTAGCCCTGGAAAATCTGTAGAAGCATTATGGCAAGACTTCACCAGTACCCTGAATAAGTTATGTGAAGATTGCATCCCGTCTAAACTTATCCAAGGAAATCATCCCTTCCTTGGATAACCCAAGAGATCAAGCGCTTGATTAGGAAAAGGGATAGCCTATATACCCAGTACAAGAAGAAAGGAGATAAAAAAAAATTCGTGATTAGTTCCAGGCCCTACGCCAAAAAAAAATCAAAAAGAAAATCAAAACAACATACAATGGCTATCTCATTGACCTCTTGGGGCTTTCTGAAAATAACAAAACCTGTGACAGAAAAAAAACTCTTTTCCTTTTTGAAAAACTCCAGACGTGACCAGGAAGGCATACCTCCCCTGAAAGAAAATGACACCCTTTTCACAGAGACCCATGCCAAAGCCAACCTTTGCAACCGACAGTTCCAGTCGGTCTTCACATGTAAATCTCCGCTATCCCTGTCCCGTTTTCCCCATATGAAAGTTCAGGACTTAGTTGATGATGGCAGTTTACCCCTCGGATCAGTTCCAGACACAAACTTTAGCTCTGTTCCAGTCATGCCAGACCTAGACATCTCTCTAAATGGCATCCTCAAGCTTTTAAAAAACCTAAAACCCGGAAAAGCCGCTGGACCAGATCAGCTCAAACCTCTGTTACTGAAGGAGCTCAGGGATGAGATAGCACCAATCATAAAAATCATTTTTGAAAAATCTCTCCAAACAGGAAAGCTACCTTCTGACTGGGTTACAGCTAATGTAATGCCAGTCTTCAAAAAAAGGAGACAAATCCTCTGCGGCTAATTATAGACCCATTTCCCTCACTTGCATTCTCTGCAAGAAGCTACAGCACATCCTAGCATCAAACATTGTTAAACATCTAGATGCACAAGGAATCATGTATGACCTGCAACATGGTTTCAGGGAGAAAAGATCCTGTGAAACGCAACTGGTCATGATGATTGAGGACCTTGCAAGGAATGGAAATGGGAGGAAACAGACCGATGTCATATTACTAGATTTTTCGAAGGCTTTTGACAAAGTCAACCACAGCAAGCTCCTCTGGAAACTGCACAATTATGGAATAAGAGGTAACGTGCTAAGCTGGATTCAAGCTTTCCTTGGGAACAGATCCCAGCGGGTGGTCATTGATGGGGAGGAGTCGGACTCAATACCAGTAAATCCAGGTGTCCCCCAGGGATCTGTATTGGGGCCGATTCTTTTCCTCGCATATATAAATGACTTGCCCGATGGAATCTCTTCCCAAGTACGCCTTTTTGCGGATGACACTGCTCTGTATCTCACAATCACGGGTGAGGAAGACAGCTCAGCACTTCAAAAGGACCTAGACTTACTGTCAGTGTGGGAGAAGAAGTGGGATATGCAGTTCAATCCCTCAAAATGCCAGGTGGTACAGGTGACAGGTTCCAAAAGCCCCATTAAATCAGAATACATTCTCCACGGTCAGGTGTTGGAAACTGTCACTTGTGCTAGATACCTTGGAGTTGACATTAGAAGCAATATCTCATGGACCTCCCACATTGATCGAGTTGTAGGTAATGCAAACCGGTCTCTTGGCTACATCCGTCGCAACATTAAAAGTAAAAACCAGGAAGTCAGTGAATCAGCCTATAACACCCTAGTCAGACCCCAGTTGGAGTATGCGTCTGCGGTATGGGACCCGCATACCAAAGACCATATTTCCAAAATTGAAATGGTACAGCGAAGGGCTGCTCGCTGGACCACTAGCAACTTTGATCGCAGGGCATCTGTAACTGAGATGTTAAACAAACTCGGCTGGAGAACATTGGAACAAAGACGGGCAGATGTATGCCTTTGTCTTTTTTTATAAGATTGTATATGGGTTGGTTGCAGTCCCTCTCCCAGATTATGTGCAGTATAACAACAGGATCTCTAGATACTGCCATTCTATGACCTTCAGGCAGGTGTCAACATCAACAGATTTCTACAAGTATTCATTCTTCCCCCTTGCCATTATTCAGTGGAATGCCCTCCCTGAGTCTATTGTTTGCTTACAGAGATTGGATGCCTTTAAGGCTGCAACACTCTCGACCATAACCCCTGATAAGCTTGTTTTTAACCTGATTTTAGCTACTCTCACCTATTTTAACCTATCATCTGTTTTTATCCTTCACTATCACACTTCATTCTTGTCTAAACTTTCATCCTTTTAAACTGTCTGATACTAACAGACCATGCGCAACCCTGCCTAGAATGTCCGCGAGGGCGTATGACAGTATATAGAGATATAGAGAGATATAACTTCCGAGGAGGCCGAGATCTGGAGGCAAGTGCTGAAGAAGGGTTAATAGTTGAAAAAATGTTGAACAAGTGGGTGAGATAAGTGTGTACTTTGAATAAGAGTATGCTTAAAAGCTAAATAAACTGAGCTTGGTGATGAAGGGCACGCATGGAACACCAGCCTAATCAAACTGTACTACCGTTGGGAAGAGCGTACGTGGCAGGGAGGGTTGCCTCCAGGAGGAATTGGAGAAGGTACAGAAGCGTGCCGCCATTCAACAATTTTCCAATTAATAGGTTGGAACAGGACTAGTACTTCCTGAGTATTAAGTACGAAACCTAGGAATATTTTTTGTGGATTATGTGTTCTCTGTGATTTTAGGTTGTTTGGAGGTACGGATAGTAACGGCATCGACGTTGATACTTTTCAGTGATGCAAACTGGGGACAGATGATTGTCCTCTTCTTTCTAAATTTAAAATTTCAAGTCTCAAGCCATCTTTTGTGGCTGTACAAACCGGTTCGTTTCGGACCTGGTTGAAACAGGCTCATTTCAAATGAGTGTTTTGTTACTGTTTCCCTGTGGTGGGTATCAAATAAGCAGTGCTTATTCACTTTTTTCATTGTTCACTAAACCTCATATATGTGCTTTAGTTTACCATCTGGTGCACACTAATCAGCTGTGCAGTAATTGTAACTGATCAGCATCTTTGTTTATAGTACTTCTAATCATGCTCACATTTTATCTTTATGAATAAATCTTTAGTTCTGTTATTTCTTTTCTTTTTATACTTGCAAAATAATATTGGTTTGTTTGAGTTAAAATTGACATCCCAGTTAACAATTGTTCAGTCATGTTGAGAAGCCGGTTGAGAATTGAGTCTACTGACCCTAAAATTTTGGGTGTAATTATTCACAACCTGAAAGTAGCAACTCGATGCATGTGCATCCATTTGGTGTCACTATACAAGGTTCATACAATCTTGAAAAGGCCTTGAATCCTATAGAGGCCTTAAATTGCATGGAAAGCCCTGAAAAGCCAAGAAGCCTAAAAAATAAAATCTATTGGCCTTAATTTTATGTTGTACAGAATTGATCAGCATTCCAAAAATTTGATATTTTTAAAAGAAATCGTTAGCTCTCATCCTCTGGTGCATTGAAATTAGTAGCTTTCTTCCACTGATGCAATCGGTTGCAAGCAATCCTTCGTGCTCTTTAATAAGTGCAATTTGTTGTGTATTTAGCTCACCTGAGCCGAAGGCTCACAGGTGAGCTTATAGTATACCCATGATCCGTCATCCGTCCGTTGTCCGTCCACAATTTCAAAGATCTTCTTCTTTGAAACAGATGAAGTTGAAATATTATGTGAAGCCTCTATGGGTAGAGATAACGAAAGTTTGTTCGTGGGATCTTGGTCACATGACCAAGATGGCTGTCCATGCCCATATATGGTAAAAACCGATTTTCACGAAACATCGTAGCATTGGGGACTCCCGCCCATCATAATTTGCGAAAATTATGACCCTAAGATGACCTTGACCTATTTTACGGCAAGGTGAACTTAGGTCGCCTATGCATTTGAATAGGGAAAAGTGGAAAAATGTTATTTTATGGCAGAAAACTGGCTGGGAATAGGCAAATGGACAGAAGATTTATGTTAGAAAAAAATTTAGCCACAGGGAGTTGTCTGCAATTTTATTTGGAGACTGCTTGGATAGGTACCCTATTACAAAATAGATATTAATCTTCAACAATTATCTTTTTTAAAGATGTTTCTTGTTAAACTATTCAGATTCAGATTCAGTGCTAGTGGGGAGATAATTCAGATGTACTACAGTTCTTTATCTTCGGATATCGAGTCATCACTGGACCATATCCTATGGATTTACCTGGACTAAAGTCACATGCCTCTGACAATGCCGAGTCCCTTTATCCATGTGGCAAATGCCAAACACCTGCTACCTATGACAAGAGATGGCAAATGTGACATTTGCATTCAGTGGTTCCATGCACCCTGTCACAGAGTTGGTGATCTGCAGTTTCAATACCCGACTGATCAAGCTGTTCCTGGCACTGCACCAGACGCACTTCGCACTAGTACGTATCCAGCAGGACACAAGTGACCAAACCCTGAGCAAAGCTTCTTTGACACATGTAAAACTTATAAGGCCTAGGATCTTGAAACTTGGCATGTAGCATCAGGGACTCGAGATACACAATGTACGTATATATAAATCATGACACTGGGATAATTTTGAACTGTTTTAAGGCAAGGTTAACTTGTGTTGCCAATGCATTTTAATAGGGAAAATTGGTCAAATGTAATTAAATGGGGGATTTATTGCTGGGAGTAGGCAAATGGACAGAAAGTTTATGTTTATATAAAAAAAACATTGTCCCAAGGGGATTGTCTGCACTAGCCCCGGGGCTATATACATGTATATTTCCATGATCAAACATCTTCTCTGAATATGCGTTGCAGTTGCTACTGCTAATTGTCCACAGTGAACAATAGGCGTAGCAACCGTAACGCCAATTGTCCACGGTGGACAAGAAGCGTTGCAACTGCAACGCTTATTGTCCATGGTGAACAATAAGCGTAGGAACTGCAACTCTTATTGTCCATGGTGAACAATAAGCGTAGGAACCGCAACGCTTATTGTCCACGGTATTTTAAAAATCGGTTGCTCGGGTTAATCTTTTACACTGCAGAGTATATATACTCAAGGACTTTGAAAACTCCTCACTTGTTTTATTGCTCGTTACCCTCAGAATACATGATATATCGCCCAAAATAGTTTTGAACGAAAAAGTACAACCAATCTGCTTAAGTACTTCGATACCAAAACTGAAGCGTCAATGCCAGTTATTAACGTCATACACGATGAATTCAAGCGTTACCCAGAATTGAGAAACACCAAAAGCCAAGCAAATGCTGTTGGTTTGCTTTAATTTGCACTAAAACAGCGGTAGTTACGTCACTTTTACATTTATTCAGAAAACTTTAATTTTTGCATGAAAAATGAAGCGAATTCAAAAGACTTTGTGCACAATGAATAGGCAAAGACCTGTGTAAAAATACAATTACTTTCGACGCTCTAATCGAACGTCTAGAAGTATTTTGAACACTTACGCTTGACGTCATCAAATAACGTTAGCGCCTCAAACGACATTGAAAAAATCCTCATAATTTTAATTTTGCTTTTTCTTGTGCTTAAGGTCGTTAGCTTTCACTACAGAAGGGTTGTTTTTACAAAATCCATTTATTGTAGCAGTTTTAAGGTTTTCTTACGTCTCGATGACGTCCGTGAAAACAAACGAGCGAACAAATTTTTATGGATCTTTATGGATAGATATTGTTTGTCGTGTTGGCGTTCACGATGCTATGTTTATTTTGTACATCCGCTCAACTTTAAGGAAGTTTTTTAAGCAAAGTATAACCGATGTACAGTGAGGCGTTTTCAAAGTCCTCTAGAATCATGGCCCTGGGATAACTGTGAACTATTTTACGGTAAGGTCAACTTGTGTTGCCAATGCATTTGAATAGGGAAAATTGGTCAAATGTAAGTAAATGGGGGAAATATTGCTGAGAGTAGGCAACTGGACAGAAAATTTATGTTTATAAATACATTGTCCCAATGGGATTGTCTGCCCCCGGGGCTATATATACATGTACCTGTATATTTCCATGTTCAAACATCTTTCTCTGAATATGTGTTGCAGTTGCTCAGTACTGCTAATTGTCCACAGTGAACAATAAGCGTAGCAATAGCAACGCTAATTGTCCACGGTGGACAATAAGCGTTGCAGTTGCAACGATTATTGTCAACGGTGAACAATAAGCGTAGCAACCGCAACGCTTATTGTCCACGGTGAACAATAAGGGTCGCAACCGCAACGTTTATTGCCCCTGGTGTCAACAATGGCCCCGGTCAACAATAGCCCCATCCCGGGTGGGGGGGGGGGGTCATTAGTTTCCGTTTTCTTACAATGGAAAAACACAAAGACAAAATATCTTCTATCTAACCATCGGCCCTAGAGTATTTTTTATATTTTATGTGTAGCAGTGTAAATAAACATGGGGTTTTCTACAATATGTAAACAAAAGAAAACAAAAAACAAAAGAAGAAGAAGAAGAAGAAGAAGAAGAAGAAGAAGAAGAAGAAGAAGAAGAAGAAGAAGAAATAAATGCCCAGCGTGTGATTTGAACCACGAGCCACCGATTGGATAGTCTATCCATCACACCAGAGAGGACTGTCAATTGGAAATGGTATTAGAATGTACACATTACATAGGTACTGTCTAGGTGGACTAACCCTCAGAGCGTTCAGCATTCCGAACAGTTAGTTTTAGTTTCTACTCGTACATTTTTAGTTTCTACATTAGTTTGAATCCTACGTGTACTAGTCTAGTATAAAAAAAAATATAAGAAGTCATAACTAAGAATAGTAAGAACTAAGAAGTCAAAAATCAGAAGCCCCAATCCGAATTTCGGCAATACTCCCGGCAATACTGCAGTACAGCCATTTCAATTATTTCACATCGGAGTTCGATCGATGCTAACCATACAGGGTAAGATACTTATGGTCCAAGCTCGAATGTTGTCTGGTAAGTGGTTGTCAAGATGTTCTAAGATAACTATTATGATGCCGATTTTTGATACTTTGTGTATAAATTAATTTTGTTTTTTATTAGTCTTGTTTGGTATCAAAATGTTTGTAATGATGAGTAGAATCTGAAATTGTCATCTTTATTTTTAATTTGCGGACTTTTAGGCCCGCCAGTAACTTTGTGTTACTGATCGTTCCAAGTCGATACTTCTGTGGTGGTTCTTTTTGTTTGATGTCTTGGTGTTTAAAAAAAAAATTGTGCTGTTGGCGCCTTATGTATGTTTTCATATTTTTAGTTAAGTTAAGGTAACTGAGTGGCCACCTATTGGGAAAATAGCTGCTCATTCGGCTTACGATATGTTTCATGGTATAAGTACCTGATTGTTAGTTTGGTTTTTTCCCCACCTCGGTTTTTGGAGTGGGAATCTTTTTCTGATTGCGCCTTTTCCTGATCTTTGCCTACTTGTACCTTTTTAGTCAATGAAGATAATATTACTTTATTTTACAAGTTTAAAACAAAGCAACAGATGTTTAATTCCCGAGTTTAGTTGACTGGCTTTTAGCATGTTTTGATGTACGATTTGGCAATTACGTTAAGAAGCTGTAAGCTGAATCGAAGAATAGGCTTGTTAAGTTCTCAGTCTGTTGTACAAACATATTTGAAAATATTGAGATGCAAATCACGCTCAAAGCGCCACTTCGGCGGCGGAAACCATTTTTGCTGTTGTTTGTTTTCACAGTTTTTGTGAAGTGAGCATCTCATGTGAATACGGAAAATTCATTGGTTGACAATATGTATACATGAACGTTTAGGGGCGTAACCTTTTAATTATTGTTCGATTTTCATGTGTCTTAAATTTTGCTCTAGCAGTTAGGATTTTCCAACTACAGAGTTAAGACGTAAAATTATTTAAAATTGATGCTTGGAGTTTACCAGTACAACATCATTACGGAAATTACAAAAGTATTAAATTATTGAGAACTTGAATATACATGTACAATTTGGATAGTGCCAATTACTACATGCTTGTTTTGGAAAGAACTGTTTGTTATACAACGTTGATACATTAAACATTAATAAAACACAAAATTACAACATTATTCTGTCTCCTGTGTTTCTTCGTGGACAATAAGCGTTGGCATTGCTGACCATATCAACAACATCGACGCTTAGTGTCCATCGACGACAATAAGCGTAGCGACTGCAACGCTTATTGTCGATATGAACAATAAGCGTTGCAGTCGCAACGCTTATTGTTGTTGGTGGACAATAAGCGTCGATGGATAATAAGCGGTCATACAAGGCCATCTACCAAATTTTAGCACATTCATTATTCTTTAAAATGTTATTATTCACTATTCATTATATTACTCTGCTATTCATTAAAAAATTACATTTATTCATTATTCTTTATGACCTCATTATTCACTTTTGCTCTTTATTCACTCTCATTAAAACATTTAGGCCATTATTCATTAATCATTACACCCCATCCAGACAGTGTCGGGAATTCCGGTGACCAAGGGGCGGCTAGTCCGTCTTTTAGCGGGATAAATACATCGGCGTTGAATGGTGATAAATAGGACAGTGCGGGGGAGGTACCGTTACGATTACCGCAAGACGATCAAGAGATCACAGCGAGACTCACGGACTGACAGAGCAGCAAGTGCAGATGAACTTTTACATTTTTAACAACGGCTATATTCTCTTCCGTCACTCAAACTCGAACTCAACTCGCGAGAGTATGGCTGGAGTATGAGTCGAGTGAGGTAAAATTGAGTGTGAGTGGAGTATAGATTTGGTATGCACAACAGTCACTCAACCATCGCTCACTGGAGTGTCACATTTTCATTATAAAACATAGAAATTTGAATTCTTATTGACATTTGATGTTATTATTCTAACATCAAATTAGCAGCAAACACTCTGACTAGACGCTGCACATTGCGGTGAGTTGTTATCTAATTTTGATGTGCACCGTGGTATCGTATTTGCTTATACTCATTCCTTCTTTATTGTTTTTGTCTGCTTGTTTGTTTATTTGTCTTTGTTTCGTGATGCTCTCTCTATCTCTCTCTCTCTCTGTTTGCTTGTTGGTTTATTTGTATTTCTCTCTCTTTCTCTTTCTCTCTCTCTCTCTCTCTCTCTCTCTCTCTCTCTCTCTCCTTGTGAGGGGCGGGTGGGTGAGTAGATGGGTGCGTGTGGGGTGGAGGGGGTGAGTCTGTGACAGCGCTATCTACTGTAATGGCACAAATGTGTCTGCATCTGGATGTACAATGTTGACCACGAATCATTTTTTTCCATGTTAAAAATAGTCGCAAATGACATGCCTTGGGAAAATCGAAATCTGTTCTAGAATTCGCGACCCCTCTCAAGAAATGATTTGTCCCGAGCATAAAGCTTGCTCCGGGTGATGTATGTAATATGCTATTTTGGGGCTTTTTCGAAGAAAATGTGAAGAAATAAGGGTCCAAAAAGTTTCGAGTAGCGCTCGAGTGAGGTGTCGCCTTCACTCAACGTTTACTCGAAATTTGAGTTGAGTTCGAGTGTGAGTGGGACATGTGCATACCAAATCGAACAGTTATGCGCTCACACGAGTGACTGATCAGATTATCTGAATGAGTTTGAGTGGAGTATGCCTCGAGTGTATGTTGAGAATACAGCCGTGAATGTCTGTGGGTTAAGAACGAGGACGATTTATCCTGAATTTTATGAATTCTTGTCAAAATATGACTTTATTGGGCTCCAGGAGACAAAAACTGACAGTCTAGATAATATACAAATCCCTGGTTATAATATTCATTTTAAGCATCTATATAGACGTAATACAGTGAACTTGACAATGCAGAATCATCGACAATGGCGAATCACTCATAAAGATATTGCAGAATTTCTTGAATCTTAGACAAAATATTACTTATTATATAATTCAGTCATTTAGTTTCATCTTTGCCTTGATGTTTGGTAAAAGAATTGAGTCAAAATTCCACCGGACAATTAAATCAGGGTTGCTGAAACGCTTGACCCCTTAACTAAGATGTCTAGTTTATTGTTCCGCAAAAAGTAACGTTCAGATAAAATGTGTTTTTTACCTCGTTTCTAAGCATGTATTATGACCATTTTTGCATTACTTTAATGCCTATTATCCCTAGTTATACATTATGCATGTTTTTGATAAAAGTTTTGACATTGAAGGTAGATATAAGCGTTGAAAGATGTACGTGTAAATTCGACAATAGCGAATCATACTTTGTGTGGTAAAAAGAATGTGCACAAAGTACTGATAATCTACCTTTGGAAGGCTCGCCCAGGAACAGTTTGGTTTTGTGTATGATGTAACTAATATTGGTGCAAGTCGTGGTTTAACCCTCTTGATTTTAGACTTACATTGATTCATTAAAGCAATAAGTCATGCCGAAGTCGGTATAATTGACCTTTCCGATAGGGCGTTTGCTGTTGACAGTGAACGTAAAGCACCAAAGCAAATTAACACAATATCATCGAACACCATTTAGTTTCGCATAATGATGGCACCATTTGTGTGCAAAAGTAACCTTCTAAAACGGTTTCTTTAGGCTATGGACTATATGATTCGCCATTGTCGAGTTTGGTTCGCCATTGTCTAATGCAGGAGGTATCATATCAACAGAGTTATCTCCCATTAGAAAATTAAATGAACTAAAATTATTATTTTCCTGTATAGCCAAGATATATTCGATGTTCTTAGTACCAAATAGAATAGCATTCCCATGGTCGTATTCAAAATAATTGCGTTTGACCTCTTAGTGGTTCGCTATTGTCGAGTCCACTGTATTGCTAGAGTAAAATCCGGTGGGGTTGCATTAGCTTATAAGGTGAAGTATGAGCAGTACATCAAGTTTTTGGACTCTGAGTCTAGACTTGTTAATGGTTCTTGATCTCTAAACGGCTTACTAAGTGTTATGATATTTTATGTGGTGTGCTTTATATTCCTCCAGAAAATTCTATCTTTTCCCATAATGACCCTTATTTTGAAATAAGAGCTGTCGCAGGACAGCGTAGCTCGCCTGACTTGTGCTTTGTCACTACATCTGTTAAAATCTATGACCCATGACCTTGACCTCAAGGTCACTCAGGTGGGTCATGATGGTACAACATAAAACTTCAGACCAATGCAAAGTATCAACTTGATCAATTTACATGTTCAAGAGATATAGACTTATAAAAACATTAACCAAAACTTAAACACAAAACTTCCAAGTCCGTGACCCTGACCTCAAGGTCATCCAGGTGAGTTGTGATGTACAGCATAAAACCCGAGACCAATATCTATCAACATGCAAGTATCAACTTTATCCATCAACATGATGTTCAAGAGATTTAGACTTTAACCAAAAAAATTAACACAAAATTTCTAAGTCTGTGACCTTGACCTCAAGGTCACCCAGGGTAGGTCATGATGGTACTGCATAAAACTTCAGACCAATATCTACCAACATGCAAAGTATCAACTCGATCAATCAATATGGTCAAGAGATATAGACTTACAAAAACTTAAATCAAAAACTTAAACACAAAATTTCTAAGTCTGTGACCTTGACCTCAAGGTCACCAAGAGTGGGTCATGATGGTACTGCATAAAACTTCAGACCAATATCTAGCAACATGCAAAGTATCAACTCAATCCATCAATATGGTCAAGAGATATAGACTTACAAAAACTTTAACCAAAAACTTAAGCACAAAATTTCTAAGTCTGTGACCTTGACCTCAAGGCACCCAGGGTGGGTCATGATGGTACTGCGTAAAACTTCAGACCAATATCTAGCAACATGCAAAGTATCAACTCAATCCATCAATATGGTCAAGAGATATAGACTTACAAAAACTTTAACCAAAAACTTAAGCACAAAATTTCTAAGTCTGTGACCTTGACCTCAAGGCACCCAGGGTGGGTCATGATGGTACTGCGTAAAACTTCAGACCAATATCTAGCAACATGCAAAGTATCAACTCAATCCATCAATATGGTCAAGAGATATAGACTTACAAAAACTTTAACCAAAAACTTAAACACAAAATTTCTAAGTCCGTGACCTTGACCTCAAGGTCACCCAGGGTGGGTCATGATGGTACTGCGTAAAACTTCAGACCAATATCTAGCTGCTAAGCAACATGCAAAGTATCAACTCAATCCATCAATATGGTCAAGAGATATAGACTTACAAAAAACATTAACCAAAAACTTAAACACAAAATTTCTAAGTCTGTGACCTTGACCTCAAGGTCACCCAGGGTGGGTCATGATGGTACTGCGTAAAACTTCAGACCAATATCTAGCAACATGCAAATTATCAACTTGATCCATCAACATGGTCAAGAGATATAGACTTTTAAAAAACTTTAACCAAAAACTTAAAACACAAAATTTCTAAGTCTGTGACCTTGACCTCAAGGTCACCCAGGGTGGGTCATGATGGTACTGCGTAAAACTTCAGACCAATATCTAGCAACATGCAAAGTATCAACTTGATCCATCAACATGGTCAAGAGATATAGACTTTTAAAAAACTTTAACCAAAAACTTAAACACAAAATTTCTAAGTCTGTGACCTTGACCTCAAGGTCACCCAGGGTGGGTCATGATGGTACTGCGTAAAACTTCAGACCAATATCTAGCAACATGCAAATTATCAACTTGATCCATCAACATGGTCAAGAGATATAGACTTTTAAAAAACTTTAACCGAAAGTGTGACGCGGACGCGGACGCACACGTAAACGTAAACGTAAACGCGCACGACCGAGGTGACTACAATAGCTCCATGCACTTCGTGCAGGCGAGCTAATAAACGAAGAGTTAAATCAATTCACAGGCCAGTACGACCATGTTTTACTGTTTGGTGACTTTAATTCGAGAACAAAATTACTTAAGGACTATGCTGAGCCCGATATGACGATTTTACACGAAAATGGTCTTGATGAAGTCTTTGATAAATTCCAGGAAGAGATAGAATTTTTTGGAAATGAAAGCAGCAGGGTGAGCTTACTGTACATAGAAATAATAGTGATAAATCTTCGAATAATTATGGGTATAAACTTATAGATTTCTGCAGGCTGAATTCTTTTTACATTTTAAATGGTAGGACAGAAGGGGATAAATCAGGAATACGTACATGTAAGAATACCAGTAGTATTGATTATTTTATTTGTTCTCGTAATGTTTTGCCGGAGGTTAATTCATTATATGTACATAGTTTTTGTCCATTATTGTCTGACGCACATAGCCCTGTTGATTTGAAGCTTAACTTGAATGTTATTAAGGAAAATGCAAATAATCAAAGTATGGGAGGCCATAAGCGCCTATGGGACGCCAGTAAGGCTGATGAATATAAGGCCAGTTTTGATCAGAAAAATGTGGATGAGTTGATACAAAGGCTATTAGAATTAGAAAATCGAGACCATGTTCAGCAATGTGATATGGATACTATTGTTGAAAGCTTGAATAGTTTATTTATTGTTGCTGCGGAAGAAACATTTGGGTCTACTTATAAACCAAAACATAGTCCCGGTAAGACGTACAAACCGACTTGGTATGGCTATAACCGTAAGAGGATGAGGCGGAAGTGGCATTCTGCTAAAAATGTATATAGATTTAATAAATGTGATGCTAACAAGGCTGCATTGAATATGGCAAGTAAGGAATACAAGAAAACGATGAGGCAAAGCTATGTTAAATTTAAACGTTATAATATCAAAAAGCTTAGAAATATGAAATCTTTAAACCCTAAAATGTATTGGAGAATAATAAATGGGGGCAAGCAAGACGCAGTGCAGGCATCGGTAGAAAACCTGTTGAAATTTTTTAAGAACAATAATAACAGAAATATTTCTGACAACAATGATCCCGCGTTTGTCGCACATGATAATAATCATATCAATGAACAAATAAATGTACGAATAACTTTAGCAGAAATTGAAAAACAACTAAAATTGTTGAAAACAAACAAATCTTCAGGTATAGATTTGATCATGAATGAGCATATTAAATCGGCATTTCACATATTGGGACCGACATTCGAGAAGTTATTTAATATTATACTTGGTAGCGGTGTCTTACCAGAAGTTTGGTCAGTTGGTATGATTAAACCTATTTATAAGCAAAAAGGCGAAAAGAGCAACCCTGAAAACTATAGACCTATAACTTTGTTAAGTTGTGTAGGCAAACTTTTTACTAGTATTCTAAGTAATCGGCTATATACGTATGTTGAAAGTAATAATGTATTTACAAACACACAAGCTGGATTTAGAAAAGGATACTCAACAACAGATAATATATTTATATTATATAGCCTAATAGAAATGCTCAATTAATTTATAGAAAAAAGAAACTTTTTTGTGCATTTATTGACCTTAAGCAGGCTTTCGATACAGTTTGGCGGGATGGGCTTTGGTGGAAAATGGTAAATTGTAATATAAATGGTAAATGTCTTACTCTAATTAAAAACATGTATAGTAACATAAAGTCTTGCCTCGTTGTAAATGGTGAAAAAACTGAATTTTTCACATGTAATATCGGTTTGCGACAGGGAGAAAATTTATCGCCCTTTCTTTTTTCAGTTTATCTAAATGATTTAGAAAAGTTTTTCCTCGATAATGATATTGATGGTGGGGTTGAGTGTATGTCATCCAATCTAGATAATGATATAGACATATATTTTAAGCTATTCATACTTCTTTACGCAGATGATACGGTGATAATGAGTGATTCTTCTAATGGACTCCAGCGTGCACTGAATATATATAATGATTATTGTATACAATGGAAATTAACTGTTGATATAAAAAAGTAAAAAGTTGTTGTTTTTGCTAAAGGTAGGCAAGCACAATATTCTTTTTTCTTTAAATGACCAAACACTGGATGTTGAAAAGGACTATAAGTATCTAGGTGTGTTATTTAGTAGGAGTGGGTCTTTCTTTTCTGCAACGAAATTATTGGCAGGGCAAGCTGAAAAGGCAATGTTTAATTTGGTAAGAAAATCAAGAACGTTAATGCTTCCTATTGATTTACAAATAGATCTTTTTAATAAAATGGTTCAGCCTATTCTTTTATACGGAAGCGAGGTATGGGGTTTCGCAAATCTTGATGTATTAGAGCGAGTTGTTTTAAAATTTCTGAAAATTATTTTGAATATGAAAACAAGCACACCAAATTTTATGGTGTATGGAGAAACAGGGGTTTTCCCAATTTATATTGAAATTTATTGTCGCATGATTTCTTTCTGGGCTACAATCGTTTCTGGACCACCTAATACATTATCGTATGGTGTTTACAATGCAACATACAGTATATATACATGTGAAAACAATGATAACACTAAATTTAAATGGTTTCACAAAATTAAAGATATACTCTGCAGTTGTGGTTTTAGTGGAGCATGGGATAACCACACATTTCCAAATAAAAAATGGTTAGTAAACGCAGTACGACAAAAGTTAAGAGATATTTTTATAACAAATTGGTTTTTCTCGATTTCAGACAGCAGTAGTGGGTTTAATTACAGAATTTTCAAAAATAACTTCTGTTTTGAGCAATATTTGGTATCTCTCCCACTAAAAGCAGCGGAAATTATTTATACAAATAAGAACACGTAATCATCGATTACCGATAGAAACAGGAGGGTGGAAAAAAATAGCTCATCAGAGGAGATTATGCAATTTATGCAAAACTGAAATTGGAGATGAGTTTCATTATGTACTTGTTTGTCGGGAATTAGAAAATATTAGAAAACAATATTTACGAAGGTATTTTTATGTTCACCGAATACGCTAAAATTTTCTGAACTATTCAATTGTAAGAATACCACCACATTAAGAAATTTGTGTGCATTTATAAGCGATATATTTACAATTGTAAAAAATCAATAACTATCCATGGTAACAGAATTTCTTATGTAAGTTTATGTTTAGCATCTTTTGAAATGTAAACATTGTATCTATGTTTACTGAGTAATGTTTTGTATTTAGAAAGTATTACATGGCTATTTACTCTGAACCTCTGTATGATATTATGTAAGATGTTGTCTTTATATGTTTACCTCATATTGCCATTGTAATAATGGACTGAGAGAAATAAAGGTTTGACTTGGTTTGACTTACAGCTGTATACTAGTATTTTAATTAGGTCGTTAATGATGTAAGATATTTTAAAGAGGTTGCAATGGCTGAGGCTATCCGCACGACGGTCGTGCCGATAATGCCGCTTATCCACACGACGGTCGTGCCGATAAGCGGCGTTATCGGCACGACCGTCGTGCGGATAGCCAATGCTACAGGTATTGGCTATCGGCACGACGGTAACACGACAACTCACCGACAGACAACTGGCCGAATAACAACTCGCTGACAAAAACTCATCGACAGAAAAAAAAAAAAAAAAAAAAAAAAAAAAAAAAACTGACAGACAAACCAACTCACCGACAACGACAAGTCACTGACACGTCAACTCAGCGACAAACGCCTATTATATTCCTATGCAACCATTGTTTAAAAATTATGTTATTAATAACGTAAAAGTGTCTACTTTTGCCCAAGGACACTCGATAGAGTGTCCTTGTTTTGCCGCACGCTGAAGTGACATTTGACTTTTAACACTCATGCTGCCGTAAATGAGTCAGTGAGGAAACTTCAACCATTTTAAATGCTTTATAATTGAATTAATGAAATGTTTCCATACCCCATTGTTAAAATCAAAGGCTGTTTATTCTTTTGGATTACCACATTCTTTTATTATTTAGGTTACGATAATTACTTTCTCATTTACGCATACGCATGGCTGATTTCTACAGGTAAATTCACAGGTAAGCCAATTTCAGCAAAATAATAATTTTGTTAATTAAAAAGTAAAAACTTCCTGCAAGGGTAATATTCTGCTTCAGTTTTGAAACCAGTGTATCATATTTATCAACTTTAAAATGTATCCATTTCTAAACATTTTTAACATTTGGATATCCATTTTTCTGTCGTGTGGATAACGCCGCTTATCTGCACGACGGTCGTGCCGATAATTAGAGATTATCACATGGGCATTTTGGTTATCGCCCGCAGTATCAACCCGCGACTCCATTATCAAGAGACTTCATTATCAAGCCCGAGAGCTTTAGCTTGAGGGATGATAATGGTCGAGGGTTGATACTAAGGGCGATGACCAAAATGCCCATGTTATAATCTGTTTATCACATCTTAAAAATCTTCTATTCAAGAATTTTATGAAAATCGTCGATTTCTCTGTAGAAAAAGAAAATGGCGTCGTTTAAATGACGTAACGTCATTTCGCTTGACGTCACATATTCCGTCGCGCGACAACGTCACATGCGGGCATGATAACCTCTCTGCATTCAAAATGCATGATTTCCGGTTATCTGCCCGTCGTTCTGATAACCTGAGGGCGGGAAACACATTATCACATATGCAAACTTGGGGTTATCGCTGGAAATATATGTCTAAGTATGTGATAAGCGGCGTTATCGGCACGACCGTCGTCGTACTTAAATTTATGGATAGATATTGTTTGTCGTGTTGGCGTTCACGATGCTATGTTTATTTTGTACATCCGCTCAACTTTAAGGAAGTTTTTTAAGCAAAGTATAACCGATGTACAGTGAGGCGTTTTCAAAGTCCTCTAGAATCATGGCCCTGGGATAACTGTGAACTATTTTACGGTAAGGTCAACTTGTGTTGCCAATGCATTTGAATAGGGAAAATTGGTCAAATGTAAGTAAATGGGGGAAATATTGCTGAGAGTAGGCAACTGGACAGAAAATTTATGTTTATAAATACATTGTCCCAATGGGATTGTCTGCCCCCGGGGCTATATATACATGTACCTGTATATTTCCATGTTCAAACATCTTTCTCTGAATATGTGTTGCAGTTGCTCAGTACTGCTAATTGTCCACAGTGAACAATAAGCGTAGCAATAGCAACGCTAATTGTCCACGGTGGACAATAAGCGTTGCAGTTGCAACGATTATTGTCAACGGTGAACAATAAGCGTAGCAACCGCAACGCTTATTGTCCACGGTGAACAATAAGGGTCGCAACCGCAACGTTTATTGCCCCTGGTGTCAACAATGGCCCCGGTCAACAATAGCCCCATCCCGGGTGGGGGGGGGGGGTCATTAGTTTCCGTTTTCTTACAATGGAAAAACACAAAGACAAAATATCTTCTATCTAACCATCGGCCCTAGAGTATTTTTTATATTTTATGTGTAGCAGTGTAAATAAACATGGGGTTTTCTACAATATGTAAACAAAAGAAAACAAAAAACAAAAGAAGAAGAAGAAGAAGAAGAAGAAGAAGAAGAAGAAGAAGAAGAAGAAGAAGAAGAAGAAATAAATGCCCAGCGTGTGATTTGAACCACGAGCCACCGATTGGATAGTCTATCCATCACACCAGAGAGGACTGTCAATTGGAAATGGTATTAGAATGTACACATTACATAGGTACTGTCTAGGTGGACTAACCCTCAGAGCGTTCAGCATTCCGAACAGTTAGTTTTAGTTTCTACTCGTACATTTTTAGTTTCTACATTAGTTTGAATCCTACGTGTACTAGTCTAGTATAAAAAAAAATATAAGAAGTCATAACTAAGAATAGTAAGAACTAAGAAGTCAAAAATCAGAAGCCCCAATCCGAATTTCGGCAATACTCCCGGCAATACTGCAGTACAGCCATTTCAATTATTTCACATCGGAGTTCGATCGATGCTAACCATACAGGGTAAGATACTTATGGTCCAAGCTCGAATGTTGTCTGGTAAGTGGTTGTCAAGATGTTCTAAGATAACTATTATGATGCCGATTTTTGATACTTTGTGTATAAATTAATTTTGTTTTTTATTAGTCTTGTTTGGTATCAAAATGTTTGTAATGATGAGTAGAATCTGAAATTGTCATCTTTATTTTTAATTTGCGGACTTTTAGGCCCGCCAGTAACTTTGTGTTACTGATCGTTCCAAGTCGATACTTCTGTGGTGGTTCTTTTTGTTTGATGTCTTGGTGTTTAAAAAAAAAATTGTGCTGTTGGCGCCTTATGTATGTTTTCATATTTTTAGTTAAGTTAAGGTAACTGAGTGGCCACCTATTGGGAAAATAGCTGCTCATTCGGCTTACGATATGTTTCATGGTATAAGTACCTGATTGTTAGTTTGGTTTTTTCCCCACCTCGGTTTTTGGAGTGGGAATCTTTTTCTGATTGCGCCTTTTCCTGATCTTTGCCTACTTGTACCTTTTTAGTCAATGAAGATAATATTACTTTATTTTACAAGTTTAAAACAAAGCAACAGATGTTTAATTCCCGAGTTTAGTTGACTGGCTTTTAGCATGTTTTGATGTACGATTTGGCAATTACGTTAAGAAGCTGTAAGCTGAATCGAAGAATAGGCTTGTTAAGTTCTCAGTCTGTTGTACAAACATATTTGAAAATATTGAGATGCAAATCACGCTCAAAGCGCCACTTCGGCGGCGGAAACCATTTTTGCTGTTGTTTGTTTTCACAGTTTTTGTGAAGTGAGCATCTCATGTGAATACGGAAAATTCATTGGTTGACAATATGTATACATGAACGTTTAGGGGCGTAACCTTTTAATTATTGTTCGATTTTCATGTGTCTTAAATTTTGCTCTAGCAGTTAGGATTTTCCAACTACAGAGTTAAGACGTAAAATTATTTAAAATTGATGCTTGGAGTTTACCAGTACAACATCATTACGGAAATTACAAAAGTATTAAATTATTGAGAACTTGAATATACATGTACAATTTGGATAGTGCCAATTACTACATGCTTGTTTTGGAAAGAACTGTTTGTTATACAACGTTGATACATTAAACATTAATAAAACACAAAATTACAACATTATTCTGTCTCCTGTGTTTCTTCGTGGACAATAAGCGTTGGCATTGCTGACCATATCAACAACATCGACGCTTAGTGTCCATCGACGACAATAAGCGTAGCGACTGCAACGCTTATTGTCGATATGAACAATAAGCGTTGCAGTCGCAACGCTTATTGTTGTTGGTGGACAATAAGCGTCGATGGATAATAAGCGGTCATACAAGGCCATCTACCAAATTTTAGCACATTCATTATTCTTTAAAATGTTATTATTCACTATTCATTATATTACTCTGCTATTCATTAAAAAATTACATTTATTCATTATTCTTTATGACCTCATTATTCACTTTTGCTCTTTATTCACTCTCATTAAAACATTTAGGCCATTATTCATTAATCATTACACCCCATCCAGACAGTGTCGGGAATTCCGGTGACCAAGGGGCGGCTAGTCCGTCTTTTAGCGGGATAAATACATCGGCGTTGAATGGTGATAAATAGGACAGTGCGGGGGAGGTACCGTTACGATTACCGCAAGACGATCAAGAGATCACAGCGAGACTCACGGACTGACAGAGCAGCAAGTGCAGATGAACTTTTACATTTTTAACAACGGCTATATTCTCTTCCGTCACTCAAACTCGAACTCAACTCGCGAGAGTATGGCTGGAGTATGAGTCGAGTGAGGTAAAATTGAGTGTGAGTGGAGTATAGATTTGGTATGCACAACAGTCACTCAACCATCGCTCACTGGAGTGTCACATTTTCATTATAAAACATAGAAATTTGAATTCTTATTGACATTTGATGTTATTATTCTAACATCAAATTAGCAGCAAACACTCTGACTAGACGCTGCACATTGCGGTGAGTTGTTATCTAATTTTGATGTGCACCGTGGTATCGTATTTGCTTATACTCATTCCTTCTTTATTGTTTTTGTCTGCTTGTTTGTTTATTTGTCTTTGTTTCGTGATGCTCTCTCTATCTCTCTCTCTCTCTGTTTGCTTGTTGGTTTATTTGTATTTCTCTCTCTTTCTCTTTCTCTCTCTCTCTCTCTCTCTCTCTCTCTCTCTCTCTCTCCTTGTGAGGGGCGGGTGGGTGAGTAGATGGGTGCGTGTGGGGTGGAGGGGGTGAGTCTGTGACAGCGCTATCTACTGTAATGGCACAAATGTGTCTGCATCTGGATGTACAATGTTGACCACGAATCATTTTTTTCCATGTTAAAAATAGTCGCAAATGACATGCCTTGGGAAAATCGAAATCTGTTCTAGAATTCGCGACCCCTCTCAAGAAATGATTTGTCCCGAGCATAAAGCTTGCTCCGGGTGATGTATGTAATATGCTATTTTGGGGCTTTTTCGAAGAAAATGTGAAGAAATAAGGGTCCAAAAAGTTTCGAGTAGCGCTCGAGTGAGGTGTCGCCTTCACTCAACGTTTACTCGAAATTTGAGTTGAGTTCGAGTGTGAGTGGGACATGTGCATACCAAATCGAACAGTTATGCGCTCACACGAGTGACTGATCAGATTATCTGAATGAGTTTGAGTGGAGTATGCCTCGAGTGTATGTTGAGAATACAGCCGTGAATGTCTGTGGGTTAAGAACGAGGACGATTTATCCTGAATTTTATGAATTCTTGTCAAAATATGACTTTATTGGGCTCCAGGAGACAAAAACTGACAGTCTAGATAATATACAAATCCCTGGTTATAATATTCATTTTAAGCATCTATATAGACGTAATACAGTGAACTTGACAATGCAGAATCATCGACAATGGCGAATCACTCATAAAGATATTGCAGAATTTCTTGAATCTTAGACAAAATATTACTTATTATATAATTCAGTCATTTAGTTTCATCTTTGCCTTGATGTTTGGTAAAAGAATTGAGTCAAAATTCCACCGGACAATTAAATCAGGGTTGCTGAAACGCTTGACCCCTTAACTAAGATGTCTAGTTTATTGTTCCGCAAAAAGTAACGTTCAGATAAAATGTGTTTTTTACCTCGTTTCTAAGCATGTATTATGACCATTTTTGCATTACTTTAATGCCTATTATCCCTAGTTATACATTATGCATGTTTTTGATAAAAGTTTTGACATTGAAGGTAGATATAAGCGTTGAAAGATGTACGTGTAAATTCGACAATAGCGAATCATACTTTGTGTGGTAAAAAGAATGTGCACAAAGTACTGATAATCTACCTTTGGAAGGCTCGCCCAGGAACAGTTTGGTTTTGTGTATGATGTAACTAATATTGGTGCAAGTCGTGGTTTAACCCTCTTGATTTTAGACTTACATTGATTCATTAAAGCAATAAGTCATGCCGAAGTCGGTATAATTGACCTTTCCGATAGGGCGTTTGCTGTTGACAGTGAACGTAAAGCACCAAAGCAAATTAACACAATATCATCGAACACCATTTAGTTTCGCATAATGATGGCACCATTTGTGTGCAAAAGTAACCTTCTAAAACGGTTTCTTTAGGCTATGGACTATATGATTCGCCATTGTCGAGTTTGGTTCGCCATTGTCTAATGCAGGAGGTATCATATCAACAGAGTTATCTCCCATTAGAAAATTAAATGAACTAAAATTATTATTTTCCTGTATAGCCAAGATATATTCGATGTTCTTAGTACCAAATAGAATAGCATTCCCATGGTCGTATTCAAAATAATTGCGTTTGACCTCTTAGTGGTTCGCTATTGTCGAGTCCACTGTATTGCTAGAGTAAAATCCGGTGGGGTTGCATTAGCTTATAAGGTGAAGTATGAGCAGTACATCAAGTTTTTGGACTCTGAGTCTAGACTTGTTAATGGTTCTTGATCTCTAAACGGCTTACTAAGTGTTATGATATTTTATGTGGTGTGCTTTATATTCCTCCAGAAAATTCTATCTTTTCCCATAATGACCCTTATTTTGAAATAAGAGCTGTCGCAGGACAGCGTAGCTCGCCTGACTTGTGCTTTGTCACTACATCTGTTAAAATCTATGACCCATGACCTTGACCTCAAGGTCACTCAGGTGGGTCATGATGGTACAACATAAAACTTCAGACCAATGCAAAGTATCAACTTGATCAATTTACATGTTCAAGAGATATAGACTTATAAAAACATTAACCAAAACTTAAACACAAAACTTCCAAGTCCGTGACCCTGACCTCAAGGTCATCCAGGTGAGTTGTGATGTACAGCATAAAACCCGAGACCAATATCTATCAACATGCAAGTATCAACTTTATCCATCAACATGATGTTCAAGAGATTTAGACTTTAACCAAAAAAATTAACACAAAATTTCTAAGTCTGTGACCTTGACCTCAAGGTCACCCAGGGTAGGTCATGATGGTACTGCATAAAACTTCAGACCAATATCTACCAACATGCAAAGTATCAACTCGATCAATCAATATGGTCAAGAGATATAGACTTACAAAAACTTAAATCAAAAACTTAAACACAAAATTTCTAAGTCTGTGACCTTGACCTCAAGGTCACCAAGAGTGGGTCATGATGGTACTGCATAAAACTTCAGACCAATATCTAGCAACATGCAAAGTATCAACTCAATCCATCAATATGGTCAAGAGATATAGACTTACAAAAACTTTAACCAAAAACTTAAGCACAAAATTTCTAAGTCTGTGACCTTGACCTCAAGGCACCCAGGGTGGGTCATGATGGTACTGCGTAAAACTTCAGACCAATATCTAGCAACATGCAAAGTATCAACTCAATCCATCAATATGGTCAAGAGATATAGACTTACAAAAACTTTAACCAAAAACTTAAGCACAAAATTTCTAAGTCTGTGACCTTGACCTCAAGGCACCCAGGGTGGGTCATGATGGTACTGCGTAAAACTTCAGACCAATATCTAGCAACATGCAAAGTATCAACTCAATCCATCAATATGGTCAAGAGATATAGACTTACAAAAACTTTAACCAAAAACTTAAACACAAAATTTCTAAGTCCGTGACCTTGACCTCAAGGTCACCCAGGGTGGGTCATGATGGTACTGCGTAAAACTTCAGACCAATATCTAGCTGCTAAGCAACATGCAAAGTATCAACTCAATCCATCAATATGGTCAAGAGATATAGACTTACAAAAAACATTAACCAAAAACTTAAACACAAAATTTCTAAGTCTGTGACCTTGACCTCAAGGTCACCCAGGGTGGGTCATGATGGTACTGCGTAAAACTTCAGACCAATATCTAGCAACATGCAAATTATCAACTTGATCCATCAACATGGTCAAGAGATATAGACTTTTAAAAAACTTTAACCAAAAACTTAAAACACAAAATTTCTAAGTCTGTGACCTTGACCTCAAGGTCACCCAGGGTGGGTCATGATGGTACTGCGTAAAACTTCAGACCAATATCTAGCAACATGCAAAGTATCAACTTGATCCATCAACATGGTCAAGAGATATAGACTTTTAAAAAACTTTAACCAAAAACTTAAACACAAAATTTCTAAGTCTGTGACCTTGACCTCAAGGTCACCCAGGGTGGGTCATGATGGTACTGCGTAAAACTTCAGACCAATATCTAGCAACATGCAAATTATCAACTTGATCCATCAACATGGTCAAGAGATATAGACTTTTAAAAAACTTTAACCGAAAGTGTGACGCGGACGCGGACGCACACGTAAACGTAAACGTAAACGCGCACGACCGAGGTGACTACAATAGCTCCATGCACTTCGTGCAGGCGAGCTAATAAACGAAGAGTTAAATCAATTCACAGGCCAGTACGACCATGTTTTACTGTTTGGTGACTTTAATTCGAGAACAAAATTACTTAAGGACTATGCTGAGCCCGATATGACGATTTTACACGAAAATGGTCTTGATGAAGTCTTTGATAAATTCCAGGAAGAGATAGAATTTTTTGGAAATGAAAGCAGCAGGGTGAGCTTACTGTACATAGAAATAATAGTGATAAATCTTCGAATAATTATGGGTATAAACTTATAGATTTCTGCAGGCTGAATTCTTTTTACATTTTAAATGGTAGGACAGAAGGGGATAAATCAGGAATACGTACATGTAAGAATACCAGTAGTATTGATTATTTTATTTGTTCTCGTAATGTTTTGCCGGAGGTTAATTCATTATATGTACATAGTTTTTGTCCATTATTGTCTGACGCACATAGCCCTGTTGATTTGAAGCTTAACTTGAATGTTATTAAGGAAAATGCAAATAATCAAAGTATGGGAGGCCATAAGCGCCTATGGGACGCCAGTAAGGCTGATGAATATAAGGCCAGTTTTGATCAGAAAAATGTGGATGAGTTGATACAAAGGCTATTAGAATTAGAAAATCGAGACCATGTTCAGCAATGTGATATGGATACTATTGTTGAAAGCTTGAATAGTTTATTTATTGTTGCTGCGGAAGAAACATTTGGGTCTACTTATAAACCAAAACATAGTCCCGGTAAGACGTACAAACCGACTTGGTATGGCTATAACCGTAAGAGGATGAGGCGGAAGTGGCATTCTGCTAAAAATGTATATAGATTTAATAAATGTGATGCTAACAAGGCTGCATTGAATATGGCAAGTAAGGAATACAAGAAAACGATGAGGCAAAGCTATGTTAAATTTAAACGTTATAATATCAAAAAGCTTAGAAATATGAAATCTTTAAACCCTAAAATGTATTGGAGAATAATAAATGGGGGCAAGCAAGACGCAGTGCAGGCATCGGTAGAAAACCTGTTGAAATTTTTTAAGAACAATAATAACAGAAATATTTCTGACAACAATGATCCCGCGTTTGTCGCACATGATAATAATCATATCAATGAACAAATAAATGTACGAATAACTTTAGCAGAAATTGAAAAACAACTAAAATTGTTGAAAACAAACAAATCTTCAGGTATAGATTTGATCATGAATGAGCATATTAAATCGGCATTTCACATATTGGGACCGACATTCGAGAAGTTATTTAATATTATACTTGGTAGCGGTGTCTTACCAGAAGTTTGGTCAGTTGGTATGATTAAACCTATTTATAAGCAAAAAGGCGAAAAGAGCAACCCTGAAAACTATAGACCTATAACTTTGTTAAGTTGTGTAGGCAAACTTTTTACTAGTATTCTAAGTAATCGGCTATATACGTATGTTGAAAGTAATAATGTATTTACAAACACACAAGCTGGATTTAGAAAAGGATACTCAACAACAGATAATATATTTATATTATATAGCCTAATAGAAATGCTCAATTAATTTATAGAAAAAAGAAACTTTTTTGTGCATTTATTGACCTTAAGCAGGCTTTCGATACAGTTTGGCGGGATGGGCTTTGGTGGAAAATGGTAAATTGTAATATAAATGGTAAATGTCTTACTCTAATTAAAAACATGTATAGTAACATAAAGTCTTGCCTCGTTGTAAATGGTGAAAAAACTGAATTTTTCACATGTAATATCGGTTTGCGACAGGGAGAAAATTTATCGCCCTTTCTTTTTTCAGTTTATCTAAATGATTTAGAAAAGTTTTTCCTCGATAATGATATTGATGGTGGGGTTGAGTGTATGTCATCCAATCTAGATAATGATATAGACATATATTTTAAGCTATTCATACTTCTTTACGCAGATGATACGGTGATAATGAGTGATTCTTCTAATGGACTCCAGCGTGCACTGAATATATATAATGATTATTGTATACAATGGAAATTAACTGTTGATATAAAAAAGTAAAAAGTTGTTGTTTTTGCTAAAGGTAGGCAAGCACAATATTCTTTTTTCTTTAAATGACCAAACACTGGATGTTGAAAAGGACTATAAGTATCTAGGTGTGTTATTTAGTAGGAGTGGGTCTTTCTTTTCTGCAACGAAATTATTGGCAGGGCAAGCTGAAAAGGCAATGTTTAATTTGGTAAGAAAATCAAGAACGTTAATGCTTCCTATTGATTTACAAATAGATCTTTTTAATAAAATGGTTCAGCCTATTCTTTTATACGGAAGCGAGGTATGGGGTTTCGCAAATCTTGATGTATTAGAGCGAGTTGTTTTAAAATTTCTGAAAATTATTTTGAATATGAAAACAAGCACACCAAATTTTATGGTGTATGGAGAAACAGGGGTTTTCCCAATTTATATTGAAATTTATTGTCGCATGATTTCTTTCTGGGCTACAATCGTTTCTGGACCACCTAATACATTATCGTATGGTGTTTACAATGCAACATACAGTATATATACATGTGAAAACAATGATAACACTAAATTTAAATGGTTTCACAAAATTAAAGATATACTCTGCAGTTGTGGTTTTAGTGGAGCATGGGATAACCACACATTTCCAAATAAAAAATGGTTAGTAAACGCAGTACGACAAAAGTTAAGAGATATTTTTATAACAAATTGGTTTTTCTCGATTTCAGACAGCAGTAGTGGGTTTAATTACAGAATTTTCAAAAATAACTTCTGTTTTGAGCAATATTTGGTATCTCTCCCACTAAAAGCAGCGGAAATTATTTATACAAATAAGAACACGTAATCATCGATTACCGATAGAAACAGGAGGGTGGAAAAAAATAGCTCATCAGAGGAGATTATGCAATTTATGCAAAACTGAAATTGGAGATGAGTTTCATTATGTACTTGTTTGTCGGGAATTAGAAAATATTAGAAAACAATATTTACGAAGGTATTTTTATGTTCACCGAATACGCTAAAATTTTCTGAACTATTCAATTGTAAGAATACCACCACATTAAGAAATTTGTGTGCATTTATAAGCGATATATTTACAATTGTAAAAAATCAATAACTATCCATGGTAACAGAATTTCTTATGTAAGTTTATGTTTAGCATCTTTTGAAATGTAAACATTGTATCTATGTTTACTGAGTAATGTTTTGTATTTAGAAAGTATTACATGGCTATTTACTCTGAACCTCTGTATGATATTATGTAAGATGTTGTCTTTATATGTTTACCTCATATTGCCATTGTAATAATGGACTGAGAGAAATAAAGGTTTGACTTGGTTTGACTTACAGCTGTATACTAGTATTTTAATTAGGTCGTTAATGATGTAAGATATTTTAAAGAGGTTGCAATGGCTGAGGCTATCCGCACGACGGTCGTGCCGATAATGCCGCTTATCCACACGACGGTCGTGCCGATAAGCGGCGTTATCGGCACGACCGTCGTGCGGATAGCCAATGCTACAGGTATTGGCTATCGGCACGACGGTAACACGACAACTCACCGACAGACAACTGGCCGAATAACAACTCGCTGACAAAAACTCATCGACAGAAAAAAAAAAAAAAAAAAAAAAAAAAAAAAAAACTGACAGACAAACCAACTCACCGACAACGACAAGTCACTGACACGTCAACTCAGCGACAAACGCCTATTATATTCCTATGCAACCATTGTTTAAAAATTATGTTATTAATAACGTAAAAGTGTCTACTTTTGCCCAAGGACACTCGATAGAGTGTCCTTGTTTTGCCGCACGCTGAAGTGACATTTGACTTTTAACACTCATGCTGCCGTAAATGAGTCAGTGAGGAAACTTCAACCATTTTAAATGCTTTATAATTGAATTAATGAAATGTTTCCATACCCCATTGTTAAAATCAAAGGCTGTTTATTCTTTTGGATTACCACATTCTTTTATTATTTAGGTTACGATAATTACTTTCTCATTTACGCATACGCATGGCTGATTTCTACAGGTAAATTCACAGGTAAGCCAATTTCAGCAAAATAATAATTTTGTTAATTAAAAAGTAAAAACTTCCTGCAAGGGTAATATTCTGCTTCAGTTTTGAAACCAGTGTATCATATTTATCAACTTTAAAATGTATCCATTTCTAAACATTTTTAACATTTGGATATCCATTTTTCTGTCGTGTGGATAACGCCGCTTATCTGCACGACGGTCGTGCCGATAATTAGAGATTATCACATGGGCATTTTGGTTATCGCCCGCAGTATCAACCCGCGACTCCATTATCAAGAGACTTCATTATCAAGCCCGAGAGCTTTAGCTTGAGGGATGATAATGGTCGAGGGTTGATACTAAGGGCGATGACCAAAATGCCCATGTTATAATCTGTTTATCACATCTTAAAAATCTTCTATTCAAGAATTTTATGAAAATCGTCGATTTCTCTGTAGAAAAAGAAAATGGCGTCGTTTAAATGACGTAACGTCATTTCGCTTGACGTCACATATTCCGTCGCGCGACAACGTCACATGCGGGCATGATAACCTCTCTGCATTCAAAATGCATGATTTCCGGTTATCTGCCCGTCGTTCTGATAACCTGAGGGCGGGAAACACATTATCACATATGCAAACTTGGGGTTATCGCTGGAAATATATGTCTAAGTATGTGATAAGCGGCGTTATCGGCACGACCGTCGTCGTACTTAAATTGCGGTAACTATTCAGATGTTAGATATGTTCTCATAAGCAGTTAACTAATTTAAGCCTGTCGTCCTTTTTGAGGGACATAGGCAATACAGTATCGTCAATTTTGTGTGTCACCAGTTAACCATTCAGATTCAGATTTATTTATTTATTTATTTATTTATTTATTTATTTATTTATTTATTTATTTATTTATTTATTTTATTTCTCATCATTACCTAAGCACTATGTCTCTTTCTTTCTTTCTTTTCTTTTCTTTCTTTTTTTTTTTTTTTTAGATTCTTTGTTCTCAAAAATATGATAAAACATGTTACTAAAGTCTGTTTCGTAGTGTGTGATAATGGGTTTTTGCAGATATTTAACAACTGTCCAAATGCAGAAGAAATATTTTCTTGGCACAATTAAGCATCTAGTTTGTCGCAAAATGTGCAACAAAAATTTAAAAAATCGGTTGACAAATAAAAAATTTCTGGTCAAAAACATTTTTGAATAGGGTTAATCTCATGGAAGGGAGGTAAATATTTTCCCGCAAAAATTTTAAATTCTAACTATTTAATCACGATTGCTCAAAATTCTTATAAATTGACATAAATGACATACCTTAGACAAAATCTTCATGATCAGGTAAAAATTCTCGAAAAATATGCATATTCACGATCATCGATTATCTCCCTTGCCAATGCAAAATCCCTATGCAAAATTCATTTTGGTCGTAAAAACTTTATTTGTTCACCGATTTTCACAATTTTTGCAGGTCCTATTAGGACAAACTAAAATCAAGGTTTTGACATGAAAATAATTTTTCTGTTGTCCGCCATACAAAAATTTTCTGCGAAAAACCATTATCAGAGGCAAGTTTTTAGATAGTACTTTCTTTTTTTTTGTTGAGTATACAGAAACCGCGTGTTTTTATTTACATCACGTGATGTAAACGTTACTGCGGATACAGCGAATGAGCGAACTCCTACTTTAACATGCGTGCGCACATGGTAAACAAATGGCGGCGAATGACACTTGAAAGCATTTGACAGAGTTAATTTTTTGATTGAATTAGTGTTTTTAACAGCTGTATGGTTACAACAAAGTGTTAGTAATTGATAACAGGTTTATTGTATATTGTTTCAGCCAGAATTTCGGATTAACACATTGAGTTTAAAGGATAATTTTCATGATTAGTTATGTCAAAAGGCTTCGTGGCAGTTTCGTACCGAAAGTTTTCGACCCAGCACGTTTCGAACCACTTGGTATATCCTGGCTGTCATTTTCAGACAGTTGCGGATATTGTCATATTCTCAAAAGTATTTTCTATTGTAGTAGAGTTATGGCGTGTTGCTTTGAATAAAATCCTTTTACTTCATAGTTCTAAAAAATGCTCGGACCTGACTGAAAAAGTGAACATTGAGTATTGACTGTCACATTGATCGGGTCGGCGTGACGTCATAGGTCATTCGTAGGAGGTGAATTACTCGGTGCTTATCGCTGTAATCTTACTGGATTAAAAGCAGAAAATATGAAAACAAAATAAAAATATTAATAAAAGCTTTGCATTTACTTTTCGATCTTCACAATTTCTTCATCTCAAGGTATGAACCCTGTTATGTTTCTGGCAAATTATGATTTTATAAGCGTCTAAAAATGATTAATTCACAACGATAATGACCGAGTTATACCCTCAACCGAATGAGAGAAGAGGCGGGAAAGGTGCAGTTTTGGTAACCAATATTGATTTTTCCTCACGAAAGAGTAGCTTGCCGACTGGGTCAATTAACCAAGCATATGCATTACTGTTATTTCATTTGCCTAAATTCTAAGAAAATCATTTTTAATTGAGCCTATTTAAAGAAAAAAAGTTTCAGGGTGTATTTGTTTTTTTTTGTTTTTTTTTTAATTTATATTTTTCTCTTTTTATTACTCTTTGATTATATTTATTTATTTTTGTTTTTCTGTTATTATAATCATTTTTATCAATTTCCACATAGCATTATTTATTAATTTATTATTGGGGTACCTGAAAAATGCCCACTCAGAGAAAATTAATTTTTAGATTCTCATTCCCACCACACGGTGTTCGAAACCATCCAAAGTCTTTTTTTATTTTGGTCTGAAAAGAGTTAAAAAAAAAAAAAATTTACAATAAAATGTAGAGATTATGTATAAATTTCATTTACTTTATTTATTGCCTGTGTGTCCTAGTGATGGGACGAGGATCGGTTGTAATCGAAAATCGTTCATTTACATGCAACCGATCGATAATCGGATGGAATTTTTGGGAATCGATTATAATTGGAATTTTTTTTTTTAAGTAGAGGAATTTCTATTTAACTTAACACCAGATGTTAATTTTGTTCAAGTTTAGTCATAAATGAAATTCTTGTGGTAAAGCCTAGAATTTTGTGCTGAGACCAGGGCTTCTCAAGTCAGTTTGCTGTTCATTTTGACCTTGAGCAATGCATGCACATTTCCACAGATCCTTAGATAATGTTCACAGTCATGTCTGTATGCATTTCTGTTTAATATATACCCCTTATACCCACTTTTATAAAGCAAAACTGGGGTTTACATGGGTATTCCTATTTTTCTTATTTTTTACGGTTCTAATGTGTCCACAATCAGTGTTTTGAGCAAAATAAGAAGAATATCAAATATTTTCCAATGAAATTTTCAATTTTTACAGCTGAATAAAATCTCTGTACATTGCATGGGCAAGTTTTCATAAGGCAGTGGCTATTTTGCCGGACCCGGCAAAATAGCTCCTACGGGCTATTTTGCCGGACCCGGCAAAATAGATGTAATATATATATAGGCTATTTTGCCGTACCAAAAACTTAGTCAAATTTTAATTTATACTTTTAGTCTTTTTTTTTTTCAACTACAATTTTTTTCTGTACTTTATTTACCTATTAATTTGAGATAATTATGTTTTTAAGATAAGAATACACATACTGAAAATGTTGATAAAAAACTTTATTCAGATATAAATAGGATTATGGCTGGCATTCTGGGACACTTTAAAAGGGAATCAAGGAGAACAATTGTATTGAAAAGGTCTGAAGATTAAAGCCAGAATACACACAGTTGATCCCCAAGAATATCTATATGTTTAGCTAGCAAAGAAGCTTACAAAAGTCGTTTCTTTCCACAGACTATCAGGGACTGGAACTTTTCACCCATCAGACTGTAACATATTCCTTTGTGTGCCTGACAGAAATTTTACTATCCCAGTACTGGTAATTTTCAGTTGTCTCAAAATGTCATTATACCCCAAAAATTTATGCCGACGGGTATATAGCTTTTGCTTTTCCGTTCGTATGTTAGTTAGTTCGTATGTTTATTTGTAATTCCGTAACATTGTAGAATTTATGTCAAAGTTTTGTTTAAAGTTTCTCTAGTGGTGTATATCTTATGAACCAATGATCAGAAACCTTTCATATTTGGACCATAGGGGTACCCTATAGGCTTTGCTTTGTTTCCCAGGGTCCATGCCTGGGGGTTGGGCTGGAGGTTAAAATCTAGGTCACCTTTAAAATGTGCTATTTACAATGTTAATGTTTCTTCTCTAAGTTCATATCTTAGTAAACGGTCATAGGAATGTATTCCAAAGGTGCAGTTAGAGGTCAAAATCTAGGACACCTTTAGAATATGATAGATGCCATGATAAATTTTCTATTAGTCTATATCATGACATCCACAAAGTCTTGTCATAAAGCATTCATAGTTAGACAGTAGGAACCCTATAAGTGTCAAACTCTTGGGTCCATATGTGGGGGTGGGGCTAGTGGTCAAAAACTAGAACATCTGGTAATCCAGGGTAGCGGGATCAGCTCTCAAGTTTCCTGGAACTAGCCATGATCAGCTATGTCTATTTAAAATTACAAAACTCTAGCATTCACGATTCAAAGTTTCAAAAAAGTGACCAACATACCCAGCCAGCCAGCCACATCTCTACACACAACCTCACTGGCATACACCCCAACAAGCAAACACACACACACACACAAAGACAGACAGACAGACAAGCCAAAGGCAACATGCCCTTCCAACTTTACCAAAGTTGGATCATAAAAAGGCACAAAAAGCAACCTATTGATTGAGAAATATCTCAAATAAATAAATACGTAGATAAATAAAACAAAAATGTAGAGTAGAATACCTTACAAAATATAAAATAAAATTTTTAATAAGTATTTGGTCCGTCAAAATAGCCTGTAAGTCAAATATAGCTATTTTACCGGGTCCGGCAAAATAGCTCCTAGGGACTATTTTGCCGGGTCCGGCAAAATAGCTCCTAGGGGCTATTTTGCCGGGTCCTGCAAAATAGCCACTGCCTTTTCATAATGAAAGCTTAAAACTTCTTAGGGATATCATGAACAGCGGATAGAAATACATGTATTCAGGAAAAGGAAAATCATTATATTTTTTTTTTTCATTTCAGGTTGTTAATTTGAAAAGTGCAGGAATTTAACTTGATAATGGTCTGTCATTCATTCAGCCGGAAAAGATGATTTAAAGGCAAGGAAAAGTTCATTTTACTGGAAAGCAAGCGTGGTTGATTATTGGAGTGGATCTTAGGGGAACTGACCAAAAGGAAGCGGATTTCATTTTCATCTTTCTTCTACCATTGAATAAGAAAACTGTGAACCAGGGTAAGCCTGTAACATGTACAGCACAGATCTGTTAGTCAACTCACCAAGGATGGCTGGAGCATACCGTTGCAATAAATGTGACTTGACTTTTAATGCTCCACATTTACTGTCGAAACACAAGTCAAAGTTCTGTACAGGAGGGACTGGGGACCCTGATGTGTTGAGGCTCAGACACGGGTTGTTGTCCGCAGATGACAGTCCGAGACGTCTTTCTCCAGATTATGATAGGGTAGGTACTATTTGCATTAAACAGCTTTGTCTTCTTCTCTCAATTGACTCAACTCCTATTCTATTGTTTTGACACTGTCTCCTTTTAATCTTTCAGCTCTCATTTGCTTTGCAGTTTTCACATTGGTTATCCAGAAACAACCAACATGACTGAGAACAACTAACACAGATGAAATAGGTAAAATGCAAGACATAAATGCCTGTCTGGGAACAACTAGCCAAGAGTTGTTCCTAAACAGCTTTATACTGTCTGTCGTAACATTGATTCTTGCACACCAGACAGAAATTGCCGCACTTTTTGCCTGGGTGATAAAATTGCATCTCACCCAGGTGTTCTCACCCAGGTTAAGTGCGCCAAAAAATTACGCAAAACCTTGAAATAAACCAGATTTTGGGGGTTGTTGTGCAAGAAAAAGAATCTAATATGGTGTCAGGGATAATTTTGGAAGGGGCCATGGGCAAAATTGCCCTTTATTTAATTTTCAAAGTGGCCCCTTCATTTTGAAATAATGGGCCCATTTTATAATGTAAGGAGATAGGCGATAGTGATTCTAGCTGAGCATTTTCCACAAAATGGCCCCTTACATTTTCAAGCCAACAATATCCCTGTGGTGTTCTGTTCTAGATGGAAGTTTCCAACCCTCGGGATGACCGTGCTGAGCGGAACCTCTGCGGAGCCTCGGTTCCGCTCAGCGCGGTCATCCCTTGGGTTGGAAACTTCCATCTAGAACAGAACCCCATATAAGATTCTTATATTCCATCTGCCATGTGCATGTGTTGTCTCTGTATAACAAACTTGTATCATAATTCTACTGATGAATGCTTCCATCATGAAACTTATAGCCCAGTCTTTTAAAAGGGATATTTTTTCTGGAAGATAGACTACATCTACATGCATGATCATTGTATTTTACTGGGAGTTAAGTCAATAGATTAATAGATTTTTCCTCCTGTTTAGAGGTTTCTATGTTTTTATGTGTTTAAAAGTTCTTATTTGCTGACAGGGATCAACTCGATCAGACTGTGCATAATGTTTAGCTGAAGTTAATCTTTGGGTTCACAGTCAGACCGTTTTATAAGTATCTGGCATCTGTGGCAGCTCATAATTAAGCTGCAATGCGAGAAAACAGGTCTTTGTGGATTCCAACCAGGTGGGACACAAACTGGCTTGTACAGTCACAGCTTGAAATTTCGGATTTAAAAAGAGGAGGAATTGGACTACCTGTGTAAGGAAAACATTTAGCCTATGCATGTAGTTGTTTTTTCTCATGAAGCAGCTCAATTTATTTATTCATATTTATGTGTACATGTATCTGAATATTGTATATATTTAACTTTTGTACTGCTTTGAATTCTATTAGAATGTCTTTTAGAAAATCAGTGAAAAGGGTTTGAATTTGTTTTCCTCAATATTAAATTTTTGGTCAATACTGAATCAATAAATGGTAGTATTTATTTGGATAAGATCGAGTATAAAATTATTTTTCATAATATAAGCCTCAACATAGAAATACCTGTTTTCCTATTCAAAGTTGCAAACAACAAAGATATGGATTATGCCATGTTATATGCGATTGATAAGCATCTTTATGTTTCTTGCATAGAAGCACAGTGCTACTGCTTCCTTAATCTGAATGGTCAAGCCTTTAGCCATCTGCTAATACACAGCCTGGTTTGTGTCACACCATGCTGAAAACTTCAAAACTAGATTTTCTTGGTACACGGCTCATTAAATGGTTGCTGAAAGATTTTCACATCATTGAGACAATCATGCTGTACAAGCACAGAAGATTGCTAGAGGCTGGAATTTTTGGATTTAGAGAGTAGAGGAAGTGTACTATCCATGTAGCAAAAACAAAGGTGCTGATCAGCTCACAGTTACTGCGAAGCTGATCTGCGCCTTTGTTTTCGCATATGCAAAATGTTGGTTTTCTCATGACGTGTCTCATATTATATTTTCACATTAAGAAAAGCAAATATGAAAATTTCTATTGCCCATTTCTGTGGTCTGATGTCTATGCTTTGTCAGTGTTGGTCATTTTATCTCTCATTCACATTCTTACGATAATCCTGTACCAAATAAAGCTTTTACCCTGAAATTAAAGTAGTTCATTTATAGTCGAGTTAATGTGCATGTTAATATACAATGTTGTATATTTCAAAGATTCTGCAAATTATGAATATACATATTTTGTAGAAACATAATGTGCCTTATATTATTACCATCACAAGAAAATTGTCCTTTCCAAATGTGGAAAAAGGCAAAGATCTTGCAAAGTTAATGGGCAATTTACATAGTAACTTTGATCAGGATAACATGTAAACCCACGTATACCCCACTTTTATATAGCAAAACTGGGGTATGCAGGGGTATACCGGTACACATGTTTCTTATTTCTGCTCCAAAACATAGATTGTGAGGGTACCCTTTAGAACCACCTCGGCAAGGTGGTTCTATCGTGCACCCATAATCTATGTTTTGAGCAAAAATAAATAAAATATAATTTAAAAAAAAATTCCACTGAAAATTTTCAATTTTTACAACTTAAGAAAAATCTGCATATAACATGGGCACGTTTTTGTCATTAATGTATATGAATTTCAGCCTATAACAGATTCAATTTTACTTACAAATAAGGTGAGTGTGTATGTTGTATTTGTGTGCTCGGGCCCAAGGTTTTTAAACTTTTCATGCTCATTTCTGCTTAGATCAAAACTTTAAAAATGTAAATACTGGAATCAGTGGACCTTCCATTTACTTAATAAAGCCACTCAATTACCTTGCTTATAGATAATGAAATCCTAACAGCTGTTGACATTTGATATTTATGATGAGCGGTTTAATTTTCATGCTCTGTTTTGTAATGCGTGAAAAAGATTTCTCACCTTGGGGCCTGATACAATTATTGGTTGCTTACCTTTCTAAATGACCCTTGATTTTCAGGTAGTAATGTAGTGGGTCAAACCTTGCAATACTCCTTAATCTTAATTGATCAAGGTCTTAATGCAATAGTCATTTATATCCACCCCCCCCCCCCCCCCCCCACTACCGCCTACGGGGAAGGGTGGGAGATAGGCAGGCTACAATGTGGGGCAATTACTTTTTTATTGTCCCTGCAGTGTAGGTGAAATGACGGTTTGGATGTTCAATTTCTTACTCCAGGGAGGTTTTCTATTTAGAGGGGCAGGGCAAAGAGCATAGTTTTGTCCTTCAGTTTGTCCCCTGGGGTGGGGTCTGTAGCAGGGCAATGAAAACTGAAAAGTCGTAATCCTTACCCTTTCTCGTGTGTGCCAGGGACGGCAGGGAGCCATGGTTACAAATGACAAGTGCATAAGGAATTTAACAGGTGTGTGACTTTGATAGCCCATAAATGTATATGGCTATTCTAAGAACAAACTCCAAACTAGGCATTAGCCTCTCCTATTGGAGAAAATATTGATTCATGTGTGCATTATCATTTATAATAGTCTTGTACATCCTTTTCCTGTTCTTAGAACTGTGATCTAGTTGGTTTGCTTTATTTTATAAAGATAATAGGTTCTATCTGTGCATGCATTAATTTGTATGTTGTTTTGCATTAGTCGCTTTTTATGCTGACCATGGCTGACCTGTCCTTGTTTTTAGCTCACCTGAACCGAAGGCTCACAAGGTGAGCTTATAGTATGGTAATCGAGCCGGCGTCCGGCGTCAACATTTTCAAACGACTTCTCCTCTGAAGCTGCCAGGCCGAATCTTTTCATATTTCACATATAGCATCTACAGGTGGGGGGAACGAATATTTGTGTTTTTTATTTCGATCGGATAAGAACTCTGGTTGCTATGGCAACTTATGCTTCCCATAGACTTATAATGGAAAAAGTGAAAATTGCCAGTTTTTGCTGTGTTGTTGGAGATATTTGAATTTTGTTTTTGCAGAAATGTTTATTGAGTAGTCCTCTACATTTCTTGTGACTTTTGTCCTAATCCTTTATTTTGATTGGTTGCAGGGGCCCATATAGGGCAAAATTTTGAAAAACATTCAAAAATCTTCTTCTCAGAAACGGTCAAGGGGATTAAGCCTGTACTTTGTATCCATGTTCCTGACAGTGGCCTCTACATAATTTATGTTTTTTATTCCAGGCGGATAAGAACTCTGGTTGCTATGGCAACTTAAAGTTTCCATAGACTTATAATGGGAAAAGTGGAAATCGGCTATTTTTCCGCTAAAATTGCAGACATTTGAATTTTGTTTTTGCAGAAATGTTTATTGAGTAGTGTTTGACGTTTCTTGTGAGTTTTGTCCTAATCCTTTATTTTGCATGCGCGGACCCCCCGGACCCCGGGGGTCCGGACCCCCCCCCCCCCTGGAATTTGAAAATTTTACCTAAAAAAAGGTAATTTCAGGATTTTTTGGGTGTTGGATCCCCCCTCGTCTATGACCAAAAATTACCATTTTCGTTGGACCCCCTCTCATGAAAATGTCTGGATCCGCGCATGTTTTGATTGGTTGCTGGGGCCCCATAAAGGGCAAAATTTTGAAAAAAAACATTCAAAAATCTTCTCCTCAGAAAATGTCAAGTGGATGAATCCTGTACTTTGTATACATGTTCCTGACAGTAGCCCCTACATAATTTGTGTTTTTTATTCCAGTTGGATAAGAACTCTGGTTGCTATGGTAACTTTAAGTTTCCATAGACTTATAATGGGAAAAGTGGAAATTAGCTATTTTTTGAAAACTATTGCAGCCTGAGACCTGAAAAGTGACCAGTAGATGCAAGCAACCAATGGATAAGATGAAGGTATATGATTAATTTAGGTCAAGGTCATCTCTTGACCTTGGCCGGTCTGTTGTCCATACACACTTTTCAAAGATCTTTTTCTCTGAAACCACTTGGCCAATCAAATCAAATTTTATATGAAGCATCTATAAAGGGAACTAATGTGTATATAAATAATACAGGTCACATGACCAAGATGGCCGCCATGCTCATATATGGTAAAAACCATTCAAAAATCTTCTTCTCTATAACCGGTGAACTGATTTCAACGAAACTTTGCATGAAGTATGGATGACTCAAGTACTACAATGTTTATATAAATCATGACCCTGTGATGACCTTGACCTATTTTACGGCAAGGTCAACATAGGTCACCAATGCATTTGAATGGGGAAAACTTTTAAATATCATTTAAAGTGAAAATCTTGCAGGAAATGGGCATTAGGACTGAATATTAATGATTCTGAAAAAAAATGGACCCCAGGGGCTCATCTGCCCCCAACCCGGGGCATTATGCATCATATTACTATAATATTCAAACATCTTCTCCTCTGAAACCGCTTGGCCAATCAAAGCCAAATTTTATGTGAAGCATCTATAGAATGGGGGAATCAATGTGTATAGAAATAATCTAGGTCACATGACCAAGATGGCTGCCATGCCCATATATGGTAAAAACCCAGGTACCCTTGAATAATCTTCTCCGGAACCGGTTGACCGATTTCAAAGAAACTTGGCATGAAGCATTGATGGCTAAAGTACTACAATGTATATACAAATCATGACCTTGACCCAGTTTATGGCAAGGTCAACATGGGTTGCCTATGCATGGGCATATATTTGAATGGGAAAAACTGTTAAAATGCCATTTGAAGGGGAAAACCAGCGGGAAATTGGCAAATGGACAGAATATTGATTATTTTGAAAAAAGAAAATGGCCCAAGGGCTTCATCTGTCCCTGCACTGGGGTTAAATACCATGATATTCCAACATGTTTATTGGTATATGCAGCAGATCTCAGGTGAGCGTTTACAGGACCATTGGTCCTCCTGTTTCTGTGATATCGTAGTATTATTGCTAGAATTGTCTTGGTGCATTCGGTCTTGGACTTGCATTATCAGCTGTCTTGTTTTTGTATAGTTTTACATTTTTCTGTCCAAAATTTACTACCAAGAAAATGAATATCGGACTCTGTGTCTGTATTTACTCATGAAAGTCTCTTTGTAAAAATAGGCACACAGAATCACAACAGCTTGCATTTAATAGTTCACTTTCACTTTGCTTGCAAGCGTCTCTTGCTTCCAGTCTAGATAGCCTGATCATCATCCAGCAAAAAAGTCTAGTACGAGAATGCAACTTTCTGCTAGATCATGTTTCTTGTAGTAAAATATCTATTACATTTATGTATATAGTCCGCTAGAATAAATGTGATGTGTTTGATAGCATACAATCATGTATAAACATTTTGGATTTTCTAGCATGTTTTTATAAACTGGATAGTTTGAGTGTTCCATGTGCTTCAGTTCTACAGTATAAGTAACAGCCATGTGGATGAAACAAAAAATAGTGAAAAGATGGAATTAAAAGCAGTTTCAAAATGCATATGTTGGTGTATGATAAACATTATTTATAAAAGTGACTGTGACTTATATTAACATTTTAAAATTGAAAGCTTTAAACGATAAAAACTGTTTCATTGAGATAAAAACATGAGAAAAAAAGAAGAAAAAAAAACACTGCAATAAAATTTTAAAAAGAAAGTGGAGGAGTGAAGAGAAATGTGGACTGATTCGTCTTCATCTCCTCTCCCAAGGTCAATCAACTACGAGACTTGAAAAAGAAGCGACAACGTGAGAGAGATCTCAACGATCTGGAAGAACGCATGCTTCTGGACGAACTTCAAGATACCGAAGCTGAGCTGGAGGGTTCTCCGCGCAGACCGTCCAGGAATAGGCTGCCACTGTCCAAGCATGGGGATATCAGGGAGCTACAAATTGAGGTAATTGTTTGTAAATGGCAAGAGAAATAACTTGCATAACTCTTATTGTCTCTGGCAATTCTTTTAGAATGGCAGTCATATATGTATATGTGAGTTTTGTATGTAAGATATGTTTTAATGTATACACTGGTGAGACACAAATAAACAATACTTGACTCATATTTATCACACCAGCTACCCAGGAACAACTAACAAAACTGGGAACAACAAACATGGGTAGCATCAATATAAAGTACCTGTCTGGGAACAACTTACCATAGATCTTTCTGATCTTTGGTGAGTTGTTCCCAGACACGTACATGAGTTTTCTCCCTATTGTTGCTTATTGTGTTGGTTGTTCTTAGTCAGGTTGAATGCCTCAGTTTGCAAAATATACATATGAAAAAATTATCTTTTTAGCTCTATATCATACTAGAATTTGAGCAACGTTTGTCTGTTTGTTTGTTCCCCTACTCCTCCCAGGTCCTTGGGCCGATCTTCACCAAACTTGGAGGGAAGGTGGATGGCGGCCCCGGATATTAGCTTGAGGGGTTCATTTTTTGAAAGGTCAAGGTCATCGAGGTCAAAGGTCAATTTTTTGTTGTTTTTTCTGTTTGTTCCCCTACTTCTCCCAGGTCCTTGGGCCGATCTTCACCAAACTTGGTGGGAAGGTTGAGGGCGGCCCCGGATATTAGTTCGAGGGGTTCATTTTTTAAAGGTCAAGGACATCGATGTCAAAGGTCAAATTTGTGTATCTCGGCAGTCCTTGTTCCGATGAAACTTGGTGAGTGTATACAGGGCGGTCCCGGATATTAGCTCGAGGGGTTCATTTTTTAAAAGGTCAAGGTCATCGAGGTCAAAGGTCAAATTTCTGTATCTCGGCAGTCCTTGGTCCGATTTGTATGAAACTTGGTGAGTGTATACAGGTTGATCCCTGATTAAGATTTATGGGTCCAATTGGGTCAAAGGTCATCGAGGTCAACGGTCAAATTTATGTTGTTTTTTTTTCTGTTGGTCATGTTTTTTGTTTTTTTCTGTTTGTTCCCCTACTTCTCCCAGGTCCTTGGGCCGATCTTCACCAAACTTCCGGATATTAGCTCGATGGGTTCATTTTTAAAGGTCAAGGTCATTGAGGTCAAAGTCAAATTTCTGTATCTCGGCAGTCCTTGGTCCATTTTGCATGAAACTCCAAACTTCCGGATATTTGCTCAAGGGGTTCATTTTTAAAGGTCAAGGTCATTGAGGTCAAAGGTCAAATTTCTGTATCTCGGCAGTCCTTGGTCCGATTTGCATGAAACTTGGTGAGTGTATACAGGTTGATCCCTGATTAAGCTTTATGGGTCCAATTGGGTCAAAGGTCATCGAGGTCAAAGGTCATTTTTTTTCTGTTTGTGTCTCCCAGGTCCTTGGGCCGATCTTCACCAAACTTGGTGGGAAGGTTGAGGTCGGCCCCGGATATAAGCTCGAGGGGTGTATTTTTAAAGGTCAAGGTCATCGAGGTCAAAGGTCAAATTCCTGTATCTCGACAGTCCTTGGTCCGATTTGCATGAAATTTGGTGAGTGTATACGGGTTGATCCCTGATTAAGATTTATTGGTCCAATTGGGTCAAAGGTCATTGAGGTCAAAGGTCAAATTTATGTGCTTTTTACTGTTTGTTCCTCCCATGTCCTTGGGCCGATCTTCACCAAACTTGGAGGGAAGGTGGAGGGCGGCCCCGGATATTAGCTTGAGGGGTTCATTTTTTGAAAGGTCAAGGTCTTCGAGGTCAAAGGTCAAATTTGTCATTTTTTCTCTTTTCCTCTGTGTATGTCTTATTTGAGATTGTGTGTGTGTGTGTGTGTGTTTGTGTGTGTGTGTGTGTGTGTGTGTGTGTGTGTGTGTGTGTGTGTCTTATTTGTCTTCATCGCCGCAATCATCTTACTGCTACGTCGAGACGGGTAAAATTTACTAGTATCATAAATTATTATTATAGGCAGTCTTCTTTTAATGTTGAGCAATTTTTGTCTGTGACCGAAATCAACCCTCGACCAAAAAATTTACTGAAATTCCAGATTACAGAAGACATGCATTGCTTATTAAAAGATTAGACAGTCAGTCACTAAGTGATCAAAAAGAGTTTTGTTTAATGGTCTACTTATGAACTCTTGATCACTCATAGATATTTAAGCTGCGTCTTGAGATAGCCAACAATCTGCATATGCGAAAACGAAGACCCAAATCAGCTTAACTGCAAAGCTGATCAGCACCTTTGTTTTACTACAAGGATAGTACAATTCCTCTACTTTCTAAATCCAAAATTTCAAGCTTCTATAGCCATCTTCTGTGACTGCACTGACCGGTTTGTGTCGGATCTGTGTGGAAACCACATTGTTGGTTTTCTGTTTTAGCGGCTCATTTTGAATGTCTGCAAGATCCCAAATGACAACCAAATCATATCTCTGGAATGCTTATTAAAATCGAAATTTTGTAACAAGTGCATGATGATTTAAAGATTTACATAAACAAAATGTTTGATTAATGTGTCTTACCTGAAGTGTTGAACTCAAATTGATATAAACTTGTGCTACCCTTATAAATGATAAAGTATAATTTTGTCTGGCTTTTCAAAACAGAGACATTATCTAATGAAATTTGTGGCCCCCGCCCATTATAGGGTCTGATTGAAAAATATATACTGCTTAACTGCCTGCATACAATTTCTGAGCTGCGATTAGACTGGCGAGTATGACATTTCGTCGAAAATGTGTTTTGTCGAAAATGATGTAACTTCAAATATATTCACCGCAAACTTTTGAGATTTATTCCGTAGAAGACTAGCCTATAGGTCCACATTTTGAGCCACCAACCGGCAACCACTAGGGTTAGGTTAAAGGCCTGGGCATGGGGACATTTTTGACAAATGTAATTTTCGACGAAATGTCGCAAAGGCGAGTACTGGTTATTATTTTGAAAGGTTGGAGTTCACCCAGGAAAACTACCCATAGTAAATAAGTCGATAATAATTATTGCTTATTTGGGTGTTGACATATTTCAGCTCATTTCAGGTGTCATTGTATCCCAGTGTTGGATAGCAGTTCCATAAAAATGAAGGCAACTTCTTTTCTTGACTTTAACTATTGACTTGGTTGTCAAACATTTTTAAGAAAGCTTTAACTTGTATTTTCTGTTGGTTTCAGTATGAGAAGCTACGAGAATTAGAGAACAAGACAGCACCAGTCTACCCATTGTCTAGTCGTACAGAACGTAGATCTCCTTACTCACGTAATAGTAACTCTAGTATGAGCATACATTTTGACGTAAGTCATCGGTGAGATAGAGCATTTATACCTCTGCAATACAAATACTTTAAATATGATTTGTCAGAAAGTTTTGGGGTTTTCAACTAGGCGCGAGACAAGCCAAGCTGCATAACTATAGACAGGGCTAGGAAAAGGTACAAGTAGGCAAAGATCAGGAAAAGGCGCAATCAGAAAAAGATTCCCACTCTAAAAACCGAGGTGGGAAAAAACCAAACTAACAATCAGGTACTTATACCATGAAACATATCGTAAGCCGAATGAGCAGCTATTTTCCCAATAGGTGGCCACTCAGTTACCTTAACTTAACTAAAAATATGAAAACATACATAAGGCGCCAACAGCACAAAAAAAAAAAAATTTTATACACCAAGACATAAAACAAAAAGAACCACCACAGAAGTATCGACTTGGAACGATCAGTAACACAAAGTTACTGGCGGGCTTAAACCGGTTTTACATGGCCATAACCTCACCCTCAGCTTCTGCAGTGGTTCATAACATTTAGTTAGTTATTTGGTCCTCGTGGTGAATCTCTAACTAGTCAATGAATCATCAAGAACAAACAAATAAATCATGGTAAACATCCTGATGAATCAAAAACCAGGACTCACAGACTGAGTAAGCTGCCCGACGATGGAGATCCCTGGGCGCCGAATAACCTACTAACTCCGGAGCAAAAGAAAAACACCAGTTGGACCCCGGTGGGCCAAGCAACAGACAAGAAGCTCCGGCCCCAACCAACTAAAATGAATAGCTTTATGTCGGGGCCATCATAGAGTCTGACGCCCGACCCACCGGCGTGCAATTAAAGAAGGCAGCATAGTTATCAACCATGATTGGGTTAAAAACTAAGCATGCAGACTGTCGCATAACATTTAAGTTATAACCTATACGTCTGTAACGTGTTATGATTTTTCTGAACTGAAAAGAAAAATCATTAATTCCTTTAAGTTTCTTAAATTTGTAAACCAAGTCACCATAAAATTCAGGTTCCGAAAGGCCCTCACTTAAAAGCGTCTTTAACCCAACATTATATTTGGAAATCAATTCATAGTGTCTACGATAAAATTTAGAAAATGTTTTTCGAAGTTTATGATACCGATAGCCTTGTTGGAGAAGTTTTGCCGTTAAACATTTATTTCGAGCGTTGAAGTCTGTAACATGATTGCAGACTCTAGCAAACCTAATAAGTTGCGAAATGTATACACCATAAGAAGCACGACGAGGAACGTCACCATCCAAAAAAGGAAAATTTACTATATCAAAATCAAAGTCATCGCGCTTATCATAAATTTTAGAAGAAACAAATCCATTTGCAACCGAAAGATGTAGATCTAAAAAGGGGGCTTCAGTATCTGTGATATTGGCTTTGTTCAACTGAAGTTCAGGTGGATAAATTTGATTGACCATACCTTTCAAAATAAGGGTTGTCAATGTTCAAAAGGTCATCGAGGTACCTAGATGTGGAATTAAAAGCCTCGATAACATCAGCATGAATATCATGGTTAAGAGAATCCATGAAATCTCTTTCGTAGCAGTATAAAAATAAATCAGCTACGAGAGGTGCGCAATTTGTACCCATCGGAATTCCAACAATTTGTCTGTATAACTTGGTCCCAAATCTAATATAAATATTATCAAGGAGATAGGATAAGGCATCGCATACATTCTGACATGACCAAAGTGTATACCGACTTTGGTCAGAGGAAGTGAAAAAAGCCTTTCTGTCATTACATGCCAAATAAAGTGAACCATAGTTTTTTAATGCCCTTTTGAAGGTCCACTCTATCAAATCCAGAAGTTTTTCTTTTATTAGATTATGTGGTAATGTTGTATACAGAGTAGAAAAATCATACGTGGACAAGCTTGTCGCACGGAAGATGTTTTAATTTTTGACTTGTCACTTTTGTTGAGATCTTAACATTTTTATTTATATTTAATGTTTATATTTTATCTGTTGCAAAACCTGAAAGAGGCATTTTATACCCGCCTTGTATGTGTCAGCCATGGTTTATAGAGAAAAATTATAAAATTTGGTAACAAGTTACAATTTTATGAGAAAGTTAATACTTACATCTGGAACATATACTGAAGGATTTATTTCCCTTTGACTTGTCTAACTCGCATTAAAAAATCAAGCGTCTACATAACTGATCACATGACTTAATCTACGGACGCTTAAAATACCTCAGTTCTATATGGCGACAACGTGCATGTCACCAAGAACTGCGGGGTGGTGGTGTGGGTAGTCCAGATGTAAGTATTAACTTTCTCATAAAATTGTAACTTGTTACCAAATTTTATAATTTCATTTCAAAAGTTAATACTTACATCTGGAACATATACTGAAGGATCGATTCCAAAGCTTACCTCTTAATAAGTCTTTGGCTGGTGGGTTTGGTGACATCAATCAACCTTCAACCTTCGATCCATAGTTCATGATGATGATGATGATTATGATGAAGTTCAAATATACTGTACACGAAACACCTTGAACTCATTTCCCAGTATGTACATGTATTTACACACATTTAACCACCAAATAGCTATTAACATATGGGTCTCTTATCCCATTAACACTGCAATTCTATGCAATAACATCTCTATTTACAGAAAAATATCATCTCTGGAGCAACTCGCCAAAAAATGAAGTTTCCACTTCTAACAGAATTCCCAATCTTGAGAATCCATCTGTCTGTAATAAAACTTCTTGAATGTCATATCACTACTCCAGTCTGCTGCTTCCAATACAGAATTCAACGATGCTCCTTTAAAGAGAGCCCAAGATGGGCCTATGGCCCTTGTTGAATGTGCCTTAACCTTCAAGTCTGTTTGATTACCATATGCTTGTCTAATCACACTTACAATCCAAGAAGATATAGTTTGACTGGACACTGCTTTGTGTGGTTTATTAAATGAAAGAAAGAGTTTATTCTCTCCATTCCTGAACTGACTTGTTCTCTTGATATAAGCCTGCATAGCCCTCTTTGGGTCTAACTTAATGTTTTTCTTGAAACATGGAATAAAAATCTGTTTACCAAAATGTCCTGGTCTATCTTGCTTAGAAAGACCCTCTCTGACGAAAATAATACCCTCCTGTACAATGTTCATGAAACCCTCGTCGATCCTCAATGCTTGGAGGTCCCCGCAGCGTCTGAATGTCGATATCGCTGCAAGAAAAACAGATTTCAGTGTTAAATGTTTCAAAGAAACTTTATGTATGGGTTCAAATTGTGAACTTGTCAGTAATCCTAACACTTTTCCCAGATCCCATTCTGGAACTAATCGTTTCTCAGGAGGTCTCGTGTTAAAGACTCCTTTCAACAGACGTAAAATGTCTGGATGCTGACCTACTACTGTACCGTCTACCGGAGGTAGAAAAGCTGATAACATTGACCTATATCCAGCAATAGTTCTGTATTTCAGACCAGACTGAAATAAGTATGACAAAAAATCTGCACACTGAGCTATAGTGGCTGAATAGGGATCAATTTCCCTCTCACTACACCAGCTACTAAATTTTGAGAACTTTGCTGAATAATCTTTCTGTGTACCAACTCTCCATGAGGCTGCCATGAGTTTTCTAGCTTTTGATGAAAAGCCCTTACTTTGGAAAGATCTGTTGATAGCGGCCATGCAGTCAGATTGAAAACTTGAGGATTTGGATGAACAATGTTTGTTTTGGGTTGATACAAAAGATCCTCTATCAATGGAAGCCTCATCGGAGTTGCTACCAACATCTGAAGCAGATCCGTGTACCAGTGTCTCCTCGGCCACTGGGGAGCTATCAGAATCAACTGGCAACGGAACTTCTTCATATGCTGTAAAACTTTCGGAATCAATGCAATTGGAGGGAAAGCATATGCATCCATGTTCTGCCATGAAACAGACAGAGCATCTATCGCCCAAGCTTTTGGACTGGGAATCCATGAGCAAAACAGTTCCATCTTGCGATTCGCTTCTGACGCAAAAAGATCTATCATTGGTGTGCCCAATACCTGAAACAGTCTCAGAGTCACAGAGTCGTTTAGAGTCCATTCTGTTGGACGTATTTTCACTCTGCTTAGATCGTCTGCAAGACAATTTTGGCTCCCAATTATGTGAGCTGCCTTGATTGTGACATTGTTCTTTATTGCTAGTTGTAATAGGTTCCATGTCAACAGACATAACTGAGGAGATTTTGTGCCTCCTTGACGATTCAGGTATTGAACAACCGTTGTGTTGTCTGACCGTACTAGAACAGAGTGACCTTTCAGGTGAGGCAGAAATTTCTGTAGAGACAAGTGAACCGCTTTCAGTTCGAGATGGTTTATATGCAACTTTTTGTCTTCTTTGGACCAAATGCCCTGACAAATGAGATTTTCTAGGTGACCTCCATAACCGTGCTTGGAGGCATCTGTTGTCAGAATTTTCGAACTTGCCTCTGGGCAAAATGGCTTCCCTTGTAACAGATTTTCTTTGTTTTTCCACCACTTCATGTGGTCTAATAAATGCTGCGTTATTGGTACTTTTGCCTGCATATCTCTTGTTACAGGTCTCCAAAAATGCAAAAGATGGAGTTGTATCGGTCTCATGAATAACCGAGCATTTGGAATAAGCTCTATGCATGAAGCCATTAAGCCCAGAAGATGAAGAAAATTGTGAGCTGTTGATTCCTGTGTCACCAGCAAGATTGCTTGCTGAATTTTCTGAATTCTCTCTAATGTTGGACATACGATTCCCTTGTCCAACAGAAATACTGCCCCTATGTACACTACTCTTTGACTTGGGACTAAAGCTGATTTTTCTAGCTTGATCATAAGACCTAGTCTGACAAGAAGATTGAGCACTTTTTCTTTGTCTAACAGAAGCAACTTCCTCAATTGATTTATTATGAACCAATCGTCTAGATAAACCGCTAGTCGGACATTTTGCAGTCTCAAATGTGCTGCAATTGCTGTCACTATTTTGGTAAATGTCCTTGGTGCTAGTGTTGGACCGAAGCAAAGACATGTGAATTGGTACGCTTTCCCTTTTATGCAAAAGCGTAGATACTTTCTGAATCTCACATGAATTGGAATGTGTAGATAGGCATCGGCCAAATCTATCGAAATTGCCCAATCTCCTTGTTGTACTAAGTTTATGACCTTGCTCAGACAATCCATTTTGAAGTGCTGCTTCCTTAGATACCTGTTCAGAGGTTTTAAATTTATGATCGGTCTTAAGTCTCCCGTTTTCTTTGGGACTACGAAAAATGTGGAGTAAAAACCTGTTTGCATTTCCGCTGGCGGCACAGGTTCTATTGCACCCTTTTGTAACAATTTTTCTACCTCCAACTGTAAAATGGATTCGTTTTGAGCATTGACATTTGTTTGTCGTACTCCCGAAAATGGAGGTTTTGTCATGAAATCTAATTTTAGACCTTCTCTTAAGACCGACAGAATCCACTGATCTTGCGTTATTTTTTCCCATTCTTGAACAAAAAATCTTAAGCGACCTCCTACAGGTATCTGCGACCAGCCGGAACGGGGACGCCACTTATGGGGTTGTCGTTAAGCGGTCGTCGGTTTCCGTCGAGAGACCAGGATACCAATTTGCAGTTTTGGGGAATTAGCTTTGGTATCCTGTTAATGTCTCCGGTCACGGGGTCCGATCTGATATTTCTATCAGATGTGAATATAAACTTCTAGGTTTCAACACAAAGTAAAGTCCCACTGAATTTCCTCTATTTAATGTTTATAACTTTGACTATTCAAAGTACCAAAAATGAAATGTGAAATATATGTTTCTAAAGGCAAATACTTATAATTTTCTTCAATACTAATAATGTTTATAATGTCTATTTTATATCAGCCACTTCCCTGTTATTTAACTTATATAGCCTTACTTCTTATACTAACCAATGTTCAATTCAACACCAAGTTCTTCTTATTTCAATTTCACAACAAATCAAATGTTAATTCTTTGCAAAGTTATTACTTGTTTCAAAATTATCTTTCAAAGTTCATCTTATTATTTCAATCAAAGTTCTACTTCTCTTGTTCCAGAATATTCCACCTAAGTCCGATCCTATCTAGTTCACAAATTGTTAATGCTGGCCCAGCTGTAGGGTTCAGCAGAGTCCTTGCTGTCCTTACTATAAACACACAGTTGTACATCCAAAGTAAGACTGACTGAAGATTGAAGTTTCAGTGCCCTTAAATATGTTTTAGCCAAAGATTGTATCATACTCTAAGATGCAAGTGACAGGTGCTAAAGATTTCAAAGAACAATAGAGTTTGATTAATTGTCAAGATTATTTTGCCTAGTTCAAACAAGAAGGAAATGACCATCAATTATCAAAACTTATATCTGCTCAATGTGTCAAATTTTAATCACCAAGTTTCCTGCTCAAGACAGATTCCACAACAGTTTGGCCAAAAGCTGTGATCATATCTAATTTATCAAAGAAAGCCAAAGTAAAAGTTGTAATAAAATTTTAAACCATTCACTCAATGTCAATTTTGCCATTTTTATGAGACAAACAAATATCTAAGTTTCCAACAAATAACAATGTATAATATTTCCTTATTGACAGAAATCCCTAGGAAGTGACTGTTTTCATAAATGTAAACTTTTTAAAGAAATTTAACTTGAACAAAATAAGTTGAAATGCACAAAATTATGAAATTTACAATAATTCAACACTCACTCTATCTTTCACACTGTATACTTGCTAAATCAAAATGTACATACATATTACAACATTTGCAATCATAATTTATTTTTATTTTTCAATATTATTTTCATTTTACTATTTTATCATTCTCTGGGACAGAATTGTCACACTGTGACAGATTCCCCCCTCCTAAACAAAAGTTCGTCCTCGAACTTCAACACCAATCACCATCTAAATATTTACAAATATACATTGACGTCAATTTATCTAAATAGCCATAATTGCAAACATGCATATGCAAACTGAGAGGAACACAATTGAATCATGGCGCATAACAAAAACATTATCATAGCAAGCAAGTCACTGTAAACTTTGTATTTATACTGTTTTTATACTTAACAATCAGAGCAGTCTCTATTCAAACCTGAGTGCAGCTTTTGCAAAAGTCCAACACACACCTGATAACATGCAACCACATGATTCAATGCCAGAAATATTAAACTGTTGAACTGACTATAAAAATGCCTTGAAATTTAGTTGTTGTTTTTTTTTTCACCTGAAATTTGTTCCATTACTTTTTTTTTCCATTAGTGTACAAAATTTTGAAAGGTGGCTTTTTTTTAAATTAAGTTTAACATATCTTATAATGATAAACATCGTTTGTGTTTTGTTTGTTTCTTACAATTTTGTAATTTTGTCTACCAATGTCTGAACTAACAAGGGCTGGGGTTGAATAATATGCAACGTCTTGCATAAGAATTCATAGCACTAAATAACACTTGAGTCCAGCTCAAGCTAAAAGAATTTTGCCCTTGAAATATCAGAGGTTAGCCCACCTAAATATTCTGAAATGTTGTTTTATTTTACTTTATTTTTATTGATATTATGTTGCATATTTTAATGAATTCTTTTCCCTATGGCTGCATGATAATCCGTCCTCATGAAATCAATCAGTTGATTGAGGGTACCTGTTGGTATATCTTCGAGTCTATACCAGTCAGGTGGTAAGTGTGAGCTTCTGTAAGAGACCAGAAATATTATTGTGCCATTTTCTTGAATGCATATTTCATGTACAGAATCACACAATATGCTTCTTACACCTTCCGGTCGAGATCGAGAAACTGAGTTATACCTGTCTCTGATGACCCTAATTTTACATTCTTCCATGTCAGCTTGAACATACTGTATCAGATATGTAATAAACTTTCTGGCATGCCAGTGTGCCATTGTGGTTGGCTGGCATTCAGGTGCTGCATTTCCTTTTTGAATGTTGTAATAACATCGGCCTTTAAACATTTTAACTCCTACCAGTTTTGGTTCATTTTGAAATTCATTTTCCCTAATCTGAGTTTGGTCTGCATGGGTGGAACTTTCAACAACATTAACAGCTTGATCATTTTCAGAAAAGAACTTATGTCCTCGTTTAAGTGGCCTTTTGCGCTTTTTCCCAGACAAAGTTCTGTGGACATGATATTCTCTTATCAAATTATCCGGAATTTTGCATGGAAAGTACCAGTCTGATTTACCATTGTTCCATTTGACCTTGTAATAGAGTGCTCCATTGCTTCTCTGTGAAGAAATTATAGCCTTAATTTCATCTGGATTATATTTTGTACAACTGTTTGTTCTGCAAGCCTTACAAGATGGTATTTTGTTGCCTTTCCTTTTATTATCTATGGGCTGCTGCTCATTTGGTTTATTTTGATTTTGTACATTTTGATTGGAACTTGTTGTTTTGTTTGATTGACCTATTTGCTTTGCTTCTGTATCTTTGGAGTTATTTACTTGTTTATTCGAATTGTTAGACTTATGTGTTTCATCATCATTGGGTTTATCTTTGCCATTTTGTTTTGTTATTACACCATGTTTGTTTATCTTTGACTCTGTTCTCAAATTATCACTTTGTACACCTGACGTTTTAGTAGGTTCTGTTTTCTTATTTGTACCTTTGTTTCCTTTTACTGTTTCTGCATTTTTATTTGTATTTGTTTGACCACAATCACTGTTTGTGTTTTTGTTTTGTTTACCTTTGTGTACATCTGTACTATCATTTGTATCCCTTTGACCCACTTGTTTCTGTGTCTCATGATTTGTACCTCTGTTTTTCTTACCTTTATTGTTTACCACCTGTGTATCATCAATATCATCTTGTACTTCATTTTGCTTCTTCTGATTTCTCTGTTTTTGATTATTTTGTTTCTGTACATTTCTCTGTGTTTCATCTTGTTTTTGCTCATTATGTTTCTTTGGTATTGGCCTTTTGCCATTCTCTTTATTTTCATTGTTTGTTCTTGTTTCATTTTCTGTCTTACCATTTATTTCATTTCTGTTTCCTTGTGTCTGATCTATCTCTTCTGGATCTAGCTCTTCTTGGCTGTCTAGAAGCTGATTTGGCGGATTTGTGGGCCTATCTTCAGGATCATAATATGGCTTAAGTCTCATGGCATTGACAAGGGACTTCACTTCTGCATTTGTTTTACAATTTCTTAACCTGTATGTGTGGTTCGGTCCAAGCATAGTTATGTAGTAGGGGCCTACCCATTTCCTATGTAGTTTTGGTGCTTTACCTGTTGGAACCTTTGTACAATATAACCAGACTCTTTGTGCAGGGTGGTAGTCAGGTACTTTTGCCCTCTTGTCATATTGGTATTTGTATTTGTCCTGTGCTTCTTTTATGTTCTGTCCTGCTAGTTTTCTACAAACTTCTAGATTCTGAAGAATTCGGCTTAAATGGACTTTACAGTCTTGTGGAAGATGGTCTTTTGGCTGTAAGACAGTATCTATAGGCAATCTCATTTCTCTGCCATACAGCATGAAAAATGGACTGTACTGAGTTGACTGTGTAGCAGGGGTAGAACGATAAGCCATCATAATTCCGGGAAGAATTTCCGGCCAATCGTCTTGTTGCCCCTTACAGTATGCCCTCAGAGCCTGTAAGATATAAGTGTTTTTGCACTCTGTCATGCCATTGGTCATAGGGTGATAGGGACTTGTATAGTACCGCTTTATCTCGAACAGCTCTGATAAAGCTTTTACAAGCTTGGCCATGAAAGACTGCCCCCTATCACTCAGTATTGATCGAGGCGCGCCATATCGGGAAATTATTTCCTTAAACAGCACAGAAGCAACCTCAGAAGCTTCCTGTGTACGCAAAGGAAACAACTCCACCCATTTCGAGTAGCTATCTACCAAAACAAGAATATGTTTGTACTTATCCTTGGTTGTTGGTACCCCACTCAAAATGTCCATTTGCCATTTTCCAAAGACGTCATCCACTGGCTGCGGTTGCAAAGGAGGAGGCTTAGCATTAAATGCTCTTTTAGACTGCTGACACACCTCACAAGTCTTTACATATTGCCTTATGTTGTCATACATAGAGGGCCAGTAATACTTGTTTCGGAGTGCAGCATATGTCCTTTCAAAGCCTTGATGCCCACCTCCAGCTAAGCAGTCATGATATGACTTGAGCAGCTCATCTCTTAGGCATTTTGGAACGGCAGTCTGTTTAACCAGACGCTCTTCCACAGGTACCTGTCTACTTCTCTTGGAATAGAAATGCTTTAGAATGCCATCTTCTATTTCATAATTATACGACTCAGCCACCACTGTCCTTGCTAACTGTGGATTTTCTGGGACCTGGCGATGAGCGAGATACTTGTATATGTCCCTGAAGTCTGGACATTTCTGTTGATAGACAGCAATTCCAATGGAAATGTCGCTATCATCAGGTTCAGTACCAGCTTCAGCAGCCATAGTGTCTGCAAGCAAGACCTCAGTATCATCATCACCGGGATACACCAGAGTTAGCTGAGTGTACTTATGAGAGTCAAGAGAGTAGATGTGATCGGCCAAATCACTTGATTCTGTGGGCTCAGAATCATCGTACCTCTGCCTAGACAAGAAATCCGCTGTGCAATTTTGTGAACCAGATCGGTGTCTGATATCGAAAGTGTAGCCCTGCAGAAGGATACCCCAGCGTCCTAGCCTACCTTGACAGTCTTTAATTTTCTGAAGATACTTTACTGAAACATTATCTGTGTAAACTATAAATTTTTGTTTGCCAGGTAGTGCTTGTAATGCTGGATACCTTCTACTAAAGCTAACCCTTCCTTATCAGTGATGTGCCATTTAAGCTCAAATTCTCTCAGAGCTCTACCACCAAAACATATGGGGTGTACTTTGCCATCCTGCTCTTGGCTTAGCACAAAACCTATTGAATATTCTGAACTGTCTACGGACAGTATAAACTCTTTGTCAAATTCTGGATACCTTAAGATTGGTGCCTCTATTAATTTTGTTTTCAGTACATTGAATGCATTTTCACAGTCTTCACTCCATTGAAACTTTGTGTCTTTCTTAAGTAGATTGTTTAATGGCTGAGCTATTTTAGCATAATCTTTAACAAATTTTCTATAGTATCCCATCATACCTAATGCACTTCTCAATTGCTTGACATTTATAGGACTCTTACAGTTCCTTATCTTCTCAGTGTTTTCTGGGTTTACCCTAAGGCCATCTTTTGATACATAATGTCCTAGATATTTGACCTGCTTTGTTGCAAATTTACATTTAGCTGGATGAAGTGTCAAATTAGCCGATCTCAAGTTTTCGAACACCAAGTTTAGATGATGCAAATGTTGGTCAAAATCTTTTGAAAATATGAGCAGGTCATCAATGTAAACCAACGCTATCTTGAAATTCAGAGATTTTAGGACCTTTGTCATGAGACTTTGAAAGGTCATAGGCGCATTGACCATTCCGAAGCTGAGCCTGTTAAATTCAAAGATACCTTGATGAGTAATGAATGCCGACTTTGATTTTGTACTTTTGTCCAAGGGCACCTGCCAAAATCCTGACCGCAAATCGAGGGTCGAGAAAATTTCAGCCTTTGACTGAGCTAGAGTGTCAAATACATCTGACATATGAGGAATTGGGAAACTCATTAGCTCTGTAACAGCATTAAGCTTCCTGTAGTCAACACAGAAGCGCCATTCATTGTTGGGCTTCTTAACCATGACTACAGGGGAATGCCATACTGAATTGCTTTCCTCTATAATGCCTTGCTTTAACATATCGTCTAGCTGACGTTCTAGCTCAGCCCTCATTTTGGGAGTTTGCCTATAGGGTGCTGAACTAACTGGGGCATGATCACCTGTGTCAATAACATGGGAGTGCAAATTTGTCACACCAAGTTCTGACATGTCTTTTGCAAATATATCTCTGTTTCTAGCCAGGAAACCATAAAGCTTATGCTTTTGATCTACCGTGAGATCAGTGCCATCAAGGTTAATACCTAAATCTTTTACAATCTTTTCTGCATCTGAATTTTTAGAACCACTATCTGTACTTAAGCCCATGATATGTACTGAGCTGTTTTCCTTAAGTTCAAAAATTGACTGGTTATCAACCAGCTGTACCTTAGCTAATCTCTGGTTTGCACTAAGAAAGACAGGGAGATTGGTGGGGTTCATAAGTCTGTAAACACCCTTGGAATTCTGAATTTTGCATACATTTTTGCCTCCTGCAATGTTCAAGTCACTGAGGTTCAATTTTGGTTCAATCAAAACAACTGAGTTATTGGGAAATCCTGATATTCTCACAGGGACAAGTACCTCACTGTGGGGAGGGACAATTACTTCCCTTGTTGTATAAGCAAAGCAAGTTTGGTCATTGGTCACGGGAATTGTCTCCACTTTGACCGACGAAACCGAGGGGTTCTGAGAGGACTGGACTGGGATTTCAACTTCACCAAACCTAACAATAACTTTATTAGCATTCATGAAATCTAGACCTACCAGAATTGAAAAATGTAATTGCTCAAAGACCTGAAACTGCTGCTTGAAATGCAGTCCTTGACATTCAAACTCAAGTTCAACTTGTCCTAAAACATTGTGCCTTTCTCCACAGACACCTACTACTCTTGAAAGCTTTGAAGGTCTTACTTCTGCATTTGGGGCCACTTGATTCAGAAGATGCTTACTAATTGCTGATATGTCAGCGCCCGTATCGACCAGACATAGTACTGAGTGCTTTCCAAACCTTATTTGCATTTTATTCTTGTTTAGAATTGGTGTGAAATTCATTATTGTACCTTCTGTATCTACCTGAGAGTCATTACTTTTCTTACATGCTTTCTTTGAGCACAACCATTGATTTTTCTTGACACTTTTGGGAGCCATGTTGATGTTATTTGTTTGTTTTGTTTGTTGTTGTTTTTTTTCTGCTGATTCCTTTTAATTAACTTTCAGGACTTGAGTTTATAGTTTTATTTATTATTATACTTGCTCATGTGACACTTAAGTATTTCCATGCAACTATTACCTTAGAATCTTGTCTGATTTATTTCTTTCCTCGACTTCTCATTTATTTATTTTTTTTTTCAAAGTATCACAGAACTATGTCATCTGTTATTTTTGTCCAAATTCAGTTACTTTACCTACTTCATTTATTTATTTATTTATCTGTTTTCTCTTAGGCGGCAATTTCTACAGAATTATTGTTTATTTAGTTAAGATTAACCCTGTGATCTTTTTTTTTCTGAGAAAGTAACCTTTAAGATAAGTAATCAAAGTATAATTTTGTACAAGTAACCATGTAATTCAATGTAAAACTTTACTCTTGTGGATGTTAATTACCAATCTGACACTCATGAAAATTCTTAGATTTGATCAGTTTTGTGTATTGAAATCCTTACTGCTTAGTTGTTCTACCGATGCTGTTTCAGAAACAGAACAATTTTAGATGATGTCAACTTCTTATTTATTTTTACACTTATTTTACCCTTACTTAATCAGTTATTTCATCCTAGCAAAATCTTAATTATTGTGTTCTTTTAACAGTATCGTTATTACTCAAATCACTTCAAAAGGCTGTAAACCTACTCTTAGTTTATACTTGTTACACTTTTTACTAAATTTTAATATTTACTTTTATAAGCTTTATTTCTCTTAAGGTTTATATTACAACTTAAAAAAAATTATTTTTAGTACTTCATGTAACTTAATTTTCATTAAAGCAGAAACTTTAAATTATTTTGACACTTTCTTTTTGATTTTCCACCTACATGTACCTTAGAACATAAAATCTGGCAATATCTCATAAATGGTCACATATAAACAGGCATATGAAAGGCATGCAAACAAAAGACTGCACTCACCGAGCTGTGATGGCTTGAATACAGGCTCCTCTGTCACTTTATCCTCAAATTTCTGTTATTCTGTGTCCACTGTTTATTGTCTTTGATTGTCCTTATTAATCCATAAGTTACGAATAATACCACTTATACACTATATCACTTGCACACACAATTTTAAATTTAACACTATTAACTGTTACTAAATGATTTTAATGAATGAACACTATTAACTGATTTTAACATACTTAATGAAAATGTATTCCTTTTATTTCACTTGAAACTCAAAAATGTCACTATGCTGCTGTAGTTTCCTTCAAAATGTCCTTCTTTGTCGTTGAAATGTTGTTTCCATCTAGGTCGAATGTTGGTTTATGTTGTTCAACCGGGATCTGTACCCACGAGACTCCACCATCTGCGACCAGCCGGAACGGGGACGCCACTTATGGGGTTGTCGTTAAGCGGTCGTCGGTTTCCGTCGAGAGACCAGGATACCAATTTGCAGTTTTGGGGAATTAGCTTTGGTATCCTGTTAATGTCTCCGGTCACGGGGTCCGATCTGATATTTCTATCAGATGTGAATATAAACTTCTAGGTTTCAACACAAAGTAAAGTCCCACTGAATTTCCTCTATTTAATGTTTATAACTTTGACTATTCAAAGTACCAAAAATGAAATGTGAAATATATGTTTCTAAAGGCAAATACTTATAATTTTCTTCAATACTAATAATGTTTATAATGTCTATTTTATATCAGCCACTTCCCTGTTATTTAACTTATATAGCCTTACTTCTTATACTAACCAATGTTCAATTCAACACCAAGTTCTTCTTATTTCAATTTCACAACAAATCAAATGTTAATTCTTTGCAAAGTTATTACTTGTTTCAAAATTATCTTTCAAAGTTCATCTTATTATTTCAATCAAAGTTCTACTTCTCTTGTTCCAGAATATTCCACCTAAGTCCGATCCTATCTAGTTCACAAATTGTTAATGCTGGCCCAGCTGTAGGGTTCAGCAGAGTCCTTGCTGTCCTTACTATAAACACACAGTTGTACATCCAAAGTAAGACTGACTGAAGATTGAAGTTTCAGTGCCCTTAAATATGTTTTAGCCAAAGATTGTATCATACTCTAAGATGCAAGTGACAGGTGCTAAAGATTTCAAAGAACAATAGAGTTTGATTAATTGTCAAGATTATTTTGCCTAGTTCAAACAAGAAGGAAATGACCATCAATTATCAAAACTTATATCTGCTCAATGTGTCAAATTTTAATCACCAAGTTTCCTGCTCAAGACAGATTCCACAACAGTTTGGCCAAAAGCTGTGATCATATCTAATTTATCAAAGAAAGCCAAAGTAAAAGTTGTAATAAAATTTTAAACCATTCACTCAATGTCAATTTTGCCATTTTTATGAGACAAACAAATATCTAAGTTTCCAACAAATAACAATGTATAATATTTCCTTATTGACAGAAATCCCTAGGAAGTGACTGTTTTCATAAATGTAAACTTTTTAAAGAAATTTAACTTGAACAAAATAAGTTGAAATGCACAAAATTATGAAATTTACAATAATTCAACACTCACTCTATCTTTCACACTGTATACTTGCTAAATCAAAATGTACATACATATTACAACATTTGCAATCATAATTTATTTTTATTTTTCAATATTATTTTCATTTTACTATTTTATCATTCTCTGGGACAGAATTGTCACACTGTGACATATCTCTGGAAACATGCACATGACCGAGTCATGCTTTACTGTTTTTGTTTCCTTGAAAACGAAAAGAACCTACCGAAGAATTCCTAGAATTCCCCTTGTTATATTGGGATGAGAAAGAATTCCCTCTCGACTGCTTCTTGTAACCACCACTGTAGTTATTCCCACTGAAATTTGATGACTTATAATGTGGCTTGAATGACGTATCCTCATGATACCGAGACTTCTTCTGATTTGAAGAATCTGACTGGAAATTTTGTTTCCTTTTTCCGTTATACTTTTTATCTGACATTAAGTCTGACAACTGTTTGTCTTTTTCTTGTAATTCTTTCAACTTTTTCTCAAAATCAGGCCCGAAGATGCCTTCACTTGAAAGTGGAGCCTCTGTCGCTGTTTTCTTCAAATCATTAAATTCATGCAAGCCCGTATCAGCTATAGTAGCTTTTCTTCGACTTAAATGGTGGAAAGCACCTGTTCTGGCCATCTGATCCAAAGACTTTGTTGACATGGCAAAAATGTCTCTGACATTTTGAATAGCTTCATCCAGGTTTGGTGAAGAAGATTTCAAATTGGTCAATAAATTGCCCAATGCTTGTTGAGTGTAACATATTGAGATCATGCCCAACCGAGCTGCAACTTGTCCTTGATAGCCGATTTTCTCAATAGACTTGAAAGGCTGAGAATACAGACTTTGAGTATTGCCGAATGCCGCTTTTCTTCCATGTCTTCGCATCAAAAGTCTCTCTGTCAGGTCATCTAAGCTTGGAACATTCAAGACTGAATCTGTGCTTTCACTTACAGGAAAAGAAAGTTTACTAGATTCCTTGTATGATGCAATTTTATCTGGTGCTTTACTACGCCAAGATAAATTTATGGTGTTAATTTGTGCCTCGTCTAAACACAACCCATTCTTGGAATTTGAAGAAGTTGTTTGTGCATCCTCACCAAACATTTCTCTCAAAATGTCATGTGTCAAGGGACCGTTCTCTTTCCCTTCTTCTTTCTGTACAGATTTCGAGTACTTCTCAAATCTTGAAGCAGAATTTGTGGGGTGTTCGGATTCCGCTAAAGATCTCTCATCTTCAGAATCAGATATGAAATCAACTGCACGACGCTCCTGCTGACCAGGTTGCAGTGATAAACGATCGTCATGGTCCTGATCTTGGTCACTAAAACCATCAAGACTGTTGTCATTGTCTACTAGAACTGACTGCCCTCCTGTCGAGCCGGTACTGTCTCTACGTTCTCTATGTGGTCTACACGCACCAGAAGTGCTGTTTTCCGCTCTAGAACTGATATTTTTCGCCGTATCGATCAGTGCAAATAACCTGTCAAATTTACTGTCCAACGACGTAAACCTTTCCTGAAACTTCCCCGAAAGTTTCTCCTCCAAGTTTTTCAGGTCTGTGAGTTTCGCTGTCGCTCTCGGAGACGGCGTAGAAGCTGGTTTGCTGGTAGATTTTGTGCTTTTCCCACTCGGTTTCTTGAAAAGCGAGTCTTCTTTTTGTTTACCACTCTTACCGGAAGTGACACGTGTAACCGGCAAAGATTTTACCGACGAAATTTCTGTGTCATTTTCATCCTCAGAAGAAAGCAATGCCGCTGCTTCTTCCTCTAGCGAGGCTCGCACCGAAGCCTGAGCCATAACAGAATTATTGAAAACAAAAATTCAACTAAGTTTTAAACTTATATTCGTAAAGTCAAAATTGCGATGTTAGCAGGTTGTCGCCAAAAAATGAACTGAGGTATTTTAAGCGTCCGTAGATTAAGTCATGTGATCAGTTATGTAGACGCTTGATTTTTTAATGCGAGTTAGACAAGTCAAAGGGAAATAAATCCTTCAGTATATGTTCCAGATGTAAGTATTAACTTTTGAAATGAAATTGTTTGTTGTTTATATTTTTAGTGATTTTCAGTGATTGTGTTTGTTCATTTTTATTGTTTTGTTAGTATGTATTCGGATATTTGTTGGGTTCTATTGCAGTATAGAAACTATACACAGGTCAACCTCAATGTAACACTATCTTTGGGGTCCATAGAAACAGGCCATGTTATAAGTTAAACCATGTTATAATGAGGTTATTTGTAATAGACATTGTAGCAAAATAATCATTTTTGGGAGCCAAGACATGGCCATTTTATATTGAAAACGGCACTGTAGTCAGGGGTACAATAATAATGAGGTTGAACTGTACTTGTATATCCTTGCTGCAAGTCTTTCTAATGCCAAATAAGATCTATTATATACATAAGCCAAAGTGAAAAAAAACAGTCCTGTGGGAAAACAAAGGTGTAGATATGCTGCACAAAAACTGTGAAGCAGCTATCAGTGCTTTTATTTTGCTGCACAGCTGATATTACAATGCATTTTCCTGTACTTCCTAAACCTCTAGCTCTCCTAACAACATACCTGGTCGGAACTAGGAAACATTTTAGACTGGTTTTCATGCGTCATGGCTCATATTGGGTAGTTTTAACAAGTCCGGAATACATCTTGTGGTCCCTTCTACTCTTTAATGATGCTAGTCTATACATTTGAGCCGCCTTGTGGGAAAACAAACAATGTGGTTTCCAAACAGGTCTGACACAAACCGAGCTGTATATGCACAGAAGATGGCTAGAGGCTGGAAATTTTGGATTTAGAAAGTAGAGGATTATTGTACTATCCATGTAGGGAAAACAAAGGCGCTGATCAGCTTCGCGGCTACCGCGAAGCTGATCTGTGCCTTTGCTTTTGCATAATGTATATTGTTGGTTTTCTCATTAGGCGACTCATTTTGTGTTGTAATTTTTGCAACTTCCTGTTCTATTATCCAAGAAATTACTTTTAATGTACTATATTATCAGGATTTCTATTCTTCTATACATTCCTCTTGTGTTATTATTTAAGTCAAATTTAATAAGGTACAATGTAGCTACATGTTATTTTATGTCATATTGTTTTTGTTAGCTCACCTGAGCTGAAGGATCATCAGGTGAGCGTATTACATAGCAATGCTCAGGTATCTGTTGGTGCATTTCAGAAGCTATATGTAGTTGACCAATCTTGATTAAATTACATGTGAACCATCATTGGATTGGGGGATCCACTCCATTAGGTTTTGGATTAGATTGTGTAAAAATGTGATACCTTCATAATGAAAAAAGCTTAAAAAATACATGTGTTCTACTCTGAAACGACAAAGCCCAATGCTTTAATATATTTTGTGTAACAATGTTTTGCAATGCTTTTCAAAAACCCTGTCCCTTGGGTCCAAACAGGCCACACCCCAGGGGAGTCATTACACGCCTACCAAAAGTTCCGGTGCTCAACCGTTGGTTGAGACAGAAAATCGATAGGAGTAGTTTCCGGTTGAGCATCGAAGTAGCCAGAAAGGTAAACAATTGTTGCATGCTCTTTGTTGTTTGATTAATAACTTTTCTTCCAGGACGAAAATTAAAAATCTGGGAATTGTGTACAGTGTCTTACATATTCATACATCTGTGGTGTAAACATGAGGTCGAGGAATTATCGCGTTTTGACTGAATCCATTTCAGCGTGATGAAGGTGTACTAGAAACCGACAGGACTGTGTAGAAAACGGGTGTGTTTTAGGCTGTATTTACACTTTTGTGTCGTGTTTCAGGGTAATTTATATACCGCTGATCAAGACACAGTCATACAAATGTCACTTAAATTTGCAAGTCCATTCAGCCGAAGCAATGGGCACAATATCTTAGAAAACAACTCTGAGAATTTTGGTTGAGCATTGGATAATTAAAAATGATAGGGAAATTGAGTTGCGTCATTTGACCATTGTTCACATTCATCGTTCAAAAATATGTTTCAGGAATGCCACATGAGTGCACACAGAGTACTTATTCCCACATTTGCCACTCTAAACTCTGATTTTTCCTAAATATCCAAAAATAGAAGCTGCAGAGTAACAAATACATGTAAAACGGTGTATTTTGTGAACGACAGCCCACAGTCTGGTTCTCATAACTTAAACGGTACTAAAAATACTAAAAAATCCCTTTTTTCCCGAAAGAAAATGACAGTTTTTTATTTTTTGTGTGGTTGCGCACCGGAGTATTTTTTATTTTTTGTGTGGTTGCGCACCGGAGTATTCGGTTGAGCATCGGAAGATCTGAGCATATTTGCCAGTCTTTTTGTGATTTTGGGATGTGAAAACATGCAATAATGGCCATCATGCGCTGCTGTATACATTGTTGGTGAGATTTTAAATGACTTGAGAAGTTGACATATTGCTGTGTATCACTTAAGGTATATTGGTGGTAGCAACTTGAATATAAGTGATGGATTGAAACATGGTTGCATTTTGCATCAAAATATTATACAAAACGACACAAAGGACAGAATGCACAATTTCGTATATGTTACAACTTTTTGACACTAGCTATAACATGAATTATCGAACCAATCTACAACATCACACCATAATTGAAACGCGGTGTTATTAAGTGGAAATCTTTTGCAGGAAACTTGAGAGAAAAACTTCTGTAGAACATTTTCTTTTCCCACCTTTCCCAGTTCGTTTAAAACTGATGGAATGAGTTTAATTATTTCATCACTAACAGAACTTAACTGCCCCCTTGACTGATTCTCAGAAGTTGGAAACGTATCCGTAGAAATACATGTATTGAACTCATTATTTGTCGGCATTACTGGAAATGTCTAAAACACTAAACACATCAGTTAAATTGTGTATGTCGTCGATGTCATCGCTTTCTAAAACACTGAACTCTTGAGTTAAGCTTTGAATATCGTCTATAATATAGCTAGTGTCAAAAAGTTGTTTGCGTAATTTCCGGTCTTTAGATGGGGACACTTTCTTATATGGAGTAGAAGTTCGAACTGTTGGTGATGTTTTGCATCGTTTTAGAAACGGGGAAGCTGAATTCGAATAACAGGGTCTGCTTCTACATTTACTATATGTGGTTTTCTTTCTAACGGTTAATGTGAGGCCTCGTTTTCTTTTTCCTTTATATATCCCCATAACTAACACCGTTTATCACCTGAAATGAAAAGGAAATGAACACAAAATAAGACAGAGAACAGAAGATAAATGTTATTAAAGCGAAGACATTTTGAATGAATGTATCGAAACTCTTACTACTGCACGTTCATTTCATCAGGCATTTAAAGGTTTGAGGTAGGAAATATAGGTGGCAATGTCTGATATACATCAATGTTTTAACGTTCAAGCTATGACAGCACAGAAAGAGATGGTCAAATGCTCAACTGGATACTCCGATGCGTGACCACAACTGTATGCATGGAGCGATACGCCTTTGTAACATACACGAAATTGTGCATTCTGTCCTTTGTGTCGTTTTGTATAATATTTTAATGCAAAATGCAACCATGTTTCAATCCATCGCTTATATACAAGTTGCTACCACCAATATACCTTAAGTGATACACAGCAATATGTCAACTTCTCAAGTCATTTAAAATCTCACCAACAATGTATACAGTAGCGCATGAAGGCCATTATTGCATGTTTTCACATCCCAAAATCACAAAAAGACTGGCAAATATGCTCAGATCTTCCGATGCTCAACCGAATACTCCGATGCGCAACCACACAAAAAATAAAAAACTGACATTTTCTTTCGGGAAAAAAGGGATTTTTTTAGTATCTTTAGTACGGTTTAAATTATGCGAACCAGACTGTGGGCTGTCGTTCACAAAATACACCGTTTTACATGTATTTGTTACTCTGCAGCTTCTATTTTTGGATATTTAGGAAAAATCAGAGTTTAGAGTGGCAAATGTGGGAATAAGTACTCTGTGTGCACTCATGTGGCATTCCTTAAACATATTTTTGAGCGATGAATGTAAACAATGGTCAAATGACACAACTCAATTTCCCTATCATTTTTTATAATCCGATGCTCAACCAAAATTCTCAGAGTTGTTTTCTAAGATATTGTGCCCATTGCTTCGGCTGAAAGGACTTGTAAATTTAAGTGACATTTGTATGACTGTGTCTTGATCAGCGGTATATAAATTACCCTGAAACACGACACAAAAGTGTAAATACAGCCTAAAACACACCCGTTTTCTACACAATCCTGTCGGTTTCTAGTACACCTTCATCTCGCTGAAATGGATTCAGTCAAAACGCGATAATTCCTCGACCTCATGTTTACACCACAGATGTATGAATATGTAAAGCACTGTACACAATTCCCAGATTTTTTATTTTCGTCCTGGAAGAAAAGTTATTAATCAAACAACAAAGAGCATGCAACAATTGTTTACCTATCTGGCTACTTCGATGCTCAACCGGAAACTACTCGTATCGATTTTCTGTCTCAACCAACGGTTGAGCACCGGAACTTTTGGTAGGCATCCATTATCTGAAAAATGGAAAGTATAATGGGGAAAAACATGAAAAAATATCTACATTGCTCTTCATGCCTGAACTACCCTCCCTAGACAGGGGTTAGCAATAATTGAGCCGCCACATGGGAAAACCAACAATCTGCATAGGCGAAAACAAAGGCACAGATCAGCTTTGCAGTAACTGCAAAGCTGATCAGCGCCTTTGTTTTCGCTTCTCGGATAGTACATAATTCCTCTTTTACTTAAGTCTGAACTTTCAAGCTTCTAGCTCTTTTCTGTGACGGTACAGGTCGGTTTGTGTCGGACCTGTTCGGAAACCATATTGTTGGTTTCCCCACGAGGCGGCTCAGTTATTATTTACAACAAATTCATTCAGCGTACTGACATTAGCCTGAACATTCTCTCTTTGTAGGATGACTACAGAAAGTACAATCCTAACCAAGATCAACAGTTACGGAACCTCGCAGAGAGACATGGCCAACAGATGGAGCACCTCAACTCACGCAACAAAGATCTCGAGAAACAGAGGGATGGTAAGTGTGTTTCATCATCAAAACTTGCCATGCAATATGCAGAGATTTTTTTCATCTTTAAAAAATAAAAATTTTGTGAGGAAAAAAAAAAGATATATTTAACATTTTGCTCAAAACATAGATTGCAGGTACTCGTTAGAAGTGGTTCTAAAGAGTACCCACAATCTATGTTTTGGACCAACAATAAGAAAAATTGTATACCCTTGTATATCCCAGTTTTACTATATAAAAGGGGAGCATGAGGGGGTATACTATATTATAGGGACATGTTATCATGATGAACCATTTCTAAGTTTATTTGGAAATTTCCTCAATTTAATGACAGCATCATCAGAAGTTATTGATTGATTGATTGATTGATTGATTTGTATTGATGCTCTACATCCCAGTCAACAGCAATGGACATGTCGGGATGTTGCCTCCACTTTATGGGACTTTTACCCAACATTAGGATGTCATGACACTCAAAATGTGCTTCATAAATATAACCACCCAACTAAGCCAATAAGGCTTGTTGTATGTATGGGTGGTTTGACTAAACCACTTTTCCTGGTCAGACTAAGACATGAGTGGTTATTAAATAAACAGTATTATTACACTAACTCCCCTGGCCAGTGTACTGGTTAATGCCCAGGAAGTAGTGGCTGCATCCCAACATGACTGAAAAATTTTCAACTGTGATGTTAAACCTAGAAATATGAACAAAAGAAAACAAAAATGAATTGTACGGATTAACCACTCCATATGGCTGCATTTGCAGTTCATGAGATGTGAAGAAACAGGCCAACTTTTGCTATAACTTGTGCTGATCATTGCCTTTGCTTAATACAAAGAATCCTTTTTGGGCCTTAAGCCAGCTTCTCTCAATCTTAAACCTTTCAATGTGTTTCTTGTTTTCCTCTCCAGAAATCAGAAAGCAGTTGGAAGCCCTGGGCAAGAAACCCCAGAAATCCGGGCGAGACTCGACAGCCGAGTTACTACGCGAGTTACAACGCCAAGAGGAGGCTAACAGGAGGATGTTAGAGGACCTACGCGCTCAACTGTATGGTATGGGAAACCAGGGGGTCAAAGTCATGTGAGTATAAACTCTCTGCAGTGTGGTATAGCTTGCCAAATAGGTTACCATGTAGGCGGCAACTTAACTATCCATTTCTGACTGTGATCGGCTACGTCATCTACTCAATAAGGGAGTTGTAGCACTATATGAGCTGCTGCATGAGAAAACCAGCAATCTGCATTATGCGAAAACGAAGGCCTAGATCAGCTTTGCAGTAAATATTTTTATACTGCTACGAAAGAGATTTTATGGATTCTCTTAACCATGATAATCAAGCTGATGTTATCGAGGCTTTTAATTACACATCTAGGTACCTCGATGACCTTTTGAACATTGACAACCCTTATTTTGAAGGTATGGTCAATCAAATTTATCCACCTGAACTTCAGTTGAACAAAGCTAATATCTCAGATACCGAAGCCCCCTTTTTAGATCTACATCTTTCTGTTGCAAATGGATTTGTTTCTTCTAAAATTTATGATAAGCACGATGACTTTGATTTTGATATAGTAAATTTTCCTTTTTTGGATGGTGACGTTCCTCGTCGTGCTTCTTATGGTGTATACATTTCGCAGCTTATTAGGTTTGCTAGAGTCTGCAATCATGTTACAGACTTCAACGCTCGAAATAAATGTTTAACGGCAAAACTTCTCCAACAGGGCTATCGGTATCATAAACTTCGAAAAACCTTTTCTAAATTTTATCGTAGACACTATGAATTGATTTCCAAATATAATGTTGGGTTAAAGACGCTTTTAAGTGAGGGCCTTTCGGAGCCTGAGTTTTATGGTGACTTGGTTTACAAATTTAAGAAACTTAAAGGAATAATATACAATTATTGACTATTGAGACATTGAATATGATGTGATATCCAACAGAGACTACCAATATTGACCGAGACATTGAATATGATGTGATATCCAACAGAGACTACCAATATTGACCGAGGCGAAGCCGAGGTCAATATTGGTAGTCTCTGTTGGATATCACATCATATTCAATGACTCAATAGTCAACAATTGTTTTATTATATAACACTTTTTATACAAACATGATAAAAATAATGTTAAACTAGAATTTGTTTTCTATGTGAAAACTGATGTCTCCCCCCTTTCTATGTGCATGTCCAAAATATGCAAGCAAGAGTTATACTTCTTTTGCATCACATATCCTGTCATTCTGTTTTATAAGTGTACCAAGTTTCATTGAAATACCTCTTACGGTTTTCAAGTTATAGAGGGGGCACGAAAGTGTTTGGAAAATAATCAAAGGGAAATAACTCAAAAGATATGAAAGCAAGAGTAATGATTCTTGTGCATCATGCTTTATAAGTGTACCATGTTTCATTGAAAAATCTCTAATGGTTTTTGAGTTATAGAGCAGACACGAAATTGAATGAAAAATAATCAAAGGGAAATAACTCCAAAGATATGCAAGCAAGAGTTATGGTTATTTAGCATGACACATCATCTCATCGTGCTTTATAAGTGTACCAAGTTTCATTGAAATATTTCTTATGGTTTTCAAGTTATAGAGTGGACATGAAATTGTATGGAAAAATAATCAAAGGGAAATAACTCCAAAGATATGAAAGCAAGAGTTATAATTCTTGTGCATGACACATCGTCTCATCATGCTTTATAAGTGTACAAAGTTTCACTGAAATTTCTCTTACGGTTTTCAAGTTATAGGGTGGACACGAAATTGTATGGAAAATAATCAAAGGGAAATTACTCCAAAGATATGCAAGCAAGAGTTATGGTTCTTTAGCACGACACGTAATCTCATTGTGCTTTATAAGTGTACCAAGTTTCATTGAAATAACTCTTACGATTTTCGAGTTATAAAGCGGACACGAAATTGAATGGAAAATAATCAAAGGGAAATAACTCATAAAATACTCAAGCCAGAGTTATGGTTCTTGTACATGACACATCCTCTGATCATGCTCAATAAGTGTACCAAGTTTTATTGAAAAATCTTAAACGGTTTTCAAGTTATACAGCGGACACGAAATTGTATTGAAAATAATCAAAGGGAAATAACTCCAGAAATACTCAAGCCAGAGTTATGGTTCTTGTGCATGACACATCGTCTTGTCGTGGTCTACAAGTGTACCAAGTTTCATTGAAAAATCTTTAACGGTTTTCAAGTTATACAGCGGACACGAAATTGTATCGAAAATAATCAAAGGGAAATAACTCCAAAAATACTCAAGCTAGAGTTATGGTTCTTGTGCATGACACATCGTCTCGTCGTGATTTACAAGTGTACCAAGTTTCATTGAAAAATCTTTAACGGTTTTCAAGTTATAGAGCGGACATGATTTGTGACGGACAGACAGACAGACAGACACACACACAGACAGACAGACAGACAGACAGACAGACAGACAGACAGACAGACGCACGGGGAAAAACAATATGTCTCCCGACCCTGTCGGGGGGAGACATAAATAACTATTTTTTTCTGTAAATGAATTAGTGTACACATATAGTTTACATATAGTCCCAGCATGACTGAAAAATGTTCATTGGGACATAAAGTCTAAATTCAAATAAACTAAACAGTAATAAACACCATTTGTACTTAATCCGCATTACTGCTTGACAGCAATCAGTGTATATTTCCAATGACAGAGAGAGTTCTAAATTTAGTAACATATATTCAATGGGAAAAACCCCCAGGTCATAGAATATGACAAAATATGCAATGGGCTGAAAGCATTGTCTGAAATACTGTCTATTTATAGTTATATAATAATATACAATTATTGACTATTGAGTCATTGAATATGATGTGATATCCAACAGAGACTACCAATATTGACCGAGGCGAAGCCGAGGTCAATATTGGTAGTCTCTGTTGGATATCACATCATATTTAATGACTCAATAGTCAACAATTGTTTTATTATATAACACTCTTTTTATACAAACATGATAAAAATAATTTTAAAATAAGTATTTTTATCTGTAAATGAATTAGTGTATACATACAGTTTACATATAGTCCCAGCATGACTGAAAAATGTTCATTGGGACATTAAGTCTAAATTCAAATAAACTTAACAGTAATAAACATCATTCGTACTTCATCAGCATTACTGCTTGACAGTAATCAATGTACATTTCCGATGACAGAGAGAGTTCTAAATTTAGTAACATATATTCAATGGGAAAAACCCCAGGTCATAGAATATGACAAAATATGCAATGGACTGAAACCATTGTCTGAAATGCTGTCTATTTATAGTTATATAATAAATGATTTTTCTTTTCAGTTCAGAAAAATCATAACACGTTACAGACGTATAGGTTATAACTTGAATGTGATGCAACAGTCTGCATGCTTAGTTTTTAACCCAATCATGGTTGATAACTACACTGCCTTCTTTAATTGCACGCCGGTGGGTCGGGCATCAGACTCTATGATGGCCCCAACTTAAAGCTATTCATTTTAGTTGGTTGGGGCCGGAGCTTCTTGTCTGTTGCTTGGTCCACCGGGGTCCAAATGGTGTTTTTCTTTTGCTCTGGAGTTAGTAGGTTATTCGGCGCCCAGGGATGTCCATTGTCGGGCAGCTTACTCAATCTGTGAGTCCTGGTTTTTGATTCATCAGGATGTTTATCATGATTTATTTGTTTGTTCTTGATGATTCATTGACTAGTTAGAGATTCACCACGAGGACCGAAGAACTAAATGTTATGAACCACTGCAGAAGCTGAGGGTGAGGTTAGGTACCTGTAAAACCGGTTTAAGCCCCCCAGTAACTTTGTGTTACTGATCGTTCCAAGTAGATACTTCTGTGGTGGTTCTTTTTGTTTTATGTCTTGGTGTTTAAAAATTTTTTGTGCTGTTGGCGCCTTATGTATGTTTTCATAATTTTAGTTAAGTTAAGGTAACTGAGTGGCCACCTATTGGGAAAATAGCTGCTCATTCGGCTTACGATATGTTTCATGGTATAAGTACCTGATTGTTAGTTTGGTTTTTTCCCACCTCGGTTTTTGGAGTGGGAATCTTTTTCTGATTGCGCCTTTTCCTGATCTTTGCCTACTTGTACCTCCTTACTGCAAAGCTGATCAGTGCCTTTGTTTTCACTACACTTATAGTACAATTCCTCTACTTTCTAGATCCAAAATTTCCAGTCTCTAGCCATCGTCTGTACTTGTACAGCCTGGTTTGTGTCGGACCTGTTCTGAAACCACATTGATTTTCCCACAAGGCGGCTCATATATCTTTTCCTGTATAATCCTGCCATCGTATTTATGGAACATAGTCAAAGATTAATGTTTAGTACAGTATCTGATAACTCTGTAGTTTTTCATGTCTACAGACATTGTGGCTTTGATAAATGATTTAAATGTTTAGCATATACTTTACACAGCAATAAATGGATAAAAACAGTTACTATGGCAAAAAAATATTCTTGTTCTTTTCTGTATTATCTTTATGTATAGTCATATATATGCTGTGTTAAACACCGTCTTGCATGCCTAATGCTTTTGAGACGGTTATAATGATTTTTTGAGGATACACTAAGTATTTTTCAATACCAGGGAGGTAGAGCTGTTATTCAGAAACACTGGGAAAAGTCTTGGCATGATAGAAAAATTGGAGGAAAAATTTAAGGACATTGAAAAAGAAAGTGCTCCTCATCCTCTAACTCAACCAGAAAAACAAGATATAGACCAAGATAGTGATAAAACTACTGACAAAACTGCAATAGATAGCAAAATTGTAGAAACGACTGAGACTGAAACTAGTGAAAAAAGGGATGATAATGATAAGATTGCTGATACTGGAGCTGTGGCTGAAGCAGAAAATGCATTAGATGTGCCGGTTAGGACTGAAGAAATAGCTGAAGCTAGTGGCGGTTACAGTGATGATGCATACTTAGCAGCTATTAGGAGAAATATGGATTTAAAGAGACAGATATATGAACTGAAAAGCTTACATCTTGATCGTCAGCAGAATAATTGGAATTGGAATTGGGCATCAGGTTTTAGGTCTGATTAAAGTGGTATTCTGTTCATGTTCTGTTTGTTGGTTTGGTTTTGTTACAAAATTTCTGCAAATATGTGATAAAGCTCAAAGTGTGATTTACATGTATGATTGAGTAATGCTCAACAAAGATTGCAAAGAGTTATGGACCTGATCAGTCTGTTTCTCCAGGGGTGGTCTGATCTTAGTCTTTATGGTCCCTCTAACTGTTTTTTGAAATATATGTATATGGTCATTTTGTTACATGAGCCTTTGCATGAGAAAATCAACAATCTGGGTTTCCAACCAGGCCTGACACAAATCAGCCTGTATAGTCACATAAGCAGAGTAGAAGCTTGAAATTTCAGATTAAAAAGAAGAGGGCTTGTACTATCTATGTAGCAAAAACAAAGATACTGATCAGCTGTGCAGTTACTGCACAGCTGATCTGCGCCTTTGTTTTTGCCTATGTATAATGTTGGTTTTCTTATGCAGTAGCTTTTTATCATTTCTTTCAAGTTTTGCTTTTGTTGTGTTTATGAAAATGTCTGATTATAGTTCTGCCATGATCAAAGTTTTTCTATTTTTCTTTCTGTTCTAACAATTTCTCTTGATAGATAATATTGTTTTAGTTTTGACTTGTTTAGCTTGGAATAGGGAAACATTTCACAATGATTTAACAATCCCATTTAATGGCTATCTGAGTGGCATATCACAATATGTTTATAGCCAAAGAGTTGATATTGACAATATTTGCCACAAAAGTGTTGATATTGACAATATTTACAACAAAAGAGTTAATGATATTGACAATGGTTACTACAAAAGCGTTGGTATTGACGATGTTTACAACAAAAGAGTTGATATTGACGATGTTTACAACAAAAGAGTTGAAATAGACAATGGTTTCTACAAAAGATTTGAAACTGATAATTTTTACATCATTGAAAAGAGTTGAAATTGACAATATTTGTTGCAAAGGCTCCGGGACGTTTCGCGCAAAAACCAGTTCCTCCCGGGACGGTTCGCGCAAAAAATATTTTTCGAACGGGACGTTTCCTCTCGGGACGATTCACGCATTTTTCCAAAAAATTGATTTCAAGGTTTTATTTTTCAAAATTTATCAATTAAATGCAATGCATATGTAAAACTAATTATGGACTTATTGGAAATATATTTTTTATCTTTGATTTTTCTAAGCAATATGTTATGTTATTATTTTTTTCCAAAATTAAGGGGACGATTCACCCACGGGACTGTTCGCGCAAATGTATTTTTCAGTGATAATTTCAACGTTTTCTTTAAAGGAAGCAACAAAAAAGCCATATTATTAAAAGATTTATATCTTTTATTAAATATTCAAATAATATTACACATGGGGTGGGGGCAAGGAGTTGTCAAGGCTAGACATGAAACAATGAAGATGTATGTTCATATACATAAAATATAGTACCTGTGTATATATAAAGTAAGAAGTCGTTGTTGTGCCGTTTTGAAATTGAAGATTGTTAATAAATACGAAATTTACAATTAGAAATAAAAATGGAACAGGCATGCACGGTCTGGAGAGAGGCACTAATATGTTTAATTCTCGGCCTCAGTATTGCATAAATCACACACAAACTAGCTTTCGTTTTTTTATATCTGTGGTTTGTGAAAGAAAGAAAGAAAGAAAGAAAATATAAATATATGTATAATATTTATTAAAATGGATAATGACAACAGTAATTGTAATGTCGTAAATTTTGAATTGGCCACTAAAGTTGTTTTGTGATCAAATGAGTAAACAAAATAAGATGTTAACGCATATCACCATAATGAGTAAAACAATTGAATTTAACGAAGAGAACATCAAACATCAGAAATGTTTTATTTTAAATGATGCATATAATTTAATTACATACGTAAGTGACTTAATGCTCACATTATGACAATTAACGTCAAATCAAAACAATCACTACAAACGTCGACTAATTTGGTTGTTTGAGTAACATCCCAATCAACATTTCAATAGCAATTTGCCTGCTCAAAGACACAACACGGCTACCCAGCGCGTTCGAACCCCTTTAAGTCGAAAATTAAAACTGAACATACCCGCATCCAAGGTGTTGCCACCCCCAACACGAATCACAACTCAGGACCTGCCGTGGTCTTTTGCATCTTTTTGAACACATGTAACACATGTTTTAATAAAAAAAAAAAAAAAAAAAAAAAAAACGATTTCACCTGTGTGTATGCATGATTTTTTCTCACGCATCGAAAACAATGACCTTTCATTACAAAATTATGTTATGATCAACAAATATGTATGAATCGCTTTCCACATTTACAAGCTTAGAGAGAGATTGGAATCTTGCTCTTTTGCAAAGCAAAACGCTTCTCATAAATATATATTATAATACAAAAATGGGTGAATCGACCTCTAAATTTGATTTTGAGCGAATCGTTCCAGTTTTTTTTGCGCGAACCGTCCCGTTTGATTTTTTTGCGCGAATCGTCCCGGTCGAATCGTCCCAGGGAGGAACTGGTTTTTGCGCGAAACGTCCCGTAACCGTTGCAAAAGAGTTGATATTGGCAATCTTTGTCAAGAAAGAGTTGGACAATCTTTGTCAAGAAAGAGTTGAAACTTCCAATATTTCAATAATTTGCCACAAAGTACATGTAGTTGAAATAGACAATTTCTGATACAAAAGATTTAAAACTGACAATGTTTGACACAAAATGAGTTGGTATTGACAATCTTTACCAAAAAAGAGTTGAAATTGACAATATTTGCCACAAAAGTAATGATATTGACAATCTTTGCCATATTGCAAAGAGTTTATATTGACAATTTTTGCCACAAAAGTGTTTGATCGATAGTTACATGTTCATTTGTATGTTCTGCTTACTTCCAGAGAGGTGGAGAAGCCAGTTTATCAACAACCACCCCCTGTTCAGCCACCACCCCCTCCACCACCCCCACCCCCAGAACCCAAGAAGATGATGATACCTGTGTATTATGGTGGTGGTTCTCTGGTTGAAGAAATCATGTAAGTACATGTATATAAACTGTTCTAATGAAATAAATGCTAAGTAGGAGAGCAAATAATTCTTGACCAAATCTTTATGAAAACAGTGCTGAATGTGATGAGCCATCATGGGTCTGCTTAGTTTTAAATGATACTGATAAGCTATTACACCCAGTTTTAGATTTTCTTGATGCGATGCTAGATTGGTTAGAATTTCTGCTGCGTTGTTGATCTATTGTAGATTTATTTACATGCAATGACATGTTTTCCAGAGCCATACGTGAGGCTTACATACAGAATGGTGGTAATGATCAGATCCTGATCAGCCAGCTAAGACAGATGGAGCAGGATGCTCGGGATCTAGAGGAGGAGATGAAAAGAAGGAGGGAAGAAAAACCTAAAGGTGAACTTACAATAATGTACACCATAACCTCTTTAACACTACCGTGTTTAGGTCTATGTTAGCTATTCAATTTGTATTGTTACGAGAGTTAATTTCTATGGTTGAATGTACAGCAAAATCAGTCTAAAAAGCCTGTCTCTATCTGTGTAAACTGTTTTGTAACAAGTCATGTAATAAAGAGGTTGATGTGTACTAATTTAATTAAGTCACCTTCAAAATCAACTTTAAACTTTGGTTACAGAGGCATAAAGAATATATATTTCTACTCAGAAGCGAAAAAATTTCATCTGACAAATAATACTATATTTATGACTAGGCAGACATAAACCTCTCTCAAGTTTTTGCCAGGAGGTCAGAATTCCCCATCTATGATTGGCAAGGAGACACCTCAATAAGTCTTTATTTTTATATTTTGGACACTTATGTGAATGATGAATTCTAATAGCTCAAATTTTATCATATTTAAAGAAAAGCATATGTGTACTGTATTTGAAAATTTTAAATCTTTACAGTAAATTCTTTTTCTGTTCACAGAGAAACCCAAAGACAATTTACAGCAGTTCAAATGGTTTGAGGAACAGAATGAACAACTCCGCCGAGAACTAATGCTACTACAGGAACAGAACGCTCTCTCTGCCCGTGACAGAGACAAGTCTGACAAAGAAGGTAAATACAGGTCACATGACAGACCTAGGTCACATGATAGACACAAGTCACATGATAGACCTCACCATGTTATGACACCTAGTAAGTTTGTAAAGAGAAAACATTCAATTCCTGAACGATTCTCTAAGCCTAGGAGAGGATCTGGTGGTTCTAGAAAGACAGAATCTCATAAAACTGATTCTGTAGCTGTTTCAGAGGATTTGACAGGGGACATTGAACATGATAGCGAGAAAGTGAGCACAGTGTCATACCATTCAGAACCTGTCAAAGCTAAAGAGAGAGTTTCCTATTATAAAGTTTATCATCATCCTAATGGAGGTTTCCATGTTGAGAAAGGACCAACAGCCGAGATTAGTGTTGATAAGCCAAGAGGACAGCAACCCAGTAGGAATGGGACTGTGAAGAGGCCTTTCAGGGTTCCCCCTCTAGATCTAAGGGGTTTATCTACACCTTCCAGGCAGATAAAAACCAGTAGCCATCCTCAGACATTGTACCCAGGATATGAGGACAAAGAAAATGTCGGCCAGCTGCAGAACAGTAATAGCAAACTGCCCCAGTTCAGTCAGTCCACTTATCCAAACTCCAACTGGTCAATTATACAGATCCCGGGATCAGCCTATGGGCCCCTGCCAGGTTTAACAGCCAATCCGTATGATTCCCAGCCAGTACAGCAAACATCCGACCCATATGTTTTACAGCCAATTCAAACATCGAACCCATACGGTTCACAACCAGTGCAGACAGCTAACCCAGGCTTACAGACCAGCAAATCATTTATCGACCCCTCACAACTTCAGCGGGATAGCCTGAGTAAATACCAAGGCAAAGGCAGAATAGTTGGTTACCATGGTATTGTAGATCCAAACCATTACACATTTTACCAACCGGTTAAGCCTGATAATAAAGACCCAAATCACCATAGGGAAGAAAAGCTGAAGACGAGCAAGAGTTATAAACCACGGATAAATCATGAGTTGCCACGGCAACAGATGACTAGGACCCCAGTTGATGAGGAAAGGGAAGATCCCGAGCAGAATGTTTACAATTTTCAGCAAAATGATACAACAGAAAAGTCTCCAGAACCAGGGGAAGAACAGCCAGTTGTTATAACACATGATGGTAAACAAGTTGTGTTGCCTAGTTACACAGATGCTACCCAGCAACCGTTGCCTAGCAACCAGGATAGAGGTGATGTTGAGTACACCCCAGGTGGCTCACCTTTAGTGGAAGAATCTGAGGATGATGTTTCATTGCATCTAGCTGATGAGGAGCCACAATATGATTATAGAAAACAATATTCAAGGTATTGAAGTGATTAGTGTCATAGCAGGAAAAGGTTCAAAACCTTAAAAGATCTAATGAACTTAAAATTCTGTCACTGAAATACCATAAAATAAGAGTTTTATGTTAAACACAGTCATGCCAGGCTAGATGCCTGGTATAATGTATTTAGCGGGCTCATCTAACAATCTTTTATGTGTGGAAATGATCGAGTAAAGTTTTGGATGTATGTCAGTCTTTTATGTTAAGTGCCATGTCATTACTGAATCTAGATAAATGTTTTTCTAGCATTTCTCCATTAGGATTTAGCCTATATTTTAGTTTTGATAACACTTTAATTCATATTTTACAGTATCTTTTTAGTTTTATAGTAGTGGTGCTACATAATTGTTCATGTCATTACTGTTAATGGCTATTTTTGCCTGACTGTATTTTATGACTTTTGTCATATACCGGTATGGCCCTATCAGTGCATATACATATGAGCCGCCTCATGGGAAAACCAACAATCTGCATAGGCGAAAACAAAGACGCAGATCAGCTTCGCGGTAACCGCGAAGCTGATCAGCGCCTTTGTTTTCGTTCCTCGGATAGTACAATTCCTCGTCTACTTAAATCCGAAATTTCAAGCTTTTAGTTCTTTTCTGCGCTTGTACAGGCCGGTTTGTGTTGGACCTGTTAGGAAACCACATTGTTGGTTTTCCCACGAGGCGGCTCATATATCTGGAAAATATTATAGGGATCAACCATGGTTTTCAGTGTTCAAACATTCGATGGATCACGAGGAAGGTGTTTGAACACAAGGCCGCAGGCCGCGTGTTCAAACACCTTCCGAGTGATCCAGCGAATGTTTGAACACTGAAACAAACCATGGTTGATCGCTATTCTTGCATTTTCACTCCAATCCACTTAAAATCTCTTGAAAATAACATTAACAACGTAAAAACGCACCGAAAACCGCGGAGCTTCTTCAACGTCGGCCATTTTGTTTCTATGAAATACATGACGTCACGTCACTTTGACCAATGACGTCGGCCAAAACCCATGTTCAAACGGCACGTGAATTTCATGATTTGAACATGGGTTTTGCGGTTTGAACACGGCTTTCGACCAATCAAAACGGCTTCAAACAGCTATGCGCATAGATAGCTATGCAAGAATATTGCTTTAACCAGTGTTCCATTGCCATTCGCAGGTCCACAGGAGTATAGTTATAGTGCAGGAATCGGTAATGGTGTTTTTTATTGCCCAGTGTGTTGGTGGCTAGTAGATTGTCTTAAACTTGTATCATAAGCTCTTTTTCAACACCAATCCTACATGCAAATTGTTAAAATTGTTACTCTATTTATCATATGAGCTATGTGTATGCTAGAACAAAACCTGATTTCAACCCATTCTGACACAGACGCACTAAATTTTGGATATATGGGTTAGAGAATAATAATATCTATGTAGCAAAAACAAAGTTGCTGATCAACTGCAAGGTAATTGTGCTAAATCGTTAAAACAAAGCTTTTAAAATGAATAAGACACATCACAAGAATATCTGACCACAGGGTTTCGGACCAGGCCCCAAGGATATAAAACTTGTTTCATGCTCAGCTCAGCTGAGATTAAAATTTATCTGGCTCATAAATGAACCGCCTCGTGGGAAAACCAACAATGTTGTTCCCGAACAGGTTTGACACAAACCGAGCTGTACAAGCACAGAAGATGGCTAGAAGCTTGAAACTTTGGATTTAGAAAGTAGAGGAATTGTACTATTCGTGTAGCGAAAACAAAGGCGCTGATCAGCTTCGCGGTTACTGCAAAGCTGGTCTGCGTCTTTGTTTTGCATATGCAGATTGTTGGTTTTCTCATAATGCGGCTCAAATGTTAAAATGCCAACAATTGTTGGCAATTTAACATTTATTAGCAGGATGAATTACAGGATATGGTGGGCTAAACTTGAAATTTCAATTTATTTGGGCTATTTCATCATTTATGAGCAGTTCAAATTTTATGCTCAGGTGAGTTGAGCTTGAAAAAAGTTTTATAACCTCTAGACCAGGTCTGATAAACCATGAAGAACATTAGCTAGAGGCTATAAGTTTGGTTTTTCGGAGTAAAGGTGAGGAATTTGTGCCCAAACAAAAAAAAATCTAATATGTTAGTAGGGGACTCAGATTTGCACTTTTTGGCTTGCAGAAAACCAGACCTAGGTTGTTGTCTCATGATAATTTATTCAAGCTAGATTGAGCATAGTTCTTACTTTAGTTGCTAGAAATTGTTGGTTGTATTTGTCCATCTAGAGTCATTATTGCTAGAAGTATAGCATTGTATTGTAATATGCTACTAATGGACCAGGTCAGACAAAAAACAAGTTGTTAAGCATATAAGAAAGTTTTCTAGAGATATAGAATATATATGCAGAAACCAGTGAGAAAGTAGGTTTGGCTGTTTAATTAAGTTACTTAAAAAACAAAGGTACTGATCAGCCTATGTGGTTGCATATGCAATTGGCGGTCATGTTGTTCATTTCTTGGGCACATCTTTGTCATGAGATCATTTCTAAAGCCTTTCCATCCTTGACAGACCCCAAGTTCAAATAGGGGATATACAGACAAGGTATTGGTCATTTGCTTTTTTATGGGGCTTGCAGGAGGATAAGTGCTGTATCAAATAGTCATTTGTAACCATGAACCCCCCTCCAGCAAACCAGTTCTAAAACTCTGCACTGTGGGGACGCCCCTTTGGTGAAAGTGCTGCTAATTTCCCCCATGGGGGTGGGGTTTACAAATGATTGGTGCATAGACCTTAAATATCTGGGATATGGGTTAGCAACAGATCATGAGTCATGTATACTGTATATTCCAGTGGCATTTAGTTTATGTGACAAATATATGAAAGAGATTTATTCATATTCATACATTTTTGTTATTAAAATATATTTTGACCATGTTTAAGAGATTTTTGTCGCACTTTACATGCGTTTGTTAATGTTAATACAGATTTGAGCCACTGCATCAGAAAGCCAACAATCTGCATATGCGAAATCACAGGCGCAGATCAGCTGTGCAGTAACTGCACAACTGATCAGCGCCTTTGTTTTCGTTGCACAGATGGTACAAACCATCTTCTTCTTCAATCAGAAATTTCAAGCTTCTAGCCTCCTGTGACTGTACAGGATTGTTCGTGTCGGAAATGGTTGGAAACTCTAATTGTTGGTTTTCTCATGCGAAGGCTCATTTTTCTTTTACATTTGTCCGTATCATGAGAGAACTTTATGCATATTCAATACAGATTCAGCAACGACCTTCAAAGAGTGTAGGACAATTTGTTGACGAGGACAGAATTCCCCCAGTATATCTTGCAAATAGGACAGAATCCCCCAGAATCCCCATAGTTTATCTTGCAAGTAGGACAGAATCACCCTGTGGGGGGATTCTGTTCTATTTGCAAGATATGGCAAGATATATTGGGGGGATTCTGTCCTCAGCAACAAAAAAGAATGGGTGGGATTCTGTCTGGGGGGTGGAGGGGGTATTGTCCGAATACCACCTTCAAATTGCTGAATTGTATTGGGACTGCAAGTTCCCATCTGCTCTTTTGTTGTTTCCTTACGCTAGGAAAAGGTTATGTAATAATGGTGCTATTTTATTCTTGAATAATTATTGCATTTATAGAATTGTTAAGCAGCTTCAAATAAATGCTATTATATTTTGTTGCTGAATGAGTCATTGTGTTTTGAAACCCATCTCAAAAATGGTCAGACTTATTATGTTATGAAGAATATATGTACTTGCTTGTTGATTATGCTTTTTTTCCTATCATTTTGCCTAAAATTTTGGACACACCAGAAAATGCATACAAGTACAGATTAAATGTGATCAGTTTTAACCTAAAAACTCTCTTTCAGCTCTCTGCAGTGATTTAATGATGAAATGAAAGGAAATTAATGTTTTGTACTGCTTTTATGACTTATGTTGACCAACTGTTCATATTTTTTTATTTTGCTAATGTTTTCTCAGCTTTTTCATCAAGATTGTTTGGTTAAAGTCAAAATTCAATGAATGTTTTCATGAACCACCTTTTTGTAAGTCTGTTATAGAAAGGCTTAAGCTACTTTTCGACCTTTCATTGATTTTTACTTACATTAACTCATTTAGGCCTGGCGTCCCTTTTAACGGACATATAGGCAAACAGCATAGCCCCAGATGTGATGCAGCAAAATGCGGTGTCCCATCTGGGGCTATGCTGTTTGCTTGGAGGAACTTCATCGAAAACTAAGATAAAAATTAAAAATCACTCCTAACACCCTTAAACATGAAAGTGGACTCATCCAATTGATCATGGTGAGAGAATGCATTCGTCAAATATGGGTTAAATAGTACTTTTTCAATGTATTCAGGTTGGATCATACTGTGAAGTACATGGCTTTAGGTGGGTGTTAGACGAAAACTTGCCCATGTAATAAACAGAGATTTTTGAGCTTTAAAAATTGAAAATTGTTCAGCTAAAAAACTTTGATGTTTTTCTTATTTTGCCCAGTTTTTCTATATAAAAGTAGGGTTTTAGGGGGTATTCATTCCATGGACATGTTTTCCTGATGATACGATGAAGTACATGGCTTTAGGTGGGGGTTAGACGTCGTCACAAGAAAACCAGTTTATTCAACTTTAGAACAAGATGGATGCAAGTCAGTCTGCACATACATTATACCATATAAGCAGCCTGCTTAATGTTTTTTGGTACTCAGTTATAACACAACACAAATTTGATCATGAAAAATTGCTCTGAGCGACTCAGCTAGATAGATCATGACTTAAAGTAGAGACTGCTGTGAATTTTTAAAGTTATCTACTCTCACTTCAGAAATTCCTGACTGTAGGGTTGGTCTCTAAGAGACAGACCTGTCAATAGAGTTATTATGGAATAAGTAATAAGTAAACAAAATACCTGTATATAAATCAACATAATTGATCTATATTGGCATAAAATTTTGCATTCATATCAAATCAAAAACTTATTTAAAAGATGAAAAACTGCATGAAAAGGGCAAGGGTTTGGCCATTATTTGTGATAAAAGATGTATTTACTAAATTTAAATTAAAGTCATTGCATTGAAATATTTTTGAATATATTAACATTTGAATCTTCATGAATGTAAAATTATACTGTCCAAAGTTAATAAGGAGCATTTTGTCTCGCCTGACAGTTTTGTAGTTTCGTCCTACAGAAATGATTTTTAGCACTTATTTTTGCATTATGATAAAATTGGCAAAGAGAAAATTTATTTTACACTACTGCAATTTAATTTCATCACATTCAGTTTCATTAATAAATATCCAGATTCAAAGCCTTAAATCATCAGATTCTGACTTTGTTAACTGATGTTGTAACTAAAAGAGCTTACGCGACTCCAAGAATCAAGATTCAAGAATCACTGTGACTTTCAATCAAGTCAATTTCTGACTTTGTAAATGGAAACCTTAAAAAAATGATTTTATTATCATAGGGTCTTATTCACTTTCTCTGATTATATAAGTGCATTGTACATGTAAAATGAATTATTTGACTTATTAGAATAAAAATAAAATAAACTCAGCTTAGACTGATCGGGGTCTATACTGATTGCCTCCCATTCTGTGCTGTAACATCACTGCAAAAATTACTGACATTTATAATATTAACATTTTTGTGGTGTCCAAATTTTTAGGATTTGATGGTATTTTTAGAATTTTGATGGTATTTTTAGAATTTTGATGGTATTTTTTTTTTCTGTCACTGCAGATGAGCTTGAAAGACAGTTACACCGGTTAAAAAAAGATCACCTACAAAAAATGTACGATTTACAACGAGAAATGGACGAATTGAAGCTACAACTCCTCATGGCACAAAACAGACCCCAGCCACAGAACACGTCACCCACCATAATACAGGGACCACAGCCGCCTGTTTCACTGGTATAGTAGCCTTATACTTTTTTCTTTGTTAAATATTTGAGCCGCTGATGGGAAACCCATCAATCTGCATAGGCGAAAACAAAGGCGCAGATCAGCTTCGCAGTAACTGCGAAGCTGATCAGCACCTTTGTATTCTCTACACGGATAGTAAAATTTCTCTACTTTCTAAATCCAAAATTTCCAGCCTCTAACCATCTTCTGTGACTGTACAGTCCCGTTTATGTTGGACCTGGTCGGAAACCCAGATTGTTGTTTTTCTCATGCACAGGCTCAAATATTTTGTTTTTGCTTGCTTTGTGATTCAATATGCCCTTGTCAAAAAATTTTCATTCATGTCACAAGGGTGTCACTGCCTCCTGGGGATACCAGTACTGCTGTGAGTTAATGTGTTCTGCTCAAGGACTCCACTTTGTGCCAGTGGGGTTCAGATTCAAAGTCTGAAGCTTCACCACTAGCCCCCTCACTTTCCAGACTAAACATGATTAATGTTTCGAAGATCTATTCTTAAAATGAGTGATGCCAGAAAAAGTAAAATTTATGGTGCAATTTAGTGTCCATACTTAAGGATAAAGACAAAACGATAAGTGTACAAACAAAATTAATTTGACAAAAGAAAAAGAAATAACTTCTAAACAAAAAGAAATTATTTACACCATGTCTGCATGTGGAAGAAACATTAATGGAGCAGTTTTTCCACTGCCCTGTGACTAGACAGAAGATCAGAACCTAATCTCTGCTTTCTAAATACAAAATTTGCCACCTCATGAGAAAACCAACAGTGTTGAACACCTCTGACACAAACCAGCCTGTACAGTCACAGACGCAGGCTAAAAGCTTGAAATTTTCGATTTGAATAGAAAAGAAATTGTACTATCCATGTAGCGAAAACAAAGGCGCTGATCAGCTTCGCTTTGTTTTTGCCTATGCAGACTGTTGGTTTTCCCATGTGGCGGCTCATTTCAAGCCTCAAGCCATCTTTGTTTGCTCTGCCACATTTCTTATGACTCAGCTCATACTGTGTTGCTCTCTACTCCCTACTCTGTTGCTCCCTACTTAAATAATAAACTGGCGGCCCCCGTGGCCAAGCGGTTAAGAGCGCTGTCTCTTAATCACTCTATCATCTCACCGCTGTGTCTGGCGCGGGTTCGAGCCCCGCTCTGGCCACAAGTTTTCTGCTTGCGGGTGTGTCAGGTGGTTTTTCTCGGGGTTCTCCCATTTTTGCCCCACCTACTGATTGGCCCGTCTCATATGAGCTGAAATAGTCTTGAAAGGGACGTAAAACTGAATTTAAAAAAAAATAATAAATATATAATAAACTGATTTTCACTACAACTATATACTGAAAATAAACATTATCCTAATCATTTACTTTAGTATAAAATAAAAAAAAACTCAATATGGTTGACATGCATTGAAAACCACCATACACCTTATGTTCTATCTGTTGTCTGTTTGTTTTCTTGAGCATAAATGAAGTTTTGATACTGTTTTTGTGACAGAATTAAATCTGTACAAAGATGAAGACACATCCCTTCAAGTCCTTCCAGGTTCTTTTAATTCTGTTTTGTTTTGCAAGAAATTATGAAAAGTTTTGTCCTCTTCTTTTGTTCCTTTAATGCAATATCACAAGTCCAAGGCAGGCACTTCTGATTTGGTTTGTCCACTGTCCAAAACTGATAACCATGGAGTTCTGCAGTCACCCGTCTCAAACTCTGGTTCTGTCTTTTTCAGTTATACATCTTTTGAGCCTCAGATGATAAATCTACTCCTGCATTTCTCGAGCATTGGATTGTTTCCCTTTCTTCTGGATCTGTTCCATGTGGGTTGTCTCCCTGTTCTGTGTGGATAGTTTCCCATTGTCTGTTACGTTTCTGCTGGACAGATGTAACTTTCAGTACTTTGAAGAAAATCACTACTGTTACCCGTGATTCTGTGAAATATGCGGAACACTGAGAGAAGGGACATAATTCAATGGACTTTGAGAATGCTGGAGTATATTTTTCAGTTTTGGATTTATACTAAATAAGCAAAACTAACAGACAATAGATAAACATTATGGATTAAAATCAAAACAAGAGACGACCGATACAGCAGAAATTGAAATAGTCATATTACGTGAGATTATAAATGTGCCATATATTTCGTATTACTGGAAAAATTTCTGAAGAACCAAAAATAAACTATATATTTTTCAACTGATCTTTTTAATTATAAAGGGCCAACAGTCCTTTCACTGTTACTTTTTCAGATTCCACCTCATCTCTGAGCGGGAAAACCATGCATCTCAACTTTAAACTGCTATAATGTGCAGCACCATAGGAGAACCCAAAATGTGGCTTTGTTCCCAGCGACTAGAGTCGACTTGAAGAAACTATTCAGTACATGCCATTATGAAAGCACGGCCGTGTATTAAATATACAGATTAGTTGTAAAATTTGGAATATTCAGTAGAAATATTTTGATATTTTCCTTATTTTTGCTCAAAACATAGATTGTAGGTACATGTTAGAACCGCCTCACCGAGGTGATTCTAACGAGTACCCACAATCTATGTTTTGGGTAGAAGTAAAAAAAATATGATTACCCCTGTATACCCCACTTTCACCGAAAGGGGGGTATAAGGGTACACAAACATGTTTTCGTCATAGATGGTGCTGGGCAGATATATTCTGATTGGTCGGTGGCTTTGCTGGTTACAAATGCCACATTGTTGGCTTTCCTTTATTTGTGCTCATTTTAAGTAACCTATGAACTTGTTCGACAATGAATTTCTAAATTGAGCAGTCTTTGAGGGATATATTAAACTTATTTTTAAAGAAAATGCACTTGCACAAATATATTCATATGAAACTAAAAATTGGATTATAAAACCTAAGTCTGACAGTACAGCTTGAAAACCCCGTACAAATCCTCAGGGTTGAACTTGATAAATAAACTAATAATATAACCAGAAAAAAGCAAAGATAAAGCATTGAAAATGAAAGGAAACATAATGATTTGAAGCTTGTCAAGCCACAGAATATAGCTTGTGTTCAGATTGTGCTAATGCAGTAATAGTCTACATTTGCTATGGCTGAAAAAATGATTTCCAGATGAAGCAGTGCTCTGGAACATTTAGTAATAAAAAAAACAACAACAAGCATTATGAAAACATGCCCATGCAATGTAGATCTACACATTTTTCTGAAGCAGTAAAAATTGAAAGATTTCAGTTGAAAATTTTGATATTTTTCTTCGGTCGCTAAAACATTAATTGTGGGTAGTCCTTAGAACCGCCTTAGCGAGGCGATTCTAACGAGTACCAACAATCTATGTTTGGATTAAAAATAAGAATAAATGTAGTCCTCTTTACACCCCAGTTTTACTATGAGTATATAAATGTAAAACACGCATGGTTAACGCTTGGGACAAGTGTTACCTGGTGCAATAACTAAATCAGTAGCACTTGACTGAATTATGAGGCGGACCCATGATCAATCCTCACATCCTTTCATTTCTTTCAAGAAGATTTGATCATGACAATGTTTCTATGGACATTTTTCCATTTTCCACTGATTTAAGAAGAACATTAGTAATAATGTCAGTTAATGGTGAGAGAAATGTGATTTGAGTGCTGGTAATCTGCCTCTGAGAGGCTGGCACGGGAACTGAGTCCGTGAAGAATGACCTTCTAGACATGATCTTGGCTGTTGACCATTGATAATAAAGCAAAAGAACAATGAATAAAACATGGAATTGTGTTTAAATTCCTGAAACCATGAAACAGATAATGTTTGGTTTGCATATTTCAAGTACATTTCATCACAGGGACATTAATATCATCTTAAATGCCATAATGAAAGGAGGCCCATTTGAAAAAAAAAAAAAAAGATTTTGCCTATGCGAAATGAAAGACGCAGATCAGCTGTGCAGTAACTGCACAGGTGATCAGCACCTTTATTTCTGCTTCACAGGTACATGTAATACAATCACTCTTCCACTGTAATTCGAAATTCCAAGCTTGTAGTCTTCTGTAACTGTCAGAGCTGCTCGGAAACCCCGGTGACCGGTTTCTTTTGCATCATGGCTTTTTAAAAATGAGCCGCCCCATGGGAAAACCAACAATCTGCATAGGCGAAAACAAAGGCGCAGATCAGCTTCACGGTAACCGCGAAGCTGATCAGCGCCTTTGTTTTCGCTACTCAGATAGTACAATTCCTCCTCTTCTTAAATCCATAATTTCAAGCTTCTAGCCTCCTTCTGTGACTGTACAGCCTGATTTGTGTCGGACCTGTTCGGAAACGACATTGTTGGTTTTCCCACGAGGCGGCTGAAATGATGAAGAGGGCTCATGTCTGTAATCAACACTGTAAGCCAGAGTGAAAGAAAGTAGGAAAAGAAAACAGAAAATACAATTTAATTTGAGCCAATGCATCAGAAAAGCAACAATTTGCATATGCAAAAACAAAAATGCAGATCAGCTGTGCAGTAACTGCACAGCTGATCAGTGCCTTTGTTTTCGCCACAAGGATAGCACAATCCCTCTTCTTCTTAAATCCAAAATTTCAGACCTCTAGCTTCTGTGACTGTACAGACCAATTTGTGTCGGACCTGGTCGTAAACCTAAATTGTTGGTTTTCTCACATGCTGGCTCAATGAAATTTTGAATCCGAGTCCAGACGCCAGGCATGAAAGAAATGACAATACAATACCATACATAAATTTTAACAACACATACAAAGCACAAGATGACAAGCTCTTTCCCAGCGAGATAGCCATCTGGCTAGCATCATTCCATTACGAAAACATGCCCATGCAATATACAGAGATTTTTTTTCAGCTGAAAACAAAAAAAAAATGAAAATTCACCAGAAAAATGAGGTATTTTTAATAATTTTGCTCAAAACATAGGTTCTGGGTACACATTAGAACCTCCTCACCAAGGCGATTGTAACGAGTATCCACAATCTATGTTTTGGAGAAAAAATAAGAAAGATAAGTATACCACTGCATACCCCAGTTTTCTATATAAATTTGGGGTTCAAAGGGGTATACTTGTCATGGACATGTTTTCCTGATGCAAAACATAGATGACCAGTACAACAGATAGAGAGAGAGAGAGGCAGACAGAATAATCAGACATGGTAAAGATAAATCACAACAGAGCCATCTTTGAATGATTCAGTAAACTAAGAGAAATTATTGTAGAAGTTAAGTCCATTTTACAAAGCCTGTCAGAAACAAACTCTTTAAATTAATTGAACTAGGTTAAATCCGGTCAAGGACAATCATCAAACTTCAAGACACTATGATATGAAACCATGATTTGTAAAAAACTATAAAGGTTAAAGGGATAGATGATTTAATGATGGACGTCCCAGAAAACTTGTACACAAAGACTGCAGACGATCCTTTGTAGCCCACAGGCAACAAGTTGTGTCCTTTAGCAAGACACATTAACTCCCCATTGTAAGACGCATTAACTCCCCATTGTACTTGTATATACCCAGGAAGTGGTAGCTCCATCTTGTCATGAGTAAAAATTGTTGACTGGGACATTAAGTCGGTGTTCAAACAAGCGAAATGAAAATCCTGATATAATTTTTACCATAGTGATTTAAATGCCACCTAAATTGCAAGCAGAAATAAGAGTTTTAGGAGCAGTTTAAAATGGAGGTCTACACTTAAATATTGCCCACATCCATTTGTTGGTAAGAGCTAAAAAAATGTAGTATTTTAAAAACATAAAATAAAGAAAAATCTCAAAAATCATGTCCTCCCTGCTGCTATTTGACATTTGTGATTGTCATAACATAAAATAACTTTATTGCATATGAATAGGCCAACACAGATGGCGTCAAATTGCATGATACATACATGACAAACGTAGATGATGAAATTTGAAGAGCCACATGGTGATGGACTTTGATGTCCTTAAATGTCTTGGGTTTACAAGCAGCATCAATAATCCACCTCCCTTCATCAGTCAATCATCTCTGACCTTGACTTGACCTTGACCTTCTATCATTGTGACTGTGTTGCTGCAGAAACCTTTCCAGTGTCATAGTTACTGCTGTGTATGGCTGGTCACAGATTTATACTGTAACAGCAGTACAAAAACTTGCCCATGCAAATTATACACTTTGCTTTTTTCAGCTGTAAAAACTGATGATTTTTCATTGAAAGTGTTTGATGTTTTCTTATTTTTTGCTGAAAACAAAGATTGTGGGTACATGTTAGAACTGCCTCGGTGAGGCGGTTCAAATGAGTACCCACATTCTATGTTTTTGTGCCAAAAGTTTAAAAAAAGTGTGTCCCTGTACATCTCAGCTTTGGGATTTGAGGGGGTATTCATTACACAGAATTGCTATCCTGCAGAATGTATGCAGATCATCCTTTGCTGTTACAGAAACCATATGTGGAGGTTGCAGAGATGACGCCGTATGACCAATAGTAAGTATTGAATTGTTTAATTTCTTTTGATTATTATACATGTATTTGAGCATAACCTTACCTGTTATAGCAAAATATCCAACTTTGGGGACTATAGTAACTGTCAGGAAATGTGGCAGTAATTTACCACTATTTCCTTATATTTTCAAGATTTGAAGTCCTGCCAAACACTTAATGAGTCAAATGACTGCCACTTGTATGTGAAATCATCACAAACTTGCCACTTGTTTGTGAAATCATAAACATTATAAACTGCCGGCATTTAGTGCTTTGTGGAATATACAAAATTATTGTATGAAAATATTTTTTATATTTTCTAAGCCTAAGAAATTTTGAAAATTTGTAAGTACATGTACTTTTTGAATTCCCCATCACTCCTTCCCCACAAAAAAGCTGAAGTACCCCACCTAAAATAGTATTAAGTTTCAGAATGAATAAAAGAGCTAACTTTCAGAGTGTTTTTAACACTTAACTAAAATGTAAGAGAATTAGTTGATGTGTTGTTTAACTGGAGGATTCACAAGTGTAAAACAAGCTATGCATGTGAAATATATTATGAAATGATTATTAACTTTCTTTAATTCTACAAGCTGATTTGCAGCTTCTAATATGTAGGTAGATTATCCATTCAGCATTTTCTTGAATTTAACTCATTTAAGCCTGGCATCCATTTTTGTGGGTCATGAGCAAACAGTATAGCCCCAGATGTGATGCCGCAGAATGCGGCGTCCCATCTGGGGCTATTCTGTTTGCTAAGTGGATTTTCATCAAAAGTTTTTAAGAAAATTTATATCAATACCTGATGGCCCTAAAAAAGAAAATGGACTCCAAAAAATGATAATTATGGAAAAATCCATTCGTCAAAAATGGGTTAAAACTTTCATTTCGATAGTATCGTGTCAAGTGGTGGACATCCAACCTATGTGATTGGCTGTAAAACCAAGTTTAATAAAACTTTTACATAAAAGCGTAAGTTACAGGTTTGCCGCAAGTGTGAAGAAATATACACCGTAGCTTCAATATTTTGCCATGTACATTTTAGCCATGTAAAGGTCTTATGTACCAGTCATTTGTACATTTGTAACCACTGCCCCCTGCCCCACCTAAGAGGAATGGCTGGGATAATGACTTTTCAGCTTTCAGTGCCATGCTATAAGCCCCACCCTCACAAGACAAAATGGAGGTCAAAACTTAGCAATTGAAAATTTCCATTGGGTAAGGATCCATGTGTCAAATCCTTGTTATTTCCCCTAGGAACAATCAAAAAGTAATTACCCTGCACTTTAACCTGGCTATCCCCCACCCTTCCTCGTAGGTGTATGTGTGTGTGTGTGTGGGGGGGGGGGGTAGTGGTAACATATGACTGGTGCATTACATCAGTCTCTTCTAGCAGCTTGTGGTTGCTCAGTTTGATATGGATTCTTAACAGCAATTTACAAAACATGCCTATGCAATGAACCACCTTTTTTAGGCTGAAAAAAAAATTAAATGCTTCTTGTAATTTTGCTAAAAAATTTGATAGTAGGTACATGTTAGAACTGGATGAAGTTGCTGCCTAAATGAGTTCACACCTCCAATGTAATTAAGGCATATTCATTTGTTAGTATAATTTAATTGATTCCTTTCTTCTCGTTTAGGTAAAGGAGCCAGTGAATGAATGTGCATTTAGTATCGGTTAACTGTTAGAAACATGAATTTTGTTGAATTGTAAACTGTTCTGACTGATTATGTTTTGATTGCAGTCCAAACACTTATGCACCAAGTTTTCACCATACATGGAATTACACCCAGTATTACCGGCCACATGCCATCCCCCAGCTCCCACCCCCCAAGAATGTTGATTTCTCCCGACCCGAACCTGAACCAGACAGGGACGAACATGGTCAAATTATAAACAAATGATGAAAGTGAGACTTTGTGGTGTATTAATATGCTTTATGTTTTACTTATGTTTGCCTTAAAAATGCCAAGAAATGATTTAATGTTTGTTTGAATGTATTGAAGTTTTAACATCCCAGTCAACAAATTTTCAGCCATGTTGAGACAGAGCCACTGCTTCCTGGGTATTGACCAGGCCCTGAGGTTATAAAACTTTTTTCATGCTCAGCTCAGTTGGGACTAAAATTTATCCTGCTCCTAAATGTTAAAATGCCAACAATTGTTGGCATTTAAACATTTATGGGCAGGATAAATTACATGCTTTGGTGATCTAAACCTGAAATTTCTATTTGTTGGCGATTTTGTCATTTATGAGCAGTTTAAATTTAATGCTCAGCTGAGTTGAGCATGAAAAAAGTCTTATAACCTCGGGACCTGTACTCTTAGAAGTAAATGTGTCTTGCTCAAGGACACAACATGGCACCCCGAGTGGGTATAGAAACCAGGTCCTCTGGACTTGAAGTTGCATCCTCTTTCACCAGGCCACTGCAATCCTGAAGAAAAGAGACTAAATATATGATCTCTAAATAATCAATTGCATTCTTAAAATGTCAGACAATATTGTTGCTTGTAATGGAAAATGTCAGTATCACCATTCTGTGGATAGGCATTTTTATGGTAAACTATATTTTGGCAAATATATTCTGATGGAAGTTGTTCAAAGCCTACTAATTTGCATCATGTTCCATGAAATTTACAAAATTGTCACTGGCCTGATTCAGCACAAAGTCAAATCTGATGGATTCCTATGGATGCTTAGCATACCTATCATAAATTTCTCCAAAATTGATTGGCTTAGATAAAAGACGCATTAAAAGCTCTCCTTGAAAAGCATTACAACAACTTTGAACAGCTTTCATTATAAAGCTGTATTAACAACCGACTAACTTTCAAACTCACACAGTCAAGCACCCACTTCAGTTAATTATTTCCTCAAAATTGATTCATTTGTATTATCACTTCCAGTGCAAATCGATTTGACAAACGTCGAGCGCCCACAGCAGTTCGGACCTGGGTAGCTACCCAGCATAGTAAATTAGATGACCGACCAATGTACCCTGTTTGGGATCATGAGGATAAAAGTGATTTTGATAAGCAACTTGAAGCTCTAGAATAGACTGTGTAAGGACCAATGACCAATAGACTAACAAAACAGGGCTTTATAACAATATTAGTATACTTTACATAGTTGCCAAATTTTCTTTTGCATAGTTGCCAAATTTTCTTTTGCATAGTTGCCAAATTTTCTTTTGCATAGTTTCCTCTGTTTAGGAAAACCAGCGACAATGCTTCACATTGCATTATATATCTGGAAATGTTTAAGTTATACCAACCTTGCCCCCCCCACTCCCCCCCCCACCCCCCACCTCACCCTGCATTACAAATTCTTCCCTATGCAATACTTTTTTCGTCTGTTAAAAAGGATAGTTTTCCATTGAAAATTTTTGTAAATTTCTTATTTTGTGTTTAAAACATTGATTGTTGGTGCCTTTTAGAATGGCCTCTCTTAGAACCGCCTCAGAGAGGGGGTTCTAACGAGAGTGACCACAATCTATGTTATGGACCTAAAATGAGAAAACTTGCATACCCCTGTAATATGCCCCAGTTTTTATCGATAAAAGTAAAGTTTAATAGGTATTCATGGCACAGACATGTTATCCTATTGGGTAGTTTTATGTTATTGGTGCTTATGTCATTTGGCATCTATGCAGACCCCATGACTTTTTCAGTCCAAGATGAGTGACTTTCCTTTGGGCTAAACTGTTTTGTGTAAATTTCTGACTATAATTGAAGAGATGCAGTTGCAGTTAGTGGAATTTAACTGTAATGATTAAGTCTCTTGCACAATCAGTTTCAGAACCTTATTTTAGTAAAAGGTAGTTGTAGACTCTGGATTTGATACCAGGTCCTGCTTTTGGTTCACATTCTGTCTTGGCAGATTCATTTCTATACCAGCCTTGCAACTTATGGATTTGGGGATTCTAACTGAAGTTGTTTGATGAAATGAGCCGTCGCATGGGAAAACCAACAATCTGCATAGGCGAAAACAAAGGCGCAGATCAGCTTCGCAGCAGTAACTGCGAAGCTGATCAGCGCCTTTGTTTTCGCTACAAGGATAGTACAATCCCTCTTCTACTTAAATACAAAATTTCAAGCCTCTAGCCATCTTCGGTGACTGCAAAGGCGCAGTCTAGCTTTGTTTTCGCTTCACGGATAGTACAATCCTCCTTCTTCTGAAATCTGAAATTTCAAGTTTCTAACCTTCTTCTGTGACTGTACAGCCCGGTTTGTGCCAGGCCTGGTCAGAACCCAAATTGTTGGTTTTCTCACACACAGGCTCATTTAGGTGTAAGGATGTAGAAAAATTGTCATTGCGTGAATTGTGCTTAGGCATTCTCTTACATTGATCATCTCACAAACCTAAATCTTAATTTCTTTTTTTCATTTTATATTTCAGACATAGTATAAACATCTTTAGAGAGGAACAATAGAAGAACTAACTCACAGCTTCTTGTATATGAGCCAAGTCATGAGAAAACCGGCATGTTGCTTATGCAAAAACAAAGATGCAGATCAGCTGTGCAGTAACTGCACAGTTGATCAGTGCCTTTGTTTTTGCTTCATGGATAGTACAATCCCTCTTCTTTTTACATTCAAAACCGTCTTCTGTGACTGAACAAGTCAGTTTGTGTCAGAACTGGTCGGAAGGCTGAGACTGGTTTTCTCGCATCGCAGCTCAAGTGTAGCCATGTCACATGTAGAGCATATGACCTTTTTCTGTATCACCGTATACTCAGCTTATATTCACTTACTAATTATTTTTTACTTGATTTTCAAAACTATTTTAGATATAATGTACATTTTTAAAAAGAAAATCGAAGGCAAAAGTTTTCTTAATTACCCGCTAAAGCAAGCCGCCAGTCGTATTGTACTTTTCTTGAATCAAAAACATGAAATATGAATATCAAACTTTGTTAAAGATTGAAACACTGTTTTTGAACATGAAAGGGGTCATACTGTTACTAATTATCTTTTTTTCTATTTCCCCACAGGTGGATGTTCCAATCTATGCTTTGATGAACTTTAGTTGTGGAATACCAAGAACTGCTTTAACACATACATTTTATTTTCGTCCTGCCTTCCATCTCAAAATGACTATGAAAATGTCAATTCGTAGCAAGTAACAGTGTGAATTATTGCTATGTCATGTTGTATTTTTTGACAAAAAGTAATGCATCGTTTGCTAGGGAGACTGTATGGTTCTTTTGTGTAAAATATTTTTTTTAAAAAATGCTGAATGGATAGTCTTACCAGTTTTTGAAAACGTCCATCTGAATAAAAGTTTTAAACAAGAGGCTTATTATTTTTCACTACATTCTGTATACATCTTTCTGTTCTTACAAATGTTGTAACAACCATAAAATTTGAAGTTATACCATACTTTATGATGTCACCAGAAAATTGAGATATATATGACATTATTTTGGGTCTTTTGGTGTCAGAAATTTAGTGTTTTAACAGTTTTACATTCTTTAATATGTTAATGCTACATTTCCAAAATCTTTTATGAATTGCGATAGCAATAATTGAGAAAAATCGAGAATTTAATGCGCACTCACACACAGTTTGCATCTTTGCTTTTAAATTAATAAAACAAATTAATTGGCTTTTGAAAAATGTTGTAAAACTTAGTTATAATGTCATGTTCTGTTTTCTTTAAAAGTAAATGATGTTCCAAAATCACAAATTTCAAAGCTCTTGCTAGTAATTTCAAAATTTTCTTAATTATGAAACAGCATTTGAACCTAGTGACCACAAAATTCCATTTAATGTCGCATACAGTTTCCTGACATCAACTAATTCACATTTTTTTACGTCAACGTCACACCTCCACAAGACCCAAAATCGCAGAGAATGTCACATATGAGCTGCCTCGTAGAAAAACCAACAATGTGGTTTCCGAACAGGTCCGACACAAACCGACCTGTACAAACATAGAAAAGAGCTAGAAGCTTGAAATTTCGGATCCGAGTAGCGAAAACAAAGGTGCTGATCAGCTTTGCATATGTTTTCGCATATGCAGATTGTTAGTTTTCCCATGGGGTGGCTCATATTTGCAAACAGTACATTCTTGTGCAGTGTAAAAACACTCTTATCTTGGTGTGCGTTTGTTTGCCCACAACCCTGTTAACTAAAGTTTTAATTAATTACCTTATGCTGACCAGAGGATGATTAAGATTAAAAGTGTAAGTATAATTTTATTGTTTTTTCATATAAGAGAATTCTGGATTTCACAAGGTGGTAGACCCTATACCATTTGAGCTGCCTCATGGGAAAACCAACAATGTGGTTTCCGAACAGGTCCGACACAAACCGGCCTGTACCATCACAGAAGATGGCTAGAGACTGGAAATTTTGTATTTAGAAAGTAGAGGAATTGTACTATCCGTGTAGCGAAAACAAAGGCGCTGATCAGCTTCGCGGTTACCGCGAAGCTGATCTGCGCCTTTGTTTTCGCATATGCAGATTGTTGGTTTTCCCATGGGGCGGCTCATTTACAATTTAATATGTGCTTAACATAGACCAAACATCAACAAGCTTACTTGACTTTTAGGAGCACAGTGTACTAGTGGTCAGTATGTCTGACTCTGGATGGAGTGGTTGGGGTTCGAACCCAGTAATGTGGTGTCCATTTTGTTCATTTTGGTTATCGGTACTTTGTTTAGTCCTCAAAGTACTTTTAGCTAGCCATGAGGTGCATTTAATGAAATGTGCTGTCTCATGGGAAAACCAACAATCTGCATAAGAGAAAACAAAGGCGCAGATCAGCTTCTCAGTAACTGCGAAGCTGATCAGCGCCTTTGTTTTCACTACACGAATAGTACAATTTCTGTACTTTCTAAAACCAAAACTTCCAGTCTCTAGCCATCTTCTGTGCTTGTACAGTTCAGTTTGTGTCAGACCTGTTCGGAAACCACATTGTTGGTTTGCTCATGACGCGGCTCAAATATTATAGCAAGAACAGGAAGTCCAGGAATCAACACAAATTAACTTTTTAAACCCAGAGCCGCGATGCGGGAAAACTGGTCTTCGGGATTTCCGACCAGGTTTGACACAAACCGGCCTGTGCATCTACAGAAGATGGCTAGAGTAGAGGAGGAGTTGTTGTATCCGTGTAGCAAAAACAAAGGCGCTGATCAGCTTCACAGTTACTGCGAAGCTGATGTGCGCCTTTGTTTTTGAATAGGCAATTATCCAGTTTTCTCATGACGTGGCTCACCCAGACACTATGTGGGAAAGAACAGTCAGCACAAGACATCCATATATTGCACAAAGTATAACTATACAATTGAATAGCAAGATGACAAGCTCTTTCCCAGCAAAGGTAGCCATCTGCATAGCATTAACCAAATACAAAGATGGTACATATAATTACAACAGAAATTCAGACAAAATAGACAAGATAAATCCAGGCATATCCACCTTGGAATGTTCAGTAACAAAATTACCGACACAAACCTGCATGTTTTTATCCTATTTCATCTTTTTTCAGTGCTGGTTTTGTGATATTCTACGATTTCATTCTCTGCCTAGACCCGACCGTCCAAGCATGCAGGCTAGTGGTTGGTCTACACAGTTCTTCAGCAGTGGTGGGAGAGCCGACAGTCCTACCGACGGTGTACTGCGAGCCTGCATCACGTGGGCCAAGATACAACTATAACTTCGCTAATGCTGTCATAGGCTGTAAACAACCTGTACCAAAGTGAGCTGTGATTTCATAGTTTGCACATTAAACATAGAAAATTCTTTATGAAAGTGAAATTATAAAAGCTGAGGCCCTGGAAGGTTGTTTGGGGATACATAGGGTTTTGGGGGGATATGGGATACTTTCTTAAGAATTAATGGGATATGGGATACTTCAAACATGTTTTGGAATACAGAGTTTTCAAGCCAAGTTTAATGCCTTCTGTTTCTGAAGTAAGATTCCATGGACAAAACAAGCTGTAGCCAAAAATAGAATTAACTCATTTAAGCCTGGTGTTCCTTTTATGGGACATAGGCAAACAAAATAGCCCCAGATGTGACGCCGCAGAACGCAGTGTCCCATCTGGGGCTATTCTGTTTGCTTAGAGGAATGTCATCAAAAAAAGATATAACAATTCAAAATCACTCCTGATGTCCCTAATAAATTACTCCTGATGTGGACTCACCCAAATGATAATGATGGGAAAATCCATTCGTCAAATATGGGTTATGTTTAAATGTACCCGGTATAAGATGTTTGGTGAGTTTTCTGTGTAGATAAAATTTTAAAAATAGATATTGTTTTTAAAAAAAAATGTTTTGTTCCTTTCAAAACAGATGTGCACCTGATCCTGATCTGGGTATTGTGGCAGAACTGCAAGCTTCTGGAGGACCAGCATCAGAGCATGATCGGCACAGTCTGATCACGCGCGCCTGGTGTAAGATACCCCTGTTTGATAACCATGGTGCTCTTATAGCGGGAAGATTTAGGATTCCAATGAGAAATGTTCCTATTAAACCATTCCTGCATGTTAGTCAGTGCCAGCGCATTCCAAAGGTGAGAACAAGTCCATCTCTTTACTTCCTTTGAATAGACAGTATATATTTACTACCCATAGTCTTTGATTTAAACAGAAATTAGGCAAAATTAATAGAATAAATGACTTGTAAATTGATATGAAAAAAAAGAATTTGAGGATAGATTTTAATAATGATTGTGGTGAAGCAGCCACAATTTCTTCCATGGAGGCTTAGAAACTTTACGAAAACATGCAAAAAATAAAGAAAACTCTACCCAGCAGGCACATGACGTTAAAATGACGTCATATCAACGTCGATGCGACGTCATAACGTCGCATCGACGTCGATCTGACGTCATTTTGACGTCATGTGCCTGCTGGGTACTTTCAGTTTGGTGATACAGAGATGCACTACAGGATAGTGAATATGAGAGAGGCTGAACTCCAGTCTATGCAGCAGAGCTCAACAGCAAATTATATATAATCCTGCTATTTTCTGGACCATAAAACTCATGACAAAAAATCTACAATTTTTTCAAAAAATGAGCCGCCTCATGGGAAAACCAACAATCTGCATAGGCGAAAACAAAGGCGCAGATCAGCTTCGTGGTAACCGCGAAGCTTCTCAGCGCCTTTGTTTTCGCTACTCAGATAGTACTATTCCTCTTCTACTTAAATCCGATATTTCAAGCTTCTGGCTCCTTTCTGTGCTTGTACAGCCCGGTTTGTGTCGGACCTGTTCGGAAACCACATTGTTGGTTTTCCCACGAGGCGGCTCAAATGAAGAAAACTCTACTTTCAGTTTGGTGATGCAGAGTTGTACTACAGAATAGTAAACATGAGAGAGGCTGAGATACAGTCCATGCAGCAGATTTCTACAGCAAATTATAACCAGTACACAGCACCTCAGGTAGACCTACTACACCCAAATGAAAAGAAAAATGAGTAAACTGGATTGTTGCGTAACACGAAAACAAAGACACAGATCAGCTGTGCAGTAATTGCACAGCTGATCAGCACCTTTGTTTTCGCTACACGAATAGTACAATTCCTTCTCTACTTATACTGTACAGGCCGAATTTTGTTGGAACTGATCGTAATCCCTGAAGACAGATTTACATGCTTTGCGGCTCATTTTATCATGAATTGTCTTAATTTACGCCTGAAATCTTTTCTTGATAGAAAAACTAAGATTCTTATATGTTTTGAGATTATTACCATTTGAGCTGCCTCGTGGGAAAACCAACAATGTGGTTTCCGAACAGATCTGACACAAACCGGGCTGTACAGTCACAGAAGATGGTTAGAGACTTGAAATTTTGGATCTAGAAAGTAGAGGAATTGCACTGTCCGTGTAGCGAAAACAAAGACGCTGATAAGCTTCGCGGTTACCGCGAAGCTGATCTGCGTCTTTGTTTTTGCATATGCAGGTTGTTGGTTTTATCATGAGGCGGCTCATTTATTAATATTCACATTCTGTTTATTCTGAGCACAAGTAGAAAAACAAGTTGCATTTATCTTCAACATCAAGCATGAAAGTTTAATTTTTGATTTTCTGAACTTTACTGTCCTTAGATACCCGAAGAAGGGAAGGGTAGCCCTACAAAACGGTAATTTTGTGCATGAATGTAGTATTAAAGCTTTCTAGATAAACATTTGTACATTTTTCATTGTATTTATCTTCAACAAGAATAGATTTTAGATTTTCCATACTTTAATACACATGGTTGAATATTAATTTCTTCCTCATTTCAAATTGTAGGCCTTATTGCATGGACAAGTATAAGCTGGAACAATAAAAAAAAAATATGAAAAAAAAAAAAAAATCTCTTGATTTTTCAGAAAGAAACTATTTGAGCCGCAACGCGAGAAAACCGGTCTTCGGGGTTTCCGACAAGGTCTGACACAAACTGACCTGTACAGTCACAGAAGCGGGCTAGAAGCTTGAAATTTTGGATATAAGAAGAAGAGGAAATGTACTATCCGTGTAGCGGAAACAAAGGTGCTGATCAGCTTTGCGGTTACCGTGAAGCTGATCTGCGCCTTTGTTTTCGCATAGGCAAAAATCCGGTTTTCTCACGATGCGGCTCATTTTATAGATATGATGTTGAAGATAAATGCATGATTAAACTGCTTAATTCTTAGTTCATTTACACAGTTTGTTGTCTACACTTAACATAAGGAAAACATGTCCGTGTAATGTATACCCCCTTGAACCCCACTTTTATATAGCAAAACTGGGGTATGCAGGGGTATACCTATTTTTCTTATTTTTGCTCCAAAACATAGATTGTGGGTACTCGTTAGAACCGCCTCGGCGAGGCGGTTCTAACGTGTACCCACAATCTATGTTTTGAGCAAAAATAAGAAAAATATCAAAAATTTTTAAAGCTCAAAAAATTTCTGTATATTGCATGGGCATGTTTTCGTAATGACAAAATGAAGCAAATTTTTGAGCAGGCACTTACATAAGCTTGACTAATAGCAAGAGTTTGATATGTGGCTTCTTATAAATAAGTAATTATAAAACTTTCCGATACTGCTTTGGGTCATAACTTTGAACCTATATCCAGTATTAGGATGGCAAATCAAAACATGAGTGTTTCCCCAAGTTTGGAATGGTGTGTGGTAGACTTGGAAAAACCATTTTGGTACGCCAACATTGTTTTTTTTTTTTTTTGTTTTTTTTTGTTTTTTTGTTTTTTTTTTGTATTTATTGCCTTTTTTTTTTTTTGGTATTTATTGCCTATTAAGCCTATTTGATAATGTCAACATCATTTTGGCATTTTTCTAAAATGCTGAAGTAACTTTGGCAATTTTACAACATGGATATAATTATGCTCAAAATTCAAACCATCAAAACACTGTAGGGAAACAAACTCTGTGTATACTATCATTTGTGTACATAACGGTGACATCACACGTAAATTTAACATTCCGGACTAAGCCTAATTTCGGAACATTTGTGGTGCCGTTTGCATGAGTCATTTGTGAAATATTTTACATATTCTATCATATGCAGCGCACATAATTGATTGTATAACTGTAACAAAATTAACATATCTTCATCTGGTGGCCAAGAACACTTCAGAAACTCTTTAGTTCCGAAGTGTTCTGAAATGTTGACAAATGTTTCAAAGAAAGAAAATATTGCTAAAAAGTGCTTATACTATGCCGCATATGATAGGATATGAGTAAAGCATTTTTCTTTAATATGAATATAGCAATGCCTGATTTTCGAAATTATGTGCAGTACAAACACGCTCTCTAACGTATGATGTAGACACAAATGATACCATCATTTATTTTTCATGTGTGTCATTTGATTAATTACTGATTTACTGTGTTATATTTTTATTTGGAATAACAAACATTTTTTTCACTAAAATAATCTTAAAGAAGCTGAATCTTTTTTCAGATAAGTTTTGGAAATTCAAAATTTACACATCTGAAAAGCAAAGGAACAGTCTGGACTGTTAAGAATTTTTAGGATATTTTAGTGACTTTTTCAAACATATTTTAAGGTTCTTTAAATCTCAAATCTCATTTTTTTTTTTTTTTTTTTTTTTTTTTTTTTTTTTAATGATCAGGACCCAGTTGTCCAAAGCATCGTTAGCTTAACGATATCGTTAAGACATAAATTTGTTAAGCAAATATCAGCTAAAGTAACAAATACACTGTTATTTTTTGTTGAAAAAATGTGAGAATCCTTTGCAGTGCAAAGGATTCTCACATTTTTTTCAACAAAAAATAACTTTTTTGTTGAAAAAATGTGAGAATCCTTTGCAGTGCAAAGGATTCTCACATTTTTTTCAACAAAAAATAACAGTGTATTTGTAATATTAATGATTGAAATTTTAACGAAACGTTAACTAACGACGTCGTCAGTTTTGAACAACTGGGCCCAGAATGAAAAGTAATAATAAAAGATGCAAAAGACCTGCCTTTGAAAAGGAAAGGATTCTTCATATGATGAACTGCAAACATATCTATCAGTCAGACCAGACATTCATTTCAAAACTTAGAAAAGCTGCTTTTCACTACATTATTCTGAATGAAAACTTCACATCATCAGGAAAACATTTCCGTGTAATGAATACCCCCTTAAACCCCACTTTTATATAGCAAAACTGGGGTATGCAGGGGTATATCTATTTTTCTTATTTTTGCTCCAAAACATAGATTGTGGGTACTCGTTAGAACCGCCTCGGCGAGGCGGTTCTAACGTGTATCCACAATCTATGTTTTGAGCAAAAATAAAAAAAATATCAAAATTTTTCAGCTGAAAATTTTCAATTTTTAAAGCTCAAAAATCTCTGTTTATTGCATGGGCAAGTTTTCGTAATGTACTAACAGATATTTAGAGTTTGTGTTTTGTTGTAAGACTATAAGTTTTAAAATTTATAGATTTATTTATTAGAGCATATAGTATTATAGCACTAACCAATGTTTGCTTTGCTTGAACTTTCATTACAGTGGCATATAGCGAGTCCTGAGTTACCTCCTATAGTTTCTCATCACAATATTGCTCAACCTGTTCGAGTTTCACCTAGAGTTTCACCTGTAAATGCTCAAAAAAGGTAGTCAGTTACTAACAATATGGGTATCGATGAAAAACATGACTTTGGTGTAATTTGTATTTCATATTTAACAAACATCAGAAAACCAACAATCTGCATATGCAAAACCAAAGGCGCAGATCAGCCGTGCAGTAACTTTGCTACTCGGATAGTACACGTCCTCTTCTACCTAAATCCAAAATTTCAAGCTTCTAGTGTTCTTGTATAACTGTACAGGCTGATTTGTGTCGGACCTAGTCGGAAACCCAAATTGTTTGTTTTGTCACACACAGGCTCATTTTAAAATGATATTTGGCCTTGGTGCTGTAGGTTATATTCGTTATTACCTGTTAACTGTTTTAAAAATGATAGCAAAAAGGATTGATGAACTCATTTGATAGGGGAATAGGAAGCTGATTTTGTCTTATATGAGCCTGTTCCTGAGAAAACCAACAATTTGGGTTCCAACCAGGTCTGACACAAACTGGGCTGTACAGTCACAGAAGACGGTTAGAAGATGGAAATTTTGGATTTAGAAACTAGAGGAATTGTACTATACATGTAGTGAAAACAAAGGCGCTGATCAACTTCGCGGTTAAACTGCGAAACTGATCTGCGCCTCTGTTTTCACCTATGCAGATTGTTGGTTTTCCCATGCAGCGGCTCATATCAGTTATTTCTGCTGGATATTTGTGCGTTCTATCTTAAGGGGTTTCCTATTGTGGCATATGATTGCCATCCACATAACGAGATAGTAAAATGACGTGTAACTATCTAGTTATAGGATGACACTTATTTGCCACCATAAAAATGACGTGTTACTATCTTGTTATAGGATGACACTTATTTGCCACCATACTTTTCCTTTTATCTTGTCGCTTGTGATATATTAAAGTTCCAAAGGCATTACCTATAATCAAGTTTCTAAAAATGAAATGTAAGCAGAAATATTAATTTCAGTTTTTAGACTATTTTGTGTGGAATTTCACTGCCAATTGAAATTTTCCATTCCTCATATCGTGATGCAGGAGCAAATATAGTTCCAAATATTATATAATTGTGGTGCATGAGAAAATATTGTCCCAGATATTGTAAAATTCACAAATGCAGAATAGTTGTTATACAAATATTTATTACATCATAATTATCGCATTCAGTTATTTCATAGTTGCACACATCTATAGTATCACATAGATTAGATAATATTATCTTCACCACTTAGAAAACCATATCTCCTTATTTTTACTTTCTTTTTTTTATTTGTTGTTGTTGTTTTGCTAGAGACTGTTTTGTTGCTTTATTTTGGACATATAATATGTACATGAATGAGATTTATGACCTTCATTTCCCTCCCAGCGGACCTATACCAGCTACCCCGGAACAACGTTTGCCCTCCCTGCCAACGAGAGCCGCCCGCTCACATTCGCCACAGAGGGTCCTTGGCCTGCAGGACCTGAGGCTGGGTTTCCAAGTTGACCGCGTCAAGCTGGCAGAACAGGGGGAGGGGAAAGTTAGACTTACTGCTTATTATGCTTCTACTGGAAAGGTGAGGATACTGTTTTGAAGTTAATTGTTGATGTTGATGTTTTATAAATGAGCCACGACGCGAGAAAACCGGTCTTCAGGGTTTCCGACCAGGTCTGACACAAACCGCCCTGTATAGTCTCAGAAGAAGGTTAGAATCTTGAAATTTTGGGTAGAGGTAGAAGAGGAATTGTACTATCTAAGTAGCAAAAACAAAGGCGCTGATCAGCTGTGCAGTTACATATCAGCTGATCTGTGTCTTTGTTTTCGCATAGGCTAAAATTCGGTTTTCTCATGACGTGGCTCAAATATAAGTTACACACACCTAGAAAATTTTGCTGAATTTTTTCTTCTTACTCAAATTTAGAAATTTTAACACAGCTATTTCATAAAAATATGGGTATGATAGCAAAAATGAAAACCCTGATCAGAGGAGCAGTCTGATCGTTGGTCTATGTACACTGTTTTCAAGGGAGGAGGGGACATTCTTCGGAAAATTCAAGATTATTATGAAATATTATGCTTAGCTAAATTTTTCATCATTTTTGGATAACATGATACACCCAAAGCGGACTGCTCATAGACTTCCAAGTTCCTTATGGTCTTCATTGTTTGTCAGTTAGATTATATAATTATTTAAGAGCTTTATGTTCCACTTCATTGATGACGAAATTTGTTTTACATGAGCTGCATTATGAGAAAAACTGATTTTTGCCTATGCGAAAACAAAGGCGCAGATCAGCTTCGCAGTTACTGCGAAGCTGATCAGAGCCTTTGTTTTCATTACACAGATAGTACAGTTCCTCATCTACTTAAATCCAAAACTTCAAGCTTCTAGCCCTTTTTCTAAAGCTGTACGGGCTGGCTTGTGTCAAACCTGGTCGGAAACCCTGAAGACCAGTTTTCTAGTGTCGCGGCTCATACGGTACAATTTGTTTTTCCCCAGGTTGTACAATCCGCCACTAGTCCTGTAACCTGTAGTACCACAGCTGTTAGATCCAACTTCAAATATGGCTACCACGTGTTTGGCCAACAGGAAGCCACATTTGAAGACGTAGATTTTCAAGGAGACATGGTCCTCATAGCACGATTTTACCTCAAACGACGAACCCAGGATAATCTGGATGATTTCACGATGCCGGTAGCCGGCGCTGCACAGGAACCGTCACTGTATGATGATGAGACCTGCGTGGCGTGGGCAGCCATCCCACTTATACACTGCACAGAAAGTAAGTCAAGTTCATTGCCTTTTTTTCTCAAATTGCGAATTTGTAAAATTTCATAATTTGGGCCCCCGCCTATTGGGGCCTATGAGAAATAGATGGGTTGCTTGTGCCTCTAGGCAAAGCTTCTAAACTACTGATCGACCATCTGATTACTGGTTAACCGCTCCAGTCTGAACCTGCCCAGTAAAAGTGGTCTAGTCAAACCATCCATATAATAAGCATTGCAAAGGATTCTCACATTTTTTCAACAAAAAATAACAGTTTATTTGCTTATGTAGTCGGCATTTACATGTACATAACAAGTTGAGGTCTTAACAATGACGTTAAGCTAACGAAGTTTTGAACAACTGGCCCCTGGTTACTATAGTTTTCTCATGTCTTTTTACTGTCCCTAGACTTGCCACTTAAGAAAAGACGAACCTTCAACCCCAGCACAATGGCTGTCAACCAGGGCACCCACACCATACAGCTGTACCAGCCCCCGGTCCCAGACCCCAGCAGTATACCATTCGATGACCAGCCGTACCGGAGAGACTGGGAGAGATATGGAAGGAACGGAAAAGCCTCGCTAAGGGTGTATATATTCCAAGGTCAGCCGCGACCAGGGTCGTTAACGCCAAGTGATATGTCAGATATTGATGAAGAAGATACTTTGCCAGAGGTATTGTTGAATTGTGGGGAAAAAAATAATGAATAAAATAAAAATAAAACAAAGGAAAACTATGCTTGTAGGATATTTTTGAAAATACTCAAAAATTTCTGACATCTGAAATGGACGGTGTTGATGTGGCTTGTGCTGCCATTGTAACTAGGTCCAGTCTGTTTAGCTATTGCAAACTTTTAGGAAACAGGGTGGCACAAATTGCTTCATGTTTTCAGTTAAAACAATGGAACAAGCCATAGTTATAATTGGGCAAATAGGTTACTGTATGGGCGGCAAATTAAATATTCATATCTGGGCATGGTCGGCTTGTCCATCTATATAAATGGGGGAGACTATAGAAAAGTCGATGGACCGCTGTCACATATTTACCATTAGAAATCAGCTACCTTTATTTTGTCCAATCCAGTGAATTAGACAAACTCGTATTTCATTCTTGTTTTCTAACGTAAAACATGAGTTGAATCTTTTAACTGTATACATGTACCTTTAGCTTTTACCTAAGTCCCTTAAAGGTAGACCATACCCAATACCGTATTCAAGAGGTACTTAGCACCCATACAGTGACCTTTTTGCCGAATTAAACAAGCCAAAGTTGTACAATTAAAGGTTTAATAAAGAGATGATGGTATAAAATGAAAACACAATGCTTTTAGTGAAGATGTATTCTTAAGGGATTTTTTTGTCATTGTTCATTGTTTTTGAGCATTTCTCCAGAAAATGCCAATTTATGAGAATATTTACATCGATTTCCCAAACAAACAATAACCATTAATGCCATACCCTGTTTGTTTCAGTTTGCCTGGTTACCGCTGGAAAGAAAAACACCGCCACGGGAACCATTCTTACAAGGAGACGGATTTGATATTTATATTGATGCTTGCCGATATCTACCGGATTCTGTTACATTTACCAAGGTACTGTTATTTAGCCACTGCTTAAGAAAAGCAATAACACAGATAGGCGAAAACAAAGGTGCAGATCAGCTGTGCAGTAAATGCACAGCTGATCAGCACCTTTGTTTTCCCGACATGGATAGTATGTTTCCTCCTCTACTTATACCCAAAGTTTTAAGATTCTAGTTTTCTTCTGTAGGTATATAGGCCAGCTTGTGTCAGACCTTGTCGGAAACCCCGAAAACTGGTTTTCTTGCATTTCTGCTCACAGTAGATCATATCAATAGAAAGATCAAACATGATTTTCCATTCATTAACGGTGACATGGTTCATTTTTAAGTTGAAAAAAATTGATATTTTTCTTATCTTTGTTCCAAAACATAGATTGTAGATACTCGTTAGAACTGCCTTGGCAACTGAGTGGCCACCTCAGGTAAACAGCTGCCCTGTCAGCTTGCGATATGTTTTCCATGTATCAGTCAATTTGGGTTTTCCCACCTGGGTTTGTAGGGCGGGACTTTGTTTCTGATTGCACCTCTTATGATTCCCTGTTTGTCTACACAGGTTGCTGGAAGAATCTTGGACAGACGATATGATGTGTATGGGAAAGACATCAACACTGGTATAAAGCTGGACAGTGATGTCTATAATCCTGTTTATGAAGAGAAAACAGAATTCAGAGAACCAAATATACCTCCTACTGCCACACTGTTACTCAAGGTAAGGCTGCATGGACCAGTTTTATCAATTTATGGGGTGCTGAACTTCAAAAATGAGTCAAAGGCAATTTTGTCCAGTTTTTTTTTTCAATTTATGGGGGTGCTGAGCTTCAAAAATGAGGCAAATTCGTTGTTGGGAGTCCCTTGGGCCGAGTAGTTAACAAGGTTAGTGGCGGATTTAGAGGGCGTTCGAGTTGTTCACTTGAACCCCCCTCGGGGACCAAATTCTTTCAATTCCATGGGAAATTTATGAAAAATCAGATAAAATGTTGAAAACGAACCCCCTCTTGATGGATTTGAACCCCCCTTCCAGAAATCCTGGATCCTCCCCTGAGGGTTGATTTCATTAATGCCCTTAATCTTTCGATCATCTCACTGCTGTGTCTGGTGTGTGTTCGAGCCCCACACATGGCCACATGTGAGAAAAGCCAAGTTCTGCTTGCGGGTGTGTCAGGAGGTTTTTTCTCATGGGTTCTTCTATTTTCACCCCACCTACTGATTGGCCTGTCTCATATGAGCTTAAATAACCTTTAAAGGGACGTTAAACTGATAATCTTTGTCGTTGTCTCCATACATAATACATACATGGGCTAAAAGAAGTGCAAAAACTGAATAATTAGTGCTACACATGCTAACATCTTTGTGGAAATGGGAACCAAGTGGTAGATAACCAACGTTGGCATTTAATAACAGTTCTAAGATTTATAATATATAAGCAATCTGTGTATGCACATCATATTTTGTTTTTGGTACTTTTAGGTGTATACAATAGACAATTTCTTTAAGAACATGACTGGTGGGACATGCCATGGTTAACATGGACTGAGAGAATGTCAACAATAATAATATGATCCACATATGAGCTGCTGCATAAGAAAACCAGCAACATGCATAGGCGAAAACAAAGGCGCAGATCAGCTGTTCAGTAACTGCACAGCTGATCAGACCCTTTGTTTTTGCTCTATAGATAGCACACTGTCTCTCCTTTCTAAATCTAAAATTTCAAGCTTCTAGCCTACTTCTGTGGCTGTATAGTCTTGTTTGTGTCAGACCTGGTCAGAAATCCAAAACGTAGGTTTTCTCATACAAAAGCTCATAATATAATAATCGTTTCAAGATTCCTAATAAACACACATTCTGGACGTGGAATTATGGATTAAGTCCGTTCATTCAGGCATGACGTTAAAAGGCCACCTTTCACTGCTACTATTGCTACTATACACTGTATAAAACAAGCTATAAGTGAACATAAAACTAATTTAAGTTCTGGTTCTTTCAGGTGTATACAATAGACAATTTCTACAAGAGCTTGTTAGTGGTGGGGCATGCCATGCTCAACATCTTTGTGGAGTCAGGGACTGAGAGACAACCGGTTGTTGACAAACCCATGCAGGTACACACTGCCATATGAACCATGTAATTTTGCCCATGCAAAAACAAAGACTCAAACCTATGCTGGTAGGCACTGCCATATAAGAAGTCTTCATGGTGTAGTGGTTAAGCTATTGGCCTTGCAAACAGGGATCGTAGGTTCAATAACTGGTGGGGAATGTCATGCTCAATGTCTTTGTGAAGTCAGGGACTGAGAGACAACGTTGTTGACAAACCCATGCAGGTATGTACTGCCGTAATACGAAAACATGCCTATGCAATATACAGTGTATAGCAACTTTTTCAATTTCATTGGAAAAAAAAAATTGATATATTCAATATTTTTGCTCAAAACATAGATTGTGGGTACACATCAGAACTGCCTCACCAAGGGGGTTCTAATAACTACCCACAATCTATGTTTTGTAGCTGAGTTGAGCATGTAAAAAGTTTTATGATCTCGGGACCAGGGCGTGAGGTTATAAAACTTTTTTCATGCTCAACTCAGCTGAGCAAGAAATTTCAACTGCTCATACATGAGGAAATAGCACAAATAAATTAAAATTTCAGGTTTAGATCACCAAATTTTGTAATTTATCCTGCTTATAAATGTTGAAATGCCAACAATTGTTGGAATTTTAACATTTATGAGCAGGATAAATTTTAGTCTCAGTTGAGCTGAGCATGAAAAAAGTTTGGATTATAATAGTCTTTGTATCACTATCTTGTTGAAAGATGCAAAATAACAGTGATTCTCTTTGGCTTCATGTTGCCATATCTATAGGGTCGCTGAAGAGGCTTAAGTAGCCGAAACCATGGTATGGCCCATCCCTTTTCTCATTAATATGTTCACTGCTCTTAAAGGATCTCAGTTTTATTTTTATTTATAACCTCAGGACCAGGTTTGTGTCAAGGTATCATTAAATGAAGGAGCCCACCAGCTGAGATTGTATGGCCAGGGTCCTATGGGAACAGAGTTGACCCCTTGTCTGAGGGTTCTCGCAAAGTTTTGGGGTCAGGATAATTCCTAACTTTTCCTTTCCTTTCTGTTATTAAATGTGAAATAAATTTAACACTCTGTTTTCAAGGTATCACTAAATGAAGGAGCCCACCAACTGAGATTGTATGGTCAGGGTCCTAATGGAGTTGACCCCCTGTCTGAGGGTTGTCTCAGAAGTTCTGGAGTCAGGATAATACCATGTGCCTCAATTCTGGTGCGGATCACCAAGATACCCAGAGGGTCTGGTGGAAAGGCACTTGAGGTCAGTATAATAGGGGATGAAATGTAATCAATTTACAGCATGGAGTGAAATGTAATCAGATTACAGCAGGGGGTGAAATGTTATCCATTTACAAGAGGGGGCAAATTGTAATCAGTTACAATATGGAATGAAATGTAATCAGTTTACAGAATGGCATCAGATTTTAGCAGGGGATGAATGTAATCAGTTTACAGCAAGGGATTAAATGTCATCAGATTTCAGCAGGGGGTGAAATGTAATTGTATCAGTTTTCAGCAGGTGATGAAATGTTATCAGTATATAGGAGGAGGTTAAATGTAAGCAGTTTACAGCAGGTCCGGAGATGAAATAGAAATGTTAGTTACAGTGGTTAGTTTGATTTTCTTGAAATCAATTTTGCTTATTGAACTGTTGCTAAAGTTACCTGGTGCACAAAGGGGAATGGATACCAGAGCATGTGGAAATCTTTTCTAATTAAAGAATGAATTAGGATTTGCTTCACTCATATTTCATACAAAATTGCATCCAATTAGTTGCTCTATTGAATACCCATGTCTTATGCTCATTACCAAGAGTTAGCAAAATTGGTGAAATTAAATACTGAGAGTTTCACTCTTTTACTCCCTTTTCCTGCAGTCCAGCAAGATACCACAAAGTGACTGGCTACGCATGGGTTTGTGGCAACCTCGCCCAAAGTACACGGACAGAGTCTACTACTCCTCCAAGTGTATGCCAACTAAAGGGGAGACAAGATTGTTCCACAGCATGATGAGGCGAACTAGACGGAGTGTGAGAGAGGTTATTGCCCTTGTGGCTCAAGCCAAGGAAAGCTTCTTAAGGAGTGATAAAAATATGGAGGAGTACATCAGGGTGTGTAACTCTTGCATTTTGCAAATTAAGCAAATTAAGCATAGAAGACTCTTGCATTTTGTAACTCTTGTATTTTGTAAGCATAGAAGACTTGCGTTTTGTAACTCTTGCATTTTGCAAATTAAGCAAATCTAGCATAGAAGACTCTTGCATTTTGTAACTCTTGCATTTTGCAAATTAATTACATTTTCAGCTCCTGAAGTTGAGAAAATTTTGAGCCTTTGCAAGAGAAAAACAACAATTTGGGTTTCTGAACAGGTCCGACAAAAACCAGTCTGTACAGTCTCAGAAGAAGCTTCAATTTTCGGATTGCAGAAGAGGGATTGTACTATCTGTGTAGTGAAAACAAAGATGCTGATCGGCTGTGCAGCTACTGCACAGCTGATCTGCGTCATTGTTTTCACATAAGCAGATTGTTGTTTTTCTCATGTGAAGCCTCAAATAATACTAGAAATTGTGAATTGACAAATATTTACCATTATTTCGAGCATCATTGTCATAAAACTGAATATGAACATACTGCTTGTTAATGCCCTTATATCTTTTGAAGATGCAAAATTAATGTTAGATCTGTTCAGAGTAGTCTGTGTGTTTTCTCTTTGCTGAATGCTTTATATTCAACCCACCAAAATGTCTTGAACAACTTGAAAATTGTTTAATTGTGTGTTTTATCCACAGAACCAGTTAACCAAAGGAGCAGACCAGAAGCCACTGGACCAAGATCTCAACTTTATCTGTCAGTACAGCCCCAAGAATGGCATCAAAGTAGCCATAGACAGTGCTGTAAACCTACCCTGGTCCAACTTTACCCATGCTCACATGTGTCTCAACCCTCCTGCTGCCTTTTATCTGGTGAGTTTTTCTACATGTGTGCAGGGTGGGGGACGGGGAAAGGGCCAAGATGAAATGTCAGTATGACCTTATGTATGATATCAAAGTATCCGTGGACAGTGCCGTTAACCTGCCCTGGTACAACTTTACATATGCTCACATGTATCCCATATATGGTAAAAACCCTTCAAAAATCTTCTTCTCCAGAACCGGTGGGCCGATTTCGACGAAACTTGGTATGTAGCATTGGGGACTTCAGCCCATCTTAGTTTGATAAAATGATGACCCTTGGATGACCTTGACCTATTTTACGGCAAGGTCAAATTTGGAAACATAGGCTTTTACTTGGGAAAAAGTGAAAACTATGAATTTTTTGAAAACTATTGCAGCCTGAGGCCTGAAAAGTGGTAGATGCAAACAACTAATGGATTAGATGAAGTTAAGTGATTAATATAGGTCAAGGTCATCTCTTGACCTTGGCCAGTCTGTTGTCCATACACACTTTTCAAAGATCTTCTTCTCTGAAACTGCTTGGCCAATCAAAGTGAAATTTTATGTGGAGCATCCATGGGTAGGGTAGACGAAAGTTTGATCGCGAAATCCAGGTCACATGACCAAGATGGCCGCCATGCCCATATATATTAAAAACCACTCAAAAATCTTCTTTTCCAGAACCAGTTGGCCGATTTCCACGAAACTTGGTATGTAGCATCAAGGACCTCAGCCCATCATAGTTTGATAAAATGATGACCCTTGGATGACCTTGACCTATTTTACGGCAAGGTCAAATTTGGAAACATAGGCTTTTACATAGGAAAAAGTGAAAACTATGGAATGTTTTGAAAACTGTTGCAGCCTGAGGCCTGAAAAGTGGTAGATGCAAACAACTAATGGAGTAGATGAAGGTATGTGATTAATATAGGTCAAGGTCATCTCTTGACCTTGGCCAGTCTGTTGTCCATACACACTTTTCAAAGATCTTCTTCTCTGAAACTGCTTGGCCAATCAAAGTGAAATTTTATGTGGAGCATCCATGGGTAGGGGAGACAAAAGTTTGATCGCGAAATCTAGGTCACATGACCAAGATGGCCGCCACGCCCATATATGGTAAAAACCACTCAAAAATCTTCTTCTCCAGAACTGGCTGGCGGATTTCCACGAAACTTGGTATGTAGCATTGAGTACCTCAGCCCATCATAGTTTGATAAAATGATGACCCTTGGATGACCTTGACCTATTTTACGGCAAGGTCAAATTTGGAAACATGGGCTTTTACATAGGAAAAAGTGAAAACTATGGATTTTTTGAAAACTATTGCAGCCTGAGGCCTGAAAAGTGGTAGATGCAAACAACTAATAGAGTAGATGAAGGTATGTGATTAATATAGGTCAAGGTCATCTCTTGACCTTGTCCAGTCTGTTGTCCATACACAGTTTTCAAAGATCTTCTTCTCTGAAACTGTGCGGCCAATGAAAGTGAAATTTTATGTGGAGCATCCATGGGTAGGGTAGATGATAGTTTGATCGTGAAATCCAGGTCACATGACCAAGATGGCCGCCACGCCCATATATGGTAAAAACCATTCAAAAATCTTCTTTTCCAGAACCGGTGGGCTGATTTCCACGAAACTTTGTATGTAGCATCGGGGACCTCAGCCCATCATAGTTTGATAAAATGATGACCCTTGGATGACCTTGACCTATTTTACGGCAAGGTCAAATTTGGAAACATAGGCTTTTACATAGGAAAAAGTGAAAACTATGGATTTTTTGAAAACTATTGCAGCCTGAGGCCTGAAAAGTGGTAGATGCAAACAACTAATAGAGTAGATGAAGGTTTGTGATTAATATAGGTCAAGGTCATCTCTTGACCTTGGCCAGTCTGTTGTCCATACACAGTTTACAAAGATCTTCTTCTCTGAAACTGCTTGGCCAATCAAAGTGAAATTTTATGTGGAGCATCCATGGGTAGGGTAGACGAAAGTTTGATCGCATGTCACATGACCAAGATGGCCGCCACGCCCATATATGGTAAAAACCACTCAAAAATCTTCTTCTCCAGAACTGGCAGGCCAATTTTCATGAAACTTGGTATGTAGCATTTGGGACTCCAGCCCATCATAGTTTGTTGAAATGATGACCCTTGGATGACCTTGACCTATTTTATGGCAAGGTCAATTTTGGAAACATAGGCTTTCACATGGGAAAAGGCGAAAACAAACTGTTGCAGCCTGAGACCTGAAAGTTGCTAGATGCAGACAACTAATGGAGTCAGTGAAGGTAAGTAATTAATGAAGGCCAAGGTCATGTCTTGACCTTGGCCCAAGGTCATTTAAATATCAAAATTAAAATTATGGTTTTCTCAGAAATCACTAGGTTTGGAAACTATTGCAGCCTGAGACCTGAAACTTTGCAGATGCAGACAACTTGTGAAGTCAATAAAGGTGTGTGAGTATTCAAGGTCAAGGTCATTTCATTATGACTTAATACTCCAAGATCAGGCTTCAGGTGAGCGTTCTCAGGACCAATGGTCCTCTGGTTTTATTTGTAGGGAGCACCACATGCCACCTATGATAAGCTTGTATTCACAGAACTGCTAGACCTCAAAAGTACCAACACGTCTCCACAGTGGAAAGATGGCTTTAAGGTTTGTAAAGTGAAATTATTTCTTAATGACTATAATGTTTTATGATGAATTTTTATGATGTCAATTTTACCCATATTTTGTGATATTGACCTTGTATCTCCTCAAATTTGCAGAAAGTGTCACAATTTTAGCGATCAAATATGATTGTCCATTCATTCACATTCGCTAGGTCCTGAGGGGAGTGTTGAAAACCGAGGGCACAGCCCAAGGTTTTAAACTCTCCCCGAGGGACCTAGTGAATGTTAATAAGAGGATAAAACATTCTTTTCCGTGCATTAACGTTTGCCAAGCCCAAGGGCAATAATGTGTTGCAGCCCAAACCACGTAGCGGTGAGGGCTGCAACACATTATTGCCCGCGGGCTTGGCAAACGTTAATGCACTGGAGAAGAATGTTATGTTGTCATTGTTATTAGCTCACCTGAGCCGAAGGCTCACAGGTGAGCTTATAGGATAGGCAGGCATCCGTCGTCCGTCGTCGTCGTCCGTCCACAATTTCAAAGAAGAATATTTCTGAAGCTAGTAGGCCGATCTTGATCAAATTTAATGTGAACCATAATTGGGTTGGGGGATTGATGGCATTAGGTTTTGGAGCAGATTGTATCAAAATTGTGGTTTCCATGGCAACAGATAGGTCCCATAGACTTACAATGGGAAAAACTAAAAAACTCTTCTTCTCTGAAACCACTAGGCCCACAGCTTTGATATTTGGTATGTAGCAATGGCTAATGGTCCTCTACATAAATTGTGCCATTCATGCCCCTGGGGTCAAATTTGGCCACGCTCCGGGGGTCGATAGTCTCCATAGACTTACTATGGGAAAAAAATTAAAAAATCTTCTTCTCTGAAAACACAGGGCCCACAGCTTTGATATTTTGTATGTGGCAATGGCTAATGGTCCTCTACATAAATTGTGCCAGCCATGCCCCTGGGGTCAAATTTGGCCACACCGGGGTCGATAGTCTCCATAGACTTACAATTGGGAAAACTAAAAAAATCTTCTTCTCTGAAACCACTAGGTCCACTGCTTTGATATTTGGTATGTAGCAATGGCTAATGGTCCTCTACATAAATTGTGCCATTCATGCCCCTGGGGTCAAATTTGGCCACGCCCCGGGGGCTGATAGTCTCCATAGACTTACTATGGGAAAAAAAATAAAAAATCTTCTTCTCTGAAACCACAGGGTCCACAGCTTTGATATTTTGTAGGTGGCAATGGCTAATGGTCCTCTACATAAATTGTGCCAATCATGCCCCTGGGGTCAAATTTGGCCACGCCCCGGGGGTCGATAGTCTCCATAGACCTACAATAGGAAAAAAACTAAAAAAAATCTTCTTCTCTGAAACCACTAGGCCAACAGCTTTGATATTTGGTATGTAGCAATGGCTAATGGTCCTCTACATAAATTGTGCCATTCATGCCCCTGGGGTCAAATTTGGCCACGCCCCGGGGATTGATAGTCTCCATAGACTTACTATGGGAAAAAAATTAAAAAATCTTCTTCTCTGAAACCACTAGGCCCACAGCTTTGATATTTTGTATGTGGCAATGGCTAATGGTCCTCTACATAAATTGTGCCAATCATGTCCCCGGGGTCAAATTTGGCTACGCCCTGGGGGTCGATAGTCTCCATAGACCTACAATAGGAAAAACTAAAAAAAATCTTCTTCTCTGAAACCACTAGGCCCACAGCTTTGATATTTGGTATGTAGCAATGGCTAATGGTCCTCTACATAAATTGTGCCATTCATGCCCCTGGGGTCAAATTTGGCCACGCCCCGGGGGTTGATAGTCTCCATAGACTTACTATGGGAAAAAAATTAAAAAATCTTCTTCTCTGAAACCACTAGGCCCACAGCTTTGATATTTGGTATGTAGCAATGGTCCTCTACATAAATTGTGCCATTCATGCCCCTGGGGTCAAATTTGGCCAGGCCCTGGAGGTTGATAGTCTCAATAGACTTGCTATGGGAAAAAAATTCAAAAATCTTCTTCTCTGAAACCACAGGGCACACAGCTTTGATATTTTGTATGTGGCAATGGCTAATGGTCCTCTATATAAATTGTGCCAGCCATGCCCCTGGGGTCAAATTTGGCCACGCCCCGGGGGTAGATAGTCTCCATAGACCTACAATGGGAAAAACTAATAAAAATCTTCTTCTCTGAAACCAAAAGGCCCAGAGCTTCTATATTTTGTATGTAGCAATGTCTGGTAGTCCCCATTATAAATTGTGCCAGTCATGCCCCTGGGTCAAATTTGGCCATGCCCCGGGGGTCAATAGTGTCCATGCATAGATTTTCATTGGTCGATTCTCAATTAATTTAAATCTCATAAGCTTACAATGTGATAATCTCTCAGGTGAGCTACAGGACCAATGGTCCTCTAGTATACCTTTCCTTCAGTAACATGCATTTTATTTATTTTATACTTAGCAGTGAAATTAATGTATATCAAAAATGGATAAAAGTGATATTTTCATTGCAGAATTGATATTGATATTTTCACTAGTGATTGATATCAGCCGATATTTTCACTGTAGAGTTTGGATTACTTCTGACTCGTACTACGCACTCGTGAAAATTTTGATGTTTTCAACTCACTCGATGAAATATATTTGGTATTCACCTCAAAAAAGTAAATATCCTCTATTTATTCATATATTTTGATGAGACTCACTAATAGAACAAATAGGAATATTTCTGGATGACTATAAAGATTAAAAAAAAAAAAAAAAGTTTTTCTCAGTAAAACGAGCCATGAATCTTCAATAAAACTGAAGTGATGATAGCATTTAAATGCTCCTCTGTTGACATAAAGAGGTAATAACCAATCTTTCTTTTTCGCAATTTCTCGACTTTGTTCAGTTTTGTCTGTATGCTGATGCAGCAAAGCAAGAATGATTTTGAATTGATCAGAATTATATATCCTTTATGAAAGAGAGGCAATTTTTACATGCAAGCAATGTCTTGAAATCGTGCACAGTGACAATCCCACAGCCATTGACTTGTCAGTGATTGGCCGTAAAGTGACATGTTAAATTTAGATGAAATATACATCTGAAATGTACACCCACCTGCCATGTTAAATTTAGATGAAATGAACACACGCCAGTTCCCATAACATGTAAACAGGTATCTGTCATAGTCTCAGGGCAATAACACCATCATTGCCCTGCTATGACGTCATCTCGGGGCATTAATGGTATTAATGCCCTTTGACGCTTAAAAAAGCAGAAAGTGTTGTCCGTTACAACACGACAAGTTTCTATTGTAGAGATACATTAGGTATATAACGATTGACAAAATCATTTTTGATTGTTATTATTGCATAAATTCTGCAGAAACAAAAGAAATAATGGTGCTCTATACATGTATTTTACAGCCTCATCAAATTTTCATACACATAAAAGTTTTCATCCCTATGCTTGTTCCGGGCTGACTTCAGTTACTCATCATTAGTGTTGTGCGTGGCGCCTGGTAACAAGCATAAATAAAAGCCATGTATTAATTGCAAACACACAGGAGAATTGCCATATTAATACATGGCTTTCTTTTCATTAATATATGGCTGTTAATATCATGTGACATGGGTATTTATGCAATAATTAATTAGCTAGATTTCAATTAGCATTGAAATTTGTAATTTTGAATTGCCATGTCATAAGAAAACCAACATGATTTTGCGTATGCAAAAACAAAGGCGCTGATCACCTTTGCAGTTACTGCAAATAAAAATTAAAACTTAGATCTTTTAAGAGCAGTGAGCATATTGATGAGAGAGGAGATGGGCCTTACCCTTTAGATTTGGCAACATCGAGCCAAAGTTAAGTACAGTAATTTTGTAACTTTCAACAGGATAGTCGATACAAAGTCGAAGCTTATCTGCGCCTTTGTTTCACTTCACAGATACTACAATTTCTTACTTTCTAAATTCAATCTTCTGTGCTTGTAAAGCTCGGTTTGTGTCAGACCTGTTTGGAAACAACATTATTGGTTTTCTCATGACTCAGCCCAGATTTAATTTTGAGAGATTTTCCTGACATACTAGATTTGGTGATTTTCCTGATTTTCTAGAACTGGTTTTTTGTGTGTTTTTCAGCATTTCCCTAGAAGGTCATACCATCGGTTCCTCACTATGATCATCCATTTACAAGAGGTACAAGTTTCGGTGGCTAAAGAAAACTACAAGTATGGACTCCTAGAACAGGTAATAGATAAATCCTAGAACAGGTAATTGCCTAGAACAGGTAATAGATAAATCTACTAGTAAAGAATTTCGTGGCAGTGAAATAGACTGTTGTTTTTACAGAGGCCTAGTATTCAAAATGTCTGCTCAAAACATCATTATGAAAACTTGCCTATGCAATATACAGAGATTTTTTTCCAGTGTCGGGAAACAAAGTCCGTGTATGCTTCGAGTGGCACCCAATTTCAGAAATAAGTTATTGCTATTTTAATATTTTAAAATAATTCTTTCCGCATAGCCCATCATATACAGCGTTATGTGCTTGCTATTTAGTAGTAACAGGGTTTCGAGAAAAGAGCTGTAAACATTTAAAACACTTTGAGACTTAAATATTCCCGAAGAGCTCTCAGCGGACCTGAAAAGATTGCTGAAATCGATTACAGTTAAACAGTCGTGAATGTATGCTGCATATGATAGGAAAGGTATCAATGTTGAAAATAACTTACAAGACCATCAGCTTATAAAGTTCCAAATTTTGGTTCTGTCCGAAACGTCATTTTTACCTGTGACGCCTACACAAATGATAGCTTACACGGAGTTTGTTTCCCGACAGTGTTTTCCGCTGTAAAAATTGAAAATGTCTTTTGAAAAATTTTGATACAATTTATAATTTTGCTCAAAACTTAGTTTGTGGGTACACGTTAGAATGGTTCTAAAGAGTACCCACAATCTATGTTTTGGATCAAAAATAAGAAAAAATAGGTTTACCCTTGTAAAACCCCAGTTTTACTTTATAAAAGTGGGGTTTGAGACCTTTTACTCTCAAGTTTCAAAGAAGCTGTGGCTCTGTTCCAGCATGACTGTTTTCTTGACTGTTGAGAACCTACTGATGTTGTTTATTTCCTTCATCAGGCCTGGACAGCTGTGCAAATCTTCAACGACAAGTACGCCAACACGATGGCCTACCAACTGCCTCTATTTGCTGGTTCTCCCAACCAGAACATGTTGAAACAACTGGCACGGGAACCATGCAAAGAATGGATGGAAAGGAATATTAGAAACAACACTGTAAGTTCACTGAGTTTGCAGGTACATTTTAACCTCATTATCATTACGAGAACTTGCCCCTACAATATACAGAGATTTTTTTCACAAGAAAAAATTGAAAATTTTAATGGAAAAATTTTGATAGTTTTGGTATTTTCTCTCAAAACATACATTGAGGATACATGTTAGAACTGCCTTGCTGAAGCGGTTCTAACGAGTACCCACAATGTATGTTTTGGATCAAAAATAAGAAAATTAGGTATTCCCCTGCAAACCCCAGTTTTTCTATATAAAAGTGGGGTTTAAGTGGGTATATATTTCACGGGCATGTTTTCCTGATGTAATATGTTTCACTATAGTGAGGTTTTCAATATAACACGACGATGTCATGGTTCCCAAATTGATTATTTTGCTATATGTCTATTGTAAATAACCTCATTATAACAAGTTTCAGTTGGGGTCTATTTCCATGGAGCCCAAGGATAGCATTATAATGAGGTTGACCAGCAAAGTACCAAATGGTTGCTGCAGCACCATCTTAGATTTATAATAATGGTCTTCGTCTTCATGGGAAGGGTGGTGCCCCTACAATATACAGAGATTTTTTTCACAAGAAAAAATTGAAAATTTTATTGGAAAAATTTTGATTGTTTTGGTATTTTCTCTCAAAACATACATTGAGGATACATGTTAGAACTGCCTTGCTGAAGCAGTTCTAACGAGTACCCACAATGTATGTTTTGGATCAAAAATAAGAAAATTAGGTATTCCCCTGCAAACCCCAGTTTTTCTATATAAAAGTGGGTATATATTTCACGAGCATGTTTTCCTGATGTAATATGTTTCACTATAGTGAGGTTTTCAATATAACACGACGATGTCATGGTTCCCAAATTGATTATTTTGCTATATGTCTATTGTAAATAACCTCAGCAAAGTACCAAATGGTTGCTGCAGCACCATCTTAGATTTATAATAATGGTCTTCCTCTTCATGGGAAGGGTGGTGGTATAGTAGTAGAGCCCCCAAGGTTATAAAACTTTTTATAAGCTCAGCTCAGCTGAGCATGAAATTTTGATTGCTCATAAGTGTTGAAATAGTCAAAATTAGTGGAAAATTCAGGTTCAATACTCAGCAACTAGTAATTTATCCTGAATTTTAGTCTCAGCTGAGTTGAGCATGAAAAAAGTTTTATAACCTCGGGTCAGTTGTAAGTAAGAGTTACTGAGTTAGATACCTACCTCTATTGTGAGTGTTCTTGAGCATTTAATACTCAGGAAGTGGTGGCTCTATCCCATCCTGACTGAAAAATTGTTGACTGGGATGTTAAGTCAAAACCAAACCAAACTGTCTTCTCATCTGGGAAAATTCAAGTTGATTCAGGATCTATTGTACTACATGTATTAAATTTACCTTGAGTCTTTCTCAGATATGGAAATGTTATGTAAAATTTTCAGTTGTTTTCAGAAGTTCTTGTTTGTGTATGGTAAAGGGCAGGAGTGTTACATATTATTTCTGTCCAATGTTTCATGTTACAAGAGAGAGAATGAGAGAGAGAGAGAGAGAGAGAGAGAGAGAGAGAGAGAGAGAGAGAGAGAGAGAGAGAGAGAGAGAGAGAGAGAGAGAGAGAGAGAGAATGGAGAGAGGAGGAGGAGAGAGAGATTTTCAGCATACTCAGACATGTTAAGTGTCACAATTCTTGTGGGTCAGTCCCGGAAAAAAATGATACTCAGAGTCAGCAAAACAGATTTATTTTGCAAAAAGTCCCAGATTCTTTTAAAAGCCAATTTCGTATGAGCCATTTGGGCTGAATACTGTATTGAATGAGCTTTTTGTAGAACTGTTGCATATGTTTGTTTATTTCATAGATCCATCTGATTGAGGGATGTTCAGTTTTTGTACGGCTGGCAGATGCTAGAAGAGATGATGAGCTACACTCTGATGTTGCCCAGAATAAACTGGTAAGGTGAACTGTTTTATATACTCTTTGATAAAATGCATATGAGCCGATGCGAGAAAACCGGTCTGGAGGGTTTCCAACCAGGTCCAACATATATCTGCCTGTACAGTCTAAGAAGAAGGCTAGAGTTGCTTGAAATTTTCTGTACAGGTATACTATCCATGTAGTGAAAAAGGTGCTGATCAGCTGTGCAGAGAGAGAGAGTGAGAGAGAGAGAGAGCAGCCATGTAAAATTGATAATGCTATTAATGCTATTGAGTAAAACACTGGCCCAGCTTTTCAACAATTAGGATATTGTACAATGATATTTCTAGGTTGAGGTGAACACAGATATGATCCCAGCAGGTTTAGAGGAAAGTTACTCCCGAGAGAGAGCAGGCAGGCCTCTAGAATCCCTGGTACCTCCCGGTAAATCTGTAGACCAGTTTGCCGACAACCTTGGGGTCAAGTTTAAAAGTGTAAGTACTTTAATTTGTATAGCTTGTCAAGGGTGTAAGAAATTTCCTCGTTTTGTTTTTTTACATTGAAAAAAATTTCTACTGCAAGAGTTTAGAATTATTGAAAGAATGGTGTTCAAAATTTTATACAACAGTTTGGAAGTTAACTTCAAGTACAAGTATAGTTCTGTGTTCAAACTTTGCATCAGCCTATGTTTATAATGTTTTTATGCTCAACCCTTCTGAGCATGAATGCTTATCAATCTTGAAATGGGCGTTTGTGATGTTCTGTTCTGTACTTTCACTGGGTTTGGGATTTTAAATTTGATCATACAATCTATGTGCTTCCTTCTCCTACATATCAATATAATTTTCAAATCAATATTTACACGTTGCCTGCAGATGAACATTGAAATGCTAAAATTTGATCTTTTGAAATTAATTAGAATTTACATGCTCAACTGCATACAAGAAAAGCACAAGGGAAATGTTTTTATATTTCCGAAACCTTATGTAAGAAAATGGCATTATGTTTTTTTCATTGGTTTTTGGAGAATTGAACATTTCCATAGATAATAGTGTGCATTAAGCACTGGTACACTGGTAAAAGACATGACTTACCTAGAAACGGTGTAGCTATAAATACCTGATTAGCACTATATATATGACTTTCTTAAGAGCAGGTCTAAAATGATATTTGATATTTGTTTTTCAGCTGGTATACAAGCTCTATGAAGAAGGCAATGTCTCCAAATAGTGCCCCTGTGAATATAGTGGCTTAGATATACACTGCAAACTACACCCCCTATATAACCATTATGTAACCCAATTTCTTAAAGTGCGGACTGATGCAGCATAACATGACACATGGCAAAATGGTGTTCAATTAATCAGAAGCCAGATGGATTTGGCAGCAACATACAGCAGAGTTCATTATCTCGCAGTAGGTTGCTGCTAAATTTATCTGGCTTCCAATCACTGCACTCCATTTTGTCACGTGCTGTGTTATGTTGCATCAGTCTGTGCTGTAAGAAATTTAGTAGCATCATGGGTATACAGGGTGATACAGTGGCTGAGGTATATGAACTAGGAATAATCTCTTTCAAAGAATGGTGAAATCTGAGCCGCATCATGAGAAAACAAGATTTCTGCCTATGTGAAAACTAAGGTGCAGATCAGCTGAGCAGTAACTGCACAGCTGATCGCTTTAGGGGTAGTACAATACCCCCTCTACCTATACCCCAAATTTCAAGGTTATGTGGGTGCATAGGCCAGTTTGTGTCAGGTTTGGTTGGAAATCCCAAAGACCGGTTTTCTTGTGTTGTGGCGCATTTGATGAAACTCTGGCAAATGGGGAGAAGTTATGGACAATCAGGAAAATGATACATTGGCAAGGAATTCAAGAAAAATAAACTATAGGTGGAAACACAATATTGGTAATGATAATTGTTATGCATAAAGTTAATAAATGAGCTACATCACAAGATTCAGGATGTCTGAACAGGTCTAACACGGCCTGTACAGTTTCAAAAAAAGGCTAGAAGCTTGAAATTTTGGACTGAAATAGAAGAGGACTTGTGCCATCTGTTTTGTGAAAACAGAGGCGTTGATCGGCTGTGCAATTACTGCACAGATGATCTGTATCTTTGTTTTCTGAATGTCATATGGTGAATTACTTAAAATTGCTGTGTCATGACAAAAGCTATAATTTGAGGATATCAGCTGCGCAGCTGACCGGCATAATTTGTCCTATCAGTGCTGTATTCTGTTTTTGCCCTAAATCCAAAGTTTCAAGCCTCAATGCATAATCTGTAATTACTTATTACACAGTGTGAAACTCCATAGACAGGTTTTCTCATGAGAAGGCTCATTCTAGGGTTTGTTGTTTTGATTAAAGAAGTTGGTGGCTATGATTCTATTGTTTCATCTAACAGCAAATTTAGTTTCATTAGTTATGTTACATTGTAATACATGTATGGAGATATCATAAACTTTGCTCATAGAGCAATATTAATATTACTTGACACGTCAAGTTGGTTTTTTAAGTTGAAACTGCTCAAGGCTTTAGAAGTCGTTAAAATTATTACATGTATTAGGGCATTTGTACCTAGCAATCCATTTAAATGAACAAATATTAAAATCCCATTTACTTATAAAAGAAAAGTAAAATGTGACACCTAAAAGTTATTTCAATGACTGTTTTATCAGATGCTTGAAAAAATACTGAACTATTTATAAATATTATAAGAATATTATATGGGGTTCTGTTCTAGATGGAAGTTTCCAACCCAAGGGATGACCATGCTGAGCGGAACCGAGGCTCCGCCGAGGTTCCGCTCAGCACGGTCATCCCGAGGGTTGGAAACTTCCATCTAGAAAAGAACACCATATTAGATTCTTTTTCTTGCACAACAACCCCCCAAATCTGGTTTATTTCAAGGTTTTGCGTAATTTTTTTTGGCGCACTTAGCCTGGGTGAGAACACCTGGGTGAGATGCAATTTTATCACCAAGGCAAAACGTGTGGCAATTTCTGTCTGGTGTGCAAGAAAAAAACGTCTTCTAGGTACAAATGGACTGATTTTACATTGTGCAACCTTTCCAGCATTTGTTTATTTATTAGCTGTTATCTTGAAATGCCTATTATTATTATTATATTGAAATTCAATGTATTTCTTTATCTTATCATCGGTTGAATACCTATTTTGGTATTTTGTTGAATTTGTATCTTTATCATGTTGAAATAAGGTCTACATGTATATCATTTATGATCTATGTTGAATGTATGGTTTTAGCATTTCTTGTGTAAAAATGTTTAAAAAATGTTTTTTTTTTTTTTTCTTTTTCTCTATGCCTAAAACAAATCAATTAAAACAAGATTTTCTCCTATCATCATCATCATCATATCCGTTTTATAGTCCGTTGTCCTCTACTGAGGGTTGGACTTGTTTGACAAGTCTCCTTCTTAGACGACCTCTCCACTCTGAGCGATTCTGAGGATCAGCAGTATCCATTCTTAGCTTTTTTTGTCGTCTAACAACACTTCATCCCATGATTTCCTTGGCTTGCCAGATCTTTTCTGTGCAACTATGTTCAGCTTGCGTACTTGAGCAATCCAGCCTTTGCTGCGCTCTACGTGTCCATACCATCTCATTCTGCTGGAGCGAAGCACCACATCTATATCCTGAAGTCCAAGCTTTGAGAGAAGGGAGTCTGAGCTTACTTCATCATTCGCCTTGACATTACAGATCCAGCGGATCATCGCACGGTCATTGCGCCGTAGGCGGTTAAGTGTAGCCACAGTCATGGCCCATGTTTCTGCCGCATGCAGCATTACACTTCTCACACAAGTTGAATAAACTCGACCTCTGGTCAAAAGTGGCAGATTGCGGTTGGTGAGTAGGGGGAGTAGCTGTCGGAACTTGCCCCAAGCAGATTTGCAACGCGTTATTGCAGCCAGTTCACAACCTCCACCAGCAGAAAGCATGTCTCCCAGATAACAGAACTCTGGAACAGCCTCAACTGTTTCGTCATCAACCTGAACCTCCTTCACTAGTCTTCCATCTATTGGACGTGCCTTTCCTAGGCAGCGAGCACATCTGAAATCAGGATCAGGGCGCAAGGGGCCTTTGATTCCACTGCATTTCTTGTGGATCCAGGACAAGCAGCCACCACAGAAGATAGCATTTCTTCCTACACCTGTCTGACAGACGCCACAGGGATCCTTTCCAGATTTTTTCAGAAGGTCCAGATTGGGGCCGGAGACCATGATCTTTGTCTTCCCCATGTTCACTCGAAGGCCTTTCCTCTCCATCTCTGCTTTCCATGTCTTCAGCTTTACCAGTAGTTCCTCCATGGACTCAGCACTAATCATCAAGTCATCTGCATACAACAGCTCCCAAGGGCAGCCTGTTCGGAACTCCCTGGATAAAGCCTCCCAAGGGCAGCCTGTTCGGAACTCCCTGGATAAAGCCTCTAACACAATAATGAAGAGAAGCGGGCTTAGGACAGAGCCCTGATGAACACCTACTTTGACACCAAACTCCTCACTGTATCCACTGCCAACTCTTACCCTACTTCTCACGTCTTTATACATGGACTGGACAAGGTGCACTAGCCACTCGTCGATTCCTAATTTTCGCATTGCCCACCAGATGACATCACGTGGGACCCGATCGAATGCTTTTTCCAGATCAACGAAGGCCATGTAGAGCAGCTTGTTAGCAGCTAAGTGCTTCTCTTGTAGTTGACGGACAATGAAAATCGCATCTGTAGTGCCACGACCTGACATAAACCCACACTGCATCTCATCAATCTCAACTCTTTGCCGGATGAGTCCTTCTACTACACGCTCCAATACTTTCATCGTCTGTTCAATCAGCTTCAAGCCCCTGTAGTTACCCCTGCTCAGAGCATCTCCTTTGCCCTTGTACAAATTGACAATGTAACTCTCCTGCCAGTCAATTGGGATGCAACCTTCTGAGATGATGTCCTCGATGAGATCGCGCACCTCAGCTACACCAGCTTCACCAAGGGGCTTCAGCATCTCAGCAACGATACCTGATGGTCCAGCTGCTTTGCCAGATGCCATCTTGTTGATGGCCTTTGTGATCATCTCCAAGGTGATTGGCTCGCTTGGGCCTTCAACTGGGCTTTCCACTGACAGGTCCTCTGGATTCCATGGGAATTCGACATTGAGGAGACGCTCATAATGCTCTTTCCAGGCATCTTTCTTTGCATCCTCATCTAGTGACAGTAGGCCTTCATCATTCTTTACAGGTTTCTCTCCCATGACATCCTGGTTGTCACGTCTCATTTGCTTGGCCAGACGATACACATCTGCAGATCTTGGATCTATTTTCTGGAGAGCAACCTTCTCAGCCTCATTCTTGGCATGGTACACTGCACGGTTGGACGCACGCTTGGCTGAGTTGTATGCAGCTCGACTGCCACCAGCTTTCCACAACTTGAAGCACCTGCGCTTCTCCTTAACTGCTTCCTCCACCTGCTTGTTCCACCACCAAGTCTGCTTTCTCCATGGGTGATTCGAGGAAACACCACATACTTCCTTTGTAGCCTGCAGAAGGTTGTCCTTCAGAGAAGTCCAACGCTCATTTACTGTGCATGTCTGTGACAGCTGTCTTTCTTGTGTTTTTGCTTTGAACACTTCAGAGAGCTCTGCTCGCTTCTCTGGGTCTTTTAGCTTCCACACCTTGATGCGTGGCACAAACTTGCGCTTGGGTTGAGGAGGGATAGAAACTTTGAAGTCTCCAATCAACAGCCTATGTTGTGATGCACACTCCTCCCCAATAATGACTTTTACATTGGATACCTGCTTCCTGAAGCTACGCCGGTACAGGATGAAGTCTATCTGGGTAGCAGCTACCCCAGACTGGTAGGTGACCAGATGTTCTTGTTTCTTCTTAAACCAGGTGTTACCAACCAGAAGGTCGTTAGCAAATGCAAACTCTAATATTCTCTCTCCTTCAGTATTCCTCTTTCCAATGGCTTGCCCGCCATGTACCTCTTCAAACCCAGTGGACTGGGAGCCAAGGTGCCCGTTCCAGTCACCGCAAACGAGGAGTTGTTCTGAGGCTGGGATTTTAGCTACCGTGGATTGCAGCTCCTGGTAGAAACGGTCCTTCTCAATGTCACTCAGGTTAGCTTGTGGTGCATACACACACACAAAGACAAAAACTGTCTTGCCAATGGTCAATCGAATGAGAATGATCCTGTCTGAGACTCGGACAACCTCAAATACATTCTCCCACCATTCTTCTGCAAGCAGAATTCCAACACCACCAGTGCCCTTGTCATTTCCAGACCAAAAGAGTTTGAAGCGAGAATCTTTGCCGACTATCTGCTTTACGCCTTCTCTTTTCCACCTAGTCTCTTGGAGACAGCACAGGTCTACTCTTCTCCGCGACACAGTCTCCACCACTTCATTAGATTTCCGCCGCATCGTGCCCACATTGAGTGTGCCAACACGGAAGGACTTTGGGCATTCGCTGGATTCGCCACTAGGGCCCGACCCTGCAGCTCCACGCCCCCGAGCCGCCAAGCCGGAGACGCTACCAACTACTCTATGGTTGCCGGCACCGCCTGAGCTTTTTCCTTTATTTTGACTTGTCATGATTGTTTGTAGCAAGATTTTATGGTAGGATGCCCTTCCTTTCACCAACTCGGACACTATTCGGCAGTCCAAGAGCTCCGCCGTTCCCCACTGACTTGGGCTGTGTGCTCCACCGTTGGCACCATGTGAATGTGCTCCTCCGCTGGACCACTGCTGCAACACCGGAAAGCCAGTATGTCGACTCCCGCTGCAGAAGCTACTGTCACCCAGGTTGTGACAGGCTAGTTTATGGCATAGCAGCCAATTTCTAGTTTTTAGCTCACCTGAGCCGAAGGCTCACAAGGTGAGCTTATAGTATAGTAGTCGAGCCGGCGTCCGTCCGTGCGTCCGTGCGTGCGTCCGTCCGTCCGTTCACATTTTCAAACTCAAATATCTCTAAGACAACATGGCCGATCGTAATCAAATTTTATCTAAAGCATCATTGAGGAGCGGGAAAGGTTGTATTAGTTTTTAGGCCAGGTCTGATCAGAACTCTGGTTTCCATGGCAACGGATAGCTCCCATAGACTTACAATGGGAAAAACATAAAAAAATCTTCTTCTCAGAAACCACAAGGCCCAGAGCTTTCATATTTTGTGTGTAGCAATGTATAATGGTCCTCTTTATAAATCCTGCCTACCGTGCCCCTGGGGTCCATACGGGCCCCGCCCCGGGGGTGTCATGGAAAAAACATAAAAAAATCTTCTTCTCCAAAACCACAAGGCCCAAAGCTTTCATATTTTGTATGTAGCAATGTTTAGTGGTCCTCTATATAAATCCTGCCAATCATGCCCCTGGGGTCAAAAATGGCCCCGCCCCGGGGGGTCATTAGCTCCCATAGACTTACAATGGGAAAAACAAAAAAAAATCTTCTTGTCCGAAACCACAAGGCCCAGAGCTTTCATATTTTGTCACTAGCAATGTATAGTGGTCCTCTTTATAAATCCTGCCAACTGTGCCCTTGGGGTCCACACGGGCCCTGCCCTGCGGGCGTCATGTAAAAAACTTTAAAAAATCTTCTTCTCAGAAACCACAAGGCCCAGAGCTTTCATATTTTGTGTGTAGCAATGTATAATGGTCCTCTTTATAAATCCTGCCTACCGTGCCCCTGGGTTCCATATCGGCCCCGCCCCGGGGGTGTCATGGGAAAAACATAAAAAAATCTTCTTCTCCAAAACCACAAGGCCCAAAGCTTTCATATTTTGTATGTAGCAATGTTTAGTGGTCCTCTATATAAATCCTGCCAATCATGCCCCTGGGGTCAAAAATGGCCCCGCCCCGCGGGCTCATTAGCTCCCATAGACTTACAATGGGAAAAAACATAAAAAAAATCTTCTTCTCCGAAACCGCAAGGCCCAGAGCTTTCATATTTTGTCAGTAGCAATGTATAGTGGTCCTCTTTATAAATCCTGCCAACCATGCCCCTGGAATCCATATGGGCCCTGCCCCGGGGGCGTCATGTGAAAAACTTTAAAAAATCTTCTTCTCCGAAACCACAAGACCCAAAGCTTTCATATTTTGTTTGTAGCAATGTATAGTGGTCCTCTTTATAAATCCTGCCAGCCGTGCCCCTGGGGTCCATACGGGCCCCGTCCATACGGGCCCCGCCCTGGGGGCGTCATGGGGAAAACTTTAAAATATCTTCTTCTTCGAAACCACAAGGCCCAAAGCTTTCATATTTTGTGTGTAGCAATGCATAGTGGTCCTCTTTATAAATCCTGCCAGCCATGCCCCTGGGGTCCATTCGGGCCCCGCCCGGGTGGGGGGGGGGGGGGGGGGGGGGGTCCTGGGTAAAACATAAAAAAATCTTCTCCGAGCTTTCATATTTTGTATGTAGCAATGTTTAGTGGTCCTCTATATAAATCCTGCCAATCATGCCCCTGGGGTCAAAAATGGCCCCGCCCCGGGGGCTCATTAGCTCCCATAGACTTACAATGGGAAAAAACATAAAAAAAATCTTCTTCTCCGAAACCGCAAGGCCCAGAGCTTTCATATTTTGTCAGTAGCAATGTATAGTGGTCCTCTTTATAAATCCTGCCAACCGTGCCCCTGGAATCCATATGGGCCCTGCCCCGGGGGCGTCATGTGAAAAACTTTAAAAAATCTTCTTCTCCGAAACCACAAGAACCAAAGCTTTCATATTTTGTTTGTAGCAATGTATAGTGGTCCTCTTTATAAATCCTGCCAGCCGTGCCCCTGGGGTCCATACGGGCCCCGCCCTGGGGGCGTCATGGGGAAAACTTTAAAATATCTTCTTCTTCGAAACCACAAGGCCCAAAGCTTTCATATTTTGTGTGTAGCAATGTATAGTGGTCCTCTTTATAAATCCTGCCAACCGTGCCCCTGGGGTCTATACGGGCCCTGCCCCGGGGGCGTCATGGGAAAAACGTTAAAAAATCCTCTTTTCCGAAACCACAAGGCCCAAAGCTTTCATATTTTGTGTGTAGCAATGTAAATGGGTCTTCTTTATAAATCCTGCTACAAATCCTGCCAACCATGCCCCTGGGGTCCATGCAGGCCCCACCCTGGGGGTGTCATGGGAAAAACATAAAAAAATCTTCTCTGAATACATATGGCCCAGAGCTTTCATATGTTGTGTGGACCAATGTATAATACTCTCCTTTATAAATGCTGCCAACGGTGCCCCTGGGGTACAGGCCATGCCCCAGGCATGTCATTATCTACCAGACTTGTAATGGAAACATATGAAAAAATCTTCTCTGCAACAGCATGACACAAAGCTTGCATATTTGATATACAACATTGTCATGTGGAGCTCTACATAAATCCTGCCAATCTTGCCCCTTGGGTCAAATATGACCCCACCCCAATGACCCCACCCCGGGGGTCATTATAGGACCCTGACCTTGTTAGATGATTTTTTCAAGTGAACCAAAATGGCAGAAAAGAAGAAACACAATCCAGACAAGAGCTCTTCTGCTGATGTAAGTAGGGTTTCAAGGTCACGTGACCAAGATGGCGACCATACCCATATATGGTAAAAAAACCCAATTACTTTGTCCAGTGACTGTACTTGTTGACTCACAGGTGAGCGATCGTTGCCCTTGGGCTACTTGTTTGTAGAGACCAGACTAAAACTCCTAGATGGATTACCTTCCAAGGTTAATGAGCCCCATCTACCCACATGAGCAGGTTGTACCGGATTACATGTTTACCAGTAGCAGAACCAATCTAGAAAAGATAAATCCTGACCTGACCTCAAAATTGTTCAAATTATTTTAGATATTAATCATTCATTTTAACTGGTCTACTGATACCTACGAGCCGCATCATGAGAAAACCAGTCTTTGCTTAAGCGAAAACAAAGGCGCAGATCAGCTGTGCAGTAACTACACAGCTGATCATCTCCTTTGTTTTTGCTACACAGATAGAACAATCCCTCTTCTACTTATATCCAAATGTTCAAAGTTCTTGCCTTCTTGTGTGACTATACCGACCGGTTTGTGTGGGACCTGGCTTGAAAACCCAAATTGTTGGTTTTCCCATGTGAAGGCTCATATATTTTTTTCTCCATTTGTGCCATACAGTTTGAGCCGCATCGTGAGAAAACCGGATTTTTGCCTAGACGAAAACAAAGGCGCAGATCAGCTTCGCGGTAACCGCGAAGCTGATCAGCGCCTTTGTTTTCACTACACGGATAGTACCATTTCTCTTCTTTCTATATCCGAAATTTCAAGTTTCTAATCATCTTCTGAGACTGTACAGCCCGGTTTGTGTCGGACCAGGTTGGAAATCCCGAAGCCCGGTTTTCTCTCGTCGCAGCTCGTTTTATACAGTGGTATCAGTAGTGTTTTTTGTTACATTTGAGACTGGTTAAAGACAGTGAAGTTTATTTTGCTGTGAATTAACATGAGATGTTGGAATGCAGATTGTGATGTATAAATTCATGATGACGCATGAAAAAATCTACAACATGAATGTTTATGTGCGAATCACAAAAAAAAAAACAAAAAAACTTTTTTTTTTTTGCATGTAATTTTGTCCAAATTTGCACACAGTGAGGTTACCATTAGGTTCATTGCAGAAAAAATAATATCATGTTAAAAATAGGTTTCAATTATCAGATACATAGCCTGTTGTGAAGTCTATGATTTGACTGGATACTGTCAATGTGCTTCAGTTACTGTGCCTTAGCCCATATTTGACGAATGGATTTTCCCATCATTATCATTAGGGTGAGTCCACTTTTATTATGCCCCCAACTTTGAAAAAGTTGGAAGGGCATATTGCTTTCGGCTTGTCTGTCTGTGTGTCTGTCTGTCTGTGTGTGTGTTAACTTTTGAATGGTGAATGCTAGGGTTTTGAAATTTCATATGCACATTCCTCATGAAAAAATAGTTGACCCGTATTTTTTTTCATGTCTGAGTTACGCCCCTTTTCTGAGTTATGTCCCTTTGAAAACAAAATTTGAAAATCTTGTGTGCAAGATATCTCAGAAAGTATTTAAGCTAGAGCCTTCATATTTGGTACACTAGTTGGGGCTGAGGAGTAGATAACCTGATTAACTTTTGAGAACTTTCTGTCAAATTTTTACAAAAATACGGAATTTTGAAATTTTGATTGATTTTTCCACTTTTCGATGAAATTTGAAACTTTTGAACGGTGAATGCTAGGATTTTGAAATTTCATATACACATTCCTCATGATAAAATAGTTGACCCGTATTTTTTTGTATGGTCAAGTTATGCCCCTTTTTTGAGTTATGTCCCTTTGAAAACAAAATTTGAAAATCTTGTGTGCAAGATATCTCAAAAAGTATTAAAGCTAGAGCCTTCATATTTGGTACACTTGTTGGGGCTGAGAAGTAGATGACCTGATTAACTTTTGAGAACTTTCTGTCAAATTTTTACAAAAATACGGAATTTTGAAATTTTGATTGATTTTTCCACTTTTCGGTGAAATTTGAAACTTTTGAACGGTGAATGCTAGGATTTTGAAATTTCATATACACATTCCTCATGAAAAAATAGTTGACCCGTATTTTTTTGTATGGCCAAGTTGTGCCCCTTTTTTGAGTTATGTCCCTTTGAAAACAAAATTTGAAAATCTTGTGTGCAAGATATCTCAAAAAGTATTGAAGCTAGAGCCTTCATATTTGGTACACTTGTTGGGGCTGAGAAGTAGATGACCTGATTAACTTTTGAGAACTTTCTGTCAAATTTTTACAAAAATACAGAATTTTGAAATTTTGATTGATTTTTCCACTTTTCGGTGAAATTTGAAACCTTTGAACGGTGACTGATAGGGTTTTGAAATTTCATATACAGATTCCTCTTGAAAAAATAGTTGGCCTGTATTTTTTTCATGTATGTGTTATGCCCCTTGTTGGAATAATGTCCCTTTGAAAACAAATTTTGAAAATCTTGTGTGCAAGATATCTCAAAACGTATTTGAGCTAGCTAGCTAGAGCCTTCATATTTGGTATGCTGGTTGGGGCTGAGAAGAAGATCACCTGATTAACTTTTGAGGACTCTCTGTCAAATTTTGACAAAATTACTCCATTTTTAAATTTTTACTTTATTTCTAACTCGCCTGCAAAAAAGCTTACATTCTGTTTCTGGATCGAGGTCAAAACAGAAGCAACCGACAGCTTCTTCAGGAAATTAAATCTGACTGCATTCAAATGAAATAAATGAATCATACAAACTGCCAGTTTAGGGACAAGCATACAGTTGGGGGCATAGTGTTTTACAAACACGCATTTCTAGTTTTTAGGGGCGTCAGGGGTGATTTTTAAATTTTATTCAATTTTTCAATGAAAATTCTTTAAGCAAACAGAATAGCCTCAGATGGGACGCCGTGTTCTGCTGCGTCACATCTGGGGCTATTCTGTTTGCCTATGTCCCATAAAAGGGACGCCAGGCTTAAATCAGTTAAGTTTGTCCATCAGAAGTTTTTCTATATCAAAAGGAGTGATCTTCAATTGTTTGTCTCATTTTTATGAAATATGTATTGTATATGTGAGCTAATATTGATATAGTACAAAATGTCATTAGAGTTGTAATTGTAATTATTTATTTAGAAAGTGCAATTTTCATGATATATGTATCCGTCCAACAAGATCTGTGATATATAAGTGGTGTCAGATTTTGTTATGAAATTATTTCTGTGGCTAGTACCTTCCGTGGGGATGGCCGAAACTGGTTGAAGCATATCTGTTACCAGGGTATAGTTTGAAATGAGCCGCAACACGAGAAAACCGGTCTTCTGGGTTTCTGACTAGGTGCGACACAAATCGGCCTTTACATGCACAGAAGGTGGCTAGAAGATTGAAATTGCGGATTTAGAAAGAAGAGAAATTGTACTATCCGAGTAGCGAAAACAAAGGTGCTGATCAGCTTTGCAGTTACTGCGAAGCTGATCTGCGCCTTTGTTTTCGCATAGGCGAAAATCCGGTTTTCTCATGACGTGGCTCAAATGATTGTACATGTATATTTGTTATTTATAATAGAGAAGCTTTTAGTTTATCTGGTAAAATGAATAAAATATGGAAGCACTGTTTGATCCTATGACATGAAAACCACTATAGTGTCCTGACAACCAAAGATCCTCTTCCCTGTAAGCCATTGTTTTCATGGGTTTGTTTTATTCAGTTTATCATCCCTTTCAAGATTATTTCAGCTCATATGAGACGGGCCAATCAGTAGGTGGAGCGAAAACAGGAGAACCCCGAGAAAAACCACCTGACACACCCGCAAGCAGAACTTGGCTTGTCTCACATGTGCCCCGTGTGGGGCTCGAACCCACACCAGACACAGCGGTGAGATGATTGAATGATTAAGTGCGGTAATGAAATATCACTCGGCCAAGGGGGCCGCCTAGATGATTATTTGTAACTAGCTCTAACTAGGATTCATGTAATAAATATATGTCATATCTCACAAAATAACTCAAATAATCCAGTCAAATAAAGACTATTCACTGCTTTTATGACATGAGTCTGCTTGTAAGAAATATGTTTAAAAATGAGGATAGATTTAACAATTAATCTGAGTGGTATCATAGTTTTTTCATATGCAAAAATCAGCTTCTAAACCTAAACATTAATAAAAACAATTCAGTCTTGAAATTTAATCTCAATTTATTGCTTCAAAATAGTCATGGTAAACCAATTAAGTTTCTTTCATTCTTTCAACTTAGTAACCAGTAAAATAATAAAAAAAAAATAATACAGTAATCAAAGATAAAATCTCTGTTTAAACTGGCAAATGTTTTTTCTTATTGTGGAATAAAAACAGTTTTTGAATAAAATACAAAAGTGACCCTGTACAGACTGACAATGAAAGCAAGACATGTGCCGGTTATTTTAATCAGCAGAATAAAAAAAAAAAGATAAAAACAAAACAATCATTCATAAATGAAGTCTGTCTTAAAGCTCGCCAGTTTCTCAGCAATGAGTTTGTCAAACAGTTCACTCTCGGCCACAGTAAACCAATCTTTCCAGTCACCAATTTTACCTGAAACAGGATAAACAAGTAGCTCAAAGAGCAACAATCGCTCACCTGAGAGCCATTACAGTTATAAAAACAATTTTTCATGGAAAAAGATTGTGTTTAAAATGTTGGCTAGTTTCTTGTAATAGATTACTCTCTGTAAGCAGTAAAGAGCTCTTTCAGTTGCCAATTGTTTCCTTAAACTTGATAAAAAGTGAGTTCTCACTATTGAGCCGCATCGTGAGAAAACCCGATTTTTGCCTATGCGAAAACAAAGGCGCAGATCAGCTTCGCGGTAACCGCGAAGCTGATCAGCGCCTTTGTTTTCGCTACACGGATAGTATATTTCCTCTTCTTCTTATATCCGAAATTTCAAGCTTCTAGCCTGCTTCTGAGACTGTACAGCCCGGTTTATGTCGGACCTGGTCGGAAATCCCGAAGACCGGTTTTCTCGCGTCGCGGCACTATTACTGCTGGCCAGTAATTGACAGATCAACCTCATTATAATGTGAGCCGCGACGTGAGAAAACCGGTCTTCGGGGTTTCCGACCAGGTCCGACACAAATCGGCCTGTATAAGCTCAGAAAAGAGCTAGAAGCTTGCAATTTCGGATTTAAGTAGAAGAGGAATTGTACTATCCGAGTAGCGAAAACAAAGGCGCTGATCAGCTTCGCGGTTACCGCGAAGCTGATCTGCGCCTTTGTTTTCGCATAGGCAAAAATCCGGTTTTCTCACGATGCGGCTCATGTGGTTTTTAACACAACCGAAATGATAATTTTACTCCGAAATGATAATTTTACTATATGTCTGTTGTAAGCAACCTCATTATGACAGGGTTCACTTATAATAGGTCTGATTCTGGGGACCCCTAAGATAGCGTTATACTTCAAGGTTCACCTGTAATACAAACACTTTCATGAAATACAATCATGAAGAATACATATCATTAAATTTAAATTGACAAAAGCATTTTTTTTGGCAATATTCCTGTAAAAGTACCTTAAATAGTCACTTACACCCCACCCCCACCCCCCATTATTTTCACATTACAATAATATGCACCCTACCTTTTCTAAATGCAAACTTATTTGGGTCCACCCCTTTATCATCCGTTGTTTTCTTCTGACTGTACGACTCCCTGAGTTTTGTGAAGCTGCACTTGTCACAAACAGTCTCTATAAACTCAGGATCACACTTGGTGCCCAAGAATTTGGCTAGTCTCTGAACTTGATTGGTGGGATCCTGTTGAAACAACATTTGAGCCGCCTCGTGGAAAAGCCAACAATGTGGTTTCCGACCAGGTCCGACGTAAACCGGCATGTACAGCTACAGAAGCAGGCTAGAAGGTTGAAATTTTGGAGTTAAGTAGAGGAGGAATTGTACTATCCGAGTAGCGAAAACAAAGGCGCTGATCAGCTTCGCGGTTACCGCGAAGCTGATCTGCGTCTTTGTTTTCGCCTATGCAGATTGTTGGTTTTCCCATGAGGCGGCTCATTTGTTTAATCTTTTGTATTCTTTCTATATAATTTACACCACACTGTGAAACTTCAAATTAATGATTTGCCTTGCTGAGGAGACCGTAAGAGGCCTTCAACAACTGTTGGTAGGCTGTTGAAAACCCTCGCACAGAAACTTAACTAACAACCCCTACTAGTTTTGTTTTGAAGCAGCGCTGCATACGGATTAAAAAAGTATGTTGCACTAAACGTCATTGGAATGTACCTAGCTTTTTATGGCTGCAATATACAGCAATCATGAGATGTGCTTTTGAATCAAGCTGATTCATTTTTAAAATGACTGATAATTTTACCAACCTGTGTGAGTTCCTCATAGCAGATCTTGAGTATAGGATAGTTAGGATTGTCTCTTATAGTCTGCTCCCAGTGGGCTGTGTGCTCAAACCAGGAACCAAATGCAACTGAAACATGGTAAATGGTATTAATTAGCATATTTATGTTCTGAAATACACCTGGACCTCTTTATAACACGTTTCATTACAACACGATTTTGGGTATTACAAGTTGGTCATTGTTGGACCCCATTTCGTCATCTTGGTCATCTTTTTTGCTATATGTCCATACATTTTACTCTCGTTACAACACGGATTGGATAGCTAACACGGAATTTGGCTTGAACCCAAACAATGGTGAAATAAAGAGGTTGTGGTGTGCTCTGATCAGTCAGGATTTTACATGGTGACAACTTGGACAAGGTATGTCACATTTCCAGAAAAAAACAACAAATTATTTAGCATTTGTAATCCAAGAACTTTTGAATGCATTCAGGACCCTCTATTGCAAAACTCCTGCTCGAGATTATTGAAAGGTATAATGTTTTGGTACAATTACCTGTATATTCATTGAATTTCAGATAGTTTCATGCCCATAATATAGGTACATTTGATTAAAGTAATTGAGAATTTTGTACACGTTCCATGATCTTACTTTTTCCATCCAAATACAGTTGTAGATAATCTGAAAATGTCCCCTTGTATCCCACGCTGCCTTTCTGATTGTGAACAAATCTTGATACCGCCATATCTTTAGGGTTCCTCGTAACATAAATCATCTTGCAGTTCCTGGAGATCATGTCCCGGGGGAGCTGTCTGAAGTAGAGATGGGTATTGAAAACCCTAGGGGAGGGGAGGTTCTCTGACCCTTGGGACCCTGTCAGCTCCAGCATTTGAACTTCTTTGGTAGATTTGTGGTACTCTGCGGAGCCTTGTAGTAACATGTTGCTCAGCTCCCAAACCCAGTGGGTACCTAGAAGAATTGAGCAGCCGCATGAGAAAAGCAACAATTTGGGCGTCCAACAGGGTCCGACACAAACCGTCCTGGACAGTCAAAGAAGCAGGCTAGAAGATTGAAATTTCAGATTTAAGAAGAAGAGGGATTGCATTGTGTAGGAAAACAAAGGCAAAGAAAGCAGTTACTGCACAGTGGATCTAGACCTTCGTTTTTGCATATGCAGATTGTTGGTTTTCTTATGCAGTGGCTCAAATAATATATTGGTGAGTCTATTGAAAAAAGAGCTGCTTTGGCAAGCAAACACCATTGCAAATGAGCTGCACTGAAGTCAGCTTGGCAAGCAAAGACCATTGTAAATGAGCTGCACTGAAATCAAACAGGTTTTCCACACACACCAGAAGGCCAAGGTTGTCTTTCATCTGATAAACAGCATAGGGGTGATTGTACGAGGAATTTATAGAAGATTTATAACAGATAAAATGGCAAAAAGTTCAGACCCTGAATTTGGTCTTCAATATTTGCTCCACAGTTGTCAGAATTTCAGAAAACATGTACTTGATCTTTTTTCAGTATTCCTTTTAGTTAGTGGCAAAATACACCAGAAATGCCATAAAGGCTTCTAATCAAGATGAATATTTATGTTATCAGATAGGTATAATTTGGCAAATAGGTTACTGTATGGGCGTTACCTCATGAATATGTACTTGCGAACGGTCTACTTTTGACATAGGTAAAAGCTAAAGGTATACAGTTGAAAGATTTAACTCACATTTTCTGTTAGAAAACAAGAATGAAATACGAGTTTGTCTAATTCACTGGATTGGACAAAATACAGGTAGCTGATCTCTAATGGTAAATATGTGACAGCACATTAGGCTGAATGAGTTCGACTTTTCTATTATCTCCCTACTTGAATAGATGGACTAGCCAACCATGCCCAGATATGAATATTAGTTGCCACCTATACAGTGACCTATTTGCCCAAAAAATACAATACCAGCTTTAGGATAAGCTACAATGATGACATCATCATCTCTGCCAGCCATTTCCTTGATATCTCTCAGTCTGTCGACTGGGTCCTCGGCAAAATACTCGGGAAATGTTATACCATCCACCAACATCAGGTTGTAGGAGTTGCCCTTGCCATCATCTATATGTAACTTAGTGGCCATCTTGTCAGCTATACTGCTATGATTACAAAACAATCTTATCTTCGTTGTTTTCTTCATGCGCAGATCCAAAAAATTTTCTCAAGGGGGGGTCCAAAGTCCCAAAAGGGGTGTGACGGAAAATTTCAACATGGCAAAAACTAATAATCTGGCAATTCCAGGGGGGGGGTCCGGACCCCCTGTCCCCCCCCCCCCCCCTTCTGGATCCGACATAATTAAAATGGAGCTTAAAGTGGCTAGAAAGATTAAAGTTTCTGCTTATAAGGAAACCAGGTATTGTATGTAACTTTTATCTTAGGTGAAGAAAGCACAAAGGTATTAGTGCAGATGACCTATCTTGATGCAAAAATATCTTGATGCAAAAATCAGTTATTGTAATACATGTATTCATATGTACCTCAAATTATTTTTTCTAATTATTAAAATATTTGCAAACTTTTTTTTTTTTTTTTATTAAAAAATTGTGCTTTTATTATTCTGCTCAGTATACACATGAAAAGTTACATACTTATTACATAATACTGGTGACCTTGATTAAAGAAGATTTCTGAATCTCTGACTTACTACTAAAATGGATTACTAAATATTTGACTTCTGCTATTAAAATATGCTACTCACGTGTTTAGGCAGGCAGCTTAAGATTATTTGACATAGTCTAAAGATATGAGATATTTAAATACTGTTTAGTATGTATATAGTCATAATTTATTCGACTGCACTAAGTAAACATTATCATAGGTATTATCTACCGTTATTTTGACCTATACTTAACAATGAAAATAATGCTACTTCTAGCTCTTGGTCATTTTTCACCCTTGCAACCATTTCCTATGTCAAAATATTACAACCATTTCCAATGTCAAAAGACGGGGAAATAAAATTCTTTAATTTTAATGTTTTACCTGGGAGCTAAAGCAGGCTATAGAAAATTTTTGAGCCAGGCTTTACAGTCTTAAGCAGATATTCTTAAGATAACATAATTATGCAACATATGCAAAAACAAGATACAAAAGGAGGCATAGATTGAATGTGCACTGTTTCAACTTTATGATTACTAGCACAATACCTGCATTTCATTCCTGTGCTACATTATATGAGCTACGTCATGAGAAAACCCCATTTTTGCCTATGCAAAAACAAAGGTGCAGATCAGCTTCGCAGTAATTGCGAAGCTGATCAGCACCTTTGTTTTCGCTACACGGATAGTACAATCTCTCTTCTTCTTAAATTCAAAATTTCAAGCTTCTAGCCTGCTTCTGTGACTGTACAGGTCGGTTTGTGTCACACCTGATCAGAAACCCCAAAGACCGGTTTTCTTGCGTTGAGGCTCATATACAGCTTTTATCATATGACGTCACTGTTTTCCAGTGGATAATGTTATGTCATAAAAATCATATGACCACACCTGTATTAACACTTTTGCAGGAATACGTAACATCACTGACGACATCCGTAATAACAATGTAAATTTTCATTGAAAATATGTCCACTTCGAAGGCGATAAAATCCTATTTTAAAAGTCATATGATAAAACGAAGCTGAAATAAATTTCATATGAAATGACCACTCGTGTAAGATCCTCTATTCAGAGAATGCCACTGGATGCATGTCTAAGAGCATGCCATGGTGGCCTAGAGGTTAATGCAGCGGACTGGATGGAGGGGTCCAAGGTTTTATCCCTACAGGCAGTGAGTTATGTCCCAGTGTCCCACAGTACTAGCTTATACCATTGTTGAATGGGACATAAAAAAACAAAACTAGATACATGTCATTCTGTACTGGTTTTAAGTACCTTGTTTGGTTGCGTTTCCTAAAAGACAGCTGTTTGAAGCTCACCTGAACCATTATTAATGAGCCTTCGCAAGAGAAAAGCAACAATTTGGCTTCCGACCAGGTCCTACACAAACTGGCCTGTACAGTCACAGAAGCAGGCTAAATTCTTTAAATTTTGGATACTATCTGTGTAGCGAAAACAAAGACGCTGATCAGCTGTCACAGAAATTCGATTGTCTGAAACTGCTTGGTCGGTCAAAGCAACATTTGAGCCGCGTCATGAGAAAACCAATTTTTGCCTAAGCAAAAACAAAGGTGCAGATCAGCTGTGCAGTAACTGCACAGCTGATCAGCACCTTTGTTTTCTCTAGATGGATAGTACAACCCCTCTTCTTCTTAAATCCGAAATTCCAAGCTTCTAGCCCCCTTTAATGACTGCACAGACCGGTTTGTGTTGGACCTGCTCGGCAACCCTGCAGACCGGTTTTCTCGCGTCATGGCTCATTTCATACAGTTTACCAGTAATCTGATAGACAGTCAGTAGATTTTGCCTGGAGACACAAGCAGCTCATCTATTTCTCCTGGGCCACACACTCCTTGTTATGAAAACTAAAGGATATTAAAGATATCAAGTCAAAATCACACATCTTTTCAATACTTCCTTTATTGATACAAAAACACTTTTTTCAATAAAAGTAATGCTAACTTCCTGTTATAAATAAGCAATCACAGATTATTAAACACATGACATGAAGGTATAAAATGAAAAATATAGAAAAAATACTTTAATTCTAGACATCAAGTGAGAAAAAATAAAATAACCCAGTCATTCCTGATGGGAAAATCTGAACAAAGGCAATCATGCTTTCTGATAGAAAAAGTTAATTTTATATTACTGATCGTTCCAAGGCGATACTTCTGTTGTGGTTCTATTTGTTTTGTGTTTTGGAGTCGAAAATTTGTGCTGTTTGAACCGTACGTGCATTTTCATAGTTTTAGTTAAGTTCGGGTAACTGAGTGGCCGCTTACTGGGAAATAGCTGCTCACTTTGTTTACGATAGGACCTAATTGTCAATTTAGTTATTTCCCACCTCAGTATTCGGAGCGTGAATTTCTTTCTGATTGCGCTATTTCCTGATCATTGCCTACTTGTACCTTTTTAACAAGCAGAATCAACTGATCAGGTTCTTTACATACTATTCCTGCTTTTCAAATCTTCATCTTTTGGAGATCCAAAAATGAGCCACATCATGAGAAAACAAACAATGTGGCTTCTGAACAGGATTGACACAAACCAGGCATCACAGTCACAGAAAATGGCTAGAAGCTTTACTTTTCAGATTTTAGAAGGGGAATGCTACTATTCAAGCAGTGAAAACAAAGACGCTGATCAGCTGTGCAGTCTGTGTCTTTGGTTTCACAAATGCAGATTATTGGCTTTCTGATGGGGTGGCTCATTTTTGGTGCTATATCCACAAAATGGGTTCAAGACCAATCCATTTCAACTGAAATGTTAACAACTACATGTCTTTTGATATGCTCAAAATGCTCAAATAAATACTATCACAGACATAATCATGATAATTGAGACGCGACGCGAGAAAACCGGTCATCGGGGTTTCCGACCAGGTCTGACACAAACCGACCTGTACAAGCTCAGAAAAGAGCTAGAAGCTTGAAATTTCAGATTTAAGAAGAAGAGGAAGTGTACTATCCGAATAGCGAAAACAAAGGCGCTGATCAGCTTCGCGGTTACCGCGAAGCTGATCTGCGCCTTTGTTTTCGCCTAGGCAAAAATCCGGTTTTCTCACGATGCGGCTCAATTATGAAATTACATGAGCCTTTGCGCGAGAAAACCAACAATTTGGGTTTCCAACCAGGTCTGACACAGACCAACCTGTGCAATTACAGAAGCGGGTAAGAAGCTTGAAATTTTGGGTATAAGAAGTAGTGGTACTATCTGTGAAGTGACAACAAAAGCGCTGATTAGCTGTGCAATTACTGATTGGTGTTTGGTTTTGTTCTTGGTTTTCTTATGCAGAGGCTCAATTATGAAATTAAAATATAAAAAAGATGGCATCTAAACAAAACCTCTAAAACCAAACCTTTCTACCATGTCTGGGCAAACATTAATACATGCTTCCAAAGCCTACCTTTCAAGTAAATAAAAATCCGGTTACAGACCTTTGTTTATGTGGTCGTTTTATACTCCAATCAACAATTTTTCAGTCATGTCAGGACAGAGCCAGTGCATTCCCAAACACTAGGCAGTACTATGAACAATTTAATCTCAGTAGTGACAATAGGATTCAAGCCCATGGCCTCACGCTCTAGAGTCTGATGTTCAACCACTAAGTCAACACACCTCCCTCATCAAAGACTGTACTTCATTCCATTTGGACTGTACATTACTTTAATAAATTGTTCATTAAAGGATGATACCGACCTATTCAAAAACGTCATCAAATTGTACGGACACTATTCAGACAAGTGGTTAGTAAGTTTGTTTTACATAAATCTGCCATTTTCAAAATCTGAAGCTGGCGATACATAGCTCTCAACAAGAGTTATTTCCCATGGTGTCAGTATAATCCTTCAAATACTTTTTTTCTATTTAAAGGCTAAGTAATGAGTATAATATTGTTATATTAAGAAATTTTGATTGATATCCTACATAGTTACATTATTAATACATAAACTTTAGTCATAAAGACTACTAAGATATGGATTATATAAAACATGAACATGTAAAAGCACTAGTCTTGTGCAAACAAAATCTTTCATACTGATCAGGTCTTGATCATCTTGGAAAACCGCGATGGAAATCATTGTGTAGATGTGCAACAACTCCATGACATTGTATTTACCGGCCGTACAGGAGGTTCCATATCTCAATAGAAATGCGACAATTTTATCACGGTTCTGCAAGATAGAAAGTATATACAATTGCTATCATGTAGCTTTGTTTTCGACAATTCGGCTTGGCTTTTTTGATATGTGATCGGACCACGTGGAGGAAAGACAAAAATTTTGCAAAATGAACGAGGGTTTCAACCATCTGCCAATAGAATCACAGATTTTTTTTACTTACCATTTTTACATCATTTTGATTGATAGTAAAATATTTGCTTGTAATGTTTTATTTCTGGGTTGTAATCTTTTTTGAGGAGGGGGACCATGCTATTGGAGCCCACACCTCAAGTATCGGATATCATGTGATTGCACAATCAGCCATTTCCGATTTGTTTCATTCTTTAGATCCAATTTGTTTCATTGTTTAGTCAGAAATAGTGGTTTGGAGTGATTCCCCTTGATAAGGAGAATTAATGTTGCTTATATATGCGATAATTTAGATCGCTTTTTTCCAAGATGATCCAGACCTGCTGATAAAACCAAAATTTTTCTTGATAGTACATGTCACAAGAAATGAGCCGCGTCGTGACAAAACCGGTCTTCGGGGTTTCCGACATGGTCTGACACAAACCGGTCTGTGCAGTTGCAGGAGATGGTTAGTAGCTTGAAATTTCGGAATTAGGAAGAAGAGGAATTGTACTATCCGAGTAGCGAAAACAAAGGCGCTGATCAGCTTCGCGGTTACCGCGAAGCTGATCTGCGTCTTTGTTTTCGCATAGGCAAAAATCCGGTTTTCTCATGACGAGGCTCATATACAGTTTACCAATCTATCTTGAACTAAATTTCCTTACTCTACTTAATGTAAGCTACGGGTCATAAAAATAGAAAATAACCATTTTACATATGAGCCACCTCGTGGAAAAACCAACAATGTGGTTTCCGAACAGGTCTGACACAAACCGGCCTGTACAGCTACAGAAGCAGGCTAGAAGCTTGAAATTTTGGATTTAGAAAGTAGAGGAGTTATACTATCCGAGTAGCGAAAACAAAGGCGCTGATGAAGCTGATCTGCGCCTTTGTTTTCGCATATGCAGATTGTTGGTATTCTCATGAGGTGGCTCATATGATAAAAAAAGCAACAATCTTTCTAAATCTGAAAGGCTTTCCCAAGATGTGGTCCAAAGGATGATGGCACAAAAGATAACTTTACAAAATGAGCCTCAACGTTAGGAAACCTGTCTTCGGAGTTTCAGGCCAGGTCTGACACAAACCGGCCTGTACAATCACAGAAGGAGTCTTGAAGCTTTAAATTTTGGATTTAACAAGAAGAGAAATTGTACTCTCTGTTTAGCAAAAACAAAGGCGCTGATCAGCTTTGCAGTTACTGCACAGCTGATCAGCGCCTTAGTTTTCGCACAGACAAATATCTGGTTTTCTCACGACTCGGCTCAAATAAAAACATCTCTAAGATTAACCATTTCATGAGAAAACTAAGTTCGGTTATTCTAACCATACTGTCCCTGTACATGCCTCTCTCCAAGTCCCCAATGGCAGATTACCATTTCTTAGTGCATATTTCACCAATAACTGACAACGGCTCTTCTTAAATCAGCCGTAGAGGAAAAACGACTCAGAAACATTTTCATGACTGAAACTTCATGACAGAAAAGTGCAGAATGTAAGACCAATCACAAATTTCTGCCTCATTATGCAAATAAGGCTATACCAACTGAGAAATATATCTTGCCGTCGAAATTAAATGAACAGTAATACGAAAGTGAAGTTCAGCTATGTTATGCGGACTATCTATGCTAAAACAAACCTTAAGCTCTAATACTATGTTAACTATCATCAGAAATATTTTAGGAGATTCTATACACAAATAAGATCACTAAATAATCTCTTTAACAAAGATAAAAAGTTTTGGCAGGTTGGGTGTAAATGGCAGATTCCAATATATGTATACACGTATGTGTGTGTGTGTGTGTGTGTGTGTGTGTGTGTGTGTGTGTGTGTGTGTGTTACACAAAGAATTACAATATATAAAAGTCCCATAGCTAGCACATTCCATAACATATATCATTATATCATTTTCTCTCAAAATAAAGGACATCAACATTTAAGCCACATCACGAGAAAACCAACAACGTGGTTTCCGAACAGGTTCGACACAAACCAAGCTGTAAAAGCACAGATGATGGCTAGAGGCTTGAAATTCTGGATTTAGACAGTAGCAGTAGAGGAATTGTACTTTCTCACCCATCATACAAGCATATCCCTTTGTGTGCCTGTCTGAGATATTTCTGTCTCAGTACTAGTAGATTTCAGCTGTCTCAAAATGCCAATTATTTCTGTATTTAGCCAGTAGAAATGTACATCTTCATGTGTACTTCCATAAAAGGAAATGATAAGCCAGGTGTCAACTGTCACTTAGAGATGTTAATTTCAGGAAGTTTACAGGAGTAATTGTAGTCTGCTGCTTTGATAAAAATCTCAAAATTTAATTTTGCTGAGAATTTTATGCACAAAACAAAATGCTGATTGAATCTTTTTGTAAGGTTAGTGTATATACAAAATTATTTTTATTTTTTTTCATTGGTTAATTTGCATATTGTTTCATGTAAAACAAAATGGCTGCCTGAACAGCACTTGTAGCCTATTCAGAGTCAAAATGCTTTAAGTGATGGGTGAGAAAAATAATCAATGATGGTGTTGAGGCCTCAACACGGAAATCCCAGGCTTGTTTTCAGATTATTCAAGTCTCATCCTTGGCAGAGCCTCAGATGAGACTTGAATAATCTGAAAACTTGCCAGAGATTTCCTCGGCTTCAACCCCATCATAGATTCTTTTAATCTGTGTAGCAAAAAGAAAGGTGCTGATCAGCTTCGCAGTTACTGTGAATCTGATCTGCGCGTTTGTTTTCGCATATGCAAAATGTTGGTTTTCTCATGATGTGGCTCATTTTTTATTTGCTAGCCTTCTAACATTGTCCATAATTTCTCACAGACCATTTTGCACTTTATGACTATCACCCAAGACCTAATATTTTTCAAACATGCCATATACATGTACATACACAAAAACCACAGAAAAGGGGTGTGTTACTTGACAAATATCTTAGAACCTTTCAAATTTGACTTAGAACAGCCAGAATTGAGTCAAGCATGAAATAAGATTTATGTAACACCAACAGGGCCCGAGGTTATAAAACTTTTTTCATGTTCTGACAGCTTAGCTGAGACTAAAATTTATCCTGCTGGATAAATTACTGGCTTTGACAGTCTAAACTGTAAATTTCTATTGATTTAGGTTATTTCTGTATAATGAGGAATTTAAATTTCATGCTCAGCTGAGTTGAGCTTGAAAAAAGTTTTATAACCTCGAGGCCAGGTCTGATTTTAGATCTTTGGGTTGCTTCACAGCAGTGTTGGCAATTTTCTATCGCCGTCGTCTGTGTCTAGATCCAGAAGACACTGACCTTGGGCTGGCTCATCTCAGTACTCTTGGTAATTTTTCTACCGTTATAGTCGTAGGTCGTCACCATTCCTGGCACGCCCTGAAATCACACATAAAATCTTTTTCAACAACTACTGAAATGACATGAATGACCATTCAATATAAATACTGTAAAATTGGAAATTTTCGTGTGACTTTCATTTCATAAATTTGCTATTTCCGAGTTATTTCCAAGGTCTTAAATTTGCGAATGAGCATTTTCCAAATGTGACAAAAACTTTTGTCCACCTTCTGACATGCTTGTTTATCTTTTCCAAGAATGTTTCAGGAATTATAATATTTAATTGTCATAAATACACATCTTTTAGTTTGATTTTAATCATGCCTAAAAATTATTGGACCTCATCTTGAGTGCAACTCTGTGCAACAACAAATGTCAAGCATTGTTTTATAATAATCTAAAACTTTACATACTCTTGGTGGGAGGGAGTATCTATTAGTGGAGACTGACGATAGCTGTCTAGTAGAGTGGGGAACCCCTGGTCCCTCCCTGAGAGGGGTGGAGTGAGCTCCAGAAGGCCCCGAGGCTCCTTCGCTGATATTGGTGGGGTGTCTGAAACGGAAGACAAAAGTAAAATAAGTGCATTATTCATGTAGTTCCCATAATTTTTCACTACCCACCAAGCTTTGATACGAATGCTCTGAATTTCAATTGAAGCGTGTTCCCATTGTTTGATACCTCCAAATTAATGCATATAAAATAGCAAAAAATGAAGAATCGATCAGGCTGCTCTAGCAGGAACGTACCTGAACACTCAAATGACAACTTTTCTTATAAGTAACAAGAAATTTTAGCCATTCTCTGTAGACTACTAGAAACTGTCCCATATTCAGTACACACTGAAGCTCCTTCTATTAAGACTGCTATGTTATAGACAAAAAATCGCAAAATCAGTCTTCATCCACCAAATACTGAAATGAGCTTTATCAGTACATTTCAAGAAAACAAGACACAATCTGACTCTTTCCTGTGTTCACCATCATTCTTCGCTACAGTACATCATCTGGCTTCTTTAACAACCAGCCAGAATTTTGCCAGAGTTAACCAGCGACACCAGCCAGAGTTATGCAATGAATATTACTAGCATGAAATCTATTATGTCTGCAAACTGGTCTTACATCGCATCCTGATCTGCTGGAATCTCATGGGTCTACCTGTCCATACATTTTAAGTATAGTTACAGGTGCCCAAATTAAAATTTAAAATATCTGCTTCCTATCCAGTAAATTGGTACAGGTTCTAGAATTTCAATCTATGTTGATTAGAATTATTTATCACTATCAAAGAGTAAATGTTTGAGGTAACAATGTATAATGAATTGCACCCTAGCCTCTATCATTGAAAACTTTTGTAAGTAACTAGCGCACACTGCTCAAACTGCTATACCTTGACAATGTTAAGGAAGCTGAAAACACCAGAAAACTCAATATTATACATAATTGTTACATGTACATTAATTTTTCAACAGTTAATAAAGCTGACAAATTTTGACAATCTTGATTTTAATTGAGACACAGAACCAAAGTATATGAGCAGCCGCATAAGAAAAATAACAATATGCATATGCAAAAACAAAGGCACAGATTAGCTGTGCAGTAACTGCACATCTGATCAGCACCTTTGTTTTCACTACACAGATAGTACAATCCCTCCACTTCTTAAATCCGAAATTTCAAGCTTCGAAGTTTTTTCTACGACTGTACAGCCTGGTTTGTGTAAGACCTGGTCAGAACCCTAAATTGTTGTTTTTCTCATGCAGCAGCTCATATGCAAAATATAAACTCCCTGTTTACAGTTGATTGGTATGGAAACTGAATAACAACATCAATGAATGTCATGATGTGACTCAAACATTGTTCACTTTCAACTAAATTCAACAGTGAAAATGACAGAAGAGAGGAATTTTTACATCATTTTCAATCTTGCAAGTATATGAATATGTTTAAAAAAAATGGTGAGCACGGCAAGCATTAAGAAGCTTGATTGATAAAGTGTAAAGCTACAATATGAAATAGCAAATAGTACTAAAATAATAGTGTATTGTTACTCGTCTTATCAAAAGTAGGGATGTCAACGAATATTCGAATGTTCGAATATTCGCATTTCATTCGAATATTCGAATGCGATTTCTGGATTCGAATATTCGCATAATTTTCTAACCTGCAATATTGTTATGTATCAGTTAAAAGGAGTACTCAAATTTAAGGCCAAAGGTCGAAAAATAATATGACCAGTAATCCTGCTTGTCTGTTGAGTAATTCAATATGGTCAAAATTTTGACATACTTGCAAACTGAGATTGCTCAATTAACAGTTTGACACTTTGTTGATTCAAGTGACACTTTGTTGATTCAAGTTGAGAAGAAAGCATTGCTTGCTTTCAATAAATGATTTTAAGGTGTGAAAGTCCTACAATTTGAGCTGTGTCATGTGAAAACTTAAGATGGCTGGATAGTTTGACAACTCAATCCTTTAGGAACAACACAGTCACAACAGACCTTTCACAAAATGCATGTAGGCCACACGATTACAATAGACCCTAAGCACTCTTGGTGGCGGATATCAACGGCATGCATGCAGAACTTGTCGTTGCTTTCTCAGATAGAACCCAAGAGATTTGTCATTATTAAACACCTCCAGATTGTCTAGTTTTCTGTGCAAAATTTGTTGATTTTCTTACATGGCGCCATTGGTATAGCCCAGATAAGATACCATGCATATACATATCTCATATTTTCAATGCATGTACCACCAAGTAAGTCATCGTAATGGGTCTATTGGACATAGATGTGTATATCATTCGAATATTCGAATATATTCGAATATCCTATGCGAATATTCGAATAGCAATTTCGGCATTCGTTGACATCCCTAATCAAAAGACAATGACAAAAGACAGTGCATTTTTTCTGCTATTTAACATTTGCTGTGATCATTTGCATCTACAACATTAACAAATGAGCTGCCGCATGAGAAAACCAGCAATCTGCATATGCGAAACCAAAGACGCAGATCAGCTTCCCGGTACCCGCGAAGCTGATCATCATCTTTGTTTTCGCTGCAAGGATAGTACAATTCCTCTACTTCAAGGCTAAACTAGAAATTGGCTGCAAGCAAGGCTTTCAGTATACCCCCCCGAAAAAATTATCTGAAGCTGGCCAATAACTTCCTAAGTCAAACATGCAGAAAATTTGTCTAAGATATCTTTTCAGCATTATAATCCTTCATGTACATCCCCAGTATGCCAGTCACATCTATAAGATATTAAAAGAATATACTGAAAGCTTGAGGTTGATTTCACTGTATGCACTATGATCATCGTTTATCATGAGAAATGGTAAAAATTGGCTAAGTTAAATAAAAGCTGTAAGTTTGTCAAAAATTAAATTTTCAGCATGAAGATTATTCATGCACATCTAAAATATATCTGGAACAAATCTACAAAGAAAGAAACATTGAAAGCCCTAGGAGGAGTTGATTTCACAAAGTATGCACTACCAACCATTATTGTATATAAGCAATGGTCAAGAAATGGCTATGTTGAAAAATGATGTAAATTTGTCAAATATCACTTTTTCAGTATTATAATTATTTATGCACATCTTCAATATGTGTGGAACATGTCTGCAAAGTATTGAAAAGAAATACTGAAAGCCCTAGGAGGAGTTGATTTCACAAACCGTCATTGTATATAAGCAATGGTCAAAAAATGGCTATGTTAAAAAATGTTGTAAATTTGTCAAAAATTAATTTTTCAGTATTATAATTCTTCATGCACATCTTCAATATGTGAGGAAGATGTCTGCAAAGTATCAAAAAGAAATACTGAAAGCCCTTGGAGGAGTTGATTTCACAAAATGTGCACTACCAACCATTTTTGTATATAAGCAATGGTCAAAAAATGGCTATGTTGAAAAATGCTGTAAATTTGTCAAAAATTATTTTTTCAGCATTATAATTCTTCATGCACATCTTCAATATGTGTGGAACATGTCTGCAAAGTATTGAAAAGAAATACTGAAAGCCCTAGGAGGAGTTGATTTCACAAACTATGCACTACCAACCATTATTGTTTAAGCAATGGTCAAAAAATGGCTATGTTAAAAAATGCTTTAAATTTGTCAAAAATTATTTTTTCAGCATTATAATTCTTCATGCACATCTTCAATATGTGTGGAACATGTCTGCAAAGTATTGAAAAGAAATACTGAAAGCCCTAGGAGAAGTTGATTTCACAAACTATGAACTACCAATCATTATTGTATATAAGCAATGGTCAAAAAATGGCTATGTTGAAAAATGCTGTAAATTTGTCAAAAATTATTTTTTCAGCATTATAATTCTTCATGCATATCTTCAATATGTGTGGAACATGTCTGCAAAGTATTGAAAAGAAATACTGAAAGCCCTAGGAGGAGTTGATTTCACAAACTATGCACTACCAACCATTATTGAATATGGCAATTATCGAAAATTGGCTAAGTTCAAAATGCTGTAAATTTGTCAAAATTCATTTTTTCAGCATAATACTTCTTCATGCATATCTTCAATATCTCTGGCACGTATCTGCAAAGTATCAAAAGAGAATATTGAAAGCTGTAGGAGGAGTTGATTTCACAAAGTATGCACTATTAGCACTATGGAAAACATTCTATGTATAGGTTTAAAAAGTCCCATAACTCTTGCAAAACTGACCCTTTGGCCCCTAAATTCATACCACACATGTGTTGTCTTATGGTGCAGGTGTGTTGAAAATTTAAAGAACATCGGGCAAAAACTTCTTAAGTTATTCAGCAAAGATGTCAAAATGTTGACGGAATGACGGAATCACGGAATCACGGACAGACTGAAACTAGAAATTGGCTGCAAGCAAGGCTTTCAGTATACCCCCCGCAAAATTATCTAAGGCCAATCACTTAAAGGCCTTTAAGTGAAACATGCAGAAAATTTGTCAAAAATATCTTTTCAGCATTATAAACCTTCAGGAAAATCCTCCGTACATGTCTGACTCATGTCTGTAAGGTAATTAATAATATACTGAAAGCCCAGGGAATAAAATTATTGTTGATTTCACTGTACACTGTTGATCATTATTTATCATGAGAAATGGTCAAAAATTGGCTATGCTAAAAAAAGCTGTAAATTTGTCAAAAATAAATTATTCAGCATAAGAATTCTTCATGCACATCTGAAATATATCTGAAACAAGTGTGCAAAGAATTCAAATAAAACAATGAAAGCACTAGGAGGACTTGATTTCATAAAGTATGCACTACCAGCCGTATTGTATATTAGCGATGGTTGAAAAATGTCTAAGTTGAAAAATGCTGTAAATTTGTCAAAAAAATTTTTTTCACCAATAAAATTCTTTATGCACATCTTCAATATGTCTGTAACATGTCTGCAAAGTATTGAAAAGAATTACTGAAAGCCCCAGGAGGAGTTGGATTTCACAAAGTATGTACTATCAACCATAATTGAATATAAGCAGAAATGGTCAAAATTGGCTAAGTTTAAAAAGCTGTAAATTGTCAAAACTAAAATTTTCAGCATAAAAATTCTTCATGCACATCTTCAATATATCTGGAACAAATCTGCAAAGAATTAAAAAGAAACAATGAAAGCCCTAGGAGGAGTTGATTTCACAAAGTATGCACTACCAACCATTATTGTATGTAAGCAATAGTCAAAAAATGGCTAAGTTAAAAAATGCTGTAAATTTGTCAAAAAATACCTTTTCAGCATTATAATTCTTCATGCACATCTTCAATATGTCTGTAACATGTCTGCAAAGTACTGAAAAGAAATACTGAAAGCCATATGAGGAGTTGATTTCACAAAGTATGTATGTAAGCAATAGTCGAAAAATGGCAAAGTTAAAAAATGCTGTAAATTTGTCAAAAATTATTTTTTCAGCATTATAATTCTTCATGCACATCTTCAATATGTTTGTAATATGTCTGCAAAGTACCGAAAAGAAATACTGAAAGCCCTAGGAGGAGTTGATTTCACAAAGTATGTATGTAAGCAATAGTCGAAAAATGGCAAAGTTAAAAAATGCTTTAAATTTGTCAAAAATTATTTTTTCAGCATTATAATTCTTCATGCACATCTTCAATATGTCTGTAACATGTCTGCAAAGTACTGAAAAGAAACACTGAAAGCCCTAGGAGGAGTTGATTTCACAAAGTATGCACTACCAACCATTATTGAATATAAGCAATTATAGAAAATTTGCTAAGTTAAAAATGCTTTAAATTTGTCAAAAATGATTTTTTTTTTCAGCATGACAATTGTTCATGCACATCTGCAATATATCTGAAACATTTCAGCAAAATATTAAAAGGAAACAGTGAAAGCTGTAAGAGGAGTTGATTTCACAAAGTATGTACTTTCAGTACTATGGCAAACATATTACAGGAAGACTTAAAAAGTCCCATAACTCTTGCAATACTGACCCTTTGGCCCCTAAATTCATACCACACATGTATTGTCTGATGGTGCAAGTGTGGTGAAAATTTGAAACAAATCAGGCAAAAGCTACTCAAGTTATTCAGCAAAGATTTCCAAATGTTGACGGAATGACGGAATCACGGAGTCACGGAATCACGGAATGACGGAGTGACGGAATGACGGAATGACGGACAGGCTGAAAACAGTATACCCCCCTAAAACTTCGTTTTGCGGGGGGTATAAACAGTATACCCCCCTAAAACTTCGTTTTGCGGGGGGTATAATAAAAAATTTCCAGCCTTTAGCCATCTTCTGTGACTGTTAAGGCTGGTTTGTGTCAGACCTGTTCAAAGACCACATTGTTGGGTTTCCCATGAGGCGGCTCAAATATCCAATACATAGCAATAGTCATTTGTCATCAGAATAACAGAGACTTTTATCTTTGCCCAGCAAACCAAGACTAAAAGCTTCAAACTCCTGGGATACTCAGTTTGTAATACCATGGCTAAATTGTTTGGTTTAGCTTTTTTTCTTATGTAACACACACCCTGTCCATTATCTCTTCACTGTGGACTATGCAGTAATTATACGGCTAGGCCACCCTCCCCAGAGGATGGAGCGGAGTGAGGCATGAATACAAATAAGTGGTGTATTTCAAAACATTTTTAAAGCAAATGTCATTATGTGTAAAGGTTTCATTAATAGTTTCAAAATGATTTCATTAAAGTAAGTTCCATGCGTAACAAAGATCATGCAGTCATACCAGTGCTTACGATATGTAACATACACTGGTCCAAGCACTTGTAAATATGGATTCCAATCTCTATGGGTGTCACATAGATCAAACGTATTGTATCTGAACACAACTGGAATATAAACACAAAACTTTCTCAATGCAGTGAATGATGCATTTACACATATCAAACTGTCATATCTATTACATGTAAAGCTCCTGGTAAATGAGCATTGTAAGCAAAATCTAATGCTTCAAACCCAAGTTGAATCCACCACAACAAGTTATTTCCCTAAAATTTCTAATTAATAATGAAACTAAAATTGTTTATCAGGAAAAACATTGCATATCAAAACTGAAACCACATATGTAATATGTAAAAACATGACTACACAAGACATAAAGCTGAAATCCAACACTGTTGTTACCTTGGTGTCAAGGAAACGGCATTGCCTGCCACACCTACCCCACTGATCAAATTAAAGTCCACTGTGCAATATACAAATAAAATACACATTACAAAAACTTGCCCATACAGAGATTTTTTCAGCTGTAAAAAATTGATTTCATTCGAAAAATTTTGATATTTTTAATAATTTTGATCAAAACATTGGTTGTGGGTACACATTCCTGTTGTCGCCGTTCAAACGAGTGCCCACAATCTATGGTTTGGAACAAAAATAATAAAATAGGTTTAACCCTGTAAATCCCAGTTTTTCTATATAAACGTGAGGTTTAAGGGGTATACATTTCACGGACACGTTTTCCTGATGAACATTACAAAGCCTTGGCAAAATGCTTCAGCTTTTTGGCCATAAAAATGATAACTTTTAGTCAATAATTGCAGTGTTTTGTTTTCTTTTTAGTCATCTTTGTTCAAAACATGCATGTTCTTTATATATTGAGGCAGTCGTTATTGCAATTTTTATCAGGAAAAAAATAGGCAAAAATATGACTGTAAGGGAATATGCTTTATTACTGAAAGACAATGTGTTCGCCTTTTTCAAAGTGATGACATAACACTTTTTGTAGAGAAAACAAAATGCTATTAACAATCACTACACAAAGATGCAGATAAAAAAAAAAAACAGTTTTAATGAAATTTCAAACATGTAGTAACCAACGACAGAAGTTAATTGAAGTTTAATTTTAGCCCTTCTATATATATAACACAAACAATTTGAGTACCATCCAAAGGTTGCAAAACATCAAAAACAACTTTCACTATATGATGCCACTGATTATTAGCCTATAATGTTATTTTCAGAATTAGTGTATACAAATAAAACGTACTTACACAAGATTTAGATCAGCAATTAATAATTGAGCCGCCTCGTGGGAAAACCAACAATCTGCATAGGCGAAAACAAAGACGCAGATCAGCTTCGCGGTAACCGCGAAGCTGATCAGCGCCTTTGTTTTCGCTACTCGGATAGTACAATTCCTCTTCTACTTAAATCCGAAATTTCAAGCTTCTAGCTCTTTTCTGTGCTTGTACAGGTCGGTTTGTGTCGGACCTGTTCGGAAACCACATTGTTGGTTTTCCCACGAGGCGGCTCAATTTATGTATATGTGTATGAATAGTCAGAAGGTGGAATGTACCATACATGAGCTACAACCTAGACCATTGTTAGTATAGATAAATAAGCCACGTCATGAGAAAACAAACAATGTGGCCTCCAAACAGGTTTGATGCAAAACCAGTCTTTACATTCACAGAAGCAAGCTAGAAACTTGAAATTTTGGATTTAAGTAGAAGAGGAATTGTACTATCCATGTAGCGAAAACAAAGGTGCTGATCAGCTTCGCAGTTACTGCGAAGCTGATTGGCGCCTTTGTTTTCGCATATGCAGAATGTTGGTTTTCTCTTGAAGCAGCTCAAATAATTGATACAAAATTTATAAAATAAACTGTAACTCTACAATAATACAGTGATGAAATATAAACTTAAGTAATTAATACATTTGTCAGAAAATAAATACACATAATAGCTTTTACCTGGGACTGGGATGTATATATTTCCTGTATAAAATTATTACAAAATTAATGCTCTAAAATATTCATTTGAGCAAGAAATACTTTAAATCAGTGTAATTCATTTGGGCAAGAAATACTTTAAATCAGTGTAACTCATTTGGGCAATAATACTTTAAATCAGTGTAACTCATTTGAGCAAGAATACTTTAAATCAGTGTAACTCATTTGGGCAAGAATACTTTAAATCAGTGTAACTCATAGTCATTTGAGCAAGAAATACTTTAAATTGGTGTAGCTCGGTTGATTAAGAAATAATTTAAATCGGTGTTACTCATTTGAGCAAGAAATACTTCAAATCAGTGCAACTCATTTGAGCAAGAAATACTTTAAATCAGTGCAACTCATTTGAGCCAGAAATATCTGAAAGCTCAACGTGAGTCTGAAACTGTTATTTAGACACAAAAGGGTGCAGAAATAGTAAAGATCCAGACACAATGAGTTACAGAAAACTACACTCATCTGTCAAAAAACACAGTAGAAAATCTGTTGCATTACTTTTGCATGTCACTCAGCTGAAGCTGCTTACACCCTCTTTCACTCGAGTTTGCCATTTGAAAATTTGCTTTAGACACAGCAAACTCGAGTGAAAGGGGATGTATTGGATATGTCTTGTTAGCATGAACACATCAAAAGTCTGGCAATTCCATGAAGTAGCATATGAAAGGAAAATCAAGATGACGTGAGCCGCATCATGAGAAAACCAGAGTTTTGCCTATGCGAAAACAAAGGCGCAGATCAGCTTCGCAGTAACTGCGAAGCTGATCAGCGCCTTTGTTTTCGCTATTCGGATAGTACAATTCCTCTTCTACATATAGCCAAAATTTCAAGCCTCTAGCCTGATTCTGTGACTGTACAGGCCCGATTTGTGTAGCACAATGTCGAAAACCCCGAAGACCGGTTTTCTCGTGTCGTGGCCCATATACCACAAGTTTCCTGTTACACTTTGGTTGCACTCAGAATTAAATTTTTTACTGTTAAAATCTGAATGTATACCCTTCTATGTGTTACTTCATGGATTTGCCTGACTTATGACACCCCAGATGTCAAAATCAAGCTAAAGTGTTTTAAGAGGAACCAGACAGAAAGGAATCGACTATAAAACTATCAGCTTCAAAACTTGATCACACCATGCAATGATTATTTCAAGAAAGGTTGGGATATACAAACACGCATAAGACTAAAACATGTGAAACACACGGGCTATGCAGAGACAGCCAACGTAACTGAGAACAACAAATGAGCCGTCTTGTGAGAAAACCAACAATGTAGTTTCTGACCAGGTCTGACACAAACCAGCCTGTACCATCAAAGGAAAAGGTTAGAAGCTTCAAATTTTGGATTTTGAGAGTAGAGGAATTGTTCTATCCAAGTAGCAAAAACAAAGGCGCTGATCAGCTTTGCGGTTACCACGAAGCTGATCTGCGCCTTTGTTTTCGCATATGCAGATTGTTGGTTTCTCATGAGGCTGCTCAAACACAGATAAATCAATATAAGATTGTAAGATGCAAATACCTGTCTAGGAACAACTTATAACAACTAATAATCAAATATCAATTTGATCCCCAAACAGGTATTCATCACTTTTGCTTTATCTACTGGTTCCCAGCTCACTGAAATCAATATTGGAACTAGAGGTATTCAAAACCTCCCTTGGATTATTGATTTTTCTCTCAGGGGGTTATGGTTACCTGTATTTCCAATATTGATTAAGTTTAAGCTGGGAACAAGCATATAATGCAAAAATGGTGAATAGGTATTTGTTATTGTAGCTTATTGACATTACGAAAACACGCCTATGCAATATATGTGAGATTTTTTTTCAGTTGAAAATTGAAAATTTCACGAGAAAATTTTTTATATTTTTAATATATATGCTCAAAACATACATTGTGGGTACACGTTAAAACCGCCTCGCTGAGGCGGTTCTAACAAGTACCCACAATGTATGGTTTGGATCAAAAATTAGGTACACCCCTGCAAACCCCAGTTTTACTATATAAAAGTGGGGTTTAAGGGGGTATTCATTGCACGGCCATGTTTTCCTGATGATTTCATCTGTGTTTATCATTCTCAGTCACACTGGTTATCTCTGGATAACTGATGCGTAAAAGACACACCAAGATATACTCACTAGTATCTTCAGAAGATGGCGACCCCATGGTATCTTTCTTCTTGTTAGATCGCCGTTTTTTCTTCCTTCTGCCCTTGCCGGGTTTCTCGATTTCGCTGCCCTCAGAGTTACTGAGGGCCCTGCTGAGCCTGCTGGTCAGGTTGGCACTATTGTTACTGTTTTTAGCACTATTGTTGTTACTTTTGGCACTAGGACTTTGATTTGTGATGTTTCGTCGCTTTAGGAAGGTGTATCGCCTTCTTTTCCTCTGAATGTCACTGAAACAGAACACATGTATACAGTGATACTATCATGCTAGCCTATCCAACAGACATTGCTTCCCTGAGTTATCTGATTTTGCGTTCATCAGGCTGATAAGCACATTTTTCAGTAACTGCACAGCTAATAAGCGCCTTTGTTTTTGCTACATAATTCCTCTTCTTTGTAAATCCAAAATTTCAAGCTTCTAGACATCTTCTGTACCTGCACAAGCTGGTTTGTGTCAGACCTGGTCGGAAACCCTGGACAGCTACTGCACAGCTGATCAGCGCCTTTGTTTCTCTACACGGATAGTAAAATTCCTCTACTGCTTAAATCCAAAATTTCAAGCTTCTAGCCCTCTTTGTGACTCAGTACAAGCCAGTTTGTGTTGAGCCTGGTCAGAAGTCCCAAAGACCAGTTTTCTTGTATTGTGGCTCTGACAAATAAAGAAAGCAATTTTGCAGCAAATACAAAACCCAAGACTTACGTATCAGGCCCTGTGGCAGCATCAGCTGTGGGTGGGGTAGGATTCTGTCTGCCCTGGGGCTGTTGTAATGCTGTAGCATTAGCCTTAGGCATCTCATACAGTTCTCTCCCTTCCTTCGGGTCATGTGACCTCCCCTCCTTTTGGTCATGTGACCTCCCCTCCTTGTCATGTGACCTGTATTGAGTGACAGGTGAGAGGGGAGTTGTACTGGATGCTCCAGAAGGCAGTCTATTTGTGTCAATTATCTGATTTTTGCTCGAACTGGCTCGTCTATTGGCCGACTTCTGGGGTCGAAGGTTACCCGAGGTTGGCAGGTTGCTGGCGGAGATGGTCTTAGAGGGTGATGGTTGTTCTGCTCCAGGGGGTGGGGATAGGTTCAGGAAATAGCGTCCTGTGGGCAGTGGTATACGACTGGTTGGACCAGATTTCTTGGCTATGGAGATCTGCAGCATACAAAAAGAAATACAGTGAGTGACAAGCAGGAACACATGCTTTCTGATTATATCAGACTATGCTCCCAGCAGGCACATGACGTCATGATGACGTCAGATCGACGTCGATGCGACGTTATGACGTCGCATCGACGTTGATATGACGTCATCATGACATCATGTGCCCGCTGGGCTGTATGTTTGAAATAAAGAACCCTAAGTGATTACCTTTATCTACATGCAAAAACTAGGTAAAACTGCTGATGTACATATTTTCTAAATACTAAACAACAACCAAGACATTTAAACAACATGCTTTACAGGTCAAAAGTTCAACTGGTCTATTTTGACCTATCATTCGAGCTAATGACTGGGGGAAATGAGCCGCCTCATGAGAAAACCGGATTTTTGCCTAGGCAAAACCGGCTTCGCAGTAACTGCAAAGCTGGTCAAGTCTTTGTTTTCGCTACACAGATATACAATTCCTCTATTTTCTAAATCCAAAATTTTCAGCTTCTAGCCATTCTTCTGTCTCTGTACAGTCTGGTTTGTGTCAGACCTTGGCGGAAACCCCGAAGCCCCGTTTTCTCGCGTCGCGGCTCAAATAAACTTTTCAATATGTCTAAATACATAGGAAAGTAGCAGTATCAAGGTATTACCAGATTCATATGTTTTAACTGTTCCACTTTCTCCTCCTCAGCCTGTCTTGACTTGAGACTCATGTTACTGCCCGCCGAGAACTGCCTCAGTTCACCCCTGCTGTCCTTAGTCACCGTCATGTGCAGGCTCACCGTGGTCGTGTTGTGAGCTGTGGAAGCCTGGGGGGCTGACCTGCTACCTGGCTGGGTTGGGGTCACACTGGGGCGTTTCTTGGGGAGATTCATGGCTGGTCTGTTAGCTGGAAGTTTAAGAGTCCAAAAAATAAACAAAAAGAAAACATGCTCAGCTTTATAGACTGCAACCACTTTTTAATACAAACTTAGAGGAGTTAACTTAGAGAAATGCTTTTTGATGCAGATAAAACAGAATAAACAGCATTATTATATATTCGCAGTTTGCCTGAAAAATTGAAATGTTATGTTTGATTTGATGGATTCTATTAAGTTTTGATCTCAAAGTCAACAGTATTTCAGTCATGTCAATGCTTCCTGCCTTGCTTATGGCACAACTTTGAGCAAGTGGGATTCAAACTCAGGATTTTCTTATTCCAGTTTTATGTCCTTTCATGATTATTTCTGCTCATATGAGACAGGCCAATAAGTAGGTGTAGATCCCCGAGAAAAAATGCCTGGCATACCCGAAGGCAGAACTTGGCTGTTCTCAAATGTGCCTCGTGTGGTGCTCAAACCCACACAAGACAGAGTGGTGAGACCTCCTGACTCTGAGTCAAGTGCTTTATCACTTGGCAATCATGCTCCGCTCAGTTGAGAAGAAAAAACAACACTTTAATATGTATTCATACATTCTCTGACAGGTCCTAGTTCCCTTTTATTTTGACTTGACACCAGATCCTTCTTATTCTGGTTGATGAAGTTCCTTCCATTGTTATATCTGTTACCATTGGCGCCAGCATTGGTGGCCGTCGAATCATTTGAGTTGTTGCGGCTAAACTGGCGGGCATTGCCACCGCTGTCGTTACCAAGACGACCAGGTCTGTTGTTGTTCTGGTTCCCTGGACCACTGATACTGAAAGGAGAATATACTGTTTGATTAAGTGATATTTCAAATCAAATCACATTTAAGGTCATTTCGAGCCAGGTTATCCTAAGTACACTGTACCTATACAAGCCTCACAGAGGCAGGTCGCCCATTATTTTAGTGCACACTTTTCACCATGAAAAGACCCATATTCTTCTTGAATAAGCCGAAGAGGACTGATAGCCATACACTATGACCAAATGCTCATAAAACAGGGGTCAATGCCAGGCATACTTGTGTATCAGTCAAACACACTATGGTTTGAGATGCCTAGCCCTAGTCAATATGGGGAGATAATACATACACGCCGCACTACGAGAATACCGGTTTTTCGTTTACGCAAAAAAAAAGACACAGATCAGTTGTGCAGTAACTGTTTTGTTTTGCATGGATAGTACAATTCCTCTTCTTTTTAAATCTGGAATTTCAAGCAACTAGCCTCCATCTGTGACTGTACAGGCGGTTTTGTGTCAGACCTGGATCTGAAACCCTGAATCCCTTTTTTTGGCGTACGAAAGTGTATCGTATGTGACAATGTGTTGCAGACTCCCAGGCTACTTGCTCTATGGATCAATCGCCACATATGGCACATTCTTTCACTGAAATTTTGCACTCTTCGGCTAACTTGAAAAGAGCAAGTTCTTAGCATAAAACTCGCTAAAGAATGAAATAAAGACTTAAATATACATATACTAGATAAAGCCTTTGATATCTTCTTTCAAGTACCTGTTACTCCTAGACACAGGTTTGGTAGGATTTCTAGGTATCCTAGGTCCACCCCGTATACTCCTAAGGTACCTCCTAACACTGTCCCTCACCCCCTGCAGACTGTTGTGTTCCGACAGGATGAGACGGGACCATGGGTTGTGATCTATAAAGTCAATTGCTGCTACAGCCACGGCTCGGCCAACCTGAAACACATTCGGTCAATCATGAAACCTGGTTCCGAGGTTATAAAACTTTTTTCATGCTCAGCTCAGCTGAGACTAAAATTTATCCTGCTCATAAATGTTAAAATGCCAACAATTGTTGGCATTTTAACATTTATTAGCAGGATAAATTACTAGTTTTTGAGTTTTGAACCTGAATTTTCCACTAATATTGATTATTTCAACATTTATGAGCAGTTGAAATTTCATGCTCAGCTGAGCTGAGCTTAAAAAAAGTTTTATAACCTTGGGGCCTGGCCTCTAATAGCACATTCTCTATAAAGAATGGCATCATATCATCATCATCATCATCATCATCATCATCATCATCATCATCATCATCATCATCATCATCATCATATTTTTTCTGTTAATAACCAATTGGAGTGACTGGGCATTTGCATGGTACAGTACTTCTGTCAAAGCTGTAATAGAGACAATTGGCTGGACAGAGTCATCCTTTCTTTGAAATTTAACCAGTACTGTGTGACAAACAATATGTGAAACTAAACAACTGGCTATGTCAATTTTTTGGTTGAATTGGCCTGTTCTAACCACTCACCTCTTCAAAGTGTGCCTGCGTGTATTTTGGTGGGAACCCAGCGAGAGGGGGTGGGGTAGCTCTGCCGTCATCACCATAGGCAGCCGGGACTGGGTTCACCATCCGCCCGGTGTTGTAGTTACATTCCAGTGTATAACTGAAAGTAAAGTCACAAATCCATGTAATTTGATAGGAGCTCATCTGATTATGGATGTGTTCTTTGTGCAATATAAGTTTCAAAGGATAATCTATGGTTTTGTAGCCCTCAAGTTTATTTATTACAAATAGCTTTTTTCAGGCTAACCTCAAATACATGTACTTGTTATCTGAGAGTAGCAGAAATTTCATTTATATCCTCGGGCAGAGGACCACAATGAATATTGTTATTCATCAACATTCTCTTGTCTGCCAGACTACAGACATGGCCAGTAAATCAAGACACACTTATACATGCACATACATAAGAACCACTGTTCAAACAATGTTCTCTTTACCTGTGTATAATCCAAATAGCCTTGTAGATGGCCACTCTACCACTGCCTTCCTTAGACATGCCGTCTCTTTTGTCCTTAGTGTACATATTTCTCTCCGTGAAGTTACAGTCCGTAAAGTCATATCATAGTTACCTGTGTATAATCCCAATAGCCTTGTAGATGTCCACTCTGCCACTGCCTTCCTTAGACATACCATCTCTCTTATCCTTAGTATTTCTCTCTGTGAAGTTACAGCCGGTAAAGTCATATCATAGTTACCTGTGTATAATCCCAATAGCCTTGTAGATGGCCACTCTGCCACTGCCTTCCTTAGACATACCATCTCTCTTATCCTTAGTGTACATACATGTATTTCTCTCTGTGAAGTTACAGCTGGTAAAGTCATATCATAGTTACCTGTGTATAATCCCAATAGCCTTGTAGATGGCCACTCTGCCACTGCCTTCCTTAGACATACCATCTCTCTTATCCTTAGTGTACATACATGTATTTCTCTCTGTGAAGTTACAGCTGGTAAAGTCATATCATAGTTACCTGTGTATAATCCCAATAGCCTTGTAGATGGCCACTCTGCCACTGCCTTCCTTAGACAAACCATCTCTCTTATCCTTAGTGTACATACATGTATTTCTCTCTGTGAAGTTACAGCTGGTAAAGTCATATCATAGTTACCTGTGTATAATCCCAAAAGCCTTGTAGATGGCCACTCTGCCACTGCCTTCCTTAGACATGCCGTCTCTTTTGTCCTTAGTGTACATATTTCTCTCAGTGAAGTTACAGCCGGTAAAGTCATATCATAGTTACCTGTGTATAATCCCAATAGCCTTGTAGATGGCCACTCTGCCACTGCCTTCCTTAGACATCCCATCTCTCTTGTCCTTAGTGTACATATTTCTCTCAGTGAAGTTACAGCCGGTAAAGTCAAAGTGAGCAGTGTTCATTGAGATGAGTTTTGGATATAGCATGTTCTCAACCTGGTAAAATAAAAATACCCAACATTAATGCAAGGTTCTACTTATCATAATTTCAGGATATGAGCCGACAATAATGCGGTTTTCGAACAGTTCTGACACAAACCGGCCTGAACAGTCACAAAAGATGGCTAGAGACTGGAAATTTTGGATTTATACAGTAGAGGAATTGTACTATCCCTGTAGCGAAAACAAAGACGCTGATCAGCTTCGCGGTTACCGCGAAGCTGATCTGCGTCTTTGGTTTCACATATGCAGATTGTTGGTTTTCTCATGAGGCAGCTCAAATCATACAAGCTGAACACAGACGGAAAGGAATACCAGAGTTATCTCATTCTTTTAAATACTGAACTTATGCACCTATAATTATTGCAAATTAAGATCTTATCGTTTCAATTCTGTGTTTATCACTTTTCTGGCATCACCTGTTTTGTTGGGGTTTTTTTTTCTTGTTTCTTTTGTTTATTTTTCTAAAGGTAGTTTAAGCTTTGTCTAAGTCTAAGAAGAAAATAGCCAAAACAATAATTTAATGAAATCTAGAGGTGGCCTCATTACCTGTGTGTCCTCGTTTTCAATATAATTTCCATAAATAAAACATCCTCTTTTAGATGCATGGCCATGAAGATCCACATAGAAAGCTATCCCACTATCATTTGGCCCAATTTCCTTCAGGCTTGGAACAGCAAGATGTGGCGCATTATTGTTACTGAAATAATTTGGAGTATTGTCCCCTTCATCTTCCGAGCCTTCGTTGCCGAGATGCTCCGTATTGGGGTCCTCACTGTCTGAATCTATGATATTTTGACTCATCATCGTGAAACTTTTTGATAATCTCCCTTTATAATCGTCTGAGGTCGTCATTTGAGAGAGTCTTAATCTCAGTTCGCTGTCAACCTGTCGTTCTTGTTCCGGATATATAAAACTACTCGTGGAAGACATAATCCGTATGGAATCGGCGAGGTTTGATTTTTCAGGATTAAGTTTATCACCTTGTGGTGAATCATTACCATCCAAATCAGCAAGGTTTAATGGTTCAACTTGTGGGAATGTATGTTTAACTTGATTCACGGATGGTTGCACACTATACCTGGGAGTGACAGGAAATTTTCCGGAATTGTTTCCATTAACGTCTCTATATCTGGAAGACAACTTTGGGTTGTTAGTTGTGTAGGAAGGTGAAACAATGCCATTCTGTAGGTATCTGTTATTTCTAATACTGTCATGTCTCCCTGAGGCCCTGGGGGTCAGGGAGGGGGAGGAAGCACCATGGTCACCATGGTGACCAGTTTTGTTGTCGCCATGGTGATCTTTTGAGGTAGGAGTGTCATCAACTTTAATATGTAAATAACTTTCATTACTTCTAGTACTCAGAGGTGTCTGGAAGTGACTTTGTCTATAATTATGGTGACTATTATGGTGACCATGACCTTCCCTGTGTCTGTGGTTGTCATGGTGATCGTAACTATGGTCAGTATCCACGTGTGAATCCTCCACATCATATCCATTTTCATGTCCATTCTGATATTTACTCTTATCATATTTGTGATTTCTATTATTATTCTGATCATCATGGTGTCTACTGTGGTCTCCGTGGTGATGTCCTTCATTTCCATGGTGATGACCTTTGCCATCATCATGATGACCTTTGCTGTCATGGTGATGACCTTTCTCATGAGAATTGCTTTCATCATTTTGTTCCCCATGCTTGTTGCTGTGGTGATGATGGTGGTGATGATGATGGTGGCCATCATGTTTTTCCTTCAAATTATTCGACTCACGACTAGATAACACAAATCCTCCGGGGAAGTTTATATGAATATTCACATTATCCTCAGTTGGTACTACTCTATTCATAACATGATGGTACACTAAAAGGCTTTTTGACGCATAAATAGAAGGATGGTATTCTACACTGGGGTCAAGATACAGTCTATTAAGATTCACACCCCGCTGGTCTGTCCTATAATGCCCCCGCGAGACACCATCAGGGTTTAGCATCGGTATAAGTTTGAATACAAAATGTTTCCGCAGTGATTTGGCACGTGGGTCATTTTCTCTGAGTATAAAGTCTAGAAAACCGTTAAATACTGCACTGGCAGGAGACTCCCCGGGGTGAACACGGCTGCTCAACAAAAACACCTGGAAACATTTGACAGATGAGCCGCGTCATGAGAAAACCAACAATGTGGTTTCTAAACAGGTTCGACACGAACCGAGCTGTACAAATACAGAGTATGGCTAGAGGCTGGAAATAATGGATTTAGAAAATACAGGAATTGTACTGTGTACTGAAAACAAAGGCGCTAAATACCAGCTTCGCAGTTACTGCAAAGCTGTTTTGCTCCTTTGTTTTCGCATACACCAAATGTTGTTTTTTTTATCATGACACGACTCAAATTTAGAGAAAATGACTAAATAACTTTCAAAAAAATGACTGACAAATTAACTTAATCTTAAACTATCTTTAAATGCATCTTTCACAAAAATGTGTAATAAAATCCAGTTTCTGTTGATAAAAAATATTGATTATCTATGTTTTCTTATAATAATATTAAGCGCATTATCCATTTATTTCACAAATTTCAGTAACTTTTCCTATACATGTATCAGCTTGATTTTTCTATAGGACTTGGCTGGAAAACAATAAGATCATGTATTGAAATGTCTAAAACATTACAAGGCTCACCCGTTTTCCTTTGAATTTTTTACACCTTTCAGTTTTCTCTGGAAACAGATTGACATCGAAGTGAGGCTCGTTCTCGTTCAACATTCCGTGGCAAGACGTTATTGTGACTAGGTCGATCCTCTGCCGATCCATAGAATGACACAGCAGTTCACGGTGGTAGTATATACTGTCTTTTGGGCTGAAATTGAAAAATAAGCAATATTTGCTATATAAAACATTTTGTGGCAAAATAACTAGGTCGATTCTTGGCTGGTCCATTGATTGACTTAATAGCTCATAATGGTATTATATACTTTCCTTGGGGGCTGAAAGTTATTAATCACTATATGAGCCAATCAATGAAAAAAAAAATCCTTTTACTGGATTTTCCAAAGTAACCATGCGATTGTTAATGAATAACTGTATTAAAAAAAATCCAGACTAAAATTGAAATTAACAAATGCTGGCACCTAATATTTTCATCACTAGATCACTATAATTTATGCACACTTTCATAATGAAGCTTGTGTCAAGGTCAGCTACATAATATTTAACATTTTCTCTGTTTTTTGTCTGGTGCCAAAAAGCTGAGTAATAGAGCAACATGACTATTTTAATTTTGTCTTGCAACTGAGCTGCATTGTCGCTTTCAGTCAGTCAAAACAACAGGCTTACTCAAGATGCTTTTATTTTCTACCTCTTTCTCCACAAGAAACAAATGTGGCGCGTCATGAGAAAACCAACTTTTTTAATTTTGTCTTGCAACTGAGCTGCATTGTCACTTTCAGTCAGTCAAAACAACAGGCTTACTCAAGATGCTTTTATTTTCTACCTCTTTCTCCACAAGAAACAAATGAGGCGCGTCATGAGAAAACCAACTTTTTGCATATGCAAAAACAAAGATGCTAATCAGCTTTGCGGTAACCGCAAAGCTGATCAGCGTCTTTGTTTTTGCTACAGCCATAGTACAAATCCAAAATTTCCAGCCTCTAGCCTTTTTCTACGCTTATACAGCTTGGTTTGTGTCGGACATGTTTGGAAACCACATTGTAGTTTTTCTCACAACGCAGCTCAAAATGTACACCATTCCTTACCTCTGTGAAGTGAGATTCTTACAATGCTGATATCGCACGTCAAGTTCCTTCAGCTGCTCTTGGCTCTCCGTGTACGACCAGGGGTAGCAAAATACGAAGTAGGTTGTGGCCCCACGGAACTCTAGGAAGCGGTAGGTGAAGCTCAGAATGAATTGGCCGTCTACAGTCTGTCAAAATAGATAAAATGAGCCGCATCATGAGAAAATCAACAAAGTGGTTTCCGAACAGGTTTGATACAAACCGAGCTGTACAAGCCCAGAAGATGGCTAGAGGCTGGGAATTTTGAATTTAGAAAGTAGATGAGTTGTATTATCCGTGTAGCGAAAACAAAGACGCAGATCAGCTTCGCAGTTACTGCGAAGCTGATCTGCGTCTTTGTTTTCGCATATGCAAAATGTTGGTTTTCTCATGATGCGGATCAAATAATAAGTTTCATCAAAAACAAGGCTTAGACATGCAAGAAAATAGCTTTGTCAGACTAGAACCAAATAGAGGTATCAAACTTAATGAAGTAAACAGAAGATGGCATTTTTACACTTTTAAGAAAGTATACATGTAATAAGAATAACTTTCTAAAATCAAAACCTTTTAAAATTCATTATTGAAGGCTAACTCAGTAAATTATATCAATGGCTTCTATTATATAACCTAAGATTTTCATTGATTTGATAATTCAAGTGCACATGTAAAAACAAACGCAAATATCAATTGCATATTTGATCCTTGTCATGAGAAAACTGGATTTTGGCCTATGTTTAAACTGCACAGCTGATCAGCGCCTTGTTTTCGCTACATGGACAGTACAATTACTCTTCTCCTAAATGCGAAATTTCAAGCTTCTAGCCATCTCTTGTAGCTGCACTGACCAGCTTGTATCAGACCTCGTCGGAAACCCAGAGAACCGTTTTTTTCGCATCACGGCTCATTTGTTAATTGTCTCTGTTTTATCACACTAAGACATCCAATCACATAACCAGCACCTACCTCAAAAGTTGGTCTGTCTCTGATTCTCTCCCACTTAGACCTCCCTGGTATCGTCCTTGTAAATGGTGCATGACCTTGGCTGTACAGTTTTCCCTGACGATTCATGTTCACGATGTTAATCTTGATCAGGCGACCAGGATTCCAGCCTCGAATGCCAAAATAAAACCAAGACCTGAAAATATGTTTTGAATTTTACCGTTTGGGTGCAACATACATGTAGAAGATTTTTATGATCACATTTTTTTTTTCTTTTTTTTTTTTCATGTAAAATCCCATTAGCATTAGTGACCATGCTATGTATAGCCTTCATTTTAGCTTAAGTAGCTTAACTAGCTTTTGTAGCTTTTTTTCTCTTGTGCATGATATGTGACATACCTGCAAAATTGTTGCCACCTTTTAAATGAAGTCTGACCTTGATAGCTCAGCCCTGTTTGCCATTCAGGGCTCAGTTTTTCAAAATGAAAGACATTGTTAGTTAGCGATTCCTTAAAATTTCAAACATAAATATTACAAATACACTGTTATTTTTTGTTTATACAATGTGAGAATCCTTGGCAATGCAAAGGACGCTCACATTTAACAGTGTATTTGCTTATGCAGTCACAAAGTTTTGACCAACTGGCCCCAGATCTTCTAATTATTTTAAAAATAGACTCACTATATTCATTTGAAATAATTTTTACCTGTTTCCATTTTCAAATTCCGTCCCAGCACAGTCAGGTTTGGTCCAAACATTGAACTCATAGTCTGGCTTTGGCTCTACGCTACCATAGTATTTTCCTCCCCCTACAAGTAATGTTTCAAGCATATAATCATATGAGCCTTCACATGAGAAAACCAATTCCAACACAAACTGGCCTGGACAGTCACAGAAATAAGCTAGAAGCTTTAAACTTTGGATGACAGTAGAAGAGGAACTGTACTATTTGTGAAGGGAAAACATTTATCACTTGTATGACATGCTATGTACACCACTTGTTTAAAACTAATTTTTTTTTAAATGCCAAAGCTCAAGCCATACCTGAATCTTCTTCATCGTCGTCCTTGCTCACTTTTTCCACCCTGGCCAAGTTACCGGAGTCAAACTTGGAGGTGAATAGCAGGCCTCCACACCTAAACTCCATTTTTACTCAACCACAGTAGCTGTACATCACCTAAAAAACATCAATAATTTTAAAAGCCTTCAAATGAAAAAAAAAACAACAATTTTGGTTTGCAACCCGGGCCCAGTTGTTCAAAACTAACCACTTCGTTAGTTAACGTTTCGTAAAAATTTCAAACATTAATAATACAAATACACTGTCATTTTTTGTTGAAAAAATGTGAGAATCCTTTGCACTGCAAAGGATTCTCACATTTTTTCAACAAAAAATAACAGTGTATTTGTTAATTTAGCTGATATTTGCTTAACAAATTTATGTGTTAACGATATCGTTAAGCTAACGATGCTTTGAACAACTGGCTCCCGGTCTGACACAAACCAGCCGATAGGGTCACAGACCCAGGCTAGAAGTTAGAAATTATGGATTTAAGAAGAAGAGGGATTGTACTATCTGGGGAAAGAAAACAAAGATGCTGATTAGCTGTGCAGCTTCTACACAGCTGAGCTGAGCCTTTGTTTTCATCCATATATGTATGTTAATTGTTGGTTATCTTATTTGGCAGCTCAATTATATCCCTTTTGAGAGAACACCAATATAGAAATCAAATCATTCTAATTGAATTTAAAGCAAGGATGGTACAGGATTCATATTTGTTTCAGTCAATGAAGTTTTAATTATTTATGACCATTAAAATGTTTACACCAATTAAGGGTTTGAAACTATTTAACTATTTATGGATAAAAAAAACTTCAAAGGCTCTGTCATGTGGACAAGGAATAAAAATCTAAGAAAAAAAAAATGCTCAGCTATTTCAACGATTTAATGATCACCCTTTTAAAATTATTTGCCTCTTTGATCAATTAGACACATTATTTATCTATAATTGTTCATAATATTTTTTAGCTAATTTAGAGTCAAAATCCATTAACAACCTTTTTGGCTTTACAAAACAATTCACTTCTAAGTAATTCTTAAGAAAGGCAAAACTACATGAAACCTTAGCATTCTACTCTTCTGAATTTCTTTCTGATTGCGCCATTTCCTGATCATTGCTTACTTTTATCGTTCTATCCCATGACAATTGTTTTATGGAACCCGCTCCCAGCAGAAATTGTTCTTTTAGCAGATCTTGACTCCTTCAAGAGGGAGGTGAGCAAGATCAACTATTCAATGCCATAGAGAGAAATGTTGTTTTCTAGCCTACTTTTAATCTCTCATCTCTACTAACAATCTAACACTACCATCTTTTTTTCATTCCTCACTGTCATTCAAGTCTCACTTTGATTTTTTTACTTTTATTCTCTCACACCCATCACAGGATTGCCTGCACATAATAGATCATAATACTCAGAAATGTGGGTGTCGCAGTATCTATAGATAGATAGAAGTGAGACTGAAAAATGCAGTTTCTGGAAGATGGTGTACAAACAGTAGTACCACAATTAAATGGAGATCTTAAATGCAGACAGGACCGTGGTTTAAAGCCTCATTCATACAAAAGACATGAGAAGCCCGTGGTCGAACCCATGACACAAGGCCAATGAATGCACTGGGGCTTTTGAAGTAGAAAGCTGTTAGAAGAGAGCACTGGCATCTGACCTTCAATAAACGCACTAAACATTAGTATTTAAGCATTTTTACACTTCATTACAAAAAAATCTTACCCGTATAAAATAATGGTAAGGCAACGTATATTGACACAAAATAAGTTTGTGTTGTTTTCTTGTCCAAGACGGAATGTCATTTGCACGCCACTTCACAGCTTCATATAGCTAGTGTTCATGTCCATTTACAAAAAACATAAAGCAGAAATCCTGTACTCTCCGATCTCCTGAGAAAATCACACTTTCATATTCCAAAATGAACAGTCCAACATCCAAAGTACCACCTCAACACTGCCCGACGCCATTATTTTTGGTAGACGGGTTAAGTTGGTTCCGGGTCATCTCGGCCCAAAACCAATTCCCATTTCATTTTCAGCCGCACCTTGTTTTAATCATCAGTAAGTGTACTACTCCAACCAGGCAAAGGTGCAAATACATTTATTTATGGTAGTATCTGTTCTTTTAACAGGTGTTTAACCATAATTTATCATAAAGAAATGTACAGTAGTTGTATCTTTAAATGTTGAAAAAAAGTACCCTTACTGATGGTAAAAGTTAGGTGCGACGGAAGATGGAGTGTAATTTGGTTTTGGGCAGAGATGACGCGGAACCAAATAAACCCTTCTACCAAAAAAAATGGCGTCGGGCGGTGTCGAGGTGGTACTTTGGATGTTGGACTGTTCATTTTGGAATATAAAGTACTATTTTTCTCAGGAGATCGGAGAGTACAGGATTTCTGCTTTATGTGTTTTGTAAATGGACACTAGCTATATGAAACGGCGAAATGGCGTGCAAATGACCTCGGATGGAGAACACTTGAGTTAAGACGGGCAGATGCGCGTCTGGTACTATTCTTCAAAATAGTACACGGCCTTGTTGCTGTACCCCTCCCGGATTATATTCACCCTCCGCACAGAATCTCTAGACATTGCCATTCTTTGACATTTCGCCAACTTCATACTACCACAAATTATTACAAGTATTCCTTCTTTCCACTGGCCATCGTCCAGTGGAATGCCCTCCCTGCAGATGTTGTATGCTTATCAGACCTTGACTCATTCAAGGTTGCAGTCAGTAAGCTGCAACACACCAGGCCGTAGACCCAGAGATAGCGTAAAGGGACCAGTGATCGATCAAAAATAGCCATGTTTGATAAATTTGCGGATCAGACATGCACTGGAGAATGCATAAGTACATACTATATCCAAGCTTGAACCTTCGCCATGTTTTTCAATACGTCAATTTATGACGTCATCACGTCACATTCTCAGTGACGTCATTTAAACACACCCACCATCATACAGCGTCAATCAGGGCCAGGTGGACCAGTGATCGATCACCTTCTTTTTCTCTCCAAAACCGCGGCTTACTTGGAAGGTATGTACATTTTTAGAAAGAATAATTATTGTTTACCTCTAGCCACCAAACACAGTTTGAAAATTTTCAGTGAGCTAAAAGAAATAAAGCAGCGCAATAAGGTGGTCAAAAAGCATAAACGCCCATAGAAACAATGGAAAACTGTTGAAAAAATAGCTCGAAAATCACAGAAATCGTCCATTAATCGCAGCGTTATCCAATACAATTTGGTATGTGGATCAGATTTGTTTAGTATGCAGTAAAGTTAAAAAAATTAGCCAGTCGGAACGAATGCAGGATGTTTCATCTTGAAGAATTTATTGAACAATCACCACTTTTAAGCAGTACAACTAAGACCCCCTCTTCGTAAAGTATCAGAAAATTCAAGATAGAAAAGCTTTCCAAATAAATTTAGATCAGTGTTTGTAAGGTGATATAATGCGCTTGAAGTTGAGACTAGCATAAGATTTACTTCAGGTATCCTTTGAGAATTAATAGCCGATAACCACTAGTTGATCGATCACTGGTCCCTGATCGATCACTGGTCGCCTTACGCTAGTTGTTTTTAACCTGATTTTAATTTCAACTTAACTATTTTAACCTATCATCTTTTATCCATCTTACTGAATGCTTTTAATCTGTCTCTTCATTAATTTTCAGCCTACATTCTTTTCGACGGCGCATCTGCCTGGAATGTCCGTGAGGGCATATGGCAGTATACGAAGATAGAGATAAATCATACATGTGATACCTCCCTCATCATCAGGGAGACTCCAGGAAATGAGCGACAAAATTATCTAAAATTTTTCTAAATACCCCCCTTTTTCAAGAAAATTTCAAAACCTCCCTGAAATGAACCAAGAATTTTCCTATATAATCTATACATTTTTCAAAAACCTCCCTCAAATGAAAGAAAAATCTCCCTGATGCCACTTTCAAACTCATCACATGTATGATAAATGACTTTCCGTCTTGGACAAGAAAACGGCAAAAACTTTTGTGTCAATTTACAGGCTGAGGCTATCCGCACGACGGTCGTGCCGATAAGCGGCGTTATCCGCACGACGGTCGTGCCGATAAGCGGCGTTATCGGCACGACTGTCGTGCGGATAGCCAATTCTACAGGTATTGGCTATCGGCACGACGGGAGTTTAAGATTTTCTAACAAGCTTACGTATGCATGAAACTTTTAATTTGTCATTAGATAAATTAATAATGTGTTTAGCTACTGAAATACATTCAAATTTAACAATTTTGTTAATTATGAATAAAAAAAACTTGTTTACCTTGATTAATCCAGCAGATGTAAACTGAATCAAAAACTTGTTTACCTTGATTAATCCAGCAGATGTAAACTGAATCACAGTAGATTTGTAACAGCGGATAAAATATAATCATTGCATTTTTTTAAATGTGTTACTAAAATGTTTCCATACTCCATTATTAAAATCAAAGGTTGTTTATTCCTTTGGATTACCACATTTTTATGATTATTTTATTATTTAGGTAACGATAATTACTTTCTCATATACGCATACGCACGACTGATTTTTACAGGTAAATTTACTGGTAAGCCAATTTCAGCAATTTTGTTAATTAAAAAGTAAAAAATCATGCATGTGTAATATTCAGTTTCAGTTTTGAAGCAAGTGTAATGTATTTTTCAACTTAAAATGTATCAATTTCTAAACATATACAACATTTGGATATCGATTTCCCTGTCGTGCGGATAACGCCGCTTATCGGCACGACGGTCGTGCCGATAAGCGGCGTTATCGGCACGACCATCGTGCGGATAGCCAGTGTCCAATTTACATTGCCTTACCATTATTTTATCCGGGGTAAGATTTTTTTGAAATGAAGTGTAAAATGCTTAAATACTAATGTTTGGTGCATTTTTTGAAAACTCAGACGCCAGTGGAAGAGAAATACAGAAATGCAAAGCAAAAAAAAAAAAAAATGATTAAATCTCGGTTATAAATCGATCTCCAAAAATTCATTGCTGGGTTAACATTTCGCTAAAGGTTAACGCATTTAAGAAGCTATATTGACTTTCAAAGAGAAACACAGAAGTTGTGATTAATGCTTACAAATCGAATAAAAACTTTTTGTCATTTTTCTGTTCAGCGGCCATCTTGTAAACTATGGTGGTTGCTGACCATGTGATTTATTTTCGGAGTACCGATTGGATAAAATCGCAAGTCACATGATCTCAAAATGGAGATCTTTCTTGTTCTGTAATTTCCTCCTTCAACGGAACACCTCGTAAAGACTAGCGGAGGGTAACGAAATCGCCTTGGCCAATCAGTAGGTGGGCAAAAACGGCAGAACCCCGAGAAAAACCACCTGGCACACCCGCAAGCATAACCTGGCTTCTCTCACATGTGGTTGACCTAAATTTTGCGGTCAATCGACTTTATTTTTACGTCAAAGTTTTGTTTTCTCTGCACTTGTAATAGCTGCGAGTGTGAAACCTTGCACAGTTATTGTCCTTGACATACACTTCAAGCATGCACCTTAACCCAGTGCCCTTGACCATTATTTTAGGGTCCATCGACTTTGCTAATCTTTACGCCACAGTTTGGAATTCTCTGCACCTTTGTTAGCTGCGAGTGTGAAACCTTGCATAGTAGTAGAGAGTCAGTAGTCCCTGACAAACCCTTCAAGCACCCACCCCGGGGGGTACTCTAAAGCTGTTAGAAGAGAGCACTGGCGTCTGACCTTCAATAAGGCTGACTTTTTCATAGGCGTAACCAGGAAATTGAAATGTATACGCACACAAGTGGGGTAGATCATGAGCAGGGGTCTCTCTCTCTCTCTCTCTCTCTCTCTCATTTGGGGGGTTCGGGGGTCCTCCCCCGAGAAAAAAATTGATTTTCGGGATGGCTGGAGAACGATTTTAAGCCTCTTTTATGGAAGGAAATTTGTTTTCTTTCAAGAGATTTTTATAAGGAATGTTCATGTCTCTTTTTTTACATTACGCACGTGCGTAGTGTGCGTAATGGGCGTTACGCCTTTGTTTTTTGAGGTCATAATTTTGAATTTCCATATTTTTGGGAGTTTTCAGAAAATAACATTTTTTGGGGGGTATGTGCATGTTTGTGGATATTTTTTGGGGGGTCTCTTCTAAATTTGGCTACTTCTATGGGTTATTTTTAACAAAATTTGACTATTTTATGGAAATTTATCAGAATATTTTGGGTGTGCTGAAAATACTAGGAGGTGGTCTATCTGACAGGGTATCTTTTGGGGTTTGGGGTCAGACACTTGGGCCTCACCTATGTATACGCAAAAGTTAAGTGTACCCCCCCCCCCCCTCCCCCCACCCGGAGGCAGATCCAGGATTTCTGGAAGGGGGGTTCAAATCCATCAAGAGGGGGTTCGTTTTCAACATTTTACCTGATTTTTTCATAAATTTCCCCATGAAATTGAAATAATTTGGTCCCAGAGGGGGGTTCAACTGAACCACCCGAACCCCCTCTAAATCCACCACTGCCCCCCCCCCCCCCCCCCCCCCCGGGCACCCATCTTGACCCAGTGCCCTTGACCTTTATTTTGAGTCCATCAACCTTGTTAATTTTTACGCTGAAGTTTGGTTTTACACTGAAGTTTGGTTTTTTCTACACCTGTGAATCTGTGATAGCTGTCTGTGATTTCCACAGATCATTTCTGAGAAAGAAACTTGTTATCACCTAAATATACATTGAAAACGGAATTAAAGAAACAAAACACAGAAATCTACTAGTGTGCAGTTTATTGTTACCCATTAAAACCATCTAAATAAATTTAAGTTTTGTTTAGGCTATTCCATTTTTTTCTTCTATGTTTAGCATCTGTGGGCGGGTTGGTTTGGGGCCTAAATTTGGAGAAAAAAAACAACAACAACAAACAAACAAATAAAGATGCTTCCTGATTGAAAAAAATGTATTGTGCTTCCCATTTTTCGATGTTTTTAAGTTCTGGACAAGTCTGGTTTAATTTTGTCTAGTCTGAGGCCATTATAATCAAATGTTTGTTCAAATAAATATCATTATATTGTTTACCCAGTTATTTGTGTGTCTTTGTACAATATTTAAGCTTAGTAAACTAAGAAACGCTATGTTTTTTTTTTCTAGCTTTGTTCTTTCTGGACAGGTAGGAAGGTTTTGCTGACTGGGGTGGACGCTAAACAGAAAAAATTGGAATGGCCTTAGTTTTCACAATATTTGTGTAAATTTAGGAAATAAATCATCTTAAGATCTGTAAAATTTCTGGTTATCACTAACATTAAAAACAAATATACATGTATTTACTGCAAGCTCAATCTTTCCAAGGGGACCTGTTCTCTCAGCAGCAAAGCTGAATGATCAGCCTTTAAGTTAGATCAGCCAGTGTATCGTCCAGGATGGACCGATTTATGGACTGATATTGTTAGTTGTCCATCTGGGTTTTCAATATAAACATCACAATAAAAACGGGAAACCCCCAGAGTTTTATGGATGGAACTACCTTTAAGTCTATGCAGTCTGATCAGTCAACAGACAGCTTCCTTCATGCAAACAGCACAGACCTACTACAATGTAGCTCAGACAGCGCCGTTATATGAGCAGCAATGCTACAAAACCTGTCTTCAGTTTTCCGACCCGGTCTGACAAACCGGTCTGTACAGTCACAGAAGAAGGCTAGAAGCTTGAAATTTCAGCATTGCCAAACCTAAAGAGTCACTGACGAGGCTTTAATATCCGAAACCGCACATCCCCTCTCTCATTAATATGTTCATTGCTCTTAAAGGATCTCAGTTTTTATTTTTTATTAACGAGAAGAGGAATTGTACTTCCTCTGCAGCGACTGCTTTTGCAAATGTGAGAACAGGTTGTCTCATGATGTGGCTCATATTACGCAGTAAATAATTAAAGACAATATTTAATACATGCTCATACACCTATTCACATGCTAAAACTAGCTACATGTACGTATCTTGAAAATTTTGAGTTTAATAGTGATAATCCAAAATACCGGTAGGTCTGTTATTGCAAATTTTCTTTATTTTTTTTCTATATTTTAATCTCAACCAAATATACTGCCTTATGTGAAAAACTACAAAAAGATGAGCCGCCACATCAGAAAGCCAACAATCTGTATTTAACTGCACAGCTGATCAGCACCTTTGTTTTCGCCTCATAGATAGTACAATGTATCTTCTTTCTAAATCTGAAATTTTAAGCTTCTAACCTGCTTCTGGGACTGTACAGCCTGGTTTGTGTCGGACATGGTTGGAGACCCAGATTGTTAGTTTTCTCATGCAAAGGCTCAGATCATAAAAATACTGAATAACAAAAACAGAGAAAATGATCACATAAGTTACACAGCATCAAAAATTCAGTTCTTTTTGTAGCTTTATTTCATCACGAAAACATGTCCGTGTAATGTATACCCCCTTGAACCCCACTTTTATATAGCAAAACTGGGGTATGCAGGGGTATACCTATTTTTCTTATTTTTGCCCCAAAACATAGATTGTGGATACTTGTTAGAACCGCCTCGGCGAGGCGGTTCTAACGTGTACCCACAATCTATGTTTTGAGCAAAAATAAGAAAAATATCAAAATTTTTCAGCTTAAAATTTTCATTTTTTAAAGCTCGAAAATTCTCTGTTTATTGCATGGGCAAGTTTTCGTAATGTATAAAAAAAAAAACAAAAACAAACATCAGTCTATAAATTTAACCCAATTTTAAAGACAGCTGGATCTGTCAGATTCATTTCAAATCTTTACTGCAAAAAAATAAGAACAAAATTACATGAAAAACACCAAATTGGGTCATAAAATGTTCAAAAGTTTTCTTTCAGATGACTGTCAGACGGAGAAATTTTATGATAAATTTTTCTAGATTTGAAACCACTAAACATTACAAATAGATTTGAAAATTACAACACCAGAAATTGAACCAGCGTTAATGATTATAGTGCTTATCATTAAGTTCTAAAATTCTTCAAGAAAATCAATGGGAAGCACCATAATAGAATGCAATGATTGGCGCTGTGACAATACCAGCAATTGGGTGTAACACGTTTGCCAATATTAGATCAGCCTTACTCGGTTTAATCATTTTTCACTGCCTGCAATGAGCAAGATCATGTATCGTGATGCACCTGTCATTATTTTGCCACAAATAGGATGGATATAAGGGAAATTTGACACAAAAACAAACCACCATTCTCAGGAATTAGAAAAGACAAAGCATGCAATTACTGAATTTTAGCTTATATAAGCCTGGCATTCTATCTACGAGAAAGCCCATGATGGGATGCCGCTGAACCTGGTGTCCCATCTGGGGCTATTATAATCACTCAGAGGAATTTCATCAAAATATGAAAGTAGACCCATCCAAATGATAACAATCGGAAAGTCAATTCATCACAAATGAGTTAAAACTAATTCCTCATGGGCATGAGAAGTGATAAAGGTGCATAACTATCACATGATTGAAATAAAAAAAATCTCTGTCAGACTGGGTTACCTCCCTTATCACAGTGCCAATCAATTGGTTCATGTTAAAAACACCCAATAAACACCCATTTTCTATTTACATTGTTATAACAAAATATGCTAATGCATGACAAAGCCAACACTATAATTTGTAGCCTATGTTAACAATATGATGGCAATTTTTCCACCAATGCAATAACTATGACCCGAGTGCCTAGATCAGGCTAGGCAGAAATGAAAGTTTTCATTTGGTGCATATCAGCATTAGGGGTGTAATATTATTGGTTGGCCTTGTCCTGCACAGATCAAATGGATGATGTCAAAAAATGATATTTCAGTCATCCCATGAGAAAACCAACAACTTGAGTTTCTGACCAGGTCCCACACAGACGAGGCTGTACAGTTGCAGAAGAAAGCTAAATGGTAGAAAATTGGAGTGTACTATCTGTGTAGCGAAAACAAAGGCGCTAATCAGCTGTGCAATTACTGCACAGCTGATCTGCGCCTTTGTTTTCGCCTATGCATGTTGTTGGCTTTCTTATGCTGCAGCTCAATTCTTTTCAGTTGTTTCACTCTGAAACAGGCACAACTTTAATAGCAAAAACGTAGCAAAATGCTGTACCAAAAAATGTAAAAGTGTGGAAAACACATTTCATTTATGTGTAATAACTAGTGATGCAAACCAGATTTCAAAAGTTCAAACTGTTGAATCCCAGACCCTTCCTAGGCCGTATACTTCTGAGGATAAAAGAACTGGGTGTGTTTATTAATTTATGAATGAAATAATACTATGGTTTATTTTTTTATCATGTCCTTCAAAATTTTCATTTAAAAAGCATGTTTTTAACTTTGGTGCAGGTAAATATAATTTTTCAATTTTCATATTTCATTCTGCGTCACATCAACTGCTACAATGGTATAGTAACTAAAGTTACTAAAGTTTAGAAACTCTCGAGTGTGAATGATCATTCAAGGGAACACTTGATTATACTTGTATAATTGGACAAATAGGTCACTAATTCTTATTTAGAGATCAGTTACCAGTATTTTGTCCAATCCAGTGAATTGGACAATCTCATATTTCATTCTTATTTTCTAACGGAAAACATGTGATTTGAATCTTTCAACGGTATACCTTTAGCTTTTACCTAGGTCAAAAGTAGACCATACCCAATAACGTATTCATGAGGTAACGCCCATACAGTAACCTATTTGCTGAATTATACATTTCTCATCTCTGATTTGGACTTCTACTCTCATTCTCTGCACAACATCTTTGTATATCCTTGCTGGGTCCAAAATTGGTCAAGTAAAGTCTTGTATCTTGTATACAAAGCAAAAGCCTTAACTATCCAGATTGCAAACATCTAAACCTCAAATGACATCCCTAGTAACTACACATTTACATTCCATTTAAGTGTAAGAACACATGTATTTAAAGTGCTATTTCTATTATGCTATTTTCAAGTCATTTTGGTATTAAATGTTTGTGTTCAATTTTCAACCTTGATATACTAGATAAACAGTCTGAATTTAATGCAAATGAAAAATGTATATGAAAAGTAAAATGCATGTCATTTAGTATACAATTATACGAAAAAATTGACAACATACGAGCCGCATCGTGAGAAAACGGGATTATTGCCTATGCGAAAACAAAGGCGCAGATCAGCTTCGCGGTAACCGCGAAGCTGATCAGCGCCTTTGTTTTCGCTACTCGGATAGTACAATTCCTCTTCTACTTAAATCCGAAATTTCAAGCTTCTAGCTCTTTTCTGAGCTTGTACAGGCCGGTTTGTGTCGGACCTGGTCGGAAACCCCGAAGACCGGTTTTCTCGCGTCGAGGCTCATACTATAGTGAATAAAACACCTCTCCTTGGCAAACCCTTGGCATCTGTCCTTAAACCTTTAAAATGAGGTTTACTGCCTCTCTAAAACATGTTTCAAATTTTTGCTTGCCACCTCATTATGAAAACTTGCCCATGCAATAAAAAGAGATTTTTTTTAGCTTTAAAAATTGAAAATTTTCAGCTGAAATTTTTTTATATTTTTCTTATTTTTGCTCAAAACATAGATTGTGGGTACACGTTAGAACCGCCTTGCCGAGGCGGTTCTAACGAGTACCCACAATCTATGTTTTGGAGCAAAAATAAGAAAAATAGGTATACCCCTGCATACCCCAGTTTTACTATATAAAAATGGGGTTTGAGGGGGTATTCATTGCACGGACATGTTTTCCTGATGTGTCCTTGTGACTTTTCATACATGCTTTATATTATTCAATCAATGACCATAATATTTGTAAAAGAATCTGAATAGAATATAAATATATCACACTATCCAATAAACCTCGAGAAACCACTAGGATTTCATATGAATTTAATATAAACAACAATATCCACATACTCTTGACAATTCAGACATCTTAATTTGAAGACATTTCACTGTAACAGTGTGCAATTTTACAGATAAAATTCTCATTTTTTTCTGGCATCCGTTTTGCAGCACACAGCTTAACCTATAAGTAAAGAAACTTTGTTTATGTAGATTTATCAACCAAAGAAAACAAACAACAAAACAGCTTGCGCAACTACAAAAGCTTGGAATAAAAGGCCTTCTTCTACCCAAGTATAGGCTCCCAAATAGATACTTATCAAAATCCATGCATACTGTCAGTCTGCTGATAAGTGACCAGTACCTATGTTACCAGCACAACCAAGCCAAGCTCGTCAACGAAAAGTATATTCAATCTAAAAGCAAAAGAAACTTTGTATACATTTTTCAGTTACAAATTTAGTCCTATTCCATTTGGAATGATTGTTTTATACAATTAAGACGTCCAAACTGTTAAGAGTACACATGAAATGTCCCATCTTTTTTCCCCATGTGAACTATGCTGTGTATGTTGGGGACCCCTCTGACCCCCAGGGGCTTAAGCAGCAGAGTAGGGTGGGGGCGAGGGCTCATTCTGCTTCATTCTCATCGCCTCCTCATACTTCGGGGGTAGCAGCATCTGTAACAATATGAAATGAGCCGGTGCCTGAGAAAACCAACAATTTGGGTTCCGACCAGGTCCAACACAAACAAGGCTGTACAGTCACAGAAAATGGTTAGAGGCTGGAAATTTTGGATTTAAGAAGAAGAGGAATTGTACTATCCATGTAGCCAAAACAAAGGCGCTGATCAGCTTCGCAGTAGCTGATCTGCGCCTTTGCTTTCTCCTATGCAGATTGTTGGTTTTCCCAAGCGGCAGCTCAAATGTAATGTTTCTTACTTTCGAAGTCCTATAGTTTTAGACACAGAGTGTTTACAATAATCATAATTATTTGTGTGACTATATTCCTAATGACCTATTCAACAATGTTTCAGTAATGATAAGATGATGCTAATGTTGCCTGGGAACTTCATCAATACTATGAGGTGGAGTTAGGATTTGAATTCAGGACCACCTGGATTTGAGAATTACACTCTATTAATGCCATCATCAACCTAAAATTTGATTCATTCTAAAATGACACAACTGACTTTGATCAGGGTGGTTAAATGAGTTGCGTCACGAGAAAACCAACATTTTGCATATGCGAAAACAAAGGCGCAGATCAGCTTCACAGTAAGTGCGAAGCTGATCAGCGCCTTTGTTTTCGCTACATGGATAGTACAATTTCTCTACTTTCTAAATCCAAAATTTCCAGTCTCTAGCCATCTTCTGTGCTTGTACAGCTTGGTTTGTGTCAGACCTGTTTGAAAACCACAATGTTGATTTTCTCATGATGCGGCTCAACTAAAGCTTGTCTGTGTCCAATGTTTGATCAACATTTATCATATGATGTCACTGTTTTCCAGTGGATAACGTCATGTACATGTAATAAGAAGTGTTATGACCACATGTGCATTACCTTTTGTGGGAATACGTAATGTAAATGTTCATAGAAAATATGTCCACTTTGAAGGTGATAAAATTCTATTTTAAAAGTCATATGATAAAATGAATCTTACATTCGTGATCATTTCATATGAAATTTATTCAACTCACATTAAACTCGCTGAAGGCTTGTTTAATAAATTTCATATGAAATGACCACTCATGTAAGATCCTCTTGTGATTTTTAAGCACTGATGAGAGTTTCTTTGACTCCTTTACCAATTTCTGACCAAATTTCAGTCTTGTGTTGAGCATGAAAAATGTTTTTATAACCTGGGGGGCTAGTAGGTCTTACCTCAGAGTCTGGGTCCATGGTATACTCGCGGACAACACTTCTGTTGGCGTTCCTCAGTTGTAGGTACTTGTAGCAGGACCAGACCATGTCGATCAGATATGCCTGAAAATTTGAAATTTTACGATGAACAGTCTGGTACATGTATTAATTTGATATATGGTAAACAAGGAATATCACACTTGCTAATAAATATATCATTTCAGATCTTTATTAAAATAGTGGGAAATATGACTTTTGTTTAATATTGATTGAAGTTTTTATACAGAAAACAGAATTTTCTTAACTTGCATTCCAAAAAACTTTTAGTTATGTCACTTATTCAATGTCACTTTGACTATGCTTGTTCGTTTTGGTATCCAGGTTTATCAAAATTCTTAAGAGAAAGACTCCAAGTTACTCAAAATAAAATGGTTAGATTTGTTTTGAAACTGGATCCAAAGTCTCATGTAGGGTCTGAGGAATTTAAATCTTTAGGATGGTTGCCAGTCTCCAAACGGGTAGATCAGGTGATTTTAAATCACATTTTTAGGATCAGATCAGGAACATCACCTGAATATATGGGTGAGCGTTTTACTCTTGCCTCGTCTATCCATAACTACAGTACAAGATTTCGAGAAGTGAAGAGTTTTGGCAAAAAATCATTTGCCTTTACAGGCTGTACCCTTTGGAATGCTCTTCCATCAAATATTAAAAGTGTAAATAGCTTAACGACTTTTAAAACAGCAGTTAAATCTCATCTTTTAGATTCTGTTTTAATATGAATTTAATGTTATTTAACTTATTAGGTAATCGCAGGTGGTATTTTAGGATATATTTGTTCTTAATAGTATATAGTATATTTTATAAGTATATTGCAACATGTAACTTGGGTGTTTTGAATGCTTATTTGATAATGTTTGACTATCTGAATATTTATCAACAGTGCCTCACTATGACTTGCAAATCAGCACTTAAGGACCACAATGGAAATAAGAGAGATCACTCTTTCTTTTTTGTGTCATCCTTGGTATTGATTGGCAAGCCATATAACTTTACAATGGAAAATTGATTATTTTCATGCACCCATGTGTGAAGATAGCATTTTACTACATTGTTCTGTTTTATATTGTACATGTATGTGTATGTTTTTGCTAATCTGTGATACCGAAATAAATCAATCAATTGAACGAGTTCTTACTACACATATAATTAATTCAGTATGGAACTAACTTTCGCAACCCAACAGTTATTCAGATCACTTTATCCATGTGGTCGATAAAAGGGACCCAGGGACAATTTCTTTTTGTAGAGAAATGAAGACTTTAAAGAAGCATCATTACTGTTACATTTGACAAGCCTCACGGGTCTTGAACCCATTATGGCTAGCTCTGATAAACTCTTTCTTATTTTGTTTAGTGGAGTTCAGCCTTATCATCACAGTCAATTTTTCAATCATATGGAGAAGAGCTCAAGAACACAAAACTGTGGCAATAAGTTTCTACCCAAAACCTCTGATGCACTGTCTTGACACCCTACCACGGACTCATAACAATCTTTGAGAGGCTATCTATAAGGATAACATGTCCCTGTAATAGCAAAACTGGGATGTGCAGGGGTATACCTATTTTTTCTTATTTTTGAACCAAAACGTAGATTGTGGGTATTCGTTAGAACCGCCTCGAGGAGGCGGTTCGAATATGTACCCACAATCAATGTTTTGAGCAAAAGTATTAAAAACATATTTTTTTTTTCCAATGAAATTTTCAATTTTTACTGTTGAAAAAAAAAAATCTGTATAATACGTAGGCAAGTTTCTGTAATTTTACTACATACAAGAAACCTTAAATCGTACCTTGATTGAGAGAGCCAGGACAAAGACAATGATGAAGAGCATCATCAAGCGGTCCTCATCCATGTTCAACAGTCTTTCCATTCCAGGGTATTTTTCCTGTAAATATAGTACGAGACAAATTTAAAAGATAGTGTTTTTATATTTATTTTCTTTTTTGTTTGTTTTATCTTATTTTTTTATGTTTAGAAAATGATCAACTTTTCACTAGTTTTAGCATAGGGAGAATTAAATGTGTATAACAATATAAGAGAATCAATATAAAGCAAATGCAAGTCCAAACTGCTCCAAAATTTGCATAAAATGGACAAAACCTTTCCCTGAATTTCTTGATTTGAATAATGTAAATTCCAAAATACTTGACAGAACTTAATTTTTCACTAATATCATATTTGTAAATTCTTTGTCACTAAAATCTAAAGTTCTTGATAATAAAGAGTTACTATAAGCTTTATAGACGGCAAGAGCACTCATTCGTGGAAAGAACTCATTTATGATTTGGAGAGCGAAAAAACGCAAATAAGTCATGTGAACTGCACATCTGATTAGCGCCTTTGTTTTTTTCTACACAGTACAACATTTACTCTGCTTCTTCTTAAATCCAAAATTTTAGTGTTCAAGCTTTTTCTTGTTAGTGTACAGGCGGGATTGTGCCAGACATGGTTGGAAACCCCAAAGATGGTTTTCTCAATCAAGACTCCTACTCACCATGCCTTGTTCCAAGATCCATAGTTTGATATTGGGAGCGTACGACATGTACCCCACCACTGTAAGACAACTCAGACAGAAGTCAAACACTTGTAAACAGAAGAATGGAATCAGGTAGCCTGGCCGACTCTGAAATATATCATACAAATATACATAAATCTGCTTTTTGTTACAGTTTGTTTACGATTTTTATTCAGTTTAATGTCCCTTTAAAGATTATTTCATCTCACATAAGACAGGTCAGTGGAAAGGAAACGAGAAAATCCAGAGAAAAACCACCTAGCACACCCGCTAGCAGGTCCAGAGGTTATAAAACTTTTTTCATGCTCAGCTCAGCTAAGACTAAAATTTATCCTGCTCCTAAATGTTAAAACGCCAACATCTGTTGGCATTTTAACATTTAGGAACAGGATAAATTACAGGCTTTGGAGTTCTAAACCTTCAATTTCAATATGTTTGGGCTATTTCAGTATTTGTGAGGATTTGAAATTTCTAGCTCAGCTTAGTTGAGCATGAAAAATGTTTTATTACCTCGAGCCCAGAACTTGGCTTGTCTCAGGTGCCCCATGTGTGGCTCAAACCCACACCAGACACAGCAGTGTGTTAAAAAAAGATGAAGCTTAATGTGTTACAAAAGAGAAAAAATATTTAAGATGTCTTTCATTTGATGTATATGTTAGTAACAAACATACTGGATTGCATGGCACCATATAATTTCTATAGTATGAAAGCATAAACCATGACTTCTTTCTAAAATCTGCCAATTTTTCCCTAATTAATCCATAATAACTATTTTTAGTTCTCTAACCATCTTCTTTGTTTTTTTTTGTCTTTTGTTGTTTTTTTTTTTAATTCAGTTTACCGTCCCTTTCAAGATTATTCCAGCTCATATGAGATGGGCCAATTAGTAGGTGGGGCGAAAATGGGAGAACCCCCGAGAAAAACCACCTGACACACCCGCAAGCATAACTTGGCTTGTCTCGCATGTGGCCAGAGCGGGGCTCGAACCCACACCAGACACAGCGGTGAGATGATCGAATGGTTAAGTGCGGAAATGAAATATCAGTGCTCTTAACCACTCTGCCAAGGGGGCTGTCCCATCTTCTTAGGCTCTATACATCATCATGTGTCTAGGATTGTATCAAATCTGGTCAGAAAGCCCGTAGACAAATTCTCCTGTTAAAAAGACTGCATTAACTTCACCTACCTTAATTGCTCCGTAGACCAACAATGAACATTAACTTCACCTACCTTAATTGCTCCATAGACCAACATTAACTTCCCCTACCTTAATTGCTCCGTAGACCAACATTAACTTCACAGGTCTACCTTAATTGCTCCGTAGACCAACATTAACTTCACCTACCTTAATTGCTCCGTAGACCAACATCAATGCCACCAGGAATGTACACAGGACAAGGGCGAATGCCAGACACATATCCTCTGAAATGACAAATCAGGCCCCAAGGTTATAAAACTTTTTTCATGCTCAATTCAGATGAGACTAAAATTTATCCTGCTCATTAATGTTAAAATGCCAACAATTGTTGGCATTTTAACATTTATGAGCAGGATAAATTACTACTTTTTGAGTTTTGAACCTGAATTTTCCAAAAATTTTGGCTATTTCAACATCTAGAAGCAGTTGAAATTTCATGCTCAGCTGAGCTGAGTTGAAAAAAGTTTTATAACCTCGAGTCCAGGTTCACAAAAGGATAATCAGTGAACTTGAAGGCAGTTGTGCCTGTGCAGTTGATAGTCTCACAATAAACAAGTCTGGTAGAGCTTGTAACATGAAGAGGTTTGTTGATAATAACCAAGGGCAAATCAACTTAACTTTTAGAAAAGTAGGAATATCAGTCCTCAACTTTTTTTTCATTTTCTTTATTTAGATTAACGTCCCTTTCACGATCATTTCAGCTCACATGAGACGGGCCAATAAGTAGGTGGGGCAAAAACAGGAGAACCCCAAGAAAAAATACCTGGCACATCCGCAAGCAGAACTTGGCTTGATCCCACATCAGACACAACAATGAAATGATCGAATGGTTAAGAGCGGTAATGAAATATCAGTGCTCCTAACGACTCAGCCAAGAGGGTCGCCCACAACTTTCTTAAAAGTTGAATACTATTTTATGCATATCCATGCACAAACACAAGGTGCAGATCAGCTGTGTGCAGCCTAACCTTTAAAGTTAAGACAGACAATCTCATGACAAAGATTAAACAAATTATACTTTCAAAATATGAAGACAAAACTTATAATTACCTCTTATAAAAACCCAGTACTCAAATCACTAACCTTTTCTCATTTTCATCTCAAAAGCTGATGGTCTATTATTCATCATGCTTGGTGTTTCATATTTAATATCAAAATCTCCAAAGCTGGGTCCCGACTTGTTCTCGACGACTCGGATGCCATCCGACTCCATCATGGTACCCGGCTCCATCCCACTGCGCAGCATGTCCGGGTGGAGGGAGCCCATGATCAGACATCCTATCACAAACACGTGGACAAGCTGAAAAGAAAATACAAAGAATGAGGATTTGAGCCGCCTCGTGGGGGTTTCCGAACAGGTCTGACATAAACCGGCCTGTACAGTCACAGAAAAGAGCTAGGATCTTGAAATTTCGGATTTAAGTAGAAGAGGAACTATACTATCCGAGTAGCGAAAACAAAGGCACTGATCAGCTTCGCGGTTATCGCGAAGCTGATCTGCGTCTTTGTTTTCGCATATGCAAATTGTTGGTTTTCCCATGAGGCAGCTCATTTATTACTAAAACATGCCCATACAATATATACAGAGATTTTTTTAGCCATAAAAGTTCAAAATTTCAATGGGAAAAAAATGAATATATTTTTAATATGTTTGCTCAAAACATTGATTGTGGGTACACGTTAGAACCGCTTCAGCGTTTTGGATCAAAATTTTGAACCAGAGGACCAATGGTCCTGTAAACGCTCACCTGAGATATGCTGTATATACCAATAAACATGTTTGAATATTATGGAAAATAGCCCCAGTATAGGGGCACATGAAGCGCTGGGGATATTTTTTTTCTTCAGAATAATCAATATCGAGTCCATTTGCCAATTTCCTACAAGTTTTTCCCTTCAAATGACATTTTAACAGTTTACCCATTCAAATGCATAGGCAATCCATGTTGACCTTGTCTTAAAATAGGTCATGGTCATCACAGGGTCGTTACTTATATATACATTACAGTAGTACTTGATTCATCGATGCTTCATACTAAGTTTCTTTGAAATCGGTTTACCGGTTCTGGAGAAGAAGATTTTTAAAGGTTATATGAGCCCCTGGGTTCCTTTTTTTTCAGAATCATTAATATTCAGTCCTACTGCTCATTTTCTGCAAGACTTTCACTTTAAATGACGTTTTAAAAGTTTTCCCAATTCAAATGCATTGGCGACCTATGTTGACCTTGCCATGAAATAGGTCAAGGTCATCACGGGGTCATGATATATATATACATTGAAGTACTTGAGTCATCCATACTTCATGCCAAGCTTCGTTGAAATCGGTTCACTGGTTCTGGAGAAGATTTTTAAATGTTTTTTACCATATATGGGAGGGGCGGCCATCTTGGTCATGTGACCTGGATAATTTATATACACATTGGTTCCCCCTTCCTATAGATGCTTCATTATCATATAAAATTTGGCTTTGTTTGGCCAAGCGGTTTCAGAGGAGAAGATCTTTGAAACTGTGGATGGGCGACGGACAGAATGGCCATCTTATAAGCTCACCTTCAGCTCAGGTGAGCTAATAATGTGCAGTGTATTGTCGTTAACACAGTGCTATGTATTGGTCTAGTTCCAATATTACAGAACTATTTTTTATGATGTTCTGGTAAAAAGTCAATTCTGCTCTGAAGTGCCACCTCTTGAATGATTGAGATAGTAATGTTTCAGTAAAACAAAGACTCCCTGCCCTTCCCTGAGGCTTGAGGTCAATGTCTGGTATGGTCCAATATGCATTTTGACCCATTTTAAATAGCAAATTTGTTCCTAGCCTAGCTGCCCATAAAGTTGTTGCTTGAATAAAACAAGTATTTAAAAATACTAAACAGGCGAGGTATGACACTAATATTGCCCGTGTCTAGCAAAAAAGACAAATGAGCCGCCTCATGAGAAAACAAACTTTTTTTAAAAGGTCCGACACAAACCAGATCTGGATCATCTCGGCAAATCGCGATCTAAATTATTGCGTATACACGCGACATTTAATTCTCCTTATCAAGGGTAATCACTCCAAACCAATAATTCTGACTAAATAATGAAACGAATTGAGACGAAAGAATGAAACGAATCGGAAATGGCTGATCGCCAGGGGTCCAGTTACTGGGCTCTACGGCGAAAAATATCGCCGAAAGTTGTGAGATTTCGCCTTATGTAACCTTGAAAGAGAAGTCGACTTTATTTTTTCAGATTTCAAAAGTTTACTTTCGATTTTGATCACAGTGATTCACTTGTTCGATTGTTTACAGCTCTCGAATAACGCCAGTTTTCGCCTCTCGGTTGCCCACGGTGACACAGCTGATTGTCAAGTGACATGATTAAACAGATTACCTTTATTGATTAATCCCTGTGCAATTATCGGATAATTGCCTCAATAAACAACACATGCACCTTTAATCATAATTTCACGCCGACATGTATACAAGTGTCAGCCGATTCTTCACCAATGCTGATTCACTGATTGGCTAATTAGCGTCACGTGTCGAAAGCAACTTTGACAAGGGGCGGTTCAGAGGGCGGAGTCATAAATTACCGACAAGAAGACACGCTACTGTGATTTAATAACTGCAAATTATCTATTGTTAGCCTTTGAACTAGACTTTGGGAGAATTGGTCGCCTTGAAACTGTTTCGTTTTTATGAGCAAAATATGTTACAACTATCTATTAGCTGCATTTTTAACATTCAATAGGCATGTAATTGTGTTTCCTTGCAAAAATCCTGATTTAAATGCATTTTCCAGGCTTAAATTGCCGAATTGACGCTGTATTTTTACGTTGAATTTTTGGCTGCCATAAACGTTATTGTTATTGTATATTATCCTCCTTTAGTGGCACAACTCAAACTGGAGTCTTCTCCATAGAGACTTACTTACAGGGACTAGTATGATAATAATGCCTCACCCATCACTATATTTACACTCAACTCATAGATGTTGACCCCTCCCTCTCCTCTCTCCCCCCCCCCTACCCTACCCACCCACCCACCCACCCATCAAAAAAAAAAAAAATGATTTAATGGGCTACAAGAATAAACACAACTGGTATAAATGTTACTTGGGCCACTGGAACTTAATTAAATCTAAAGGAAGTGAGTGTCCAGTACTGAAAGGGGCCATCGATCTTTATCGATGGGTAGTCAGTACCTTAATTAATTTTTTAGCCTATAGGGTATTTACGCACCCCTTTTTCATTCAATTGCGTATCTGGAATTTTAATTGGGTAAGTTCAATTCCGTTACGCACTCTATTTTCAATCAATTGGGTAAAATGGAAAACAATTTGGTAAAAATGATGTTCGAGGTGTACTTTCCTTATTTTCTTCTACTTTCGCTTTTGCATAGCATAAAATAAAAGGGAAACATTGATTGGTTGAGAGAATTAAGTAAAATCGCAGTCAACCAACGAAAAAACAGAAAAGAAATGGCTCCCAATCGATCGATTTGCGCATGTCCAATGACATTTTTGTTTAATGTAGACGGCGTAAGCCGTTGTGCGGCGCACACCGATAAAAACCGGTACGCAATTGATTTTTCCGGTATTGCGTATCGGCGATTTCTTTTGCGTTTTCTTACGCTACCAGATCGATTTTAATTGCGTTTTTTCATATTTTAATTGGGTAATTTAGAGATCAAAATGATGTAAAAATGGTTAGTAGAAAAATTTTGTGTTTCTTTAGGCAGATGGTTGAAATCCTAGTTCGTTTTGCAAAATTTTCGTCTGCATATCTCTGTAGTTTCCCTACACGTGGTCTGATCAAATCTGAAAAAAGCCAAGCCGAATCGTCGAAAACCAGGCTAAATGATAGCAATCGTATAAGCTTTCTATGGTGCAGAACCGCGATAAAATCGTCTCATTTCTATTGAAATATGGAACCTCCTGTAATGCCAGTAAATGGCAGTGTCACGCATCTGCACGATAATTTCGATCGCAATTTTCCCAGTTTCCAAGATGATCCAGACCTGCAAACCAAGCTGTACAAGCACAGAATAAGGATAGAGGCTAGAAATTTTAGATTTATAAAGTAGAGAAATTGTACTATCCATGCAGCGAAAACAAAGGCGAAGCTGATCTCCGCCTTTGTTTTCCACGAATATGCAAAATATTTGTTTTCTCATGTTGCAGCTCAAATTTTGTCAACAGAAAACGTCAACATTGACAACAAATGATTTTACCAGATGCCAGAGACCAAGGATCACAGTTCCCACTCTGACATGACAACACAAACAGCATTTAAATGCCTTCGAATCCTCTGAATCGTATTTTGACCTCATTTTCGAGGTTAATTTTGCGAATTTCAACAACTAATTGTTTATTTCGATTTTCTCTTCCTCTCGGATGATTATGTATTTCCGGTTGCTTGGTTCCCCGCTTGAAATAAAGTGCCGAACCGAAAATTGATTATTTTTATGTAATATCGGTCCAATATTCAGATATTAGGATCCTTCCTAAGCGCTGGCCTCTGGTGCTAGAGGTCCCGGGTTCGATCCCCGCCGGTAGACTCAAACCTTCAGCTGTTATTTACAATCTCCATGCATGTTTACACAAAAGCATTCCGAATGTGTCATACGTAGTGGAGTGAGGTTCAGCAACTACTAAGTTTTTGTATAAGCTACACAGTGTGAACTCACGTGGTATTGTATACTATACATACAAACTGATAAATGATCTGTGACACACCCTGTAATTAATTGAGATCGAAGTTGAGGTTAGATTCTCGAGTTTTCTCCTACAGCGTTTCTTCTACTGACTGATAGATAGGTGCAGTCAATGCAAAAATTGAACATTTATAGAAAGAAAGTAACATAAGAAATCCCGGTTATTTCGTTTTCGCAAGTTTACACTTCAATGTTATTGTGATAAAAGTACTATATGTCCATGGGGCAGAAGTGTTTGCGAAAACGAAATAACCTGGATTCCTTATGTTACTTTCATTCAGTAAATGTTCAATTTCTGCATTGACTGCACCTATCCATTTCATCTATCAGTCAGTAGAGTAAACGCTATAGGAGAAAACTCGAATAACATGGGTGGGTATAAAACGCAGTAGTTATACGCAGCTGTAATAGTTATATAGGAAAACGCAGCTGCAAAGAAAAAGAAGGTTACGCAGCTTATTGAAGAAAGAGTATTAATTTAAACGCAGAAGTTTATTGCAGCTATATAATATTATAATAAAAATAATGTGCGACTTGAATTTCTGTAAATAACATGTATGAATTCGATGAAAATATAAAATAGAATGTATTTTAGCCCTGAAATCAATATTTCCTTGCATAATTGATAACAGGTATGACGGAAAAGTTTATAATTCGTGTCTGCCAATTAGTGATCATGGGTTTTGTTCTGATTGCAGAAGTGTGTCAACTGCTTACTTTTATGATGCGAGGTTTTTTGGGCGGTGATTCTTATGAGTACCATTATAAGGGCAGCGGCCAATGTCGATTGGCAATACAACATTTCTGGCGGCCATCCAGTTTGCAGAACCTACGAACAACAAAGACACAGAGCAACATGCACAATGACCTACACTAAGATTAAAGCTTGAGAAGTCGTGAATACGCATATCCATCTGAGCATATGCGAATAATGTACATGGGATTGAAGTAATAACACGAACATACAGACAAGTCTTGCTTCAGTTTTTTTTTCTTTCTTTTTTTTTTTTTTTTTTTTTTTTTTTTTTTTTTTTTTTTTTTTTTTTTTGACAACTCTTGCTTCTTTTTTTTTTCTTTACAATATTTTATTTTTTAATTTTTATTTTTATATTTATAACTTTATATTTCGTGATGATAAACGAAAACCTCTTTTCCTGCATAGCATGCCTATCATCCATACATTTACATGCTCAATGTTTCTTTCAATAAGGTCACAATGATGAGACAATTTCATAAATATTTTTTGTCAAACATATGTTATTCGCCGGTGCGTGTTAATTTTCACTTTTCTTGACCGGCAGTGCAAAAGGGTCACAAATGATGAGACAATTTCATAAAGATTTTTTTCTCGAAGATATGCTATTCGCTGAAGCAAATGCATACATGGTTCAATGTTAAAGTAACATAAATTTTGCATCGCTTTCCTTGTTCTCTTCAACTTACAATAACTTGAGCGGTTGGTATCTTTTTAGTTAAGCAGAAGGTACGCAGACACATTTTCTTATAACATTTTCTTCTGCACTTTTCTGACCACTTTTTCTGACAAATCCTTGATAAGCGATTGCATATACTGGAGATAAACCTTATAAACCGTAAATCACAATTTTAAAAATTTATTAGCCATGCCCGATTAAAATGGGATTTGAAACGATATAAAGCACTGTTTAACATTTCAAATACATGTAACCCAAAGAGTACTGACAGGTGATTCATTTCTGAGAATTACCCTTTTACGTTCGTGACGACATAAGTCGTTACCTGTAGAATCGGGCGAAAGGTGCCATTTAAAAAATATAACACAACAAGACAGTGTTTTTGGTCGCAGTGCAATACACAATGGTTTAAAATGTACCTTTCTCTCCCCAAAAGTGCTAGCTTAGTGGCGGGGCATGTGCGCATTTCCCGTTACCCATGGAAACAATTGTGCCTTGTAAAACTTATTCTTTGATATTCGTACTTTATCATGCACAAGGTATAAGTAATGGAAATAAAGGCACGGCCGAATATTAACTGAAACGAAATCGTGACCAGCAAGGTTTTCCGTAGAAGCGCAAATATAACTAAAACTGCAATACGCACTTAACATGCGACCAGTTGAGCCAGTGATCTATAATACAAAACATCTACTGTCCCTGGTTGAGCGCTATACAACCACTCTGCTCGTCTATGATCTCATATATATGATACGCCGGAAAATATAGCTGGCACAACCATTTATTCTACTCTAAATGTCAATGACGGGATACGTCCAAATCTCCGAGAATGATGTTTTAGCGCAAACTAACTTTAGTTGAAAAACAGTTTGCTCTTGAACGTGTCATAGCCGCGTAATCGTAAAATTTGCTTAAATTTATGAAATTTAACATTGCGCAAACATGCCAGTTAGGTTGTAAAAACATGTTGCACGGAAACAAAAAAGAAATTGTAACACCATGCATGCTTGTTTCCTTTTCGAGATTAGAAGTATTTTGTGTTATGTTGCAGATATCTTATCTTGTTATAAACTAAAAGGGCCCCAAGGAAGATTGGAGCTAACCAATTGGGCCACCCTCTTTAAATAAAGAATTCACTTACTTAAAATATTTGATAATCTAATTAATGACACGCGCTAACAGAGATTAATTCAACAATTGAACAGTAGCCGATTGTTTTAACACCTCGCAAACAGACATGTGACTGATGATTCGATTACTGCACGGTAACCTGACACGCGTTTTCACACCTATTCGTATTGCTCAGTCACATGACCTTAATATACAAACGATTCTCAATACACAAAATTGTTGCTTTCTTCTTTCTCTCCATTTAATGATATACACCTATAGAATTCTTAGAGCAAGAAATAAAAACGACCGATTTCCATATTTCACCACGTGCTTGACACTTTGTAGTTTTTATCAGAGACATTGCCCGTCTCTAGAATATTGCACGCCACATATCAATATTATGATCAGTAAGAAAGAGCCAAACGTCATAAAATAAATGCCCTCTTGCCTTCCATCACATCTGCACTTCAAGTTTTTAAGACCTCTGAAGATCATAATTTTGTACATTGTTTCTTTCAGTAAAATTTTTGCGTAAAATCTGAACCCCACACTCTCACACTGTATAGAAAATTCTAACAGGAAAATTGTAAGCTTGGACTGCAGAACTTGAAAAGAGTAATTTCGTTTTTAATCAATGTATTCAAAAGAAAAAAGAAAACATTGCCAAAAATAATGCAACAGCGTTTCTGTCCGTCAGACCGGCGACTATGTTGCGCCCTCGCGCAACCCGTCTCCCCACCCATACATGCGTATTGCATACATGTAAATAACTAAATGTGTATCATCTACCTCATATCCTTCTGTTCTCCTCGGAGGTTAAGAAGTATTGAAGTATTGGAAGAAAGAAATATTTGATAAATAATACGCTTAACTTATAAGCGCCACTTTGGCAGATCTAAATACTCAGCTACTAACTAAATTTGTTAACACATTCTCTTGAAATGGAAAGCATTAATACAAATACAAACTTCTTTTCGCTATATAAAATCCTTTTCTAGAAACGCCAGTCATTTTCTTATTTTAGGGTAAGATGAAAAGGAGTCCTTTGTGCTATTTAGGATTACCGCACAGGACATCATTCATTCATTCATTCGTTTGTTTTTTTCTTATTTTTTTTTTTGTTATTAATTTTTCTAACGCTCACTAGCATGTGCTGATATATGTTGAACACCAGAAGGCTAAATGTCCAAGTGTTTAATAGGCATGTACATGTACCTAATAGACATGCTTTATATCCATGATCAAATATAATGATTATTATAATTGTATGAACATTACCAAACTACACCAAAGAGCCGTCTGTACATCATCTAAAATGGGGGACAGACTAAAACGCTGAATTTTCTGCTGAATTCAGCAAGTGACTGATCAGCAGAAATATACTAAAACGCTGAAATACTGAAATACTGAAATGCTGATTTTTTGTTCGTTGTCAATTTTTTGATTCATCAGGATGTTTATCATGATTTATTTGTTTGTTCTTGATGATTCATTGACTAGTTAGAGATTCACCACGAGGACCGATTATGGTTTGTAATACATAAGAAGTATTCAGAATGTTGTGTTTTGGTAAGAACAAGAACAAGAACTTTATTTACCTCGTCATAGGTTAGTGGAGGTCGAGGCCATCCTGCCACTAACCTTACAAACTAATCTAATACTACTTGCAGTAGGTCAGTTCTGACCCATGAGCAAATAATCATAATACACATGTGAAATGAAAGCATTATGGCGGACAGCGTGCAAAACATGAATACTTTATATACAAAACATTTTACAAAGACTGTAAGCTCATTTTGACAATATTTGCGACATATACAATCCTTACATATTTTAAACACATATATATGTATGTATATAATTACCAGGCATTACTAATATTGTACTGGTGAAGATATTTTTATCCAATCAAAGCTGGGCTGAACAGTGACCTTATTTCAAAATAAGGACACTGCACAGTCAACAGCCGATTATAGCAACCATAATATTATATCTAATGTAAACCAAGGCATCGTCTTGCCGAAACGAAACACAAGACGATGTTTAGGTTCCATTAGAGATTAAAATTTGATATTTCATCATTGTTAAAATTTGCTCATGTTAACTGAATATATAATACGATTACATAATTCTGTTCTATATTTATACTTAAACTTTACATTTATTCTCAATTTCTTCGTAAAGAGGCTTGTGTTCGTTTTTCGAAACTTTTGTAGATATAATTACCCAATTTCGTGAGTGTACTTTTATTTGAGGATTGAAACAATTCAATAAGTTTAAACATACTATATCTACGTCGATAATACGGTTTTATAAAAAGTTGTCTTTCGTCTTTATATAGATCACATTCAAAAATAAAATGAAATTCGTCCTCTACAATATTGCAAGTTGGGCATAAGCGGTTTCCTCTTGGAATACGATTAGGTCTGTTCCAGCGGCCAGATTCAATATGTAAGCGATGAGAAGATACTCTGAGTTTTGATATAGCATTTCGAAATCTTTTGTTCCTAACTTTTTCTAAATATGACTGGAATTCAAAAATACATATTTCTTTGTAAAACGATGCCCTACTAGATTCGTTTAAACGTCTGTGCCAATTTTGTATAAAATGATCTTTAACCCTCTGCCAAAAAATGGTTAAAAATAGTTTTTTGTCACCAACTCCTTGTGCTTGCCACACATGAAAGAACCCCAGATTAGAAAGCATATTTTTTACGTGTTTTTAGAACTGACATATCGGGAAGGCCCGTCTTGCACTATTTTTCAATTTCTTCAATTGGTAAATGTTACATGCATTTCTAATCGAACCCAGACCGGACTGCTCATTCTACGATAAACACTTTTCTGTGAGAATTCTGACCAATTCTGATAGTGTATCAAACTGTCCACATGCATGTATAAATGAAACTGCAGGAACTATACTGAAAACATAACGGTTTGAATACTTTTGATGTATTTCAATACATCATAGCTAATTTAATTCAAATCAGCACATCAGCAAACGACTGTCAAGTTTCTAAATGGTATGGTCGCACACGGGCAAAGACACTGCCTAAACACTGAAAAATGTTATCAAATACATAAAATCAACATTAGCATTTGCTTAACAACGATCAAAACTGGTGTACAAAAAACAAAAATCAGCAATTCAGCATTTCAGCGTTTTAGTATATTTCCGCTGATCAGTCAGTTGCTGAATTCAGCAGATAATTCAGCGTTTTAGTCTGTCCCCTAAAATGGTCTGGACCATTTTAGATGATGTACAGCCGTCTTAAAGCAATCACTCACTGTATTCATGGCTGCATGGCTTTTCTCGCTATTGTTTTATACTAGCTGCAATATGTCACTGCGTTTTATACCTATATCTCCAATAGCTGCGTTACACTAGATATCCCAATGTGCTGCGTTTTCCTATATATTATATATTGCTGCGTAAAACTACTGCGTTTTATCCCGGGCCTGATAAAAGTACTATATGTCCATGGGGCAGAAGTGTTTGCGAAAACGAAATAACCTGGATTCCTTATGTTACTTTCATTCAGTAAATGTTCAATTTCTGCATTGACTGCACCTATCCATTTCATCTATCAGTCAGTAGAGTAAACGCTATAGGAGAAAACTCGAATTTCTCATCTCAACTTCGGACAGAATTTCATTGTGTGTCACCCATTCCGTGCCACATGTTTCTCAGCTGTGAGTATGGAAACAATTACTTCAGTGAGTTATGAATGCAAACGAAAGCCTACTAAAATGGGTGACAATACCACATGAGTTCACACTGTGTAGCTTATACAAAAATTTCCACTCTTTAAAATACAGTAATTTATCCGGTTTCGAATCTTATCCAGTTCCGAATCAAGTGGTCGTATCGTCACGAACTACACAGCAGCTGTTCAATTAAAAAACAAATATTTTGTATGGTCATGAAGTCTATCTTTTTCTCTTCCTCTGCACGAAGTCAGATTTTGAAAACTTATCTGCATGCTAAAAATAAATCTGTTCTTCGAGATGACCTGTCGAAGTAGAATGTATATTGCACTTGTGTAATTATCCGCAAGGTGCAGGTTTCCGCAAAATGAATGAACCTTGAACATTATTTTTTTACACTTTTGGTTCCAACATGCGTTCCAACATTAATTATAACACACCAGGAAAACTGAACTTCATTTATTGATTTTCTGTTGCGTAGGAGCTTGTTAATTTTATCTACCAATTTAGCTAGTTTCGGGTCAGTAAAAAAAAGTGACCCGGAACTGGATAATTTACTGTACTGATTTCTAAATATAATAACTGTTTTATGATGCTCAACCGAAATTGTCATTTTTTCTTCTTCTGAGAATCTTAGCTAATTGCTATGGTTGGATGTAAATATCATTTCAGAGGCACTAATGATTTGATTCATTGAATTGATGCTTAACGTCCCCGTCAACAGCCATGGTCATTTCGGGACGTTGCCTCCATTTTATGTGACTTTTACCCAACATTAGGATGTCATGACACGCAAAATGTGCTTGAAAAATAACCACCCAAGTAAACCAAAAAGGCTTATATGTATATATGGCTCGACTTCAAAGCACTTTTCCTGGCCAGGCTCAGGCCTGAGGGGTTGATCCACTGATTAGATTGTAAGTCAGTAGCGTATAAGCTTTGCCTGGAGGCACAAGCAGTGACGTCCATCTTTTTCTTTAGACCCCAAGGGCGGGGCTTGGCACTTACGCAACTCAACCTGATCAGCAGTAAATAAATTACCATGTTAAACGACACAAGTGTGATAACAGCCTAAAACACACCCGATTTCTACACATTCCTGTCGGCTTCTGGTACATCTTCATCACGTTGAGAGTGACGATAATTCCCTGACCTCGTGTTTACATCACAGATGTATGATTCTAATGCACTCGAGAATGTTACGCGACGTCTTATTGGATAACGTCAAAAATTTGCGACAGTATATTCTGCGATGTACCGTCGGAAACCTAACGTCATGAGCAACGTCGCTTCTGATTGGTTAACGTCGTGGTTATACGTCGCTCGTCACGCTCACATTTCGTGAAAAACAAAGCATTTTTCGATGTTTATAGTTAAAAAGTACATTAGAATGGGGTTAACAATATTCAAATTTTTCATTTGGGGTGGTATAACGCGTCGCCATAAAACAAAATTTCCGACCGTATATCCGACGATATACCGCCCCAAATGAAAAATTTGAATACAGTTATCCCCTAAATATATGTAAGCCACTGTGCACATTTTTTTTCTGATTTTTTTTTAGATTTTTTCCCTTGAAAAACAGATATAAATAATCTTACGAATATGAAATAGTTTGAAAAATTCCCACGTCCCTGAGGGGATTCGAACCCGGATCGCCGGGGTAGAAAATCCAATGCTCTAAGCCACTGAGCTCTGACGCAGTATATCGGAGATTGTGCTTAGAGGATGCATTTTTCATTGTATTGAATAGCGGTGCTATTTATAGAAGCTATGTTCAATCTCGAATGAATGAAGATTTGTTTGTTTGTTTGAATTGATGCTTTACGTCCCAGTCAACAGCAATGGTCATAAATATAACCACCCAACTAAGCCAATAAGGCTTATATGTATGGATGGTTGACTAAACCACTTTTCCTGGGCAGGTTCAGAGCGGTTAACAAGTAATCAGATGGTCGGTCAGTCAGTAGATTAGAAGCTTTGCCTTGAGGCACAAGCAGGCCATCTATTTCTCCTGGGTCCCAATGGGCAGATGCAATGGGACATAACACATTTCGAGAAAGTAATCATTTATGATTACAAGAAAGTCATTTTTATGACTATATGACTCAACTGGTCCATTTCCGACGAGCCTCCATCTTACGAATATGAAAATTCGTAAATAAAAGATGCATAGTTTGAAAAAATCCCACTCGTAATTGACTTCAAGTTGTCACCTCTTTGGGAAATAGCTCACGGTTTATCACATATTTGAGCCACCGCATCAGAAAACCAACAATCAGCATACACGAAAACAAAGACGCAGATCAGCTGTGCAGTAACTGCACAGCTGACCAGCGCCTTTGTTTTCGCTACATGGACAGTAAATCCCGCTTCTACTTAAATCCGAAATTTCAAGCATCTTGTCTGCTTCTGTGACTGTACAGGTCTGTTTGTGTCGGACCTTGTCGGAAACCCAGATTGTTGGTTTTCTCACGCGAAGGCTCAAATTTTCCAGTGTGATACAGGCTGTTGCATCGTTATGAAACTGGGTCCAGGGTACAAATTAATTGAGCTGCGAGGCAAGAATACCGGTCCTCCGGGTTTCCGACCACGTCCGACACAGACCAAGCTGTACAGTTACAGAATGAAATTTCGGATTTAAGAAGTAGAGGAATTGCACTATCCGTGTAGCGAAAACAACTGCACAACTGATCTGTGCCTTTGTTTTCGCATAGGCAAAAATCCGGTTTTCTAATGACGCGGCTCAAAATAAGTTTCTGTTTATATCACAGAAACGGCTCTTTTAGACTTTAAAATGAGTTTCTAACTTCTAAACTTGTGCAGAAATATGACTGAGGTTAAGAACAAACAAAACACAAGTATAAGAAAATAAATCATTATTGAGGTATTTTTCAACTTAACGACAACAATAACATTATGTATAAAACATACAACACATACAATCGACATAATGAATTATATATATATATAGTAAGAACATCACGAAACATTTGAGCCGCCTCATGGGAAAACCAACAATCTGCATATGCGAAAACAAAGACGCAGATCAGCTTCGCGGTAACCGCGAAGCCGATCAGCGCCTTTGTTTTCGCTACTCGGATAGTACAATTTCTCTTCTACTTAAATCCGAAATTTCAAGCTTCTAGCTCTTTTCTGTGTTTGTACAGGTCAGTTTGTGTCGGACCTGTTCGGAAACCACATTGTTGGTTTTCCCACGAGGCGGCTCCATTTTCTTTTTCCAAACCCCTTCTTACATGAAGTGCGTTAAACTAGTTTTGTTTGTTTGTTTGTTTGTGTTGAGGCTTAACGTCCCAGTCAACAATTTTTCAGTCATGTCGGGACGGAGCCAACGCTTCCTGGGTTTAACCAGTACTGTAGGGAGTTAATGTGCCTTGCTCAAGGACACAACACGGTGACGCTTGTGGGGATCGAACCCAGGACCTCTCGATTCGGAGTTCGACGCTCTACCACTACGCCACCGCGCTCCCTACCGCGTTAAACTAGTAGTTTATATATTTATGAAATAAACTTAAAATCAAAGTCTTGCTCCACCCTGACTAAATAAAACATGTTTATTTTAAATGAGCCGCCTCGTGGGAAAACCAACAATGTGGTTTCCGAACAGGTCTGACACAAACAGACCAGTACAGGCACAGACCAGAGGACCAAAGGTCCTGATATCGCTCACCTGAGTAATTCATTGCATAAGATAAAATGCATATAGCTGATTTCTAACAGTAAAGCTGTAACAATGGTCTTTGTTCACTGAGTTCAACTTTTCTATGATCCCCTCCTTGAGTAGATAGACTAGCAAATCATACACAGTAGCCTATTCGGCAAGCTATAAGCCTAATAAGACTGCAAAAGGAATGCCAGTGAAAAGAACTAATTTTTGTCATCCAATAAAATTTTATTTATTCAATTACATTAAACACATACCTTAATAATTCATAAGCCAAGCAGTAAAAACATAAAGAAAGACTATTGGAATCTAATACCCACATTTCAAAAGTTGAAAAAAAAAATTTAAATAGAAACAAACAAACATAAAAATGAAACTTAATATATCATGAATGCTTATATATCTAATACCTTTGATGAAGAAATAATGAGACTGTGTTTATAACATTAAAACCTCTGAAGAAGTGTAAGCTTTGCAAGCTTTGCATTACATTTCTGTTACTTAAATAGATACCTTGTAAAAGCCATCATTGTGGTACATTTAAAGCTACAAATTACAACAATGTACAACAAATTGAAAACAGGTTAAATGATGTCAAATTATAATTGTACATAACATTCATAAATTCATAAACAAATCAAGATAATACACTTGTACTAACAGTATAAATTGTACATGTATTTTCATTCCTTTTTCATTCTTTTTTATTCTATCTATCATTTTCTAAATATCTTATGTTTGTTTACATTTATATACACATACGAAACAATCAACATATTTAGTCAAAAAGTGGATACATTTCAATCAACATCAAAATAAGCTCTATGCATGTAAATACATGTGTATTGCAAAAAGAGAGAATCTGTACATAGCTCAAAACCATATTTTAATATCCAGATTGTTTAAAATCATAAAACAATACATCTACTCAATGCTCATCTCTGTGCAAAAGTATCTTATTTGCAACAATATACATTCATAAGCTTAGCTCTTTGTCAATCACTCAACAAACTATATAGCAGCACCACTCTTGCTTCATACAAACTACAAATGTACCACTATAATAAAACTTTTACAATGCATCTAGATGTTTCTTTTCCTTGAAATTAAATTCATTACATTCTGTATATTTGCAGAGTCCATTTTTCTCCAACATTATAGTCGCAGTCTCTTTATTTCTAAAACCTATATGAGATACATGTGGGTTTATAGATTTTTTTACAAACATTATATATAACTGCAATTACAAAGTAACTACAGGAAATTCAAAGAATTGCATTTTACCATATTCTAACAAAAATAATGTGGCTTGATATACATATGTCAGCCATAAAAATAGTATTTAATTCCTGTAACAACTTGCATTTTAATGATGAAAGAACCATTTTTCTTAGTTTTTATTCAGGTTAAGGCTTAATGTCCCAGTCAACAATTTTTCAGTAAGTCAAGTTAGAACTACTTTCTGAGTTCTTTACCAATACTCCTGGGAGTAAAGCGATTTTCTCTCTGGATCCAATGGTGTATCACAGAGCCTCAACACTCCTAGAAAAGCTAGTGAATTAATATCAATGCAAATACAGGATAACATCAATAATTAATAAGCATGATTGAATGCTACATTTACAATAGTAAAAAAAAAAAAAAAAAAAAAAAAAAAAAAAAAAAAAATAAAATGGTGGCAACCCCAATATTAGCTGAACCACCTCATTAATATCTAGTGGGGTTACGCCTGCAATTGTTTACTCTGATTTGCACTTTTTTGCATATTCAAAGGACATGGATTCTCAATTCTACTGTGTCATGATAAACAACTTGGATGATTTTAAGAGATAAAGAGATTAATCTAAATCAAACAGCAATTTTATATGAATCAAGTAATAATTGTGGCAGCTAATCTTAGTAAATAAAAATAAAACTGAGACCCTTTAAGAGCAGTGAGCAATTTAATGTGAAAAGTGATGGGCAAAAATATTAAGCTCATTACAAATTCTGCTTTGCAGCTTTGTTTCGTTGTGAAGTTGTCATTATACAAACAACATTATTTGTGTCAAGAATGGGCCATGTCTTTGCACTGATTTCTTTTGTACTTCATTCATCTTTTGCATCACATCATTTGAATATCTATTTGCCTAAGGCACAATATATAAGTTTATGATCAGACCAATAGGCCTCAATAACATCACTATACCCTTCAGAATTTGAAAAAATCAAGTCTAGCATTGATCCAGTGTCAGTTGTACATTGATTGATTTGCTGCATACACCCAAATAATGTTTCTACAAAATCCACAAACCCTGTATTGGCACCATCTACCTGTATGTTGAAGTCACCTAATATGACTAATTTAGCATTCAGATCAATAACTGGCCTGAGATGACAGTGAATATCCTCTCTAAAATCAGTCTGTGAACTTTTGGGATATCTGTACAATACAACAACTTGAACATAACTTCTTTGAACGTTGAATATGTCAGCCAATATAAATTCAAATGACTTACATTGCATTTTCAAAAATTTCTGAATCTGCAAGTACTCCTTTACATACAATGCAAGTCCATGATATGGTCTGTTGTTTGTCTCTTTTACTGTGTCATCAAGTCTAATAAGTTTGAACCGTTTCAGGGCAAAATGGACATTTTCATCCCTACTACATAACCTTGTCTCAGCAAATCCAATGACATCTGCTGCCAACACATTTGGTTCAAATTCAACATCCTTAAAATGCTTATGTAAGGATCTAGCATTGTTGAATGCTATTTTGGTTTTGCCAGGATCAATTTTATACAGTGGAACATAACACAGCTCTAAGGACGCTTCTGTGCGTAGCCTTTGCATCTCTATATTCACATCATCATCTAGTGCGATAGCAGCTTCATTCATATTCAGTATATATAAATCTTCCAGCTTTTTCACTCTACTAAATGCAACATAGTGAACATGTGGTATTTTCTTTGTCTGTGTCTGGGACAAATCAACGACTACCTTGTCAACTGTTGCACCTTCAGCTTTCCATACTGTTTTACCTGAAGCTGGTGTAACTGGGAACTGGCTTCTCTGAAATGTCTTGTAGTTCACTATAAATGTTCGTTGTGTTTCAAATACAGGTGTCCAGTCTGAATGAATGCTTGCATTGTAGAATTTTTTGTTTTTCTCACGTGTTGCTCTACCAACCCGAGGGTCATCAAACAATACCCAAATAATGCTAGGACGGTTAGTTCCTTCCATCCACCTGAAGTCAATGTGTTTTACCACACCAGTAGCACCATTAGTTAAACCATCTTCTACATCTACATTAGCTGTATGAACAATAATCATTCCAACAACTACTGTCAATGATTTTTTTAGCTGGCCTGTTTGTCCGTACTCTTTTGGGAGTTTATCAATCAAGGACTGGTGCATGCTGGCAGGAATGTTTGCAGAGACAACACTGTCATGGCATGGTATGACAATCTTTTCTCCTGGCAGCTGATTCAAAATAGTGTCATTGTGTTGGTCTACAAAACAATTCTGTGCAAACAAATGAAGGGCATCCTTTGGATAGTCACCAGTTTCACGGTCAACAACACGTGTCTGCAGCTTTTGTTTGTCTTCCTCTGTCATTTCATTTAATCGAAGTCGGTTTAATAACTGTGCAAATGCTAGATCGTCTTTCTGTCTCATGATATCAACCAATTCATACATTGTAAAGAGCTCTTTCCAAAAGTTTCTTCCCAGTGAAGATGCTCCCTTTTTCAAATCAAGACTTATCAAGTAATCACCTACTGGCTTAAGCTGATAAAGATCCCCAACAGCGATAACACTTAAACCACCAAAAACTTCTTTTGTTCCCATCAGCTGCTGTAAGCGAGTGTCAATAAAGCTTAGTGTCATGTTGCCTACCATTGATATTTCATCAATAATGATAATTTTCAGATGTCTGTACTTAATTCTGAATGTATTTAACTCATCAGCTGCAAGATGATTGGTGCCCTTTTGATACATTTTCCTGTGGAATGCAGAGCAAATGGTTTGGCCACTAATATTAAAAGCAGCAAAGCCCATGTAAGCACACAACAGAATTCTCTTATCATCTGGATTTTCTCCATCTTTCAAATTCAATATCCTGAACAGACTTTGATAAAGTGCTCGAATCACTACTGATTTACCAACACCTGCCCCTCCTGTTAGAAAAGCATAAACTGGTTCATCTTTACATTTAATCCAGTGCACAATGTGGTTAAAGAATTCTCTTTGTCTCAAATTAAGACTTCTGAGTAGCTGAAAGTATTCATCATCTGGTAATAAAATACCACTTGTTTCAACTGGTGGCACTGAGCAAGTTGACTGTAATTCTATTCCAATGTCATAATGCCTCTGCTCTACAACTCTGCTTGGGTTAAAGCAAACAAATTTTTCTGATTCTGCTGGCCCTTCTTCTTCTGTCTCTCTATTTTCTTGCTCAGCATTTGGTGCAATTTGATCATAGTCCCTTTCCTCATTTTCCAGCATTTGTCTTGCAATCTCTAGCTCTTCAGCATGATGCTCATACTCATTTCTTTTGGACACCAGGGATGTCTGCACTGAGTTATACCGAGCTTCATATGTTCCAAAAGAACCTATCAAGTCCTTCTGTTCATTTCGCCAAGGTACAAAAAGCATAAGCTGCTCTCTAAAGTAATTTTCTGGATCCCTTTTTCTGTTGTATCTTACATACCTTATTATTCTTGGTACTTTTCTTTTCTTGTATTTTGTTCCATTTTTTGCTTCAAACAACAGGTCTGAACTTTGACTGTTATTATCATCAAAGCTGTCATCACTTTCATCACCAGAGCTATTGACAAAACTGTCATCATCATTTTTGTCATCAACTTTCTCTGCAAACTTATTCCCTTTTGGATAAGTAACATCAACCTTAGAGACATAATCAGCTAAACATAATTTCCCAAGCTGCCTGGGTCTTTTAGAATACCTCTGTATAACATTTTCAGATTCTACATCTGTAGATTCAGCTGGAAGTTCATCAAGAACAGCTTTTGGCTTCAACAGAAAAATTCTTTCTTCTGGTATAGATGTGTTGATGAAAACAATATCCCTCGTACATTTTGTCAAAGGAATTTGCAGATCAAGATAAACAGCTTCTTGAGCACTGACCTCAACACAGTTAGAAAATACATTCCCAATATGCCTGACTTGTTTTTTTAGGTCAAGATTTCCTCTTCTAGCCTCTTTTGCTGCTGCATCAAGTTGTGCACTCATACCTCTCTGTGATTTACTTATATAACCAACTATATATGAAGCACAACCGTATGGCTCAAGAACAATCTGAATGTCAAGATTGGCCTTCCAGGCAAGAAGTATGTTTTCATTAAATGGATTTATTCTCATTTCCTTCACTTTTCGCTTTAAGAAAACCTTTGGTGCTTTCAATGTGCTTCTTATGCAACTAATATAATCTTCGAAATCCATTCTAGCAATTTTTTCTAGAAACTCATCAAATGGTATATCTTCATTTTCTTTACACTCATTCATTGATTTTTGAAGCTCTACATTCTTTTTCTTGTACTTGTCAATGTTTTCTTCAAGAGGATACAGCAACATAGTTTTAGGCAATGGTGGTAATGGAAATCCAAACCTACATATTGGTTTCCCCTTTTTTCTGCAGGTTCTAGAATGTTTGTGACTTTGAAGGTTCACAAGATTTGCTGTTTTCTCATTATCACTACTGCATGTAAGATATTGATCAACAAATTCAATTATTTCCTCCTCTGACTTTGATTCTAGAGTTGGAGCATTTTCTACCCAAACAAGCATGTGAATATGAGGGGAGCCACGTTGCTGAAACTCAACTCTATAAAAATAATCAAGTACCTTTCCAATTGGCTCAGAACTACTTTTTAGAATTGTATTGAGGAACTCTTGAACCCTATGATCAAAGTACCTTGAACATGTAACTGGGTCTTTCTGAACTAGCTTTGTTTTCTCTGGCCAAGTAAGCCTTTCTAATTCTGTTTCAGAATAATCAATACCATCATTCAATTTTGCTAACATCTTCAACAGATCTGTCCATCTAGTATCGGCAGCTGACAATGACATAAACCAAGTAGGCAAAGAAAGTTGCCTAATCATTGCAAAAATGTCTTTCTTGCGCATTTCTAAATAGGCAGGTGAATTTCTCAGTTGGCGAAATATATAATAGCCTTCATCAAGGTTTACTAGTTTGTCCAAATAATTTGCATCTCTAGCTTCAGCTGCAGTTAATTTTTTACCTCGCTTTTTACATCTTCTAACAGCTAAGTTGACTTTATCACTGATTTGTTTCATCTGCAGCTTTTTGTGTTTAAAGAATATATTTGGAACTGACTGTGCAGCTCTCCTGTCAACACTTCTCAATTCCCATTTGACAATGTCACTATAATGAACTGGAACAATTCGCTCTTCCTTACTAGGTGGTGTTTGTCCACAGAAAATGGATGGGAAGCACAAATACTCTGCATCTTTATCATTATATAGACTTAAAGGATGCTGTCCTTCACCTGGTGCAAAAGTGAAAACTTTGTCACACTTATTGTCAATGTCAGCATCATCCACTAATGTATCTATATTGCCAACATGGTCATTAGCATCTATCTCACTGTAATGATCAGAATCATAATCAGTTGGCGCATCAGTGTCCTTTTTACTTGTGATTTGTTCCTGCTTTTCATTATCCATGCTATGTTTGTCATTAGTTTGTTCTCTTGAAACCCCTAAAAACTCTCTGACTGTTTCTTCTGCACTTTCAGTAACTTCCTGAAACCAGCCATCATCAATTACTATGCCAGAGTTCTTGTATAGTTTGCTGTTGTTCATAAGCCAATGAAGAGCAGTTAAAACTCTTAATGGTCTAACATTTTCTTTAAAGTCAACTGTTTTATAGGAAAGTTTCTTTTTCAACTGGATAGCAACTGTAAAATTATCATCCATTGGCCTTGGCAGACAGTTTATTGTAGGCTGAATATCAACAGGTACGTTAATCACATTTCCTTTCAAGGAGTACTGGCCACCTCGTGGTAATTCTCTTATCTGCATAAATGGAATACGCAGTGCTATTAACCTTTCTTCTAATTGATGTAAGTTTAGCTCTGGTGGCTTGATTGGCCACTTCATTCCATTAGTTACTGATAGCTTTGGAATTTTACCATCTCTTAAGGCACTTAAGCAAGTATGACATATCCATTCTTTATTGTTGACAGATATAAAGTTTGTACAATGCTCTTGTTTACTTTCTGCTGGAATATGGGTATTCTTTAACATAGAGACACTTTTCCTGAACCATGTCTGGTGACAACAAGAACAGACATACAAAGGTCCAATGGAAATATCTGAATGAAATTGTTTGATAGCATTTTCAATATTTTCAAAGTCTTTGTGCTGAGGTTTTGGAACGCTATCTATGTCATGCTTACATCTTTTTCTAGGAACATTAATTCCAGAATTATCTTCAAATTTTCTTTTTTCTTGCCTTACTTGTTGTTTCTTAATTCTCTCACATTCAAGAAAATAAGAATTTTTCCTTGCCTTCTTTTTTGATGCATTCTGGTATATTCTCTCCTTTGCATTAAAAGTCTGATTTTTCCTTGCTGATTGCTTTGATTGCAACTGATACACAGTTTCCTTTGCCTTAAAAACAGGATTGGTTCTTACAGATTGCTTTGATTCTCTTTCTTTTGTTTTGAACACATGGTCTTTTCTTGCTGATTGCTTTGATTGCAACTGATACACAGTTTCCTTTGCCTTAAAAACAGGATTGGTTCTCACAGATTGCTTTGATTCTTTTTCCCTTGCTTTGAATGCTGGATTTGTCCTTGCAAATTGCTTTGATTCTCTTTCTTTTGTTTTGAACACTGGGCCTAGTCTTGCTGATTGCTTTGATTCCAACTGATACTTTTTTTCTTTGGCCTTAAAAACAGGATTTGTCCTTGCAGATTGCTTTGATTCTCTTTCTTTTGTTTTGAACACAGGGTCTTTTCTTGCTGATTGCTTTGATTGCATCTGATACACAGTTTCCTTGGCCTTAAAAACAGGATTTGTCCTTGCAGATTGCTTTGATTCTCTTTCTTTTGTTTTGAACACAGGATCTTTTCTTGCTGACTGCTTTGATTCCAACTGATACTTTGTTTCTTTGGTCTTAAAAAAAAGATTTGTCCTTGCAAATTGCTTTGATTGTTTTTCTTTTGCTTTGAATGCTGCATTTTGTCTACATTGTCTTTTATAAATTTTGTAATACTCCATTCGATTGTTTTTTCTTTTTGCCCCTAATGCTTTTTTTGATTCTGCCGATGATATGCTTGACATACTACTTTGTGCTTTGTGAGCTTGTCTCAACCTTTGATCATTGAAGTAAGATTCCATATTATGTTCCATTTGATCTTTACAGCTCTGTGTTTCTTCAGTCTTTTTAATTTTGATAGGTAAGAAGTCAAACTGTAAGTTGGTGTTGGTATCTAAATTTAAACTGTCATAAAATGCATACATATATGTAACTAGGTCATTGATACTTGTGAAAGTTATAAAACAGGATGTACCATCATTTGATGAAAGTCCATTTTCTCCATGAGAATGAGAATCAAAAAACACATACATGCCATTCTTTCTAAATACAGCAGAGCATATGGCCCCAATGGTTAAAAGACCTGATGATGTATACAAAAAGACTGATTGCAATACTTCATGAAGTGTTGGCAAACCCAGATTTTGAGTATCTAAAAGCACGCCACTTACAATCGGCAGTTTCTCAGATGTAAATTTTCCTATCTCTACTTTAAAATCATCTGGAATTTCTTCTAAAGTCAGCAGGTGGTGAATGAATTTTCCATCTTCTCTTAATTTGTTTACAACACTCCGATATAGAACATCTCCTTCACAAAGCACCTTGTCTAATATAGAGCTGTTTTCAATATCAAGGCAGGAAGAGTATGACAGCATACATAATGCATTACATGTGCACTGATATCCTCTAGATTGCTCAGAAAATCTAACATCATTCTGATGAAAACTTCCAAAGATCAAATAACTTGCATTCCACAATTGTTCAGATGATCTTACCGCTTCATAACACATCACATCATTATCTAACCCTGGTTCCGATGAATCTCTGTTGAAATGCTGCTGTGCTAAATTGTTTTTATCATGCCATGCATGTTGTTGGAACATTGTTTTTTGTGAACAACCTGTTATATCTGATCTTTCAGACAATTTTTCAACAACCCTTGATTGATAATCAACATCCACACCAGGAAAAGTATCGAGAAATACTGCATCAAAATCAGTCTGCACATTTGAGCTAACATTTTCTATGAGCTTGCTAAGATCATTAAGCAACTGTTTAAACTGACTGATGTTTGCCTGCTTGTCTTTTTTAGCCTTTATATGTTTTGAATCAGGACTTGTCAATAAAGCATTCTCTAACAACTTTTTATCCTGAAACTCTGTCTGTTTATTTTGCATATTTTCCATGTCTAATTCAGTGTGGTAAACTGGCTGTTTCTGATCATATGCCTGTTTCTTTTCATGACTTTGTGCCTGCATCATTTCAGGACTTTCACTTTGTTTTGCCGGCATCCTTTCCGGACTTCTTGCCTGCATCATTTCAGGACTTGTCTTTGCCGGCATCCTTTCCGGACTTCCTGCCTGCATCATTTCAGGACTTGTCTTTGCCGGCATCCTTTCCGGACTTTCACTATACTTACCTCTTGGCCTCTTTCTGTCCAACACTGCTCCATCTCCTCCATCTGTTCTTGACCTCTTTCTCCACTCTGATCTTCTCCCCTCTGACCTCCTCCACTGTTTCCTTCTAGGCATGGCTACTCACCTGAAAATAGAAAGAAAAGGTCATGTGTAGAATTGCTTAGATACCAACCTACCAAGAAATCGTCAAAAAAGAATGTAGAGATATCATACTATTGAAGAAGTGAACAAAATTGCTATTTACGAAGATGCTCAGACACATTTTGCAACTTTGCATTATAAAAGATAGATTCTCTTCTATTGAAGCTTATCTTGTAGTGAATTTGACGTGAACTAAGGGCACTTTGGGTATGAAAAAAGAAGCAGATCGGCTGCTCTACTACACAGGCTGATGTGCCTCTTTTTTAAACAGATCAGAAAGTATGATATTTCTAGCTTCTTATTTCGAGATTTCATATAGCCACCCAGCAAGCACATGATATAACAACATCACATCAATGTCAATGTGAAGTTATGAAGTCACACTGGCTTTGATCTAACATTGTTTGGATGTCATGTTCACACTAGGTAGACACCTTATCAATATTTTCTAAGATACTTATCTGTTACTTCAGCAGCATCACCAGTGTCTGTTCTTGATCTCTATCTCTATTCTTTCCACCTATGTTTAGCATATCTTCATGCAGTTCAACCTCAAATGTATGGCAATTCATCTGAAAATAGAATGAAAGTAACATTTACCTACATTGTACATGATCCAAAGACAGTCGCAGTTCCATGATAGTAAAGTAAAAAAAATTGATGTCATGAAATAGGTCAGGGTCGACCCAGGCTCATCATTTAAGCAAACTATGGTGCGCCTGAGTTCTTCATCCATCATACGTAGGTTCAAAGAAATTGGTTTGTCCAAAATGAATTCCCAAAGGAAAAGATATTCTAGCATTTTTAGCATATGTACGCATGGTAACCATTTTGATTAAGATAAGAAGATATTTGAATATTACCGATTTATACATGCATGTAGCCCCAGGATATGGGCAGTCAACCCCAATGTTTTTATAAACACAAATCTGTACATATTCCTACTATTTCAAGCAAATTTTCTCATAAATGACCTTTTCCTCCATTTTCTTCCATTCATGTGCCTAGATGACTTAAGTTGACTGTGCAATAAAAATAGAAGTTTTTTTTATATATATATGGGTATGGCTGCCATCTTGGACATGTGAACTGGATTATTTATGAACCTCCTTCATACAGATCCTCCCTATGAAATTTGGCTTTGATATACCATGTGGTTTCAGACAAAAAGATCTTTATATAATTTGGTAATATACATGTTCATTGCCCCGAAGTGAGGACAGACCAACCCGTGGAGTCCAATTCTTTTATGAATCATAAATCTTCAGTCCATTTACTCAAATCCGGCAAGTTTTTCCCTACAAATGACATTTTAACACTTTTCTCCATTCAAATTCATGAATGACCTATGTTGACCTTGTAAAATAGGTCAAGGTCATCACAGGGTCATGATTTATACAAACTTTGTAGAGCTCCTCTCACTGATCCTTCATGTCAAGTTTCAAAATCATAGACCTTCTGGTTCTAAAGAAGAGGATTTTTGGAGGTTTTTGCTATTTATAGCCATGGCGGCCATCTTGGTCATTTGACCTTGACCATTTATATAAACTTTCATTCCCACTTCTTAACAACACTCCACATAAAGTTTGGCTTTGATTGGCCTAGCAGTTTCAGAGATGAAGATCTTTGACTATCACAGTAATATACATTTATATTGCACGAGGGTGGGGGCAGACAGACCTTGGGGTCCAAATATTTTCAGGATCATAAATCTAAATTCCATTTGCCTATTTCCTGCAAGTGTTTCTCTTTAAATGACATTTTAACAATTTTCCCCATTCAAATACATGGGCAACCTACACTGACCTTGCCGTAAAATAGGTCAAGGTCATCCAAGGGTCATGATTTATATATACTTTGTAAAGTTCCTCTCCCTGAGGCTTCATGCCAAGTTTCAAAATCATAGGCCTTCTAGTTCTGGAGAGGAAGATTTCTAAAGGTTTTAGCTATTTATAGCCATGGCGGCCATCTTGGTCATGTGACCTTGACATTTTATATAAACTTTCTTTGCTGCTTCCCAAGGATGCTCCATGTGAAGTTTGGCTCCGATTGGCCAAGCGGTTTTAGAACAGAAGACGTTTCAATATTATGGATATTGGATATAATATTTACATGTGTATAGCCCCGGGGCAGGGGCAGACAACCCCCAGGGGGCAAAATTTTTCCATAAATATTAATCTTCTGTCCATTTGCCTATTCCCAGTAAGTTTTACCTATTAAATAGTATTTTACCATTTTTTCCCATTCAAATGCAAGTTGACCTTATGGTAAAATAAGTCAAGGTCATCACAGGGTCATGATTTATATATAATTTGTAGAGCTCCTGTCCCTGATGCTTCACACCAAGTTTCAAGATCATAGGCCTTCTGGTTCTGGAGAAGAAGATTTTTAAAGGTTTTTGCTATTTATAGCCATGGCGGCCATCTTGGTCATGTGACCTTGACCATTTAAATATACTTTCATTCGCACTTCCTAAAAACGCTCCACATAAAGTTTGGCTTTGATTGGCCTAGCAGTTTCAGAGATGAAGATCTCTGACTATCACAGTAATATACATTTATATTGCACGAGGGTGGGGGCAGACAGTCCTTGGGGTCCAAATTTTTTCAGGATCATAAATCTAAATTCCATTTGCCTATTTCCTGCAAGTGTTTCTCTTTAAATGACATTTTAACAATTTTCCCCATTCAAATACATGGGCAACCTACATTGACCTTGCCGTAAAATAGGTCAAGGTCATCCAAGGGTCATGATTTATATATACTTTGTAAAGTTCCTCTCCCTGATGCTTCATGCCAAGTTTCAAAATCATAGGCCTTCTAGTTCTGGAGAGGAAGATTTCTAAAGGTTTTAGCTATTTATATCCATGGCGGCCATCTTGGTCATGTGACCTTGACCTTTTATATAAACTTTCTTTGCTGCTTCCCAAGGATACTCCATGTGAAGTTTGGCTTCGATTGGCCAAGCGGTTTTACAACAGAAGATGTTTCAATATTATGGAAATTTACATGTATATAGCCCCGGGGCAGGGGCAGACAACCCCCAGGGGGCAAAATTTTTCCATAAATATTAATCTTCTGTCCATTTGCCTATTCCCAGTAAGCTTTACCTATTAAATAGTATTTCACCATTTTTTCCCATTCAAATGCATTGGCGACCTAAGTTGACCTTGCGGTAAAATAAGTCAAGGTCATCCCAAGGTCATGATTTATATAAACTTTGTAGAGCTCCTGTCCCTGATGCTTCACACCAAGTTTCAAGATCATAGGCCTTCTGGTTCTGGAGAAGAAGATTTTTAAAGGTTTTTGCTATTTATAGCCATGGCGGCCATCTTGGTCATGTGACCTTGACCTTTTATATAAACTTTCTTTGCTGCTTCCCAAGGATGCTCCATGTGAAGTTTGGCTTCGATTGGCAAAGCGGTTTTAGAACAGAAGATGTTTCAATATTATGGAAATTTACATGTATATAGCCCTGGGGCAGGGGCAGACAACCCCCAGGGGGCAAAATTTTTCCATAAATATTAATCTTCTGTCCATTTGCCTATTCGCAGTAAGCTTTACCTATTAAATAGTATTTCACCATTTTTTCCCATTCAAATGCATTGGCGACCTAAGTTGACCTTGCGGTAAAATAAGTCAAGGTCATCCCAAGGTCATGATTTATATATAATTTGTAGAGCTCCTGTCCCTGATGCTTCACACCAAGTTTCAAGATCATAGGCCTTCTGGTTCTGGAGAAGAAGATTTTTAAAGGTTTTTGCTATTTATAGCCATGGCGGCCATCTTGGTCATGTGACCTTGACCTTTTATATAAACTTTCTTTGCTGCTTCCCAAGGATGCTCCATGTGAAGTTTGGCTTCGATTGGCCAAGCGGTTTTAGAACAGAAGATGTTTCAATATTATGGAAATTTACATGTATATAGCCCAGGGGCAGGGGCAGATAACCCCCAGGGGGGCAAAATTTTTCCATAAATATTAATCTTCTGTCCATTTGCCTATTCCCAGTAAGTTTTACCTATTAAATAGTATTTCACCATTTTTTCCCATTCAAATGCATTGGCAACCTAAGTTGACCTTGCGGTAAAATAAGTCAAGGTCATCCCAAGGTCATGATTTATATAAACTTTGTAGAGCTCCTGTCCCTGATGCTTCACACCAAGTTTCAAGATCATAGGCCTTCTGGTTCTGGAGAAGAAGATTTTTAAAGGTTTTTGCTATTTATAGCCATGGCAGCCATCTTGGTCATGTGACCTGGACCATTTATATAAACTTTCGTTCCCCCTTCCTAAGGATGCTCCACATGAAGTTTGGCTTTGATTGGCCAAGTGGTTTCAGAGGAGAAGATCTTTGAAATTGTGGACGACGGACGACGGACGACGACGGACGACGGACGGACGCCGGAGCATGGGTATACTATAAGCTCACCTGTGAGCCTTCGGCTCAGGTGAGCTAAAAAGAGCTAGAAGCTTGGAATTTCGGATTTAAGTAGAAGAAGAGGTATTGTACTATCCGAGTAGCGAAAACAAAGGCGCTGATCAGCTTCGCGGTTACCGCGAAGCTGATCTGCGCCTTTGTTTTCGCATATGCAAATTGTTGGTTTTCCCACGAGGCGGCTCAAATATTACTCTTTGTTAATTCCAATTCTTTGATTTTGCAGCAAATCAAGTAATAAGTTTCTGATTTTCTCAAAAAATCCTCTCTGATCTCAAAGGAAGAAAGGGAAATAGAATCTGCTTTATGGATGGTATACGGCGAGACTTTTTAGGGCCACCACACGACAAAATACCAGCTGCTGTTATAGCAAATAAAAATAAACTGAGATCCTTTAAGAGCAGTGAACATATTAAATGAGACAGGGATGGGCCATACCGCGGTTTCGGCTACTTAAGTCTCGTCAGTGACACTTTAGATTTGGCAACATGGAGCGAAAGAGATTTACTGCAATTGTGCAAGTCGATACAAAGACTAGTATTATTCAAATGGAGCCAATATTTCAAATGAATCTAAACTGATAATAAGTTTCTGAATTTCACAGAATATCCTCGCTGATCTCAAAGGACAAAAAGGACATTAATCTGACCTATGGATAATGTACGGGGAGACTTTTTAGGACCACCACACGGAACAACACCAGCTGCAGTAATTGCAAATAAAAATTAAACTGAGATCCTTAACAAGTCAAGTTCACGAAAGAGGCCTATGTCTAAGATGAGAAAAGTCCCTAAAAGCCTATAATCATATACGGTCTTTTAGGGACTTTTCTCATCTTAGGCATAGATCTTCTTTTTCGATCTTTGATTGTCATTTTACTGAGTAAGGATTGGGCAACTTGTCGCAAACAATAAATTGATAGGAAACAATGAAAATATGAAAAATCAGTATCGAAAAGGCACTGCTTTTTGTGCATTTCAATTTTGTTTGAACAATGCACCAAAAACAGATAATTTACTCTGCTCTGCTGGCACATTTTGCTTTGATCCAAACAATTGAGCCGCCTCGTGGGAAAACAAACAATTTGGTTTCCGAACAGGTCCGATACAAACCGGCCTGTACAAGCACAGAAAAGAGCTAGAAGCTTGAAATTTCGGGTTTAAGTAGAAGAAGAATTGTACTATCCGAGTAGCGAAAACAAAGGCGCTGATCAGCTTCGCGGTTACCGACCGCGAAGCTGATCTGCGTCTTTGTTTTCGCCTATGCAGATTGTTGGTTTTCCCATGAGGCGGCTCAATTTATTTACAAGTCAAACGCTCTTGTTGTCTTCTTGATACTGACACTATGCAGATCATACACTGAAAACTTATAAAATTGTTATCCTTTTTTTCTGTAATCAAATTTGCCCCCCCCCCCCCTCCAAAAAATGCAATTTGACACATTTTGACCCGAAATGTTTTGCAATAACCATCCACCCTTTTAAAGTTGCTACAAAATCAAACAAGTGATATTAGAACTAACCAAAAATAAAATTAGAAACAAACATAACTCCATCATAAAAAGTACAAAAACAGGGTAGTGCAAGACTTCTCATTTTAAGTACATGTATATAAGCTTCATCGTAAAATGGTCTGCACACAGTGCCACGCCACTCACCACACAGCTTTTTTAATCTTTCAGGCATCAGTGTAAGGCATGTCAGTGATGGTGTTGAACGTCACAATTAGCATTTTTTCAATCATGTTAGGATATAACGATTGCTTCCTGGGGCCAATTGTTCAAAATTAATGACGTCGTTAGTTAACGATTCGTTAAAATTTCAAATGGCAATATCACAAATTGCATTGCAAATGATTCTCACATGTTTTCAACAAAAATAACACTGTATTTACTTTTGAAGTCGATATATAATTAATAAATTGAGGGCTTAATGACAGCAGTAAGCTAACGAAGTTTTGAACAACTGGAACCTGTTTTTATAACCAGTACTATGTGTGTCTAGTAAATAGAGTTGAGGTTTATACGGTCTATGACTTTCTTATAAAGTATTTCTATCCTATTTGTGAAATGACAAAATGACAAAAATATGCAACATGTGTAAGCACGACAGAACACAACAAATAAAACACTCAGCTATCACCAACAAGAAATCCTATCTACAAATGTACACTTCTAGTGCAAATCCTAAACATCTGCTGTCAAAATATCTACTTTAAATATCAAATTTCTATATAAATTGCATTATATCTTGGCTAAGAATTGATCTACATATGAAATGGAAAATAATGCACCGCAGCTAATAGTTCTGATTAAATGATATTTGCTGTAAATGAAATTGGCTATAAATACTATTAACATACATGTATGTTAGTAAAAGGTTGGAATTCATTGCTTGTATTGTACTGTTATTTCGAAGATACATTAATATTCATAGCACACACACCTCTCATAATCAGCCGTCGATCGCAATAAAATTTTCATCTAAAACCTAAACTTTTAGATTCAAATATAGTAAAATTTGATGGTTATGTTTAGTATCTAAATAAAATATGGCAACTCTTTTAAGAATACTAATATATAAAATACTGATTGATACAAAAACTTATAGGCCTCCGTGATATGTAAAATATGATAACCATACTTAAATGCACTTAATGTTACGTATACTATATTGGCATTTTAAACAATGCCACAAAACAAGCCATTTTGTGGCATAAACAAACTCTTAACATCGCAAGCTAAATATGCTCAAGTTAATGAGCCCCAGGCTGTCAATTGCTCTACCATGCCCGTCGACCGAAGACATACCTAAGGGAAGCTCCGCATAGAGGGCAGTTTGGATATGTTTTAATATCTTTCTTTGGTATATGCCAGCATCTACTGCACCTGAGCCGATATTTCTTGTACCTACAACGAAACAAATCGTGTTAAATACCTTTAATACTTTAAGAGAAAAATCATATCAGCACCTCGTTGTTAACTCAATTTGTACTCTAAACTTTATCATCAAACAAAAACTTGAAACTCTAACTAACTTTCGTATCTTGTAAAAGCGATTTGCAGAATGAACTGCCATAAACATTATGTTATATATGATTGATTCAATAATATTGATTCTTTGTAAAACTATTACTTGTTATTTATATAATCAAAGGGGGGGGGGTAACCTTGATTAATATATATTTAATTTTTATGCTTCTAGAATTTATTGTCTAGAACTTTGTAGAAGAATGTCATTGATTATTTTTATAACTGTTATATAATTTAGAAATATAGAAAATTCTATGAGCATCTTGTGGACAATTCCAGATGAAACTGGAATGAATATTTTTTTTACCATTAGATAAAAATATATTTAAACTATGTAGGCCTATACTACTGAATTCTCGAAGAATCCAATGACCTTTTGTTTGGTCATTTTTGTTTGGAGAATTCTAAAGAACTTTCGTTTAGTTTTCTTTTCTAGAGAAAAGTTTATTCTAAAGAACTTTCGTTTAGTTTTCTTTTCTAGAGAAAAGTTTATTATATAGTTCTCTAGAAACTTGGAGAATTTCCTCAGATGTATAAATACAGGTCTCAGATTAGTCTCGGGCATGAATTCAGAAATTCGAAGTGATTTTACAGTTTATAGTTTTGGTTGTTTCACTAGTGTTTTGGATTAGAATAACATTGTGGATTAAATATACATGTGCTCATATTCTGGATACTGGACTGAGGATACCTGTGGACTTACATTTGAGGGACAAGGATGTATTTGAACAGTATTTAATTTGTAAGTTATTTATTTACTTATTTGTTCATTTGATTGTATGATTTGTTTATTTGTTTGATTTAGACTTGTTAAGTTTAAATTACTTGGTTGTTTTTCGCTGTACCCGTGTTGTCTGGTTACGCTTGCTCGTAACAATTATAGGATTAATTTAAAAGATAACAAACGATTCAACGCTTTCTGACCAGAAAGAGATTTAAACCAAGACAAACTGTGTCTCATTTCTTCTCAAGATTTCAAGATAAATTTCGCTGGTTAAGAACAAACCTGATGCCACACGCGTTACAGAGTGGAGTGCCATCCTCAGCATCCCTCCAGAGAGGAGTTCGTCTTGTACGGCAAGAAGCACAGGTTTTCGCTGAAATAATATACATAACTGAGAAAATAACCAATTGGCATCTTCATGCTATCTAGTGATTTGTCTCATTATCCAAACTACATTTTTCGCATTCCTGATACTATTGCAAGCAAAGAAATGTAGCCAAAGCGACGCATATACTACTAGCACTAATTTGGAATTGAATGTCACTGCACCAGCATATCTGCTTTATTTATGCGTGAAGGAACTAATCTTCTGAATGTAGGTGTTTTCACATTGGGTAAAATGTCCTACCCCATGCAGGAGATATGATGCGCCGTTGCTTAAAACTAGTAGTATAGGGGACACTTTGGTTGCAAAATGTCCCAATTCATGAACCAATATTCATCGAGGCCATGACAAATACTTATGCACATATTTTCCGCAAAACAGGTTTCTGTCCTTGACGATTCACTAAAGGAGCAATTATGGACGTAGATTTATTTTCATAATCATAATTTCACGATGCTGGTTATGTAAATGGGACAGAAATATTTTAGTCACAATTACACAACATAATAAAACATTACATTACCCACACCGTACATACGGCTCGTCAAATTCCAACTGGTACGTCAAATTCCAGATGTTTATGTCAGCGCGTGCGTTTTGGCGGGTAAATTATTTTTGTTGTTTTTTTTTTTTTTTGTTTTATTATACTTTAGCTAATGGTTTCAAAAGAAAATAATAATCGACAGTCTTGTGTGGACATCCATGCATCAGTACATACAGGTGTCATGGTCAGCTTATCAGTGGATTGGCGAAAACATTGCGCGAAAGTCTTAAAATGGCACGTTTTCAGAAAACATCCATACTTTTTGCCAAATATTTCCATAACTAGAAATAATTGAAAGTCGCTTGCTCGAATATATATAGCTTAGTATCTATTTAAAAGCCTGATTTAAACTTTTATTCAAATTAATCACTACTATTGATAGCGCAGCTCATTCTTTTGCACCATGTGTGATTTTACATGATACGAACCACGACAGTCGTTTTATACTTGAAAGACCAGACGGAAAATAGCTTTTGATACGTCAAATAACAGACGTAAACACGACTTTGGATACGTGTCGCATCAGACGTGTTGAGTGCGGATTATTTCAAATACCCATGGCACCCTGGCATTGTTTGGCCTTCTTAAGCGGTCAACTTGGAAGTATACGTTCAAAAATGGCCACCTTTAAGACACACGACGTTGATTCACTATATCAACATTTGCACAAAATGTTGAAACCGTAGAATCAACATTAAGACACACATTGTTAAAATAATATTAAAATAATGTTGTTTCGGTCAACCTTTAAACATTGTTGAATCAATTCGATTCACTGAATCAACATTGATTCTACAACATTGTTTCAAAGTTGATTGAATCAACATTGGTTCGAAATTGTTTTAACTTTGTGTGTCTGCTGTTTTGTTTCCACTCAAACACAGTATAACTTTATGAGAGTGATATAGTGGTTGGGGTTTGAAACCTGATTGTCTCAGTTCTTGATTCTTGGTTAATCTTATATTAAAGGCGCTGATAGTCAACGACCTTAAACACGGCCTGTTGTGCGGTCGTTTGGTCTAGTGGGTAGTTAGTGCCCGTCATCCTCCAGAGGTTGTAAAGCATCAATTCAAACAATCAAAAACACATGTATTTGTTCCGTTGGTATAAAAATTAAATTCCATCAAAGAAGCACATTGGCAATCAAATAAAGCACATGTTATGCCATGGTGTTTATAGGGCGAAGACTCAACCGAGCGAATGCGTGAAGACACCTGATGCCTAACAACGCCCCTGGACATTGGAGCATAAGGAAACCAACTATCAGTTTGAACCCTGGTATGCCCAGGCACAGACCGCAAAGATCAGTTCCGGCCCATGCCATACTGAACTTATAATCAAAATTAGGGGTATTCATATAAGTAAAGCTAGAAGCAATGTGCTATTCGTAAATAATTCCCCGTCTCATGGCGCTTATACATGTACGTGTACTGAGTCGCGTAGTGTTCTATTTGAATATTTAAAATTGATTTGCAGTAGCCATGTATCAGTTAAGTTATGTGGAATATTATCAAATGTTCACACTATCTGCTTTCATTTTTTTTTCCAAACGTCTATATAGTCAAAAGTACAATCAGCTTTTTGTTCATCGACTGGCCATCTTGAGTAAAAAAAAAACGGCATATAAAATCGTTTAAAGACAGTCGTTTCACTTTATTTCCTTTCCAAGTAATGTTTTCTTTATGCAATTTATCGTTAGTAGCGCTGCAAATTAAACCATATACTGACTATTGCATAACAAAGAAGTGTTTTAGTAGACCCGTATCATAAAATGTTGATCTACATTTGGGTCATTCCGTATCGGCCGTCTGTTATTTCACTGTTATCATATGACATTCGCCCGTCTGTACTTTGGCGTATTGTTTTTGTCGCCAAGCGACAAAATAAAAGGATAAATACACTGTAAAAGTTGATTATCAATGATCCTTCCGATGGAGATTGAAAAATATAAGCCTCAATAAGATTATACCATGAAAAGTTTAGGTATTCTGTGTAAAATACAGCAAAATAACTTATCCGCCAAAACGCACGCGCTGACATAAACATCTGGAATTTGACATCTAGGGCACAAAATTGGTCCAAATCTTCCAGCAACAACCTCTTTGTTACTAGCGTAACCATTGTAACCAACCGATACCAACAACAAATGTGAATATGATATTCGTTTGCAACTATCAAATTAATTTTCCAGAGTCTCGTAACCCATGTAACTCTACTGTAACCCTACCGAAACATGCCGTATATGACTGGTTTGATGTTATCTTCTCTCTTCTGGAGCCAGTTACGGTGTTTACACCGTAACATGTGATCATGATGTTATATTTTCCAGAGACCCGTAACCCTTGTAACTCTCATGTAACTATACCGAAACATGATCGTACATGGGTGTTCTGATGATTAAAAATAAGTTATTTTCTATCCTCTTGAGCCAGTTACCCCGTAACACCGTAACATTTGATCATAATGCAATATTTTTTCAGAGACCCGTAACCCTCGTAACTCTCATGTAACCATACCGAAACATAACCGTACATGGGTGTTTTGTTGATAAACTGTAAGTTATTTTCTCTCCTCCGGAGCCAGTTACGGCGTAACATCGTAACATTTGATCATAATGCAATATTTATCCAGAGTCTCGTAACCCTTGTAACTCTCATGTAACCATACCGAAACATGATCGTATCATACTGTTCTGATGATAAAATATAAGTTCTTTTCTATCCTCTGGGGCCGGTTACCCCGTAACACCGTAACATTTGATCATAGTGCAATATCTTTCCAGAGACCCGTAACCCTCGTAACTCTCATGTAACCATACCGAAACATGACCGTACATGGGTGTTTGATGATAAGATATAAGTTATTTTCTCTCCTCTGGAGCCAGTTACCCCGTAACACCGTAACATTTGATCATAATGCAATATTTATCCAGTGTCCCGTAACCCTTGTAACTCTCATGTAACCATACCGAAACATGATCGTATCATACTGTTCTGATGATAAAATGTAAGTTCTTTTCTATCCTCTGGGGCCAGTTACCCCGTAACACCGTAACATTTGATCATAATGCAATATTTTTCCAGAGACCCAGAACCCTCGTAACTCTCATGTAACCATACCGAAACATGACCGTACATGGGTGTTTGATGATAAGATATAAGTTATTTTCTCTCCTCTGGAGCCAGTTACCCCGTAACACCGTAACATTTGATCATAATGCAATATTTATCCAGAGTCCCGTAACCCTTGTAACTCTCATGTAACCATACCGAAACATGATCGTATCATACTGTTCTGATGATAAAATATAAGTTCTTTTCTATCCTCGAGGGCCAGTTACCCCGTAACACCGTAACATTTGATCATAATGCAATATTTTTCCAGAGACCCGTAACCCTCGTAACTCTCATGTAACCATACCGAAACATGACCGTACATGGGTGTTTGATGATAAAATATAAGTTTTGTTCTATCCTCTGGGGGCCAGTTACCCCGTAACACCGTAACATTTGATCATAATGCAATATTTTTCCAGAGACCCGTAACCCTCGTAACTCTCATGTAACCATACCGAAACATGACTGTACATGGGTGTTTGATGATAAAATATAAGTTCTTTTCTATCCTCTGGAGCCAGTTACCCCGTAACACCGTAACATTTGATCATAATGCAATATTTATCCAGAGTCCCGTAACCCTTGTAACTCTCATGTAACCATACCGAAACATGATCGTATCATACTGTTCTGTTGATAAAATATAAGTTCTTTTCTATCCTCTGGGGCCAGTTACCCCGTAACACCGTAACATTTGATCATAATGCAATATTTTTCCAGAGAACCGTAACCCTCGTAACTCTCATGTAACCATACCGAAACATGACCGTACATGGGTGTTTGATGATTAAATATAAGTTATTTTCTCTCCTCTGGAGCCAGTTACCCCGTAACACTTTATCATAATGCAATATTTTTCGTGAGACCGTAACCCTTGTAACTTTCATGTAACGATACCGAAACATGATCGTATCATACTGTTCTGATGATAAAATATAAGTTCTTTTCTCTCCTCTGGAGCCAGTTACCCCGTAACAGCGTAACATTTGATCATAGTGCAATATTTTTCAGAGAATCGTAACCCTCGTAACTCTCATGTAACCATACCGAAACATGACCGTACATGGGTGTTTGATGATAAGATATAAGTTATTTTCTCTCCTCTGGAGCCAGTTACCCCGTAACACCGTAACATTTGATCATAATGCAATATTTATCCAGTGTCCCGTAACCCTAGTAACTCTCATGTAACCATACCGAAACATGACCGTACATGGGTGTTTGATGATTAAATATAAGTTATTTTCTCTCCTCTGGAGCCAGTTACCCCGTAACACCGTAACATTTGATCATAATGCAATATTTATCCAGAGTCCCGTAACCCTTGTAACTCTCATGTAACCATACCGAAACATGATCGTATCATACTATTCTGATGATAAAATATAAGTTCTTTTCTATCCTCGGGGGCCAGTTACCCCGTAACACCGTAACATTTGATCATAATGCAATATTTATCCAGAGTCCCGTAACCCTTGTAACTCTCATGTAACCATACGGAAACATGATCGTATCACACTGTTCTGATGATAAAATTTAAGTTCTTTTCTTTCCTCTGGGGGCCAGTTACCCCGTAACACCGTAACATTTGATCATAATGCAATATTTTTCCAGAGACCCGTAACCCTCGTAACTCTCATGTAACCATACCGAAACATGACCGTACATGAGTGTTTGATGATAAAATATAAGTTATTTTCTCTCCTCTGGAGCCAGTTACCCCGTAACACCGTAACATTTGATCATAATGCAATATTTATCCAGAGTCCCGTAACCCTTGTAACTCTCATGAAACCATACCGAAACATGATCGTATCATACTGTTCTGATGATAAAATATAAGTTCTTTTCTTTCCTCGGGGGCCAGTTACCCCGTAACACCGTAACATTTGATCATAATGCAATATTTTTCCAGAGACCCGTAACCCTCGTAACTCTCATGTAACCATACCGAAACATGACCGTACATTGGTGTTTGATGATAAAATATAAGTTATTTTCTCTCCTCTGGAGCCAGTTACCCCGTAACACCGTAACATTTGATCATAATGCAATATTTATCCAGAGTCCCGTAACCCTTGTAACTCTCATGTAACCATACCGAAACTGTTCTGATGATAAAATATAAGTTCCTTTCTATCCTCGGGGGACAGTTACCCCGTAACACCGTAACATTTGATCACAATTCAATATTTTTCCAGAGACCCGTAACCCTCGTAACTCTCATGTAACCATACCGAAACATGACCGTACATGGGTGTTTTGATGATTAAATACAAGTTATTTTCTATCCTCTGGAGCCAGTTACCCTGTAACACCGTAACATTTGACCATAATGCAATATTTTTCCAGAGACCCGTAACCCTTGTAACTCTCATGTAACCATACCGAAACAAGATCGTATCTGACTGTTCTGATGATAAAATATGTTATTTTCTATCCTGTTGAGCCATTTACCCCGTAACACCGTAACATTTGATCAAACTTGCAATATTTTTCTAGAGACCCGTAACCCTTGTAACTTTCATGTAACTATACCGAAACATGATCGTATATGGGTGTTCTTATTAAAAAGTTATTTTCTATCCTCTGAAGCCAGTTACCCCGTAACAGCGTAACATTTGATCATAATGTATTATTTTTCCAGAGACCCGTAACCATCGTAACTCCCATGTAAAGATACCGAAACATGATCGTATCTGACTGTCTGAAATGCTGAATCCTTAGATGTTTTTTAAGGACTTATGGGTGGTCACTGTATATACATAATTGAAGATTTACCTGTATAAAAAGTATTGTTTATTTTGTCAACAATGCTACATTCTTTAGCATGCTTTATCATGGGACTATTGAATATGTTGCAAATACATGGATTTGTGTATACATGATTGTGGAATGAGTGGTCAGCTCAGAGCAAGTGAGTCATTTTTCAGTTACTTCCGGGTTGAAATCGTCGGACCCATTTTTCTTAGCTTTTTGAAAATAATAAGACAGATTTTTCGATGTAGTCATTGACTTCAATCATATAAGAACCTGAAACAAAAGGCACGTCATCCTTCAGCAAACAATAAGCGCACACGATCCGCCCCAAGTTACCCACTTTCAGAATTTTCCAGAAAAACATGTTTACACTAACTTTTCCCAGAGAAATACATTTCCACGACCCCAAAATAACTTTTAATTTGTCAGATTATGTATCCTAGATATTTAGGCTTTGCGTAATTTTTATTCAAATGCATTCCATTTTCCAGGAAATGGGTCCCACGAAAACCAGTTACATTTCCAATTTTACACCAAGCTATTTAAAATTTTAAAATAATAACTATATCGACTCATTCCTAGTATCAGTGACGTCTATTAGCAATAAATTCACATCATCATTTGATTGACAGATTCAAGAAAACAGTAGATTTCTGTTTTACATACACCACCCACTCATGTCAATATTGATAAATCCTTAAAACAAACGTGAAACCATGGCGCCAGTATCTTATCAGTAATATGCTACATACTGATTGATATTTGTGAAGACTTTGCAAGTTTTAAATAATGTCCGCGATGTTACTTTATGTGCCCTATGAGGTATTTTAGTAATATGATATCTGAAGCAATCCGGCTTTTAAAAATCACGTAAACATGTCCGTATGATTTATATCCCCTTATATCCCACTTTTATATGGTAAAACTGGGGTATGCAGGAGTATTCCTATTTTTTATCCAAAACATAGATTGTCGGTACTCGTTAGAACCGCCTCATCAAGGCGGTTCTAACGTGTACACACAATCAATGTTTTGAGTAAAAATATTAAAACTATCAAAATTCCTTCGATGAAATTTTCAATTTTTACAGCTGAAAATTATCTTTGTATATTGCATGGTCGTGTTTTCATAATGCAATTTACATTTTGCTAAAATCTTTATAGATGAATCATTATATGTTCATCCGTGTTCATCCATGAACAACACCGTGTCACGCGACGTCACACTTGATGTCAAACAACAATGCTCTCGCCAATCTGATAGGACGTTGTATACGTCGACGCCGTTCCGCTGTTTCTATAAACACTGTGTATTATCTATCTGCTCGTAAATATGATCGCCTTGATAATTTTTCAACAAGCGATAGAGAGAAATGAATATAAATATAAGAAATTATTTTAATTTTTCTGATGTTCATGGAGCTATGAACGGCAGTGGGTCGCTAGCATCCCTTCGGGGTTCATTCACTTTGCATGCGAACCACTGCCGTTCATAGCTCCATGAACATCAGAAAAATGAAATTCATTTCTTAAACACATTTCACAATGCTTATTTAAATACTGAAAATATTGTGTTTTAGCTAGTGTTAACTTCAAAGTTCGAAAACATATTGAATATGTATCGTTTCCATTATCATATTCTTAACCACGATATATGCTCAACTCTTTGTAAATATTGTGTATATATGTTTTATTTCACTGTATTGTTTATATGTATCCATAGAGGGCCATAAAGCAGACTAGCCATTTGCTAATTGTGCACCCTCTTTAAATATTGTATAAATAAATAATAAAATATAAAAAAATAAGCGCAGGGGGACCGGCACTTAACCGAGGCATAAGTGGTGAAATGTGTTGTACATGTACATGTAATATATGTAAAATCTACATGTATTGATGAGCACCCAAACGATTAATTAAGAACAAACTAAATGCTTTAGACGCGCTCTTGTATGATTGAATTACTATGATAAACATCAATATATATAGTGTGGGTCTATGTTTTATGTCTCAGTTAACAATCGTTCAATGCTTCTTAGGTACTTGTCCTTCACTGAAAAAATGCTTATATACTGATATACTGAAGAAAAAAAAAAAAAAAAAAAAAAAAAACGTAACATTTGGCCAACGAGGATTTTTGATCTTTTTGATTTTTTAAAACGATAATAATTTCAGGTTTCTCATTCATGGGATATTAGGGTATATCATGTGTATCATGCAAAAAAAAATGGATTTTCATTTGCATAAAAATTGAATGATTTTTTTTTTTTTTTTTTTTTTTTTTTTTTTCGTCTTTTTAAATAATGCAAATCGGGAAAGATTTGCTCTGCGCATGCGCACACTTTTGAACCTCCAAATCGTCAGCTGCTCCCTCTAAACAAATAAAGTCCCGTGACACACAGGCTCGTAATTAAAACCACCAAAATCCCCATATGTTTTATTGAAAGAGGGATAATTTCTTCTTTTTTTTTCTTTAACGTGTGAGTTATCTGCTGAGTGATACATGTTGATGTTGAATTGGGGTTTATAGCAAATTTAAATCATGATTCAAGAATTGCCAAAGTTGTAAATCAGCGGCTACTTACAAAACAATAATATTGTTGGAGAGGATATATATTTGGAGAGGATATATATAAGCTATTACAGCTTGCTTTCCAATCCAAATGCTCAATATAATATGCTTGTAACATATATATGTATTAATGGAAAAAATAAATATTGTTTAAACCAAACAATAATATTCTTTATGCTTTATCGTACGATTTTTCGGTCTGCGATTTTCCCTACGATTTTTTAGACATCGTAGATGATCATGGGCTACGACGTATGTATTTACAATTCATACGGGCATCGTACGATTTCTTGATCTACCTTTTGTCGACGTTCTGATGCAAAAACGCAAGGCGAACGTACGGTAGTCGTAGGTCTCTACAGATTTTATGTGGATATCGTCCGAAGCCTGTGCGATGTCCTTACGGAGTCCCTTTACGTTCTGATACAAAACGCAAGGCGGTCGTAGGGTCTCCGCAGACTTTAAGTGAATATCGTACGGAGTCCCTTGGATGATCACCCTAAAGGTCTACGATTATTTTGCGATTTTAGTCCGAAAATTATCATAAAAACCGTGCGGTGACCGCACGATAATCTGGCGCCCGCACGGCGCCCGTACGATACTACCTACGACATGTCTACGGGATACGGTCTTACGATTTTTAAAAATTTATGAAAGTGCAGACTACTACAAAATCGTAGAGGCTACGGAGATCGTAGGAACCCGTTAGAAGCCTTAGAATCGTACGGACATCGTAGGGTCACTCTGCGGAGACCGCGCAAAAATTGGATTTGTACGATCATCGCAAGCTAATCGTAGGCCAAATGTAACCTAGGCTTTAAACTCGGAATTTGTAACTTTGACAATAAAAACCAGTGATAAAAGAATGATACGCCTGAACAAGAAAAGCTATTCACCTCAAACAAGGTTTTGATAGAACAATGTCTGATGATCTTGTGCCAGAACACTTGTGTAGGTGTGATTAATCACGGTAGCAATTGAATGGCACGCGTGTACATGTATATTGCTTTAAGCTGATAGGACGAAGTGTGGTGGTCTTGTGGCAGAGCCTCTTTAATTTGTAGGTGTGGATTTTCACGGTAGCCATCGCATGACACGCGTATACATGTACATTGCTTCAAGATTACACCTATGTTATTCACCCAACATTGTCCTTACATAAATCACATGGGGGTCTCTGCTTCACACCTTTAAACAGCAGTCACACATTAGCGTATAACCCAAACGCGCGCCGGCTCAACACGCTGAAGATTTTGCGCGTAAAAAATACCTTTGTATACCTTTATCTCGCTTTAGCACTCACACATTTTAGACGTGTGCCGGACCTATAAAAAATCTCAAAGTTTTAGAGTACGTTTGTGTTACGTCCCTGCCACGCTATAGACGCGCAGCGAATGTTCAACGCGCGTCTCACACACGCATGGTGCACGCTATTGAAGCAATACCTCATGAAATCGGAACGCGCATGTAACGTACAATGACGTGCCTAAACGTGCGCCAAACGCGTTCGAAGCGTATTCAACGCGCCTGTAACGCGTGTGTAAACGTTTAAGTCACACGCCCGGGACACGCCCGTTTAAGCATGTTTATATTTTTTTTTTACCCCAAACGCGCACGAAACGCGCGACGATTTTTAGCGACGTACAGCGACGCGCGCCGGACGTGTGTCTGGCGTATGTGATATTTAGCAATGTTTTCAACACGCCCGGTGGGCGTTTCACTTACACTCTAATAAGCGCATGTAACGTACAATGACGTGCCTAAACGTGCGCCAAACGCGTTCGAAGCGTATTCAACGCGCCTGTAACGCGTGTGTAACTTATTCGAAACGTTTAAGTCACACGCCCGGGACACGCCCGTTTAAGCATGTTTATATTTTTTTTACCCCAAACGCGCACGAAACGCGCGACGATTTTTAGCGACGTACAGCGACGCGCGCCGGACGTGTGTCTGGCGTATGTGATATTTAGCAATGTTTTCAACACGCCCGGTGGGCGTTTCACTTAAGCCCCTATCTCACTGGGATGCGACAACCGGAGACTAGTTCGCGAATAGTTCGCGACTATTACGCGACAAAGATTAACGATATAAACAAAACGTTCATGTTGCAGTCTCATTGAATAGACATTTATGCGACAAATTCGCGAATTTCGGTCTAATTTTGAAAATATATATCACGACTGTCGCGCGATAGTCGCGCGACTGTCGCACGACAGTCGCGCGACATTCGTGAGAGTGTCTCACGACTTTCCCGCGAATGTATCTTATTTTCATTTTAATTCGTACGACAGTCGCGCGACATTCGTGCGAGTGTCGCACGACATTCGTACGAATGTCGCTAAGTTTTATTTTCTCGCCAGATAGTCGCGAGTTTTTCGCATGTTGTCTCAAGACTGTCGCGCGACTGTCGTGCGACACTCGCACGACATTCGTACGAGTGTCGCGAAAATTTCGCATTGTAAATTCGCCAAAATTTCGCGGCGACAGGTTCGCGACATTCGCACGAACGTCGCACGACCGTCGCACGACAGTCGCGCGACAGTCTTGCGAAATATTTTGGGGAAAAAATTCGCATCCAATTTTTAAACATGTTTAAAACCTTCGCGACCAGTTCGCGACTAGTTCGCGACAAGGGAAAATTCTCACGACACTCGCACGAATGTCGTGCGAAAGTGCCGCGACTAAATTCGCGTAACAGTCGCGAGGAATTCGCATGCCAGTGAGATACTAGCTTTACACTCTAATATACAATATTAAAGCGAAACAAAAGTGTGTCATAAATGATTGCACTTAATTAACAGCTACCTACTGATTGCGAGAAGCAACTACCTTAGGGGCCATAAACGATTGCAAAGAACAGCTACCTTTTTTCTAAGAAATAAAAATCTATGACAATCTTAAATGTGTTAGCGTTAAAAAATGAAAAAAGCATAAATAAGAAGAAGGAGAAGAAGAAGAAGAAGGACTTCCAAGTTCATTCATTCATTCATTCATTTATTCATTCATTCATTCATTCATTCATTCTGTCTTTCTTTCTGTCTTTCTTTCGTTCTTTCGTTTAATGCCCAAGTCAACAATTTTCAGACATACCGTCATGACGACAATGCGTCGCTATCGTTGCTTTTGTTTGAATTGATACTTTACGTCCAAGTCAACAGCAATGATCATGTCGGGACGCTGCCTCCATTTTACCCAACATTAGGGTATCATGACACTCAAAATGTACTACATAAAAATAACCTCCCAACTAAGCCAATAAGGCTCATATGTATAGATGGTTTGACTAAATCACTTTTCCTGGGCAGGCTCAGACACGAGTGGTTAACCAGTAATCAGATGGTCGTTTTATTTAAGCTTTTGCCTGGAGACACAAGGAGCTCATCTATTTCTCATAGGCCCCAATGGGCGGGGCCCATATTGCCACCTGATCACGTTGCTATGCATAACATTACTTGACATAATGCTTCAGAATCAGAATCAGAATCAGAAACAATGCCGCACCAGTGTGTGTGTCGGTGTGGGGGTGGGGGTGCGATTAACGTCCACGTCAACAATTTTCTGACATGTTTTATGAAGTTACTGCTTACAGTTGCAATGTGCATGTATCAGGGTTCGACCAAAAATTAAACTTATAATAACTTATTGTATATGGTACAAAGAGATCAAACTCCAAGACGGAATTAAGATAACAAAGCATCATTTATTTGTCGTAAATATTTCAAATAAACATTGTCATTATCAATTTATATAGTTTGTATTTATAATATGAGCCGCCTCGTGGGAAAACGAACAATGTGGTTTCCGAACAGGTTTGACACAAATCAGGCTGTACAGTCACAGAAGCAGGCTAGAAGCTTGAAATTTCTGATTTAAGAAGAAGAGGAACTGTACTATCCGTGTAGCGAAAACAAAGATGCTGATCAGCTTCGCGCTTACCGCGAAGCTGATCTGCGTCTTTGTTTTCGCATATGCATATTGTTGGTTTTCTCATAAGGCGGCTCATATATCTTGATGCTAACTACTGCCTCTTTTCTCACAATATTGTCTCTTTTCATTTTTTTTTTCATTTTTATTCTTTTTTTTTATTATTATTATTTTTTTTTTAAAGAAGAAAAATCATTTCGCCCATTTTCAAAATTGCGACGACACACGCATGGAAGCGTATGCGTAATGCATGTACTGTAATAAAGGATAATTCTAATAGGATTTCCCTTCTCTATTTGAGAGCCATAGTTTTGCACATATAAACATTTAAAATAAAGGCATGGCGAAGTTTAGATACCCACAGTACTGATTAATACCCAAGAAGCAGTGGCTTTGTTCCCACATGAATGAATTATTGTTGACTGAAACGATAAACCTGAGTACAGGCAAAACTGTCAATGTTTCACTTCACTGTTGATCAGTAAAATAAATAAATAAATAAATAAATAAATAAATAACACTTAGCCTAAACTGTTTATTTTTATAATGGCCAAAATATTTTCTTTGCATTTTACCTATACAGGTATACGCCCGGCCCACAATTACATCGACTGTTTATTTAAGGTGGGCTGGGCGTATAAATCATCTGTAATTTGATTGGTTGAGAGACAAAGGGCGGGGCATTTTTAATCTGCATATAGATTCAAGAAAAGGATGTGCAATTTATGGCTCGTGTGTTGCATACATATAAAACATGTAAATACAATTCGAATACTATGCATTTATCCACCAACAGAGGAATTGTGGGGATTTTGTCCATATATACTAAAATGCAAAAGAAACGCATTAATTTACATTTTCCACATCGCTGCCCATGCAAGGATATAAAACTTTGAATAGTACGCTCTTATAAATGTTCGCTGTATTTCTGAATACATTTCAATCAACTTTATATGAGCTTTTAGTTGGTATAAAAATTGTCTCACTCGTTACATTTGTGTAATAATATTTTATCTTATTTTTAAGTGCACCCTTGATTTTCCCCAAAGCGTGACACTTTTGGAACCGACAGTTTTTTAACTGCCAAAAATGGAAATGCGGTCCTAAGTTTACTAAATTTATGTCAGTGATATCTACATGTATTGTCATTATCCCGCCGTATTTTGGTGGGATTTGGGATATATGCGTTTTTGAACTTTTTTTTTTTTTTTCAAATGCGTTTTTGTTACGTGTGACACGCTGTTTCGGTGTGAAAATTGCATTTTATTTGTATCTTATTATAATTAGCGCAATCAAAAAAGACATATCTGAATTAAGCAAAATCGTGATTTCGGGAGGTAAACTTTCCTGCATCAGTCAGTGCACATAAAGGCAAGGCGTCTGTTGGCACGACCGTTTAGTGGAATAAAAATGCATAGTAAGCAATGACTGAAGCTACATGTACATTCATTTTGAATTGAATTGACTGCTATGAATTTTCACGTCAGTGACAGCATTTTCCACGTTTTCTATTTACCTTCAATACGAAGTAATGCAGTTGAACCAAAGTCGGGTTGGTACCGACAAGAGTTTGTTTTTTGAAGCCATCGGGGTTGGTACCCGAATTAGATTTTGCTTCATAATGGGGTTGGTACCCAATAATTTTATAAAGCGAACGAAACATGTGTTTAACAGTCAAAGCAAAGCGTTCGGTTTTGGTGTTTTGTGCCCTCAGTTGCTTTCATTAAATAGTACACTTTTGAAAACAAGAAGAAAGCAAAAATTTCACTAAAATAGAACCAGAAACAAAATGTTCCTCCAAATTCAGCATATGAAGATCTCAGAGCATCTATGACATCGTCACGCACCCACAGTCACGTGACAGTTGTTACAAAACATACATAGTTATTACCATCATAATTATCATAATAACAAAGTCCTACAGTAATTCCTCCAATAATTTTTTGACTGACCGTTCCAATGCGTTTCTGCTGTGATTTATATTAATGTTCTCTCTCTGTTGGCTCGACACATTTGTTTTCGGTTGATGCTATGACTACGTTGCTGGTGTAGATGTAGTCACCTTGCTCTTCATATGTAAAATTGTTTTAATTCGCGTGAATGTGTGTTGTTATTTTTTCCGATATATATATTTATTTTAATTCTTACATTTAGAAAAGTTAACTAAAAAAAAAAAAAAAAAAAAAAAAAAAAAAAAAAAAAAAAAAAATGAATGTAGGGATAAAATGGTTACTTTTTTACTTTTCAAAACGATGCATGAATTTTATAATTATTAATTATTATTATTGTTATTATTCTTTTAACCAGTTAGTAGGTTTTGTAAGTTAACATGTATCCAACTAAGCCTAATTTAAAAGATAGGATTACATTCCATTCTCTGTCTAATCGAACAGTGCAGTCACACTGTATAAGCCAAACGCGTATCAGTGAAAAATATTTGGACATAAACAAATTAATTTGTTTCTTAAAATTTAAAAAGGAGTCACATGACTCCGGCGTGTGCCGGATCGACACGCTGAAAATTTTGGTGTACCTTTTTTTAAAAAAAGTAAATAAAATCTGATCGCACATGAAGCGTACACTAACGTTCCGAAACACGTTCGAGACGTACATGTATTCGACGTGCCTGAAATATGTGTTGAACTTATTCCTAACATGTAAGACACACGCCCGAGACGCGCCGATCTTCAAGAAAAAATTTAAGCATACTTAAAAATCGTTTGAGCCCATGCGCACATGAAACGCACATCGACGTAAAGCGTCTTACACCCGGGGTCTTACATCAAAGTACACTAAGCGTACAGGACGCACATGTTTCACGTTCCTAACTTGTCCTGGACGTCCTTCTGACGTTTGTTCATTTTTGTATTTTTTAACAACGCCGTATATGCAAATGTGTGACTACAGTGCTTTTAAAAGATACTTTTTTATCAGATAATTCTACTTGACAATTTATCAATCATCACTTTTTATGCTGTAGGGCTACATTATGCCATTTAAAGATTTCGATTATTGATATTACTATATAAGCACACGCAGTTGGTGCGTATAGACGTTAAACGCGCGTCGCATGCATACCTGGGCAAAACTGGGGTATGCAGGCATATACCTACCTTTCTTATTTTTACTCCAAAACATAGATTGTGGGCACTCGTTAGAACCGCCTCGGTAACCGCCTCGCCGAGGCGGTTCTGACGTGTACCCACAATCTATGTTTTGAGCAAAAGTTAGAAAAAAATCAAATGGTTTCTGCTGAAAAATTTCATTTTTATGGCTATAAAAATCGCTGTATATTGCATGAGCAAGTTTTTGTAATGAGCTCGGAAAATGGGAACGCGTACTATGTAACGTACCAAAAACTTGCATGGAACGCATATACGAGCGTATATATTATTTAAATAACCAGTAACGCATTTGAATTATATTCAGCTACAATTCTCACCGGCTGTTTGCAAATCTTGATCACAGTCGGGAGACAGATTAGGATAAGCCACAGGGCTTTTTTTCTGAATCCCTTCTAACATTATTGTAATGACTTATATACTGTATGTTTATATGTTGTTATTCTAATTTGAATAAATATGTTTAAATATGTTTAAACCAACGCATTTTGAAATTATTTGTAACGTATAAGACACGCGTTCGAGCTAAACACCGAACTCCTGAATCATTTTTTTACATGCTTAATTGTTTTAAGCCCAAAATCGCATTAGCGCACGGCGAGCGACCTAAAATCAAGGCATGCAACGCATCTTCAACGAATTTCTACCGTACGCCAGACGTGAGTCTTACTTTACCCACCTACACTGGTCTACCTTTATGTAGAGACGAGTTTTAAATAAAGTAAACGAGCTCGCAACGTATAGGAAACGAATATGTGGCTGTTTTAGAGATGTCTTTTACATTTGTATATTTGATTAAAGCGCTACATGGTTGTATGTTTGAAACAATTCTTTCTTTCTTTCTTTTTTTCTTTCTTTCTTTCTTTCTTTCTTTCTTTCTTTCTTTCTTTCTTTCTATGTTTAATGATTACTCGACATAATGGTTCAGGATCAGAATAAGAATCAGAATAGTTTACTGGTGAAAAATATCGCACCAGTGTATGTACGTGCGCGCGTGTGTGTGGGGGTGGGTAACGTCCAGGTCAACAATTTTCTGTCACGTTGTGACGAAGTTACTGCTTAACGTTGCATTGTACATATGTATTATGGTTCGACAAAACATTAAACTAATCATAACTTATTGTGTAGCGCCAAATCATCATTTTTAGTCATGCCGTAATGGAGCAACAAATGTACAAGTATCTTTGATAAATTAGATGTCACTATAGTGTATATAACTATTTCTAGAACATATTTTGTCATAATTGATTAAATATGTATTTATGATTGACTATGCTTAGTAAACTTTTCTTGTTGCATTTCGACGTGTGTCCGTCCCGAAAGCAGAGTGCCATAATTTCCATCCGTCCGCATGTCTGTCAATAATTCACCTTCCATAGTCATTGTCCTTGACATCCTTGTGAAGCACGCATTTTGCCTTGTTCTCTTGACATAATTAAATCTCGATGAAGGAGCGAGATAGACATCCACGGTGCATTTGTAATATTTAACATTTACTCAAACAAATGTTCTTTTCCATAAACTCGATCAGCACACTCTCTATGCCTGGTCGCATTTGTAGCATTATCATTAATCACGAAAGAATAGTAACAACAATAATGTCCGTTCCCGGAACCAGAATTAGAGAAGAATTATTAAGGTAAAAGTAGGCAATATTCAGGCAATGGTGCAGCCAGAAAGAAATGCCCACTCCAAAAACCAAGATGTAGGAAAAGTCAATTAACAATTTGGTGCTTTTACTAAGTAAAATGACACTTTGGTTGATTGAGTAAGATTGAGTGATGGGAAAACCGTCATTAAGAAAACAAATACGTCGTGTTCAAACAAATACGTATGTTCACACCTCGAAGATTAGGTTTTGTTTTTGTTTTTTGTTTTCTTGATACTCCCATCAATCAACTTCTGATTATTCTTGGGAGGTGTACATTGTACACTCCGATATGTTTGCAGGATGAGCCTACATGCATGAGGATAGAACCTGTGTAGTGATCTTTAACCTACGCAGGGGATGACAGTCCCTGCACAGGGGGCCTCCAGTTAACGTCCCGATCCGAAGGACGGCGCACTGTAGCATGTCATTCCTGCAAATGACACGAAGGGAAGCGTGTTCGGACCAACAAATTTTCCTCGCCGCCGGCAAGGATCGAACCCGGGACCTCTAGCACAAGAAGCCAGTGCGCTAACCACTCGGCTACCTCGCTTTCCTCGTTAATAACACTACCATTTTACAGTTAGAAACCTTTACTTAGAGAGAAGTACATGTACTTGCAAGAACTGTCAAGTCCTAGAATGCTAGAACATTTTATTTGACAATTCTGCATCTTTCAAAACCACATGACAGAAACTGATATATATCTTTTCAGCTTTATCTGCATTTTTTGTCATAATTATGAAACTGTCCGCTTTTACCAGCAAAAGCAAAACCATTCAAGAAGCAAATAATTATATCACATATGGACAAACTAAATATTCTGGTGGAAATATAGGCCTGCGCCAATTTCGGCCGTGAGAAATTGTGATTACGGGTTAACTACCCAGAATGTCTGAGCCTGCCCAGGAAAAGTGGTTCAGGCCGATCCATCAAAAAATATAAGTTGCCACGGCATTCTAATAGTGAGTAAAAGTTTCATAAAACGGAGGCAACATTCCGACATGGCCATAGCTGTTGACTTGGACGCTAAACCACAAATCAATCAAACAAACATCCGCACCCTTTATAAGCGTGTTTTTAGACTGACATATCCGGAAGGCCCGTCTTGCACTATTTTTTCATTTTCTCCAGTTGGTAAATGTTACATGCATTTCTAATCGAACCCAGACCGTACTGCACATACTACGATAAATGCTTTTCTGTGAGAGTTCTGACCAAGTTGAGCACAACACATCATATGAAACCATAGCCACTGTGGAAAGTTTTGATTACTTGCTAAATGTAATTATCTCAAATTTCTCTAATCTGATCAGACTGCGCGATAGCGTATCAAACTGTCCAAATGCATACACATATGAAACTGCAAGAACCATACAGAAAACATAACAGTTTGAATACTTTTGATGTATTTCAACATATCTGACATAGCCAAATAACGGCTGTCATGTTTCTGAATGGTATGGTCGCACATGGTCAAAGACACTGCATAAACACCGATAAATGTTATCAAATACATAAAATCACCGTTTGTATTTGCATAACGATCAAAATTGGTGTACAACAAAAAAATCAGCAGTTCAGTATTTCAGTGTTTTAGTATGTTTCCGCTGATCAATCAGTTGCTGAATTCAGCAAAAAATTAAGCGTTTTAGTCTGTCCCCTGCTGGAGGCCAATAATGGATTGTAGAAAAGAAGCAAAAATAATGCCAAATACCAATCGCATACGAAAAGTAGATTTATCATCTCTCTAATCATTTTTTGTCATCCATAAAATGCAGTTTCTTTCTTTTGATGGTATTTGGGTGTTGCCTAGGTGTTAGTTCGTCGGACTCTGGATAGAGAGGTCAGTCAGGGGTTCGATCTTTACGGTGGACGTTTTGAGCACGTGACATGGCGACTGTGAAGTCGTAGTTTTTTGTGGGTCGCGAAAATCTGGGATTTTATGTCTTAGAAATAACATTCTAATTTAAATTTCGTTTCTAAACCTTAGTCTATGGTGACACTTTGATATGTGAAATTGACATTTTGGATTCTATTTGGTTAAAAGGAGTATTTGGAAGACGAACTGAGTGTAAGCGTTTTGTTATTGACCACTACACACCATTATAGCCATACCTGGACACATATCTCAATATATCGACACGTCGATAAGTCGATAAGTAATTGGTTATCGAACTCATATGTGTTACCTTTGTAACGACTTTTTAACGGCATAAACATGAGTGCTAGCACAGTTAACGACGAACCAGGCGAGGGTGTTTACATGTCAGACACTGACTCAAGTTCTAAACGCAAAGGTTCACCCTTACAACGTGACATTCCTCTGAAAAGGCAAGCCTCGTTTGACGATATTTACAATACGAATTTGAAGGGTGCTACCCAACACAACAAAAAGGTCGACAAAAAACTCAAAGGCAAACCCGCTTCTTTTTCTGAAATGATAAATATCTCATTTCAAGACCCCTCTTTTAAGAAGAGCTTCACGCCAATTCTGGCTGAAATGGTCAGACCCTTGATACAAGCAAGGACACTCTATCGAGAGGACGACACACTCTGAATATTTTGCCCTTTATCTACTGTGACATGATTTTGGACCGAAACGACCCGTTGCCCCGCGTGACCCGGCAAACGAGCGGTAGTTTCAAAATTAGAATTAACTGAATGGAATCATCTTCTCTGAGCCAGCAAGTAGAACCTTTTAACAATTAAATCCATTTACCAGATAAAAGGCCTTTTAATTATCTTTCATCTGACATATTTATCTTCCCCCTAATTATCACATTACAGGTAATTTTAGTGGTTTTCTTTACCCTTATTTTGTTTCTATTTTTGACCTTAAAATGGCGTCATGGAGACCAATTTTCACACAGTCGTCATAAATTGGAACCGATTACTTAGATATAAGCTGCGTGCTATTAGTAAGTATAGTATTTATGAAAAGCAGATACATCAAAGTTTCGGAAAATTTATATAAGAGTTTGATATTTTGAAATGTGTAGTAGTAAACTTATTAGAAATTACAAAGTCCGCGTGACAAAATGGCGGACCGTTTTTAGAAAACGAAAATCAACGGTGGCGCTTTTGGAACACTTTACAGCTTTATTTGAGCTTTCTACCAATAATTATTTTGTTTACTTTGTATGTTAAAGACAAATCTTCAAGTTAACATATGCAAAACCTAAGTTCAAGATATACTGTCAGTTTGTCAGGACGATATTTTTCCGGGAAATTTACGGCTCATAAATTTGTTTTGGAGGTTTCTTTTTCCTACGTTTTTACCTAAATTGAAAGGTTTTCGTTTAAAAATTGGTTCTAAAACTGTCTGTTATGATGATGGTAGACTTTGTGCACTTAATTTTCTTTATTTATCAATTTGAATGCAACCAATCTTTGGAGTTATTTAATAAAAACTCGAACAGGTATGATTAATCTTATTTCAAAATGGCGACAATATCGACTGCTGCGGCTTAGCGGACAGGTAAAAGTGGCATAGTACATAGTCAATATTTCATGAGCGATTTCCATTGAGTGTGTCGTCCTCTCGATAGAGTGTCCTTGATACAAGAGACTGTAAATATCGCTGTAGAGGGAATACGATCCACTGTCGTCGCTGATATGATAAAGTCAAACGAATCTCTCCAACAAACTGTTAAAGAACAATCACGTATTATAAAAGAGCAGAACACCATTATAGACAAACAAAAGTCCATGATAAATGATCAAAAAATTCTGCTCGATTCCAACAACGAGACGATCGAACAGCTACAGTGCTCTGTCCATGTCCTCGAGGGTGAAATCGAGGAGCTAAAATTAGCCAATAACGACCTTGAACAATACGGACGGCGTAACTCGATCCGAATAAACAACATGATCTTCGACGGACCGAGTCCACCAGCTGATGAGCAATCCCTCACTTTGTCGGTACTGAACTTTATAAACAGTGATATCCTGAAGGACGTGAATCCGTTGGTTGAACGCGATATTGAGCGATGTCATTTTGTTGGGAAGCCCAGGGCAGGAAAACCCCAACAAATTATTGTTAAATTCGCTCGTTACCATGACCAGATGACAAGTGGAAGGTGTTTTCAGCTAAGAAAAACTTGAAAAATCACCCCAACAAAACTTTCATAACCGAGGACTTAACCAAACTGAATCACGCCGTTGTACAATCTCTACTCCCCCTTAAAAAGGCTAAAACAATCGACAGCTTCTGGACCAGGGACGGTCGAATAATTGTGAAAAAAGGCAGTGCCGACGATCCGATACGAATTTCACCTAAAGATAATTTGAATATAAAACTCAGTCTAGATGACGAAGCCGCATCAGAAGCAGGAGACGATGATTTCGCATAGACTGACTGTGTTTTTATCAAACCAAAATGTGACTTGAAACACGTGTTTTTGTTTATTATCATCGGTCAAAATTCCCGATTTCTATTATTAGAACATTAACAATTGGCTCAAACCATTCGGTGAAACTCGGACAATTACAGCTATTTATAAATATTCCGCCGAGTCATCTAATATGACGGAACATTATAGGACATTATATACATAAACTAATGTGTTGAACTGGAAAATGCATTTGCAATGCTTCATATTTATCAAGAACTCTTTTTGTGTTCGTTTTTAAAAAACATTGAACTTGTTTAAATCATGCATTAGCATAAATAGTTATATAAAAGTTAAATACTTGACATACCGATACATGTACCTTACTGCTGTAAAATGCACAAAAATAACTTCCAAATCCCATTTTCTATTATTAGAATTGCAATTTATGTCAATTAGTCGGCGTACCTCGGATGAATGCTTTTTGGCTATTTATAAACTACCGATATTGATTGACCGAGATCTTTACGGCCTTACAAAGCCTGTTGAGTTGCACTGGGAAACTCGGCTCTTTTTGCGTATAGTTATGATCGAATCTCGTACAGTATGCTAAATATGCTCTCTCTCTCTCTCTCTCTCTCTCTCTCTCTCTCTCTCTCTGTAATGCTCTGTCTGAATTATTTCTTATTATTTCCATTTTCCAAGCATTTCTACTTTTTGGAAGAATTTGTAAATTACCCAATAGGCCTATTTAAACAAAAGCTATATCATATTTACCGCTTCACGGACATTTTTGTTACTAAAATGCACTGTTACGAAGATTTTTTTTTTTTTTTTTTTTTTTCGTCACCCTTTTATCATATTGTATAAATCAATTGATCAATATATACCTCCAGCATTTTCGCATCCATCCAAACCTCGGACTGACATGACCAAGTCAGGCACTTTTCTTTTATCTGTCACACACACACACACACACACACACACACACACACACACTTATTGTTATTTTATTTATTTATATTTATTTTATTTTTTCTCGCCAGGTGTCCCAGCAGGAGCTACTGTGTGGATCAGTTGTGGCGGGCCATGGAGATTTGTCGAAGTTTTAAGTAAAACCTAAACAGGCATTCCCACGGATCAGTGGCGAATCTCCATAGGTCTGTTCTACTGTTCCGCATGTAGAGGTATGTTCAGAGATTGTAAATTTCTCACGATTCCTATATTACTCATACTTCTTATTATAATCTTTAAATCTTTGCATGAGCTAAAACACATAGAACGAGGCTTCGAATATTTCAAAGATGCTACCAAGCATTGTCATTTTCTCTTTTTAATTTCCCTACTGCTGACAATGGCCCTCGACGTTGAAATTAATCCAGGACCACAAAACATGACGTCAGATCTGTCAATATTACACTTTAATGTACGCAGTATTCGAAATAAGTTAGATTACATCAAAGATAACTTTCTTGATTTCAATATTCTTTGCTTTTCTGAAACACACCTCGACCATCAGGTCCCAGTCTCTGACCTCATTCTCTGTAACGCTTATGATGAGCCCTATAGAAAAGACCGCACAAATCACGGTGGTGGGCTTCTATTATACCTGAACTCTGAACTTGCTCACAGCCGAAGATTGGATTTAGAAGTCTACTGTGATGAATCATTGTGGGTTGAAATTAAGGTTAAACACGAAGTATATCTGTTGGGACTCTTCTACAGTCCCAAAACTGCTGATACCACTTTCTTCAATAATCTCAATCTTAACATTGAAAAAGCATACGACTTTTCGAACAACTTGATCATCGTTGGTGACTTAAATGAAGACTTATTCAATCAAAACTTTCATAATCTTCAAAATATCATCTTAACTAATTCTATGCAAAACACTATACAAACTAGCACTCGGCTAGAGGCGCTTCTCGATCCAATAATCATACCCGAAGACATGGCCTTCCTGGACTCCGGTACTATTTCAACTCCTGCTACAGTTAGCGATCACAAAGCCACCTTCATACGCATCCCATTCCCCTACACTTGTGGAAGGTCATATGAAAGGCTGGTTTGGCTCTATAAAAACGCGAACATTGAACAATTCAAAGAACTTATCTCGAGCTTTGACTGGAGTATCCTAAACAACGGGACAGTTCATGACGCAGCCTCGTTTTTTACGAGGACATTTCTTGACTTTGCAAAAACGTGCATCCCCTCCAAGTTTATTACAGTTCGGCCCAACGACAAACCCTGGATTGATTCAGAAATACGTCACCATCTTCGTCTACGAGACAAGCTCAAGAAAAAAGCACTTCGGTCTGGAAAATCTTCTGATTGGAACTCCTTCAAAAAAGTCCGAAATAAAGTCAACAATCTGAAAAAACACGCTAAAGAGAAATTCTATAACACTCTAGAAATATCCATATTAGATTTTCAAAACAATGACAGGAAAAAGTTTTGGCAGGTCATTCGTCACTTTATTAAAAACAAAGATTCGTCTAGCACAATCCCTCCTTTACAGCACAAACAAGCAGCAAATCAAACTTCATATTGTTTTTCCGATCAAGAAAAAGTGGATTGCCTAAATCAATACTTCACTTCTGTATCTAGTATCGATGACAGCAACACCAAACTCCCTCCGTTTGAAGCTAAAACAAACAATAGACTCTCTGATATTTCTTGCACTGCCACTGAAGTTGAAACATTGATTAAGCTGTTGAATCCAAATAAGGCTACAGGGCCTGACGAAATCAGCAACAGGATGTTAAAACTCGTTGCTAAGGAAGTTTCTATCCCTCTTTCTATTCTTTTCAATAGGTCATTCAGAGAAGGAAGTTTTGCTATGAACTGGAAAGAATCAAGCGTTTTACCTTTGTTCAAGAAAGGTGACAAATCGCAACCATCTAATTATAGACCCATTTCCCTGCTCAGCAATATTTCCAAAATTCAGGAGCGCATAGTCTTTAAACATATATACAATCACCTGCTAGAAAATAATCTTTTATATAAATACCAATCAGGCTTTCTACCTAACCACTCAACAACCTATCAACTAATAGACATATACCACCACGTCTGCCAGACCTTCGACAACGAACAATTTTCTTGTATGATTTTCTGCGACATGTCTAAAGCATTTGATAGAGTATGGCATAGAGGTCTTTTATTCAAACTTAGACAACATGGCATTTCAGGTCCCCTTCTTGCATGGATATCTGACTATCTTTCTAATAGGACTCAGAGAGTCGTCGTCAAATCCTGTGTTTCCAACTCTATGCCTGTAAAAGCCGGAGTGCCCCAGGGTTCCGTACTTGGGCCGCTCCTCTTTCTTGTCTATGTTAACGACATAGCAGATTCGCTTCTTAGTCTTACTCGTCTCTTTGCTGATGATAGTTCTCTGTTCTACTCTACTTCTTCAATTCTCGACCTGCAAGGAATAATAAATCATGATCTTCAAATTCTATCTGCCTGGGCCAAACAGTGGCTTGTAAACTTCAACCCTCTTAAAACCGAAGGCATCCTGTTCACATTAAAACAAATTCCTAATTTACCCCAAATCTTGTTCGATGGTATCCCGATTAATTTCGTAACTGATCATAAACACCTAGGTCTAACCCTCAACAATAAAGGCAAATGGAGCAAGCACATAGAAAATATCGTTGCTAGTGCTTCCAAAATTCTTGGCATAATGCGCAAACTAAAATACTCTCTCAGCAGGCAAGCTTTAAATCAAATATACATGTCTTATGTCCTTCCAATCTTGGAATATTCATCCATAGTTTGGGACAACTGTACAGACCAAGAGGCGGAAACCCTTGAGAAACTCCAGCGCGAAGCTGCCGGGATAGTTACAGGCCTTACCCGATCCGTGCCCTTACCAAATCTTTATGAAGAATGTGGTTGGATTCCTCTGGAAACCAGACGTCAAGAGCAAAAACTAACACTAATCTTTAAATCTGTTAATGGTCTTACTCCTAGTTATATTTCCGATCTTATACCCCCTCTCGTCAGAAATACGACACACTATCCACTGCGCAATAGTAACAATTTGGTAATTCCTTACAATCGAACAGAAATATCACGCAAATCATGCATACCCTCATCTGTATCTCTATGGAACTCTCTTGATTCAAATATCCGCTCATCCAACTCCACATCGCATTTCAAAACCAATCTGAAACGACTACGATCAACCAACTCCAAAGTCCCATCTTATTATAACACAGGAGACAGATATTTATCAGTCCTTCACGCCAGAATAAGAAACAAGTGTAGCAACTTACATAATGACCTCTTTAACAACCATCTGAGACCTTCTTTTGAATGTAACTGTAACCAAGGAACCGAAGATGCTGAGCACTTTTTCTTTCGCTGTCCGCTTTTTGCTGAAAGTCGTGTTCATTTGTTTCATTCCACCAGATCCTTCCATCCACTTAATGTAAACAAACTGATTTATGGTGACACCAACGCAACAGATGCAGACAACACCAGTATTTTCATTGCCGTTCAAAATTTTATTAAGTCCTCTAAACGATTCCAAGAAACACCCTACGCGTAATTCCTCAAACATACCTTATTAACAATAATTATGCTCAATGAATACGCCTTAAGAGCTCCAACTGAGACACTTGGCAAAGTTATCCCTTATCATTACCTTACATACCAACATTTGCAGAAGACAATACACACACGAAACACACATACACAGCGTATTTATTTATTTATTTATTTATTTATTTATTATGTATTTATCTAACTATTTGAGATCTACTACTTTGAAATTTCTATTTCTTTTCTTCCTTTCCGCCATTTCATATCAATGCTGTTTTATATTTATATGTACAATCGTCATGTCTTTTCCATTAATCCATTGTCACGTGTGAACACTATTGTAACTATTTCTTGTAGGGGAAGGGTCGTAACTAATGTGGTGAGCACTTGTGACCCAACCCCATTGTATTATATGCAATTAAATATATTATTAAACTGGTGGACGAATAGAAAAGTCACAGGAAAAAAAGTCACGGAAATAAAGACACGGAAAAAAAGTCACAGGAAAACAAAATCACAAAAATAAGAGACTAAAAGAAAATACACATAATCTGTAACATTGTAACATAGGATCTTTTTTTTTTTTTTTTTTTTTTTTTTTTTTTTTTTTTTTTTTTTAATTCAGTTTAACGTCCCTTTCAAGATTATTTCAGCTCATATGAGACGGGCCAATCAGTAGGTGGGGCGAAAACGGGAGAACCCCGAGAAAAACCACCTGACACACCCGCAAACAGAACTTGGCTTGTCTCACATGTGGCCAGAGCTGGGCTCGAACCCACATCAGACACAGCGGTGAGATGTTCGAATGGTTAAGTGCGATAATGAAATACCAGCGCTCTTAACCACTCGGCACGGGGGCCGCCGTAACATAGGATCTAATTTTTGTGTGTAAAGTAAGACATGATTAGGAACTGTCATAATTAAAACTGAATCCCTGCTCTAGAAATTGAAAATCACTGAAACAATAAAATATGGGAACCACCCAAGTATATGGGGTATGGTGGTGCGATGTTAGACCATGGAGCCAGTGGAAAGGGATGGAAACCTAATGCTGCAATAAATACATGTTTTGCACTTGCACAAGCCTCTAATAAACTCCATGAGAACGCGTTTTAAAAAGTACTATGAAATACTAGCTATATCCCAACATGACCGAAAATTGATAATCAGAATGTAAAACATTAACCCAAACAACTTTTTAATGATACTTGTAATGATAAAAATAAAATAATAATAATAAATGTATTAACGGAAATTCGGCACTTTCATTTTTCCACTCATGCACATTTGATATACAGATCTTTTCCAAGTTGCAAAAATGAAAATTTTCGGTAGAAAAAAAATTGATATTTTTTTCATTTTGCTAAAACATAGATAATGGGTACACGTTAGAACCGACTCGGCGAGGCAATTCTAATGAGTACCCACAATCTATGTTTTGAAGCAATACTAAGAAAAAAAGGTCTACCCCGGCATACCCCAATATTGCTCAAGTGGGATTAAAGGGGGTATACATTACAAAAAGACTACTAAAAAAATAGCAACTCTTTTATGTATCTAACATAACCGATCCTGCTGTATACAATAACAATCATTTCCAAACGCATTTTTTTTTTTTTTTTTTTTTTTTTTTTTTTTTTTTGCATTTCCCCCCTTTGAGTTTTGTCTTTTTATTATATGAGTCACTGCATCAGATAACCAACAATTTGGGGTTCCGACCATGTCCGACACAAATCGGCCTGCACAGTCACAGCTGCAGGATGGGAGATTGAAATTTCAGATTCTTCAATATGTAAAGCGACAACAAAGGCGCTGATAAGCTGTGCAGTTACTGCACAGCTGATTTGCAACTTTGTTTTAGCATATGCAGATTGTTGGTTGTCGCATGCGGCGGCTCATTCATATGCCGTTTGCTGATAAACATGTAACCATGCATCTTATCAACTGGTCTCCGTCTCAATGATAATATGCATATACATGTACTTTTTCAAATATTGGTTGATAATTTAAGCCTCAGTCCCACTGCCCGTACGACCAGTTTAAGATCACATTTTTGCAATAATCACAGGTCAACTCAGCGGATCGCAAGACCATTGGGCGGTCCTCTGAAATAATCAGTTCTAGCGATCATAGCCACTCGAAAATGTCTAATGCAGTCGATGTTACTTAAATATACTCTTCGTCAAAAGTTTAGCATAATTATATGTCCAAAATGAAGGAAACACGTATGGTAAAAACTTACCTCTGAGTCAGTGAATAAATATGTTGACGCAATCGCCCCTGTTCGATGCCATGGTTACAGCGGAAACAACCATTACTTTTTCGGATTCAAAATCGGCAGTTATTTAGATACTGAATGACACAAGAAAAGGCTACTGTTTTGAAAGTGCGATTTTCGGCACATTTTTAAAACCTCAAATTCAACATTATAAAACGAAACTTAGTGAAATCTTTAGTCCACAGACAGAATAATAATGTGGTATAGACATCATTATCCTATCATTTGGGATGTAGACATTAGACATCTTTAGCGACAAACTTATTTTCAAAATGTTTAACATTGCAATTTTGCTATACATTCTATACATTTCTGTTCTTTCCAGAAATGTCAAAGTTTAACTTTCAGCTCTCATTTTTTGTATGTAACAGGTTGTTCCAACATACGCTTCCTTGATCTGGGTGTGAATTTTGTACATACGTGTCATATGGGGTGCAGAATTCAGATTTTAGAAATACGGCTTATTATCAAAATAATGCATATTGTAGCACATAAATTTTAAAAATCTGAGACAAATTTTTCATTTGTTTTTTGCTACGACATGCTACGACATGCCTCCTTTCTAAATCCGTGAAATGCGAATCTGTTTTATGTTTTTGAAATATTTTGCGGGCATTTAACTTTTGCACTTTAAATCTAGAATATGCAAAACCTTTGTCGAGGTGTATATTTTTATGCGAAATGCAGTATATATACGAGGGAATATCAAAAATTATGTGGACTTCTCTTATAACTTATGATTATATGACTCGATTCCACTCAAACATTTGATCCACATGGAGCAATGTAATATGCAGCAGTTTGCAAAAGGTGATCTATGGATAAGATGTAAAAGTCCCTAAATCTCAGATTTGGGAGGACGAAATTTTCATGTTATGACTAGGGGGGCTGAATTTAGCATTTATAGAAGACGAAATATATACATTTTCGCTTACAAAACAGTTTGGCCGATTTAATAGAATCCAGACAATGCAACTAAATATTTTCACAACCCACCCCATCTTTGGCAAAATTGCACCATTAGACTTTGAATTGATTTGCATTTGTTTGTCAACAGAATTTCAAGCAAACAAATATGGGTGTGTTTGTCATATGAATACTGAACAATGTCCACAAATTGATTGTTTAATGGTATGTATTTTTAAGTTTATTTTCAAAGAAATGTTAGCTTAGTGCATAAGATCTTAAATTTACAATCTTACAGTTCATTTCTAGGTGTGTCCACCCCCCCCCCCGGGACCCAACATGTCCTTTCGACAGTTAATGTGTTTTTCACATCCACACATCACATCAAAGTGGCATCCTGGGTCTAGGGGGGAACAGGGTCAGCAAGGCGAAAATTTGTATTTTCCAGAAATTTTCCACGAACTAAAATAAGCACAGTTGTTATTGACAATTTTAAAGACATCATTTGTAGAATTGTAAACATTCATGGCCGTATTTGTTGTCAAACCGGTGTCAGGGTGAGTATATTTAGTTTATGTAGATGTATAAATAGAGAACAGTACATGTTCAAAAGTAAGTTTGCTTTCAATCTATGTGTATTGCATTAATGCTTAGAAATGTGAATTCCCAAACTAATGTTAAAATTGCCATAAATTATGTTATTGACATTCAAAATATGCAAGAACACAATAGTAATAAAGAGCTAGGCATTTTCGTCTTTGAAAGTGATGTATTTGTCAATTAGGGAGTATCCCAATCTAACGCATAGATGTCCCTTCATCCGTTACAAAATTATTGTGAAAAAAAAAACACACACCTTTGCCAGCATGGAACACTCGATGACACTTGACCTGGTGCCTTTGACCTATATTTCTCGGTCCATTGATTTCGTTAAATGTTAGGGCGCTCTGTTGTCATTTTCCGACAAAAATCAGTGAGAATTCTTAGTCTCTCAACCATTTTTGTTACATCTCCACATGCGATTTCTATATCGCTTGATGTTGCATTTTGCATCGCCTTCCCTGGACATTAATGGATAGTGCAGCGCAACGAAATTCATTTTCTAGATTGATAATTAAGCTTCATTTTGATATTTTAATGGTCATACGTTGGTAACAATAGCAGTGAATAATAAGTTGAACTATAGAAAAGCGCTTTTAGCTTCAACATCTGACATCGCGCCATTGCCCAAAACATAGTTTAAGTTTGTTTAAGAATATATTTTTTGTCTTATCATTATTCAGGCTTTTGACAATTAAATGCTTAAACTGTGTTTGTGATTCATATAGCTTCTTTCCAGTATGCATTGCATTACCTGCAGACATAGATTGAAACAGAAGATAGAAAATAACTTATATTTTATCATCAGAACAGTATGATACGATCATGTTTCGGTATGGTTACATGAGAGTTACAAGGGTTACGGGACTCTAGATAAATATTGCATTATGCTAAAATGTTACGCTGTTACGGGGTAACTGGCTCCAGAGGATAGAACATAATTGATATTTTATCATCAGAACAGTATGATACGATCATGTTTCGGTATGGTTACATGAGAGTTACAAGGGTTACGGGACTCTGGATAAATATTGCATTATGATCAAATGTTACGGTGTTACGGGGTAACTGGCTCCAGAGGAGAGAAAATAACTTATATCTTATAATCAAACACCCATGTACGGTCATGTTTCGGTATGGTTACATGAGAGTTACGAGGGTTACGGGTCTCTGGAAAAATATTGCACTATGATCAAATGTTACGGTGTTACGGGGTAACTGGCCCCAGAGGATAGAAAAGAGCTTATATTTTATCATCAGAACAGTATGATACGATCATGTTTCGGTATGGTTACATGAGAGTTACAAGGGTTACGGGACTCTGGATAAATATTGCATTATGATCAAATGTTACGGTGTTACGGGGTAACTGGCTCCAATGGAGAGAAAATAACTTATATTTTATCATCAAACACCCATGTACAGTCATGTTTCGGTATGGTTACATGAGAGTTACGAGGGTTACGGGTCTCTGGAAAAATATTGCAATATGATCAAATGTTACGGTGTTACGGGGTAACTGGCCCCCGAGGATAGAAAAGAACTTATATTTTATCATCAGAACAGTCTGATACGATCATGTTTCGGTATAGTTACATGAGAGTTACGAGGGTTACGGGTCTCTGGAAAAATATTGAATTATGATCAAATGTTACGGTGTTACGGGGTAACTGGCCCAAGAGGATAGAATAGAACTTATATTTTATCATCAAAAACCCATGTACGGTCATGTTTCGGTATGGTTACATGAGAGTTACGAGGGTTACGGGTCTCTGGAAAAATATTGCACTATGATCAAATGTTACGGTGTTACGGGGTAACTGGCCCCAGAGGATAGAAAAGAACTTATATTTTATCATCAGAACAGTATGATACGATCATGTTTCGGTATGGTTACATGAGAGTTACAAGGGTTACGGGACTCTGGATAAATATTGCATTATGATCAAATGTTACGGTGTTACGGGGTAACTGGCTCCAGAGGAGAGAAAATAACTTATATTTTATCATCAAACACCCATGTACAGTCATGTTTCGGTATGGTTACATGAGAGTTACGAGGGTTACGGGTCTCTGGAAAAATATTGCATTATGATCAAATGTTACGGTGTTACGGGGTAACTGGCCCAAGAGGATAGAATAGAACTTATATTTTATCATCAAACACCCATGTACGGTCATGTTTCGGTATGGTTACATGAGAGTTACGAGGGTTACGGGTCTCTGGAAAAATATTGCATTATGATCAAATGTTACGGTGTTACGGGGTAACTGGCCCCAGAGGATAGAAAAGAACTTATATTTTATCATCAGAACAGTATGATACGATCATGTTTCGGTATGGTTACATGAGAGTTACAAGGGTTACGGGACTCTGGATAAATATTGCATTATGATCAAATGTTACGGTGTTACGGGGTAACTGGCCCCCGAGGATAGAAAAGAACTTATATTTTATCATCAGAATAGTATGATACGATCATGTTTCGGTATGGTTACATGAGAGTTACAAGGGTTACGGGACTCTGGATAAATATTGCATTATGATCAAATGTTACGGTGTTACGGGGTAACTGGCTCCAGAGGAGAGAAAATAACTTATATTTAATCATCAAACACCCATGTACGGTCATGTTTCGGTATGGTTACATGAGAGTTACGAGGGTTACGGGTCTCTGGAAAAATATGGCATTATAATCAAATGTTACGGTGTTACGGGGTAACTGGCCCCCGAGGATAGAAAAGAACTTATATTTTATCATCAGAACAGTATGATACGATCATGTTTCGGTATGGTTACATGAGAGTTACAAGGGTTACGGGACTCTGGATAAATATTGCATTATGATCAAATGTTACGGTGTTACGGGGTAACTGGCTCCAGAGGAGAGAAAATAACATATCTTATCATCAAACACCCATGTACGGTCATGTTTCGGTATGGTTACATGAGAGTTACGAGGGTTACGGGTCTCTGGAAAAATATTGCACTATGATCAAATGTTACGGTGTTACGGGGTAACTGGCCCCAGAGGATAGAAAAGAACTTATATTTTATCATCAGAACAGTATGATACGATCATGTTTCGGTATGGATACATGAGAGTTACAAGGGTTACGGGACTCTGGATAAATATTGCATTATGATCAAATGTTACGGTGTTACGGGGTAACTGGCTCCAGAGGAGAGAACATAACTTATATTTAATCATCAAACACCCATGTACGGTCATGTTTCGGTATGGTTACATGAGAGTTACAAGGGTTACCGGTCTCTGGAAAAATATTTCATTATGATCAAATGTTACGGTGTTACGGGGTAACTGGCCCCCAGAGGATAGAAAAGAACTTATATTTTATCATCAAACACCCATGTACGGTCATGTTTCGGTATGGTTACATGAGAGTTACGAGGGTTACGGGTCTCTGGAAAAATATTGCATTATGATCAAATGTTACGGTGTTACGGGGTAACTGGCCCTCGAGGATAGAAAATAACTTATATTTTATCATCAGAACAGTATGATACGATCATGTTTCGGTATGGTTACATGAGAGTTACAAGGGTTACGGGACTCTGGATAAATATTGCATTATGATCAAATGTTACGGTGTTACGGGGTAACTGGCTCCAGAGGAGAGAAAATAACTTATATCTTATCATCAAACACCCATGTACGGTCATGTGTCGGTATGGTTACATGAGAGTTGCATTGGCTACGAGACTCTGGAAAAATATTGCATTATGATCAAATGTTACGGTGTTACGGGGTAACTGGCCCCAGAGGATAGAAAATAACTTATATTTAATCATCAGAACAGTATGATACGATCATGTTTCGGTATGGTTACATGAGAGTTACGAGGGTTACGGGTCTCTGGAAAAATATTGCATTATGATCAAATGTTACGGTGTTACGGGGTAACTGGCCCTCGAGGATAGAAAAGAACTTATATTTTATCATCAGAACAGTATGATACGATCATGTTTCGGTATGGTTACATGAGAGTTTCAAGGGTTACGGGACTCTGAATAAATATTGCATTATGATCAAATGTTACGGTGTTACGGGGTAACTGACTCCAGAGGAGAGAAAATAACATATATTTAATCATGAAACACACATGTACGGTCATGTTTCGGTATGGTTACATGAGAGTTACGAGGGTTACGGGACTCTGGAAAAATATTGAATTATGATCAAATGTTACGGTGTTACGGGGTAACTGGCTCCAGAGGAGAGAAAATAACTTATATTTAACCATCAAACACCCATGTACGGTCATGTTTCGGTATGGTTACATTAGAGGTACAAGGGTTACGGGACTCTAGATAAATATTGCATTATGATCAAATGTTACGCTGTTACGGGGTAACTGGCTCCAGAGGAGAGAAAATAACTTATATTTAACCATCAAACACCCATGTACGGTCATGTTTCGGTATGGTTACATTAGAGGTACAAGGGTTATGGGACTCTAGATAAATATTGCATTATGATCAAATGTTACGCTGTTACGGGGTAACTGGCTCCAGAGGAGAGAAAAGAACTTATATTTTATCATCAGAACAGTATGATACGATCATGTTTCGGTATCGTTACATGAAAGTTTTAAGGGTTACGGTCTCACGAAAAATATTGCATTATGATCAAGTGTTACGGGGTAACTGGCTCCAGAGGATAAAAAATAACTTATATTTAATCATCAAACACCCATGTACGGTCATGTTTCGGTATGGTTACATGAGAGTTACGAGGGTTACGGGTCTCTGGAAAAATATTGCACTATGATCAAATGTTACGGTGTTACGGGGTAACTGGCCCCAGAGGATAGAAAAGAACTTATATTTTATCATCAGAACAGTATGATACGATCATGTTTCGGTATGGTTACATGAGAGTTACAAGGGTTACGGGACTCTGGATAAATATTGCATTATGATCAAATGTTACGGTGTTACGGGGTAACTGGCTCCAGAGGAGAGAAAATAACTTATATTGTTATCATCAGAACTGTCTGATACGATCATGTTTCGGTATAGTTACATGAGAGTTACAAGGGTTACGGGACTCTGGATAAATATTGCATTATGATCAAATGTTACGGTGTTACGGGGTAACTGGCTCCAGAGGAGAGAAAATAACTTATATTTTTATCATCAGAACTGTCTGATACGATCATGTTTCGGTATAGTTACATGAGAGTTACTAAGGCTACGAGACTCTGGAAAAATATTGCATTATGATCAAATGTTACGGTGTTACGGGGTAACTGCCTCCAGAGGATAGAAAATAATATATATTTTATCATCAGAACAGTCTGATACGATCATGTTTCGGTATAGTTACATGAGAGTTACTAAGGCTACGAGACTCTGGAAAAATATTGCATTATGATCAAATGTTACGGTGTTACGGGGTAACTGCCTCCAGAGGATAGAAAATAATATATATTTTATCATCAGAACAGTCTGATACGATCATGTTTCGGTATAGTTACATGAGAGTTACTAAGGCTACGAGACTCTGGAAAAATATTGCATTATGATCAATTATTACGATGTTACACAGTTACAGGCGCCTGAGGATAGTATATAACTTCTTAATGTCCATATACGTCCATGTTTCGGTATGTTTACATTAGAGTTACAATTGTTACAAGACTCTTTCACTTTCTTTACATACAATTTTCTTTTAAACGTCTTTGAACTGATAAGCCATTACAATAGAGTTACAGATGCTAGTGTCATAGTTACAAACGTTACTCTAGTAACATTTATAAACATACTGAATATTTTGGACCATTTTTATGCCCTATCTCGAATTTGACGTACCAGTTGGAATTTGACGAGCCGTATGTACGGTGTGTTACCTGTTATAAACGTATCTCTGCCATATGGCGGTGTGCTGTTTTCTTCTGTGTCAGAGTATCTGGAAGTGTCAGGTGAACATGAGATGAGATGGTTACCGAATAGCCCCTGTCGTGTTTTGTCCGTGAATAGCGTCGTAACATTACTGTCAAGAAAGGCAAGTACCAGTTTAATAAAATGAATTGAGCCTATGCACGAGAAAACCAACAATTTGGGTTTCTGACCAGGTCTGACACAAACTGGCATGTACAGTCACAGAAGCAGGCTAGAAGCTTGTAATTTCGGATTTAAGTAGAGGAGGGATTGTACTATCTGTGTAGCGAAAACAAAGGCACTGATTAGCTGTGCAGTTACTGCACAGATGATCTGTGCCTTTGTTTTCGCCTAAGCATTTTGTTGGTTTTCCCATGCGGCGGTTCAATTAATACAAATCTTCTTTCCAGACAGTCAGGCACTGGAAGAAAAAACCTTCAAAGCTACAAAATTTGGTAAATAGAAAGATTTTCCTTCCAACAGACTTGGAAGTAAACTCCTTCCAACTGAAATTGTTCACTTTTGGATCCCATTTCCTTCCAGCATGTCCATACAAAGTTAGAAGGAAATGCCTTCAATTTGAAAGTAAAGCAATTTGGAAGGAAAATCATTTCATAAAAAGTTGGTATTTATGTAATTTACTATTCACCAATTTCATGACTTTGTTCTTGTGCATGCTGTGAAAACGGCGAATAGTGTTCGGCGGGCATTCCTCAGAACACTATTCGCCGTTACGGTTTGTCAATGCGACGACGTTGTGTAGCTGTAACTGGTGCGTTAGGTGGCCACACCCGCTATTGAGGACTCTATCCATTTCTCTGTGGTGTATCTCGAAGCTAATCGTGTGATTCATTCCTGGGACAGTTATTCTCCAAGTCAGTACATCATTAGGTTTGTGAATTTTGTAAACGACACCTACCTTTAATCTTACTTAATTACTGATAGCCGTTTGATTGAAAAAATTAAATGTTTGCCTGAAATGGTAGAAAAATGATTTCTTAAATGTGGTATAAACCAGATTTCCACTGTGCACTGGTTTTACGGATTTTTACCCCCCAAAGTAAGTGTCGGGTTTCTTTTGTCGGTCAGTATACTTTGAACTTACCTATAAAATGCAGATATATTCAGTCGACTCCTCCCTCTACTATATTCTGTTTGAAGCCACACCGTGGCCCCTTTGAACTTTGGGTCGCATCTCTTAGGGCTTCGCTTCGGTGCTTTCGATTTACGACCAGCACGTTTTCTGCTCAGAGTAACTGGATTATTACTGTTTACAGTCTTAAGTATGTCTTCAGAAGTGCTTGAAACTTTCTCCGCTTCACTAGGTTCATTCTTGACAATGGTATCGAGAGGTTGCCTTACGTTTTCGTCGATGGCTTTCCATTCATCGTTAGGCACTGACTTTTGAACCTCTTCAACTGGTTCAGTCTTCAATTTACAGATATCGAAATTTTGTACATCATCAGCGTCACTGACATCCTCATATAACTCTGTTTTAATCTGGACCAGAGGTCTATAGTCAGTTGTTAACATTTCTTCACCATGCTCTTCAGAAGTTGGGGCATCAATGAGACCAGTATTGCTTTTTTCGTCTTTTTCATTGAACGACGTGTTATTGCTTAATGTACATGAAGCCAAGGGTTCGTTATTCCGATTGTTAACAAAATAGCTAAATTCATCCTGGAACGCAACTCTATCTTTATTATATTCTGGTATTGGATTTTCGCCGAAGCTTTCAGTGCGCAGTCGAGTATCAGCAAGTTGAAGCAGTCTTTGTGGCTGTTCTAGTTCTTTACTTCTTTCCTCATAAACCTTACTTCTTCCCTCACAAACCCTACTTCTTCTCTCACAAACGTTATTGTTTTCATCTTTAGTTTCTCCCCTCCAATACAAGTTATTTGCACTGTCGTTCAAAGCCAGATCATATGGCTCAGTGTCAATGTTTTCTTGACTTTTGTTCCAATTTTCCTCAATAAATATCTCTACTCTAGTCGGAGTTTGGGAAGACTCCACCCTGATAGGAGTTGAAGAGGATCGAGGAATCGGTGTCCCGTCATGGATGAAGTTACTGTATTGGGCTTTGTGATCCCCATTGCCCAACCTGACATTATCGAACCCGCTATAACTTGGATGTGGAAGCTCTGAAAAGCCGCTGTCGTCATTGTCAAACGTGAGGCTGCTGCTGCAACGAAACGAGACAAAACAGAAGGACAGAAGATCTAACATACGTTACATTAGCACAGTTTTACCTTTCTTTGCTGTTTTCCCCTTTTCTATAATCTCCCCACTTGAACAGATGGACCAGCCGACCACGCCAAAATATGAATATTAAAGTTGCCACCTATACAGTAATCTATTATTATAGTTATTATTATTGCCCTGATGCCTGATGCACTCCTAGAATGATGTTATTGTCATGTAGCTGCTTTCCAGTGATATATGATATGTGTTATTAGTAGCGGAACGGTTTACTGCCTAGTCAAAAGGCTAAAATTTGGCCATTTTGAGTGTTATAAAGTTTCAATTCAAAATTTCTATTATTTTACAAAACACCAGCTATTATAATGTTCATCTTTAGCCAATAAGTTTATGTTAGAAATTCAAAAGGAATACCCTAACTCTTATCTGAGGTGATTAATACATTGGTACATGCCTTTGCATAAATTACCAAGCTTTTCTTAAAAGTAGTCCTTTTATATCTCCAAATCAGGGGCTTCCAAACTTAATAAACTGCAAAATATAAAATCACAAATGCCATATTAAGCCTAAGATACTGTATACATTATCATATTTTGTTCATTTGCCCATTTCCTTGACGTTTTCCCCTTCAATGACATTTTAACAGTTTACTGCATACGCGACCTAAGCTGACCTTGCTGTAAAATAAGTCAAGGTCATCACAGGGTCATAATTTATGTATACATTGTATTACTCTAGCCATCGATGCTAAGTTTTGTTGAAATCAGTCCATCGGTTCCAGAGAAGATGACTTTTGAAGGGTTCTTACCATATATGGGCATGGCGACCATCTTGGTCATGCGACCTGGATTATTTATGTACATATTGGTTCCCCCTTCATATAGATGTTTCATATCAAATTTGGCTTTGACTGGCCAAGCCGATTCAGAGGAGATCTTTGAATATCATCGTATAAATATACAACCGCAAATTGCCCCGGCGTGGGGGCATACCAGCCTCCGGGGTCTAAACTTTTTCAGAATCATAAATCCATTTTCCTTCATGTTTTACCATATATGGTCATTGCGGCCATCTTGGTCATGTGACCTGGATTATTTATATTTATGTACACATTGGCTCCCCCTTCCTATAGATGCTTCATATCAAATTTGGCGTCGGTTGGGCACAGAGAATTCAGACTGGAGAATCTAAATATAATCGTAATATACAACCGCATATTGTCCCGGGGTTCGGGACATACCAGTCCTGGGGTCTAAACTCTTTTCAGAATCATAAATCCATCTGACCATTTCATTCCAGTTTTCCCTTCAAATGACATTTTGACAGTTTTCCCCATTCAAATGGGCAACCTATGTTGACCTTGCCGTAAAATAGGTAAATGTCATCCCAGGGTCATGATTTTTATAAGCTTTATAGAGCTTCATGCCAAGTTTCAAAATCATTGGCCTTAAAGCTGGTTCTGGAGAAGAAGATTTTTAAAGTTTTTGCTATTTATAACCATGGCGGCCATCTTGACCATGTGACATGGACCATATATATAAACTTTCGTGCTCCACATGAAGTTTGGCTTTGATTGGCCAAGCGGTTTCAGAGGAGAAGATCAGTTTAAAATTGTGGACGACAACGACGGACGACGACGAAGCATGGCCATCCTATAAGCTCACCTTTTGAAATCTTAACACGCTGAAGATTTTGGACATATAAAAATTAATTTGCTTCTTAAAATTTAAGTAGCAGTCACACATCAGGTGCGTGCCGTATAAAAATCTCAACACCTGAAAATTTTGGAGAACGTTTATGTTACGTCACAGACACATTAAGCACACGCAACAGGCGCGTATTTTAAAACGTTTAACGCACGTCTCATACATACTTGGGGCAGTCAAAGAAATGTTCGGCATGCGCCTCAACCAATATAGGGATCAAATATGACTTTCCATTCATTAACATTCGCTAGGTCCCGAGGGGAGTGTTGAAAACCGAGGGCGTAGCCCGAGGTTTTCAACACTCCCCGAGGGACCTAGCGAATGTTACGCCCTCGGTTTTCAACACTCCCCGAGGGACCTAGCGAATGTTAATGAATGACAAAATCATTTTGATCGCTATTATTGCACAAATTCTGCAGAAAGGAAAGAAATAAGGTGCAGACGAAAGAAATATGGTGCACTATATTTTACAGCCTCATCACATTTTCATACGCGTAAAAGATTTCGTTTTTATGCTTGTTCCGGGCGGACTTCAGTTTCTCATTACTAGCACGTGTTTTGCGTGGTGCCCGGTAACGAGCATAAGCAAAGGCCATGTATTAACAGCACGTGCGCGCGTGAATTGCAATATTAATGCATGGCTTTCTCTTCATTAATAAACGGCTGTTAATATCGTGTGACACGGGTATTTATGCAATAATATCTCGCAAAATAGGAACGTGCATGTAGCTTACACTGACGTGTCTTAAACGTCCGCCAGACACATATAGCGTATTTAACGCGTCTGTAACGCATGCCGTTGAACTTATTCGTTTAACGTATAAGAAACACGTCAGAGACGCGCGGAATTTCTAGAAAATTTTTAAGCCTGAGCCCAAACGCGCCTAGAACGCGACGTATAGCGACTTACATCAACGTGCACCAAACGTACACGAAGCGTACAACAAGCGTACAAGACGCACATGTAGTTCGCGTTTCTAACGTGTCTCGGAAGTGTTTCTGGCGTTTGCATTTATTTCAACACGACCGGCGCGCGTTTGCCTTATAAATACGCCGATTAATGTGCGACTGCTAAGGCAAACAACTCTTTTTCTGTTTAAAATGCAAAATCACTGAATATACGTAATTATGTTGGAATTTCTCACGTCTTTAAAATCAATCGGGTGTTCGGTTTTAGAATCGGTCGCGGGTCCCCTTCGTTCCGATCAAGCATGTAATTTGCTGATTTGCTACATGTACAAACATCATTAGAAGGAAGTCTATGCTTCCCCTGCCTTTTTCGGGCAAGGCTTTCCCATCTCTGATGACCTTAGCTGGTTGAGCATTAAACCCCAATTAAACAAATAAGGTAAATTTGAGTAAAAAAATAAATTACGAGCGGCCCCCGTGGCCGAGCGGTTAAGAGCGCTGTTTCTTAATCACTCGATCATTTCACCGCTGTGTCTGGTGTGGGTTCGAGCCCCGCACTGGCTACATGTGAGACAAGCCAAATTCTGCTTGCGGGTGTGTGTCAGGTGTTTTTTCTCGGGGTTCTAACGTTTTCTCCCACCTACCGATTGACCCGTCTCATATAAAGTCCAATTCGCATGCGCCAAAAATACACACGTGTAAATATACTCCGGTGTGCAAATTTTACTCGGGGTAAGTAAATGGCGCATGCGAACGCAAATACACACCGGAGTATATTTACATATGGGTAAATTTACTCCTGGGTCTGACCAGATGCAAATTTTATTTTTACAAATACACACGTGTAAATTTACTATTATGTGCCATGCGAACGCAAAGTAAAATTTACCCATGAGTATTTTTATTTCAAGTCGATATTCTGCTTTTAGATAACAAATTTTCACATTTTTTGTTCCTAACTGATTATATGACAGTTGCTGAAACTGTGGACATTGTTGCAAAATAAGAGTTTATTGCCATTCATAACATTTTAGATCATATGGAGTGCAAACAGCCACACTATTTCTTCATCATTCTTGGTTAGGATTCTTGGGGCATTTTAACAGTAATTCCTTGTAAAAGGATGAAAAAAAAGGGAACTGTATAACTGCTAAGGTTATGCCTGACCATTACATGATTCCCCTCTGCTGCCAAAGTCTACATGAACACCTTGAAGCAGCCTCTTCTTGTTTTGCAAATACAGAAAACTTAATGAACAGGTTTTAATCCAGAAATGATAAATTTACCTACAAAAATACTCCTGGCGATAAAACCCATGCGAACGCAATTTAAATTTACTCTCAGGTTGATTTGCACACCGGAGTATAAATACACACCGGAGTATATTTACACGCGTGTATTTTTTGCGCATGCGAATTGGACTTAAGCTGAAATAATCTTGAAAGGGACGTAAAACTGAAAAAAAAAATAGATGCCGAAATAAGGATTGGTTTTATTTCAAATGAGCAGATAGCCGTGGCATCACGGTGCCGATAATTATTCTCAGCAGTGTACGGGCTGATCGATCTGCACTTAGTGCGCATTATTGTTTTTTGTTGAAAATAAATAAATAAATAAATAAATAAATAAATAAATAAATACCTATCCCGATGATCGTCTGACAGCGTCCGTTTCCTGTCCGTGAATTCTACGATTCCTGTGGATGCTTCTGTAGACATGATCTTGGAGTCTGTGCACTGATAGTCGGAAGCAAGATCGCGAAATTGGAACCGATCAAACGCTGGATCGCTGAAAAATGCCACAAAACTTCACCCGATCGAAGGCCAAACAGCTGATTTTATTCGTCTGCAAGTTTGAAATGCACACGCTTCACCTTTTTGTTTACCTGAGAAAAATAATATTGATTGACACCTGTCTTCCACGCACTGCACATGGCATCGAATTGGGTTGGCCTTGTACATGAGTTGTCATGAGTGGAGAAGATGACCAAATACCGATGTATTATGTAATTTTTGACAGAGACATTTTAGAATTTTGTAGCTTTAACTCGGTCAATTCAATTCTGTTTTAGTCATACTGAGCCACACCACGTCGCGGAGGCCAAGGGGCAGAGGACACTGACGCCTGATTGAGAGGTCCTGGGTTCGAAACCAACCTCTGCCGTGTTACTGTAGTGTCATTGAACAAAATATTTTAACCTCCCCGGGGTATTAGCTAAAACCAATTCAAAGCGATGGCTCTGCGCTGACAAACTCGAGTAAAGTTATGTAAGTTATAAGGGTTGAATATTCAATCTCTGCCTGTCTTTAGACCAACCCCTTGTCTGACCTAAAACCAGTAACAGTAAACTTAATCGCCAGCATGCATTCTAATGCGCATCCATAGGCAAGCATGCAGTCATAATTACACATGCATAATTATTGCGTCCAGGATCAACAAGGCAACTGTCCCTAATAAATCTTATGTAGGACACAGTCACAGTGCAGTTATAAAAAGGGTCGTGCCAGCTGTTGGCAAATCATTTTTTTTTTTTTTTTTTTTTTTTTTTTTTTTTTACAGTCGTGGGTTTGCCGCTGAGGTCCATCATATTATTTCTCTCATTTTCAGTCAAGTCGACCATTTTGTGATACGGTGGCCCCCGTGGCCGAGCGGTTAAGAGCGGTTTCTTAATCATCGATCATCTCACCGCTGTGACTGGTGTGGGTTCGAGCCCCGCTCTGGCCACATATGAGACAAGCCAAGTTCTGCTTGCGGGTGTGTCAGGTGGTTTTTCTCGGGGTTCTCCCGTTTTGGCCCCACCTACTGATTGGCCCGTCTCATATGAGCTGAAATAATCTTGAAAGGGACGTAAAACTGAATGGTCAGGCATAACCTTAGCAGTTATACTTTTCCCTTTTATCACCCTGTCACAATGAATTACTGTTAAAATGCCCCAAGAATCTCACCAAGAATGATGAAGAATAGTGTGGCTGTTTGCACTCCATATGATCTAAAATGTGATGAATGGCAATAAACTCTTATTTAGCAACAATGTCCACAGTTTCAGCAACTGTCATATAATCAGTTATGAAAAAAAATTTGTTATCTAAAAGCAGAATATTGACTTGAAATAAAAATACTCATGGGTAAATTTTACTTTGCGTTCGCATGTGACCAAATACTAAATTTACACGTGCCGTGTATTTGTAACAAGAAAAGATATGACACAAGTGTCATATCAATAGCTTCAATTTTCTACCGCAGTCAATAACGTATAAGACAAACCGCGCACCGAGCGTGTGGAAAAATATGCCGCAAATTCAACTAAATTGTATTTTATATAGACTCATAGAGATACCTTGATTCAACAAACATCAGAAGCACGTCGGAGACACGTAACAAACGCGTTTAATACATACGTGGTTTGTCAGAAAAGTTCGTGTACACCATTTATATTTTCAACAGAAAAAGGAATATATCTGCTTTTGCAAAAGTATTTTATAAGCAAATCTATATGAAATTTTATTGAAATCTGACAAAAAACACGTCATCTACAGCCTTTTCCCTGCACTTCCGAACCGAGTGCGGGGCAAAGGTCAACGTCTCTATATGACGTTACTTGACATTTTAAGCCGCCAGCGCGTTATATATTTGTTTCATTTTTTTCTAACAAAAGATCCTTGGCTATCAACATTTTCATGTCCGTGTATCCAGCTGTCAAATGCAGATACGCCGTACCAATTCTCGCAAAATTGTTCGACCACCTGTTGAACATGTGTAACAATTTCTTGCGGCGAGCATGCCAGACAGGTGATCTTCCTTTTATCATCATAGGTGGACTTCTGAGCAGCTGAAAATCGACTGTGCCGCAACTACTGTGAACTGATTTAAATAGTAATTGACAGACCGATGACTTTTCTGTTGTTTGTAACATTTTCATCTTATCTGTGGGTGATTTTCGTAACGAAACATACAATCGGCGTCGGCTGTTCTCCGACGTCAAATTACGCCATTATTTCAAACAGATTTTTCGGTCTGCTTCTGATTTTTTTTTTTTTCACATAAATCAAACTACACCGCCGCCAAGTCGGAATCTTTCTGAAACTGAAGTCAGTGTTATATGGTTTTAGGACGAAATATTTTAATGTAATAACATATTTAAGTGCCTTTTGACAGGGAAAATACACAATATGAAAATCGTCACATTTTATTGACGTTTTGGCACCTGTCCCGTGTGGCCCTACGTACGCTTAAGTAGAAAATATGTCATATTTAACGTGTTGATACTTCAAATTGAAACAAATTTCTCAAATATGCTCATAAGGTATTGCTGCTTATATTTGTACAAAAACAAAAATCTTAAACAACAGCACTTTACTTTTCCTGCTAGCCAAGGTGTCCACAAACCTCGTATTTTTAAGCATGCAGCATGCTTAAAGCTCGACGTGTCTCGGGTATGTGTCTTATACGAATAAGTTCAACACGCGTTACATTAACTCATTTAAGTCTGGCGCCCTTTTTGTGGGACATAAGCAAACAGCATAGCCCCAGATGTGACACCACAGAACGCGGCGTCCCATCCGGGGCTATTCTTTTTGCATAAAGAAATTACATCGAAAAATGAGATAAAAAATAAAAATCACTCCTAAAAATGAAAGTGGACTCATCCATTTGATAATTATGGGAGAATCCATTTGTCAAATATGGGTTAAACGTTTGATATGTGCCTATACTGTATTGTGTGCTTAACATAACTGTGACATAACACAAAAGTAATCCAAAATTTTCAGCATGCTGAGATTATTATACGACCTGTACACACCTTATTCGCGCTTGTCTGAGCCTGCCGAGGAAACGTTTCAAGTCAAACCATCCATACGTATAAGCCTTTTGTGTCTTAGTTGGATAGTTATATTTCAAGCACTTGTTGGACATTTTGGGTAAAAGTTCTGTAAAATGGAGGCAACATCCCAACATGACCTTAGCTGTTGACTGGGACGTAAAGCATCAATTCAAACAAGCAAATCACGCCAAGAGGTTGCAAAAGTGGTCGAAGATTTCTCCATACTTCCATGTTGTGGTTTTACTAGATTCTAGTAATTGATAAGCCGTAAGGCCTATACTATAGGTAATTAAAGTTTAAGAAGCAAATTTTCTTATTCAGCGTATTGAGATTTTTTCATACGCCAGGGTCGCGTTTGTCTTTTACGCTAATGTGCGACTGCACTTTTCAAGATTGACGTGCATGTATGGGTATGGGTATATACTTAAAGGATATTTTACTTTTTTGAGTTGAATACCAAATATATTTAATCGAGTGTGTTGATTTTGTACATTTTCCCATTGAAGAGGCAGGCGGTGAAAATGCAAAACAAAAAAAATATTGAAAACACAAATATTTTTGGTACACTCTTCCTTACGTTCTAAATAAAAAATTCAAGAAAATGAACACCAATACTTTATGTTTCATTCATAAATAACGGATTAAAGGCGTTAGAATTTCTGACGTGAAACACTTTTTAATGACGTCAAGTGAATGGAAACGTCAGAAGTTATCAGAAATTTACAGTTAAAATATCGGCTGATATCAATCACTTGTGAAAATCATCAGATATCTCAACATACACATTACATAATTTGCACCTATGTAATACATTTATCTTTTTGCCATAGAAGATACGGTTATACATCATTTCTAAATTCAATATTTGATAATGCAACATTCATCTGTCTGGGCCTACCAGTTATCGCCAGACTACTGAATAACTTTTTTCAGCGTACTGCTAAATAGACCCATAAAATGGAAGAATAAAAACGAACGAAGAAAGAAAAGAAACTTATTATAATACAAAAAAAAAAAAAAAAAAAAAAAAAAAAAATTGAATATCGGTTATGCGACGAGATTCGAACCTGTAAGAGTCTGATTAGAAGACCGATGAGAAACACACTGAGCTAATGGGGCCGATAGACCTTTAACTGCATTACTCATGTTATTATTAACATTTATGGTCTATAAATAATAATCTAAAAATAGTTGCCATTATCGGCTGGTTTCCCGTTATCAGGTTTATGTTATATGTAAATATATTCGGAATAGGAACCAGTGCAATGCTTAATTGATACCGAATCATTTTCCCGCCCTTGATTACTAAAGAGGTAAAGAGAATCAGGCCATCTCGGCTTCATTCGTACCTTCGAGGTTATCATAAAAAACTATTGCAGTGACCACGGCAGTGTAGCGCTAAATACAAACCGCGTTGAACTATTATTATTATGAAGAACAAGCAGGCACTACAGGCATAATCAATGATCGAAATCATGTCTTAAGCATGTCGTTTATAGATTAGAAACCGAAATAACAATTTGTATCGAAATAATTGAGGACGAATATGCCTAAGGCTTGCAAAGACCGCAGACTGATGACCGCCGACCGAATCACTACCCATGGCCTCTAAGTGAAACGTTAGTAACTTTCAAACTTTTAAGTGTCCCAGTTGACAAAACAATCGATTTACTTTTTGTATGTCTACAGCTTTACATCCTAAATAATCATATTGACGAATAAACAATCTTTTAAAACCGGACTTCTTTTTTTCTCGGATGGATATCTATATGGGCCTTTTCCAATACAGTTATAGCTATAGAAAAGTACATTGAAGGGTTGAAGCTATAAAAATAAACTGGTATGAAAGGGTGGTACCACTTAGGAAGTCTGAGCCTGACCAGAGAAAAGGTGGTTAAGTCAATTCACCCATACATTGATAGTACATTGGGTGGTCATAGTTTACAGCACATTTCGCATGTTCCGGTGTACAAGGTGTACATTTTAGTGGTTGTATCTTTAGGAAGGGAGACCTAATATTGTATAACTGGTCTAGGTCACATGATCAAGATTGCTACCATGTCCATATATGGTTAAAACATTTAAAACATTTAAAACATCTCTGGAACTGGCGGAGTATCCTTAGGATAGGGGAATCAAAGTTTGTATAAATTGTCCAGGTCACATGACCAAGATGGCATGCATGCCAATATATAGCCCAAGTAGCCCAAGGGCAACGATCGCTCACCTGAGAGTCAACAAGTACAGTCACTGGACAAAGTAATTGGGGTTTTTACCATATATGGGTATGGTGGCCATCTTGGTCATGTGACCTTGAAACCCTACTTACATCACCAGAAGAGCTCTTGTCTGGATTGTGTATCCTCTTGTCTGCCATTGGGTCCCCTTAAAAAATCATCTAACAGGGTCAGGGTCCTATAATGACCCCCGGTGTGGGGCCATATTTGACCCCAGGGGCAGATTGGCAGGATTTACGTAGAGCTCCATATGACAATGTTGTATATCAAATATACCAGCTTTATGTCATGCTGTTGCAGAGAAGATTTTTTTTTATATATTTCCATTGTAAGTCTATGGTAGATAATGACATGCCTGGGGCGTGGCCTGTATGGACCCCAGGGGTACCGTTGGCAGCACTTATAAAGGAGAGTATTATACATTGGTCCACACAACATATGAAAGCTCTGGGCCATATGGTTTTGGAGAAGAAGATTTTTTTCCCATGACGCCCCGGGGTGGGGCCCATATGGACCCCAGGGGCACGGTTGGCAGGATTTAAAGCAGAATTTATAAAGAGGACCACTATACATTGCTACACACAAATATGAAAGCTTTGGGTCTTGTGGTTTCGGAGAAGAAGATTTTTTTTAAGTTTTTCCCATGACGCCCCCGGGGCGGGTCCCTATGGACCCCAGGGGCACGGTTGGCAGGATTTATAAATAGGACCACTATACATTGCTACACACAAAATATGAAAGCTCTGGGCCTTGTGGTTTCGGAGAAGAAGATTTTTTTTTTATGTTTTACCCATGACCCCCCCCCCCCCCCCGGGCGGGGCCCGTATGGACCCCAGGGGCACGGTTGGCAGGATTTATACATTGCTACACACAAAATATGAAAGCTTTGGGTCTTGTAGTTTCGGAGAAGAAGATTTTTTATGTTTTTCCCATGACCTGCCCCGGGGCGGGGCCCATATGGACCCCAGGGGCACGGTTGGCAGGATTTATAAAGAAGACCACTATACATTGCTACTGACAAAATATGAAAGCTCTGGGTCTTGTGGTTTCGGAGAAGAAGATTTTTTAAGAAGTTTTCAGACCCCCCCCCCCCCCCCATTTTTACCCCAGGGGCATGATTGGCAGGATTTATAAAGAGGACCACTATACATTGCTACTGACAAAATATGAAAGCTTTGGGTCTTGTCGTTTCGGAGAAGAAGATTTTTTTTTTTTTTTTTTTCCCATGACGCCCCCCCCCCCCCCCCCCCCCCGGGTGGGGCCCGTATGGACCCCAGGGGCACGGTTGGCAGGATTTATAAAGAGGACCACTATACATTGCTACTGACAAAATATGAAAGCTTTGAGCCTTGTGGTTTGGGAGGAGAAGATTTTTTATGTTTTCCCATTGTAAGTCTATGGGAGCTAATGACCCCAGGGGCGGGGCCATTTTTGACCCCAGGGGCATGATTGGCAGGATTTATAAAGAGGACCACTATACATTGCTACACACAAAATATGAAAGCTTTGGGTCTTGTGGTTTCGGAGAAGATTTTTTATGTTTTTCCAATGAAGCCCCCGGGTTGGGGCCCGTATGGACCCCAGGGGCACGGTTGGCAGGATTTATAAAGAGGACCACTATACATTGCTACTGACAAAATATGAAAGCTCTGGGCCTTGTGCTTTCGGAGAAAAAGATTTTTTTTTTATGTTTTTCCCATTGTAAGTCTATGGGAGCTAATGACCCCCGGGGCGGGGCGATGTTTGACCCCAGGGGCATGGTTGGCAGGATTTATAAAGAGGACCACTATACATTGATACACACAAAGTATGAAAGTTCTGGGCCTTGTGGTTTCAGAGAAGAAGATTTTTTATGTTTTTTCCCATGACGCCCCCGGGGCGGGGCCCGTATGGACCCCAGGGGCATGGTTGGTAGGATTTATGAAGAGGACCACTAGACGCTGCTACACACAAAATATGAAAGCTCTGGGCCTTGTGGTTTCGGAGAAGGAGATTTTTTTTTTATGTTTTTCCCATTGTAAGTCTATGGGAGCTATCCGTTGCCATGGAAACCAGAGTTCTGATCCGACCTGGCCCAAAACCTATCACAACCTTTCCCCCTCCTCAATGATGCTTTAGATAAAATTTGGTCACCATTGGCCTTGTTGTCTTAGAGATATTCAAGTTTGAAAATGTGAACGCACGCACGGACGGACGGACGGACGCACGGACGGACGCCGGCTCGACTACTATACTATAACCTTCAGCTCAGGTGAGCTAAAAACCTAATAAAAATCTTTTCCTACGGAACCGGTAGGCTGATTTCAATTTGGTCTGAAGCATTAGGGACTCATGTCAATGTTACTTTTTACCTTGATCAACATGACCTTAACCAAAGGTCATTTATCAAAGACCAAATCTCAGGTGAGCGTTCTCATGACCTATATTATAGGACGCATATATGTGGCACATATATACTCATCAAAAGAAGTTTTGCACCACCTAATAGTTTTTGCTTTTTCTTTTCGAGACAAAATTTCTTCATGTTTGACTACATTAAACTTGTATGAGAAGTCTGATGGATGTGAAAGCACACTTTTTGGGTGGGACATACGGTGATGGTGAAACAAATGTGATAGAAATGCCTGTTTTTTTCTTAGAGTGTAGGAATTGTTTCAGAAAAATAATGTTTTAAGTCACTTTTAGCGAAGCGGACCCAGATGTTTTTTTTTTGTTTTTGTTTTTTTTTTTTTTTTTTTTAATAAATCAATGCCATTCTGCATTCTATGAGAAAAACATGCATTTTGATCACAATAGTCTATGTTTTGTTTCAGCTAATGGGATAAAAAAAACACCTTAATTTGTTCGTCCTAGTCAGCGGCTATGGTCATGTCGGGACATTGTTTACATTTTACATGGCTTCTACCCAACATTAAGAAGTCATGACAGCCAAAATGTGTTTGAAAAATGATCACCTAAAAACAACAACAAAGAAAACAAAAAAACATTAAGCTTGGACGGTTTGACTTGAACCACTTTTCCTGGGCCGGTTCAGACTTTCTGATCACCTAACCAGTAATCAGATGGTCGGTTAGGAAAATGTGCTTTGCCTCCCATCTGTTTCTCAGGGGCCCCAGTGAGCAGAGCCCCTTCTCCTAAAAAGTGTTTGCTGGAATAATTGATTGCTGGATTTGCGTGATTTTGGCAGAATATTACCTGTGTAATAAAAAGTCACTGAATCCAAGGGCTGCTCAAGCAATAAACCAGAGGACCACAGGTCCTAAGAACGCTCACCTGAAGCCTGATCTTGGAGCATTAATGACCTTGATATTGAATACTCACATACTTTTATTGACTTCATTAGTTGTCTGCATCTGCCAAGTTTCATGTCTCAGGCTGCAATAGTTTCTAAAAATCCATTGTTTATACTTTTTCTCACTTAAATGCCAGTTTCCAAAATTGAGACTTGCCATAAAATAGGTCAAGGTCATAATTGGGTCATCATTTAAACGAACTATCATAGTCCCTGATGCTACATACCCAGTTTCAGGAATAACGGCCCACCCATTCTGGAGAAGATTTTGAGCATTTGTGACCATGACAGTCATGTTGTGCATGCAACCCCGATTTCACGAACAAAATGTCATTCTCCCTACGCATGAAGTCTTCAAATAAAATTTCAAATTCATATGCTGAGAGGTTACTGAGAAAAAAGTTTTAATTTCGATATTCTAATGACCTTGGTCCAAGGTCAAGAAATGACCATGGCCTTAATTAATAGCATACCTTCATTAGTTTCTTATTCTGCCAACTTTCAGTCAAACTCAGGTCTCAAGCTGCAATAATTTCCAAAATATCCATTGTTTTCACTTTTTCCCTTGTACAAGCCTGTTTCCAAAACTGACTGGCCTTGTCGTCAAATTGGTCAAGGTCATCCTTGGGCCATCATTTGAACAAATTATGATAGGCTGGTGTCCCGGAAACTACATACAAAGTTTCGTGAAAATCGGTCCACCGGTTCTAGAGAAGAGGATTTTTGAGCATTTGTGAGCATGGCAGCCATTTTGAGCATTCGACCCAGATTATGTACAGAAAAGTTTGTTCCTTCTATGCATAGAGGCTCCACATTAAATTTCACTTTCACAGGCCCAGTGATTTCCGAGAAAACCATAATCTTAATTTTGATATGTAAATGACCTTTAGTCAAGGTCAAGAATTCAAGGCTGCAATAGTTTCCAAAATATCAACTGTTTTCGCCTTTTCCCATATAAAAGCCGATGTTTCCAAAACTGACACAGGTCAAGGTCATCCCAGGGTCGTCATGTTAGCAAATTACGATGGGCTGGGGTCCCCGATGCTACATACCAAGTTTCGTGGAAATCGACAAACCGGTTCTGGAGAAGAAGATTTTGAAGGATTTTTACCATATATGGGCATGGCGGCCATCTTGGTCACATGACCAAAATATCGCGAATAAAATTACAATGACACTATCCAAGAAGGCTCTACATAAAATTGCAACTTGATCGGCCAAGCGGTTTCGAAGAAGAAGTTCTCTGGAATGTGGACGACGACGGACGGGCGGACGCCGGAGTATGGCCATCCTATAAGCTCACCTTTAGAGCCTTCGGCTCAGGTGAGCTAAAACCATACTTTCTCAGGGTTTAATAGTTTTATACGCTGCATTGTATGAAATTCTTTCCAGTGATGCATACTTGGCAAAGTTTCAATAGTAAACTTTCAATATCATTCAATTGTTGTTCTAAAGATATTATTATGTTTCTAACAATCATCACTGGAACTATTTATCTTTTACTATTAAAAAATGTTGTTTCCATGGCGACATTCGGCTCCGTTTTCCGTTACTTCAACAGATAAACAACTCAAGATCGTGCACGTGGTTCTATAGTTCCCGGACGATCGTAGTAGATTTTCGTCACAGATTTACCGTTATACATACGAATGACACGCCTGTTCCTATTGGTCAAATACAATCATTTCATTCAGACGTATAACGGTAAATCTGTGACGAAAATCTACTATACGATCGTCCGGGAACTATAACAATAAACATTTTAAGCGATCTATACAATGGTCGCAATGATTATTGTCGTCCCCTGTGACCAGCATTGTGGCATCCCATTTTAACAGTTTGGTTTATAATGGAACACGAGTGACCTTGACACGACATGTTTACATATTCGCATTATAGTGTCCTCATTTCCTAATGTCTTCAATGGTCATATTTATTAGTTCTTCTTCCACTCTGACCGCGTCAATATCCGCTATTTGTAACTTTGGCAATGTTCTCAAGCTCGAAAGCAAAATGTCGAAAGATTTCTTTGACATGTTAACACCCTCAATACATATTCGAAATAGACAGCTCTCCTCGTCAATACGTATAGCCGCTGTTCCTAAGTCTAGATTATACAAACTTAATTGACGAAGGTGCTTTGTGGGCAACAAACCGAAAAATGTCTCCCAACCCGTGTTGTTTGTTGGTACTATTGTTACTGTCTCTGCAACCTCCTGTTTGATGGGATCCTCCTGACACATTTTCACATTCGCTATCGAAACTCTTTCCAGCTGTGAGGCTTGTGAAAGGTCCACCTCAAAGGAGCCTGTATTCAAATGGGTTAACCGAATGATTTTCAGGTTTGTGAATTCGAATGCCGAAAATAACTGCAACCATCCTAATACAGGCATTTTGACCTTTTCTAGAATTAGCTCTTCTAAATCTGTTCCGTCAAAGACCGTTAAGGCTGGCAGTTCCAAAGACGTCAAAGTCAATTTTCGCAGTTTTCCACTTTTTGAAAGATGTAAGCATTCATTTCGTTTACCTATTTCCCTTAGCTCCAATTCTATTAGACTGCTCTGTTTACTTAATTGTTCGAAAAGTGCTGACCACCCAGCCGTTGACATTTTCAAGTCATCGATTATCACAAGTTCCAGTTGACACGCATTGCTAATAATAAAGGATGACTTACTAATATTTACCCTTCGTAAATGAAGGGCTTTCAGATATTCGCTGTTAACTATCAGGTCGCCACTTGATATGCTGACGTGTTTCACCGACAAGCTCTTCAAGTTCTGAAGACTTGATATAACATCCAGAAGGACATGACGTGGGCCAATCCCTCGTCCTGCCAATGTTAGATGTTTTAAATTTGGAAGGAATCTTAATGCCAACAGAATAGGTAGACACAACTCAAAGAACTGTTGCTTATAATTCCCGGTTAATGTTACCTCGCTTAGTCTTTTATGAAAAGACAAGTATACCTCAGGTCTTGTAGGCAAAAACTTAATATCTGTACCATATTGTTTGCGATCTGATAGGCTGACAAAATCATCGTCCAGATGTAATTCTTGTAATCCAACCGCATGACCAATAATATTCAGGAGTTGGGATACCATTTGATCTGGTATGCAAATCTTTAAACCGCTCAAATACAAAACTCTTAAGTATCGAGTGCTTGGCTTCAGTAGTTTAAGAAAAGTATTTTCATTGATAACAGGAACTTTGTCAAAAGTGGTAATCATATCCGTGATAAACAGCGGCTCGTCCGGCTTCGCTGATAAATCAACTTCTGTTTGTCCCCTTAACATTAAGGTCGATATGTTAATCGTTTCTCTTGAATTTTCGACACCCTGATTGTTTATTGCATCTTGAGTTACACTGTCATTTATGTATACGTCAACGTAATGCTTTGATAACACTGATCCAATGTGAGCATCGATACCACAAATGAAAACAAACACATTGTCCAATTCAAGAATGGCACTAACAGATGAGATACACTTTTTGAAGTCATCTAATGCTACAGGGCTGCTGACTATCCACACAGCAGCGAAAAACTCTTGTACGAGTTTGTGGTAGAATGAAAAGAATTGCTTCATTTTGCTCAACATGGATGCAAAATAGCGCGATCGAGAAATCAAACCGAACTTTAAACATAAAAGTAGTTCGTCTTCTGTGAACATCTCATTGATTTGCTTTTCACTAAATGTTAATGCATCCTCTTTCTGAGTACTCGTTAAACCATCAAATGCAAGTTTTGATAGCTTCTGTAAGATAACCTCATAGTCAGAGATACTTTCCTTGTCAGCAAAACATGCCACAATATTTTCACCTGATTCAGGAGCCGAAGCTTTGCAATTCTTCACTGCCGACTTGCCCAAGTCAGACTGCATCGCCTTCCTTTCTCCTCTCTCAACTAGCACCTCAAGCAAACTTACAAGATTGATTGCCATTGAGTGAGAAAAGAAGCCATCCTTTTCTAGGTAACTCTCCAGCATTATGACTAAAGTAAGCGGAATGTTCATTACGTCCGTCAGACCTGTACGTCTCGCGTGTGACATGAACTCCATAACTTGGTATTCGATTTGTTCCTCACTGGGCATCACACCTTGCTTACGACTATACCTAGAAGTAACTATTGTTTTGTACACCCGATTCGCAAGTTGTTCAATTCCGCTACGGTCAAGTCCTTTCAAATTCAGAATCATGTCTATCTTTAGCCCAGGATTTGAAGAATGTACAAGATCGAATTTCCATGGTCTTGTAGTTGTAATAACAGTACACAGGTTCAATCCTTCATAACTCAAGTCATGAGCATACTCATCTATACCATCCAAAAGAATAAGGATTTTGTCAGAACATTTTTCAATAAGTTTGCGAGCTGTCAGTTCATGATTTGACAATCTTTCTAGCGGTGGGGAAAAGAGAATATCCTTAATGCAGCTTTTCCCCCTGACATACCGAAGTGGAACAAAAAACATATACTCGAATTGAGAAACTGCTTCCTCTAAATCACGCATTCTCTCATTTGAATCGTCGCCGGAGTGTGTTTTGGGATCCTGAGACTTATGAAAGTCTTTGTCATGCTTTTTGACCCAAGCATACAAAAGTTGTACGCACCAAGTTGATTTACCAACGCCAGCTTCTCCCTTTAAGAAGATAGTTCTGTTCGTTCTCCCTTTTCTTCTGAATATATCTTTACAAGATATCAGCTCTATTTCTTCATTCCTTTCTGGTATGACAATGTCAAGGTCTGTATAGACTTCATCAATATTAACCTTCAGTAAATCATCATTCAGACCGTCATATATTGGTGACAGAGGAACTTCGAAGCCGACTTGCTTATACTGTTCGATGAGTGCCTCTTGAAGTTGGTTGGCTGCTGTTGAAATTTAAATAAATCCTAATTTACCAATAGAATAACTCTGCTTTATTAAGACAAAGGTAATTTATTTAAAAACAAGAACATCTATGTGTATATCTCGATCTGGAAACGAAACTGATCAAGAATTAACAGACTGCATTTTCTGAATCCAATCTATTGTGACATTAGTGTACTGTATAGCTGCTTAAGGAAGTTCGCTGCAAACATTTGACATTTCGGAACTTCCGTTTTTTTATTTTGTTGAATATCTCGTAAACGGCTGTAGATAATTTCCTAATATTTTATATTTGAATACATACTAATGATCACGAAAATGGTCAATCTTCAAGTTTAATCTACCCTACCCCCTAAATTTTGCTGACACTTAAAATTTTCTGAAAAGTTGCAGAAAATGGGGTGAAAAAATTAAGTTCCTTTTTTTTTAACTGTATACTGACTGAGTCGATCAATTTCTGACCATGACCCCAGGAGCTGTGGAATTGTGACTTGCTCACCGCCGTTCGTTGTGGCCTTGAGCAAGTCACAATTCCACAGCTCCTGGGGTAATGGTCAGAAATTGATCGACTCAGTATACAGTTAAAAATAAAGGAATTTCATTTTTTTCACCCCATTTTCTGCAACTTTTCAGAAAATCTTAAGTGTCAATAAAGTTTAGGGGGTAGGGTAGATTAAACTTGAATATTACACAAAATCACATTACTTACACTGATTTGACGTTTATTTTAGCAGAAGTAAAATCATACAAGGTCTTCTTTATCAGTATTTCGCTCTTTGATGTGCTACGATAGTTTTAAAAAAAAATGGGTGGTTTTATGAAATCGGGTTTAAGAAATAAAACAGCCGAAAAAAGGCTTAAAATGGGGACTTTCAATTTGTTGGTTCTCTTACGCACAGTACCCTATAGTTTTCATTCTTTTATTCGAGAAACATGAACGAGTCCTATATTGTCTGAAAGTATGAATCTACAAATATGAATTTGACACATTTATAAATTGATTGTCTCCGACTTTTCAAGTTAGGGGGTGGGGTTGTTAAGTGAGTCTAAACAAATTGTCATCCCTTCAAGATGAAAATTTATGTATGTTTTTGCTCTGAAATAGTCAGCGCTACTTAAACAAATTGACTTTTGAAAGCATTCGTGATGTAATGTTCGTCCAGGAAGGTATATGTGAAAGAATGAAAAATTATATTATTTTTTCTAATTTTCAAGCATGTTGTTTAGATGTCTCATTCAGAGGCCGCTGTAGCTTGAAAAAATGCACACTACCCTACATTTATTTTGTTTTCATATGTCTTATTTTATATTTTGGAATCTAAAACGAGCGGTTCGAAAAAAAGTTTGTATACTTTTCCATTGGCGGCGAACATCCTTAAATCCCCAAGTAATTCATAGGCGATAATTCTACTGTGATTCACTGGTCCATGTTTTGATGCCAGTTTAAATTCACTGACGGCTATTTTTGCAATTCTCTTTGTACATGTATGCTATTAATATATTTGCTTCTGAAAGGTGAGAGCCTCTCCTTGGAAAATAGCTACTCACATGGCTTGCCATTTGTGCTTACGTTTTGTTTATGTTATTCATCGAAGTATGAAAGTTTATCTTTATGTTAGCACCTTGTCTTTTAGTTCAACTTTTAATGCAATAGATTTAGTTCAATACGTAAAGTGAAAGTGACAATCATTTGCTTGCATTAGTCGATTCATCAAACGCATCAAAATAACTTTATCAAAGATTGGCTGTACATAATTATAAACGTTTTCAACCAATATCAAACTGCAATTACCTTTAGAGAAACTTGCTTCAGCAGACAATGTCTTTCGAAGTTCACAAACTTGGTCTTCAATGTTGCTTTCTTTTTGTTCAATGGCCGCTTGTCGTTGCATCAATATGATATTCTTTGTCTCCAAAGCCTCTAGTTTCTTGTTCATAACATTTATCTCTTGTGAGGTTACTTCAAACAGACGTTTAATTTCCTCTCGAGTGTCGTCTAACGTTTTCAAGTGTAACCGCATCCCGTCTCTGATATCATCAAATGTGTCTATATGTCCTTTGAGAATTTGGATCTCATTATTTACCTACGGTGAAAAAAGTCAATCACTTGTTTCGTACACTGTGATAATTGGATAACATTATTTTAGGTAAAACTTTGTTTATACCGTATATATGACTTCTAATTCAAAGGCATATACACGCACTGAAGTTTTATACTAGACCAATAAAAGTATAACGTTACCTTTTTTTGCTTTTCAAATTTAAGCCCAAAATATATTTTCGGAAACATTTAGAAATATGCTGTGTTAGCGCATTGCTTAACAAATAGTCATCTATTTCTATTTAAGGCAATCGAAGAGCACCTCACTGACCAATTTTACACAAGGCTTATTTCTAAATTCTAGGCTATTCTCAGATTCATCGACCAGCTATAACAGAGGACGTACAATACATTCTTTCACATCCATTTCTGCGAGATCTGACAATACCCTCATCTTGATCTCGCCGTCGCAAATGTAGCGCGCGCGAACTATCGGCGACAATATTTACCTCCTGTTCTGTATCATGCAGTAGTCCTATCTTTTCTTGAAGTTCCGTTACATTTCTATCCTCAGTCGATTTAAGCTCTTTGAGTGTTTCGACATTGCTCTGAACATCCTTTTCCAAAAGTCGAAGCTTTAGTTGCAAAACTTTTGTCCTCTCCATGATAACTTTGATTTCATTCTCCTTGGTGATGTTAAAATCAGATGCAATGATCTAGAATATAAGTACAACGTAATTGTTGAAATAAACAAGTGTCGTTGAATAACAGAATCATAAATCAAAGCCTAAATGGGTAATAACAAAAAAAAAAAAAAAAAAAAAAAAAAAAAAAAAGCAAATAGGCAACTTAGAAACAATAAGACATGGCTGTTTTGTGATAATTCCTTAATTGTACTTGTGGCCTTTTACGTTTTTTTCTTTTTATATTTTTGCTGCCATAAAAGCTCAAAATTATCTTACTTTTCGTATGTTTGTTAGTGCTTCGTGTGCACTCTTCGACTGGCCAAGTGCCCCAGGATCTTCCAGAAGATCTACAATGGCTCCAGTGAAATCCGATAATTCGGTCTGACTAAGGGTCATGGAAGCAGAGTGCATTACTTTATTTCTAACGTCACGGACCTGAAATAAGCAGACCATTTTTGCATTATCGGCTAGTTTTCAACTTGAATAAACGATATTTGAAATACAGGTAACCAAAACCACCCTGATCTTGTGGTCAAGGGGGGCATTGGACATTGCGCAGTATGGCCCATACTACCTTCCTTTGAACGTTTGAGGTTCATTACCCGAAATTGTACAATATGGCCCATCTTCTCGGTTTGAATGTTTTAGTGCTTCCAACGGATCTAACAATTATTTTTATTTACTGCTTCCAAAGGATCAAACTTTTATATTTTATTTGCGATCACTGCAGCTGGCGTTGTGCCGTGTGGCGACCGTAAAAAGTCTCCTCACACATCATCCATAGTGCAGATATTTTTGAGATAAGTAAGAACATTAAGAGTTTGACCCAGTTTAGGCATGTGCCTTTGATTTAGACTTCCCCGTAAATGTTTGAAAATGAAGTATATTTATCTGGCTATACGTTGTCGGTTTATAACGGGTCACTGATGAGGGTTCAGTACCCGACATTGCACACTATGGCCCATACTACCTTCCTTTGAACGTTTTTTACTGCTTCCAAAGGATCAAACTTTTATATTTTATTTTGGTTACCTGTCTTTTCAATATTGATTTTTGTAAGCTGGAAACTAGGCGATAATGCAAAATTGGTGAAATTACAATAAAGCTCGGCAAAAGCGTTGGACGTGAACGAAAATGATTTATTTGTTTTTTTGTCATCTCCTTAAATATGGATGAAAATACAACAACAACATCAAAAACAACAATATTGAAAGGTTTTTCAGTCTGACCATCGTTTCCAACTTAACATTCATTAGTTGTTCAACATATATTGAAGTTACCCAAATGAGCCATTCGTGGAGTGGCCCACCTTAGAACTCCATGAAAATCTTTTGTACGACTTCCTTAGAAAAGCTTGATTCCTTAGAAAAGCTTATTTTCAATGTTCGTTTCTCTTACCTTTGATATATTGTGTGTATTTACGATGCATCTTTTCGCAACTACACAATGGTCGATGAAATTCAGTATACCAGATAGGTCTGTATCTACCGGACTCCGTTGTGTTGCCTTTTGACCAGCGTTCATAAACACTTTTGACATCTCCCATGGATCAGTTAGCCAAAGTTTCATGTCGGAATTATCCCAGTTATGTTGTTTGAACTGGAAACTCTTCTGGTTCTGTTGATCAATTTCATCAAGAAAAGCCTGACAGTTATTGCAACATGACACCCTTCCTCTGTTGATGGTTGCGTAACAACATACGCCATTGCAGCTAGGATTTCCATTGTTCCGCAGCACGTTGATAACATCATGATGAAATGTTTTACTGCTTTGGTCTGCAAAATCTTCCAGTCCAGCCTTTGCGAAGCTCAGACATAGGCCGGTCTTTATCCAGGCTTTGTAACAGGGGTCTTGAAGTCTCTGGTTGAGTGTCGCCATGACTGGTGTGATTTACTGAAACAAGTGACCGTTACAGAAAATGGATAGCACATATAGATATGCCACTGCTCTTAGAGAGGCCCCCAGGGTGTCTTTGCTCCCTGCTCCCTGAAAGAAAAATGGCCTTTCTCCCCGGCTCCCTAAAACGTTTTTCCTCAGCACCCTGCTCCCTAAAACCATAAAAAGTTATGCTTTCTCCCCAAATCCCTGAAAATAAATCACTCCCAATCCCTGAAAATAAATAGCCCTTCTCCCTCAATCCCCAAAACCCCTGGGAGGGCCTCCTTAAAGGATCTCAGCAGTTAAGGAAGAAGCAGTGGCAAATATTGCTCATGTCTTAAAGACTATACTTCTGAAGAAGCTAAAAGTGGTACCACTGTTTACTCGGTGAATGACCCCTAATGGTGCAATATGGTCCTTAGATCAAAGGACTGTCATAATGAGGTAATTATCATATCTCTGTAGAGGGTCATAAAGAGGCCTTTAAAAACCTATTCCCCTGTCTATTGCGGGCCATTAGATAAGGGACAGGGCACTAGAAAACCTAGTGGCCTAACAATGACTCAGAATACAGGTAGGGGCCAAAAACAGGAAAAATCAATATTGATTGCAAGGGGGGGGGGGCAGTTTTATTGCATAAGTTATCAGGGACCATAAAACCAATCAATAGTGGAACTACAGGTATTATCCTTTAAGGGCCTCTTCATTACCCTCTGTAGAGATGTGATAACCACATCATAATGACAGTCCTTTGATCTAAGGATCATATTGCACCATTAGGGGTCATTAACTGATATATATATAGCTCCTTCAGGAACTTAGTTTATGATACTACAAAGTCATAGTACCTACAGTAAATCATCCTTATGTTAAGACAAGAAAAGGTATACGGGCACTTACTTTGAATTTTACTGAAATCCACCACCACCAGGAAAAGAATCTAGGAAAAGTGTTAAAACTGGCGATATGATTATGTAAAATCCATCTTGTTTACAACTGTACTTGATGCATAATAATGTAAACCTATACTTAAATAAAATAGGAAAACACAACATCAAGTCAAGGACACTGTATTTATCAATTATATGTGTAGAAATATGCATTATATACTAACATAAATAAAATCTCTTAAATTCAAATCTGGAAACACTGTCACCTCTTTTCATCACGATAACATGTCCGATAACACGTGTTTAACATGAATACCCCCTTACCCTACTTTTATATAGTAAAACTGTGGTATGCAGGGGTATACATATTTTCTTATTTTTGCTCAAAAACATAGATTGTGGGTACTCGTTAGAACCGCCTCGCCGAGTCGGTTCTAACGTGTACCCACAATCTATGTTTTGGAACAAAAAGAAGAAAAATATCGTGTTTTTTTTTTTTTTTTTTTTTTTTTTTATGAAATTTTTATTATTTTTTTTTTTTACAACTTAAAATTGCATGGGCAAGTTTTCATAATGTAGACGCTCTTTTATCGTCTCCGTTGACTTTTGAAGGGAGAAGCTGGAGTCGGAAAATCAACATCGTGCATACAGCTTAAGGGAGAAGCTGGAGTTGGAAAATCAACATGGTGCATACAGCTTAAGGGAGAAGCTGGAGTTGAAAAATCAACATGGTGCATACAGCTTAAGGGAGAAGCTGAGGTTGGGAAATCAACAGATTGCTTACAGCTTAAGGGAGAAGCTGGAGTTGGGAAATCAACAGATTGCTTACAGCTTAAGGGAGAAGCTGGAGTTGGGAAATCAACAGATTGCATATAGCTTAAGGGAGAAGCTGGAGTTGGAAAATCAACAGATTGCATACAGCTTAAGGGAGAAGCTGGGGTTGGGAAATCAACAGATTACATACAGCTTAAGGGAGAAGCTGGAGTTGGGGAATCAACAGATTGCATACAGGAAGCTGGAGTTGGGAAATCAACAGATTGCATACAGCTTAAGGGAGAAGCTGGAGTTGGAAAATCAACAGATTGCATACAGCTTAAGGGAGAAGCTGCGGTTGGGAAATCAACAGATTGCATACAGCTTAAGGGAGAAGCTGGAGTTGGAAAATCAACAGATTGCATACAGCTTAAGGGAGAAGCTGGAGTTGGAAAATCAACAGATTGCATACAGCTTAAAAGAGAAGCTGAGTTGGAAAATCAACATGATTCATATAGCTTCTGTATGCGTGGGTCAAAACGCATGGCGCAGACCGTTTTCATAAGTCTGTGGACCCCAAAACACACACACCAGCGACGATTCATATGTGAAGACGCGTAATTTAGAGAAAGCCGTTTCTCAATTTAGGTTAGCCCCTTTCACTCGAGTTTGCCGTTTGAGCATTTAGATCAATCAAATTTGTTCACTCGAGTTTGCCGTTTGTTTGTAAATCAGGTAACTTTTTATTCTATTTTAGAACTGAAACAGTGTCCCAGGTGCCAGGTGTTCTTAAAATCTATTCAGCATTTATCTTTAGGTAATGATGTCACCTCTTCTGATAAAAACATTGTAATTGCTTGGTTAAAGCACATTTTTTTATTTCAAAATTCTTTGCACAACATATACAATGCATATTAAGAACACACATTTGTAACAGAATAGAGACAAAAGCAGAATTTTATCAATTTAAGCAGTTACCTGATCGGTATCTACATGGCAAAAATTCCACATAGTAAGTTAAATATTTCACTCGAGTTTGTCGTTTTTAAAGGTCATTTAGTTTGAAGCTGTCACTCAAATCAGCAGATCAATCAATCCAGATGTCTTTGAGGACAACATGAAAAGAAACTAAGATCTTCGGAACACATGGTCTTCTTGTGTGATGCTAATGCTCACACGGCAAACTCGAGTGAAAGGGGCTGTATGTGTTTTTGTTCCACTATTTTGGAGTTGTTGTCTTTTGCGAAGCAGCTTAGGTAACAAATACATCGTAGGAAGTTGGTAGGCCTTTGAACAAGTAAATCTTTACTTAACTAAAGTCATTTTGACCGATGGAAATACTTTTTCGCAGACTACTGAAACCAAGCACTCGTTACTTGAGAGTTTAGTATTTTAGCGGTACATACATTAACATACTTGGTGAAACTGCGCGTATGCAAGCTCATGATTGCGATGCAATAGGGTAATAAGAGTTATATCATCGTCGGACAGCTTACTGAATCTGTTCGAGTCCTAGTTTTTGATTCATCAGCATGTTTATCATTATTTATCTCTTTGTTCTTGATGATTCATTCACTAGTTAGAGATTCACCACGAGGACCGAAGAACTAACTAAATGTTATGAACCACTGCAGAAACTGAGGGTGGTGATGTTATGGCCATGTAAAATCGATTTAAGCCCGTCAGTAATTTTATATTTCTGATCGTTCCAAGGCGATACTTCTGTGGTGGTTCTTTTTGTTTTATGTCTTGGTGTTTAATTTTTTGTGATGTTGGCGCCTTATTTATGTTTTCATATTTTAGTTAAGTTTAGGCAACTGAGTGGCCACCTATTAGGAAAATAGCTGCTCATTCGGCTTACGATATGTTTTCATGGTATAACTACCTGATTGTTAATTTAGTTTTTTCCCACCTCGGTTTTTGGCAAGATTCTGATTGTGCCTTTTCCTGATCTTTGCCTACTTGCACCATATTATTTTGTTGTCAGACTAGCAGATCTCATGCATTATGGTACAGGTATTCCGAGTTTTTGCCTCGGCACTTGTTGTATATAATATTTGTCTTGACATGCAAAGCTCAATGTCGTAACCATAGGTCGGAAATAACAATCAATTGTATTTGTATTGTATTTGTATGCTATGTCTACCTATTTTTGTTTACAAAAGAAGATTCCTTCCAGACCTTAAACATCTAGTATTGACAGGTAAGGGATATGTCCTGGTAACGTCCTTCCGGATGTTAGATATCAAGAACAAGGACAAGAGAACAAAACTTTATTATGGTTCAAAATCTCAGACCACGCGCAGGTGGTATGAGGAAATTGAATGTCTGCAAACTGACCAGGAAGAGAGGTCAAAATTAAGTCCAAAGTATTTCTTTCTCTGGTGGGGAAATTGACTAATTGTTCAAAACCGTGGTCATTCATGATATCTATCAAAATCTGACCCTCCGTCTGACTCAATGATGACCCAGATTTGCTGAGTCTGTCCGGCCATACAATATCTCTAAAGTTGAAATCACCTAAAACGTGAATTAAGGGGGGGGGGGGGGGGGGGGGGTTGTTGCCTTTATTAATATTTTTGATTTTGTCAAGCTGTTCTCTAAATAAATTGTCAAACTTTTCCAGGGAATTCAATAAGTCATTTCCATTGTCCGATACTGGTAAATGACCATCGACAGGTGGTCGATACCAGCTAGCCACAAAGTGAGTTTTCTTATTTACAAAAAGTTTGACCCAAACTGACTCTGAGTCATTGTCCAATTCTGTGAGCATCCTCCGGCATGTGTGGGATGTCCTTGTGCACAAGAAGCATAACACCACCACCATTTAAGGTTCTATCCTTTCTGTACACGCTGTATGGAAAAGATTCCGGAAATAATTCAGGAAATCAAAATTTGGAACATGGCAACTGAAAACTGAAATCTGCCCCGAAAACGAGAGATGTGCAAGTACGCGTCCCGCTAACCTATGATAATTCACTAACTGTGTCCGGCACACAGTCTGATCCGATCGGGCGGCACAACGCTTCATTATTTTTAAAGTCAAATTTTGCAGCCGTCTCCCGATGAGTCAATCACATGCACATATTCCGTATTCGGATTACAGAAAGAAATAATTCTGTGAGCTGTCTAGAGTGAGAACTATCATTGTACTGTAAAATTGTAAACAAAAAGTACATGTCTTGGAGTATGCATACTTAATGAGGTGACAATAATGGGTTGAATTTGGTCTTACTTTTTTTCTGGTATGTGTGTCCTATTGTACTTTTTTTTTTGAAGACAAAGTGGCCTAGCTAGAATATGCGCAGATTGATAAGTGCGAGAATTACATGGGAGTATGGGATTAAGAACCGTAAATTGTATACAGTACAGAACGATGGGGCAATACCCTAGCGACCAGGAGACCACGAGTCCTGAAACGCTCATGTGCCTGGCCCAAGGTCAGTTATAAATGGTTCTTGGTTATAACCTGTTAAAAATGTCAAGGTCATCCCATGGTCATGATTATATTCACTTATTATACATTGATAATTCATTGCCAAGTTTCAAGAACATATAACTTCTGTTTGTGAAGATTTTTTATTCTAAGAAATTTTATGGTCATATACATGTATTTAGGCCTTGGACAGGGGCAGACAACCCCCTGCGGCTGACGTTTTTCACAAGCATAAACATCCTGTCCATTGCCTATTCCTAGCAAGTTTCCCCCAATTTAATGACATTAAACTTCCCCAATTCAAATGCATAGGTGACCTAAGTTGACATTGTTGTTAATTAGGTCAAGGTCATCTAAAGGTCATGATTTATATCAACTTTGTAGTATTCGAGTCCCTGATGCTACATGCCAAATATCAAGATCCTAGAGTTTTCGGTACTAGAGATTTTTAGTTTTTCACCATATATGGGCATGGCAGACATCTTGATCATGTAACCTGAACCATTTACAGCTCACCCTCATTATAACACTATCCTTGGGGTCCAAAGACCATGTTATAAGTGAAACCATGTTATCATGAGGTTGCCTGATAGACATATAGCAAATCAAATGGTTTGGGAGCCATGACATGTTACATTGAAAACCGGATTATAGTAAGGTGCGTTATAAAGAGGTTGATCTGTATACAACTTTTGTTCCCCACATGAAACTTGAGATGAGATTGTTTAAACTGGTGGACAGATGGACAAAAGCCCGTTGGTACACTATATGCTCATCTTGTAAGCATTTTGCTCAGGTAAGCTAAAATTTGTGGTGAAGGACAAATGCTATATTCCAATTTTCAAGTTTGTTGGACTGGACTAGACATGTTAGATGTTTTAAATTTCAACCCAACATGGGCAAAGCAGCCATCTTGGTCACATGACAGGCAATTAACTGATTTCATACTTACCATGAGCAGGGCCATTATACAGGTTCATAATTATATGAGCTGTGCCATGAGAAAACAAGTATTGAGGAAGTGATTGTACTTTCTATGTAGCAAAAACAAAGGTGCTGATAAGCTGTGCAGTTACTGCAAAATACAGCTCATAACTTGCTTATTCCTGTCAGTTTTACAGGTCATGATTGGCAGTGTATACTATCCATATTAACATAAACATGTTCAAAATTACATCTTCACTTAAATGAAAATCTGGGGAGAAAAACAAAAGAAAAATATATTTCTGACAAATTTATTTGATCATTTAACAATCTGAAACATCCCATTTACCAAATTTGCATAGTCTAATCATAATCATAATTGAGTCGCTGCATAAGAAAAACAACAAAATGCATGGGCGCCAAAGGTGCAGAAAGGTGCAGATCAGCAGATCAGCTGTGCAGTATCTGCATAACTGATCAGCACCTTTGTTTTCGCTACACAGATAGTACAATTCCTCTTCTTCTTTAATCTGAAATTTCAAACCTTTAACTTGCTTCTTTGGCTGTAAACGCTGGTTTGAGTCGGATCTCGTCGGAATCCCAAAGTGTTGGTTTTCTCATGTGAAGGCTCAATTATTGTGTATTTGGCCTTTGTATAAAAATAACAAAAAACATACAGCAAACCCTATAACCAACATTCAAGATGATACCATTAAACAGAACCCCCATCATGCTATGTGCAATAATGGGATAACCTCCCCTACTCTAGAAAAACAATTTAATATTTTTGTCAATTGAAGAGTTGACAAAACTATTAAGTTGTTTTTCCAGAGTAGGGGAGGTTATCGCACAATATAATTAAACAATATTTTTTTCATTAGATTTTATTTCAGTCAGAAAGCACTTTCATTTGGTATATGTTAGTGTATTTCCTTAAATTTTCGTTTTTATATTTCACAAAAATGTAGGCCAGTAAAAATGAAAAATCAACATTCACATGATTGGTAAAATCTGAAATTATCTTTTCTGAGAATGTTTTAGTAACATTGTTTAAAGTTGAAGCGGGTTAGTTTCCGGAGTAAACTTAACACTTTCATCATTCAGAGATAACTAGATGACAATAGTGTGAGGTTAATACTGTTGGATTCGATGGTAATGTTAAACCAGAGGACCAACGGTCCTGTAAACGCTCACCTGAGACCTGAGATATATACCAATAAACTTGTTTGACTAGAATGGTAATATACATGTATATAACCCCAGGGCAGGGTCAGAGCAACCTCTGGAGTCAATTTCTTTTTTAAATCATAAAGATTCAGTCCATTTGCCAATTTACTGCAAGTTTTGCCCTTCAAATGACATTGTAACAATTTTCCCCATTCAAATGCATGGACAACCTAAGTTGACCTTGCCGTAAAAAAGGTCAAGGTCATCCCAGGGTCATGATTTATACAAACTTTGTAGAGCTCCATTGCCTGAGGCTTCATGCCAAGTTTCAAAATCATAGGCCTTCTGGTTATGGAGAAGAAGATTTTTAAAGGTTTTTGCTATTTATAGCCATGGCAGCCATCTTGGTCATGTGACCTTGACCATTTATACAAACTGTCATTCACTCTTCCTAAGAATGCTCCACATAAAGTTTGGCTTTGATTGGCCAAGCGGTTTCAGAGAAGAAGATGTTTGAATATTATGGTCATACACATGTATATAGCCCCAGGGCAGGGGTAGACAACCCTCTGGGCCCAAAATGTTTTCATAAACATACATCTGTCCATTTGCTCATTTTTAGCAAGGTTTTTGCCATTAAATGACATTTTCCTATTTTTTCCAATTCAAATGCATGGGCGGCCTAAGTTGACCTTGCTGTAAAAAAGGTCAAGGTCATCCCAAGGTCATGATTTATACAAACTTTTAAAGCTCCATTGCCTGAGGCTTCATGCCAAGTTTCAAAATCATAGGCCTTCTGGTTATGGAGAAGAAGATTTTTAAAGGTTTTTGCTATTTATTGCCATGGCAGCCAGCTTGGTCATGTGACCTTGACCATTTATACAAATTGTCATTCACTCTTCCTAAGAATGCTCCACATACAGTTTGACTTTGATTGGCCAAGCGGTTTCAGAGAAGATGTTTGAATATTATGGTCATACACATGTATATAGCCCCAGGGCAGGGGTAGACAACCCTCTGGGCCCAAAATGTTTTCATAAACATACAACTGTCCATTTGCTCATTTTTTGCAAGTTTTTTGCCATCAAATGATATTTTCCTATTTTTTCCAATTCAAATGCATGGGCGGCCTAAGTTGACCTTGCTGTAAAAAAGGTCAAGGTCATCCAAAGGTCATGATTTATACAAACTTTGTAGAGCTCCATTGCCTGAGGCTTCATGCCAAGTTTCAAAATCATAGGCCTTCTGGTTATGGAGAAGAAGATTGTTAAAGGGTTTTGCTATTTATAGCCATAGCAGCCATCTTGGTCATGTGACCTTGACCATTTATACATACTTTCATTCACTCTTCCTAAGAATGCTCAACATACAGTTTGACTTTGATTGGCCAAGCGGTTTCAGAGAAGAAGATGTTTGAAAATTATGGTCATACACATGTATATAGCCCCAGGGCAGGGGCAGACAACCCTCTGGGCCCAAAATATTTGCATAAACATGAATATTCTGTCCATTTGCTCATTCCTAGCAAGTTTTTTGCCATTTATTGACATTTTTCATTTTTTTTTTCCCATTCAAATGCATGGGCGGCCTAAGTTGACCTTGCTGTAAAAATGGTCAATGTCATCCCAGGGTCATGATTTATACAAACTTTGTAGAGCTCCATTACCTGATGCTTCATGCCAAGTTTCAAAATCATAGGCCTTCTGGTTCTGGAGAAGATTTTTAAAGGTTTTTGCTATTTATAGCCATGGCAGCCATCTTGGTCATGTGACCTTGACCATTTATACAAACTTTCGTTCCCCCTTCGTAAGGATGCTCCACATGAAGTTTGGCTTTGATTGGCCTAGTGGTTTCAGAGGAGAAGATCTTTGAAATTGTGAATGACGGAAGCCGATGGACGACGACGGACGCCGGAGCATGGGTATACTATAAGCTCACCTGTGAGCCTTCGGCTCAGGTGAGCTAAAAATATTGATGTCGATTTTACTCTTTTACTCTTTATATACATTTCACGGATATGTTTTCCTGATGTTGAGCTCTGTCAAGCAGTAGAACAAATTCTAAATTGTTTTGCACCAATCAATATTTAATAAATTATTTGAATTTCAAACTGAAAATAATTTGAGCTCTGTCAAGCAGCAGAACAAATTCTTAAAAATTGTATGGCACCAATCAGTATTTAATAAATTATTTGGACTTCAAACTGAGAATATTAAAGTAAACTAGCAAAAAGAGAAAATTAAACTGACTTGAGAATCCTGAATATCATAAAATCAAATGAGCCGCATCTTGAGAAAACTGGCTTTTTGCATATATGTGAAAACAAAGACACAGATCAGCTGTGCAGAAGCCATCATTGCGTTGCCCAGCTGATCAGCGCATCTGTATTTGCTACCCACATAGTACAATCCCTCTTCCTCTTAAATCCAAAAGTTCAAATTTCTAGCCTTGTGTGACTGAACCGACCGAATTGTGTCAGACTTGTTTGAAAACCCTGAAGACCGGTTTTCTCTCATCGCAGCTCATATCATGCACCATGCATCTAAAGAAGGATACAATCTAAAAATTTACAATGGAAATGCCCGTCTTTAATGACTCTTTAACTACCAAAACAAAATGCTTTCATCTGCCATACTGGCAAACAAGGCCCCAAGGTTATAAAACTTTTTTCAAGCTCAGCTCAGCTGAGCATGAAATTTCAACTGCTCATAAATGTGGTAAATAATCAAAATTCAGGTTCAAAACTCCAAAACTAGTAATTTATCCTGCTCATAAATGTTAAAAGGCATTTTAACATTTATGAGCAGAATAAATTTTAGACTCAGTTGAGCTGAGCATGAAAAAAGTTTTATAACCTTGGGAAAAGGTCAAAATATTACTCATGCTTCAGTTTCTTACAAACCATTGTCACAAAATAATAAGCATCATATTGTGCCTTGAAAACAAAACAAGAGGACCAATGGTCCTGTAAACGCTCACCTGAGAACTGGGATATATAAAATAGGTCAAGGTCATCCCAAGGTCATGATTTATACAAACTTTGAATATCATGGTAATATATACATGTATATTGCCCCCCCCCCCCCCCCCCCCCCCCCCCCGGATGGGGGCAGACCTGCCCAAGGGGTCCTTTTTCTTCAGAATCATAAATATTCAGTCCATTTCCCCATTTCCATATTAAAAGTTTTTCCTGTCAAATGACATTTTGACAATTTTCCCTATTCAAATGCATGATCGACCTATGTTGACCTTGCCGTAAAATTGGTCAAGGTCATCCAAGGGTCATGATTTATATAAACTTTGTAGAGCTCCTCCCCCTGATGCTTCATGCCAGGTTTCAAAATCATAGGCCTTTTGGTTCTGGAGAAGAAGATTTTTAAAGGTTTTTGCTATTTATAGCCATGGCAGCCATCTTGGTCATGTGACCTTGACTATTTATATTAACTTTCATTCCCTCATCCTAAGGATACTACAAAAAAATTTGGCTTTGATTGGTTGAGTGGTTACTGAGAAAATTAAGTTTAACATTTAATTTGTAAATGACCTTTGGCTAAGGTCAACAAATGAACTTGACCTTTAATACTCACATCACTTCATTAGCTCAACATGTTGTCTGCATATACCAACTTTCAGGTCACAGGCTACCAAACATCCTGAAAAATTCAATGTTTTCACTTTTTTCCATTGAAAAGCCTATGTAACCAAAATTGACCTTGCCGTAAAATAGGTCATGGTCAACCCAAGGTCATGATTTATACACACTATGATGGGCCAAAGTCCCCGATGCTACATACATGTACCAAGTTTCGTTGAAATCGGTCCACCGGTTCCAGAGAAGAAGAATTTTTTATGGTTTTTACCATATATGGGCATGGCGGCCATCTTGGTCATGTGTCCTGGACCATTTATATAAACTTTTGTTCCCCCTTCCTAAGGATGCTCCACATGAAGTCTGACTTCGATTGGCCAAGCGGTTTCAGAGAAGAAGATCTTTGAAATTGTGGACGGACGACGACGACGGACGGACAACGGAGCATGGCCATCCTATAAGCTCACCTTGTGAGCCTTCGGCTCAGGTGAGCTAATAAAAATGCCATATTCATTCTAATTAGCACAAAGTGTGCTTAACTTTTCAAAATAAAGTTAAGGTAACTTAATAGGTAATATTGTTCTAATTAGCACTCACTACAAACGAAAACAACACTTACACTGCTGAAATAGCCATGTCAAAAATATCAATGATGATGTCAATTAAGTGTTCCATTCGTTCAAAAATAGCGTTTAATCATTTACGGTTAAGTTTTGATACAGTATTCATTTGTAAAACTGGTGTAAAATACCAATATGTTAGTCGAGCCGTGTGCGCTTTAAACATCTTTTTCGGAAACGTCCAGGGTGTGCGCTTACTGGAGCATGTGTGCTTATTACAACGAATATGGTAATAACAAATGCAATTCAGCATTGACTGTCTTGTGATTACATGCATTCATGCATTTGACAACAAAATAAACCAAAAACACATGAAATCAAATGAAACTATTCAAGTTTAACCAAATCTGCATGCTGCAAGCTAAAACATTTAACAGAGAAGACTGTGTTTAAAACTTTGTTCACAGTCTTCTTAGGTCTGGTTGTTGAAGATCAATGAACAAAATCAAAAATTTTGTTTTCTTGACTTCAGAGTCAAACCTTTTTCAGTCACATTGCTTCCTGGGCCCAGTTGTACAAAACTTTGTTAGCTGAACATCATCGTTAAGACCTCAACTTGTTATATAAATGCCGACTACATAAGCAAATACACTGTTATCTTTTGTTGATAAAATGTGAAAATCCTTTGCATTGCAAAGGATTCTCACATTTTATCAACAAAAAATAACAGTGTATTTGTAATATTGCCATTTGAAATTTTAACGAATAATTAACTAACAATGTCATTAATTGTGAACAACTGGGCCCTGGTTAGTATCAGTACTATGAAGAGTAAAATCATTATTAACCCAACAAAATTAAAATCTAGGAACTGTCAACAATTGGCATTGATATGTATACAGTAAGTAGATCCATGCAACAAAACCATAACAATCCATTGAACTGCTAAATGAGCCATGTCATGAGACAACTGGATTTTTGCCAATGTGAAAACAAAGGGGCAGATCAGCTGTGCAGTAACTGCAAAGCTGCTCAGCGCCTTTGTTTTCGCTGCAAGGATTGTACAATCCTTGTACTTCATAAGTCCAACATTTCATGCTTCTAGCCTTCTGTGACTGTATAGGCCGGTTTTTGTCAGACTTAGTCGAAAAATCCCAAAGCCCAGTTTCTCATGTTGAGGCTCGATTATAGTCAAATAACGACCTTAGACAGGTCGAAAGTCAAACAAGCAAATGAAAAAGTTTTTATAAGATACCACTAAAAACTACATGATAACATGTGTAAAGGTACTGTTAGTTTGGAAATGTTTGTGGGAAGTTAATTTTTCACAAAATTTTGCTAATTCTCTGCCACAGGAATTCAAAGATCTCGCTTACTTACTAGCTTTATAGACTAAATGAGAGTTCTCTTTCTCGGTAATTTAAGAACTCACTCATACTTTGGAAATTGAAAATTGGCGAAATAAATGTCAAGCGAAAATTTACAAATTTACAGTATTTGTTTCTCACAAGTGACCCATTACAATATATACTTAGAAAAACAATTGAGGGATATGGTTTTTGTTTCGATTTCATTGTTAAAGGAATAATTTTTTCTACCCAAATAATTAATAGATATGTAGCAGAACCATCACTGTACAAAGATTCCATAAAATTTTCGCGTTGCCTGGAAGCGCTTCTCGCAGACTTGCAGAAACGTTGGAACACCCCTGAAATTGAAGTTCTAACTGTTACCTACCCTACCCAATTCTGCCATTCCTCCCCTCTTACTGATTCATTCAACTGCGAAACTGTCTTGATAATCAAAATGCCGGTACTTTTATGTCTAAAATGCATATTGGGAAAATTTCAGAAATCTGCGATTTTTGGTTAAAAAAAACGATTTTTTACCAAAAAATTTTTTTTCGCTTAAAACGTTGCCCTTTAAGCTACGAGTTTGGTACAGAAAACCGATTTGAGCTACGGGCATTAGTTTAGATTTTACAGCGTTTCAAAACATTTGCTAAAGAACTGAACATTACCTTAATGGGAATTTGCATTACGTGATTAAAAATTTGTCAACACATTTTAAAAAAACGCTGTTTTGAGAAAACCAGAGCGCACATTCAAAAACGGATTTCAGTTTCATACTCACAGTGCAAAGGGAAACATTTTAAACGAAAAAAATATTTTGGTTAAAAAATGTGTTTTTTACCAAAAAATCACAGATTTCTGAAATTTCCCCAAAGTGCGTTTTAGACATAAAAGTGTCAACATTCCGATTATCAAAACAGTTTTGCATTTGGATGAACCAGTAAGAGGGGGTGAATGAAAGATTTAGATAGGGTAGGGTGCAGTGATAACTTTAATTTTAGGGGTGTTCCATCATTTCTGCAAGTCTGCGAGAAGCGCTTCCAGGCAACGCAAAAATTTTATGGAATCCTTGCACAGTGATTGTTCTGCTACATATCTATTAATTATTTGGGTAGAAAAAATTATACCTTTAGGAATGAAATCGAAACAAAAACCATATCCCTCAATTGTTTTTCTAAGTATATGAACCTACTTTCCATGCTACTGTGTAGACTTGTCCAAACTCTCATTTTGTCTAAGGTCAAAACCAAACTATGCTAGACATAAACATCACAACATCATCATTATACAGCAAAACTAGAAAGCAAATACACAATTATAAGAGCTGCATCACGAGAAAACTTGATATTTCTACATGTGAGAACAAACAGGCAGATCATCTGTGTAGCAACTACACAGCTGATCAGCACCTCAGTTTTTTGCCCCACGAGAACAACAATCCTTCATCATATTTCATGCTTCAAGCCTTCTTTTGTGGCTGCACCGGCCAAGTTGTGTCAAACATGGTCTGAAACATCAAGTCCAGTTTTCTTAAGTCCAGTGGCTCATAAAACAATCTGACTTGTGATAGACCCAACACTTATAAACTAATCCAATCCCCATCCTTTTAATGTGTGCAGGATACTCATTCTAATAGGTATTGCAGCAGTGATTAAAATAGCAATAATAGAAGACACTTATATACTAAACCGGCACTAACTAAAATGCAACTTTTCTAACTGATTTAATATTTGAGCCATGTCATGAGACACAAGGCTTAACGTCCCAGTCAACAATTTTTCAGTCATGTTGGTATGGAGCCAACGCTTCCTGGGTTTAACCAGTACTATAGGGCATTAATGCGTCTTGCTCAAGGACACAACACGATGCAGCCTGTAAAGATTGAACCCAGGACCTCTCTATTTGGAGTCTTATGCTCTACCACTATGCCACCGCGCTCCCTATAGGGAATCCAGAACTTCTAAATTTGAAGTCCATAGCTCGGCCATCACACCCTCAGTCAATTGAAGTGTCCAACTAATAACTTGATATAAAATTATAAATACATAATACAATGCCATTATTATTTATTATTGCATATATACCCGTGTCACACGATATTAACAGCCGTTTATTAATGAAGAGAAAGCCATGCATTAATATTGCAATTCACGCGCGCATGTGCTGTTAATACATGGCTTTTACTTATGCTCGTTACTGGGCGCCACGCAAAACACGTGCTAGTAATGAGAAACTGAAGTCCGCCCGGAACGAGCATAAAAACGAAATCTTTTACGCGTATGAAAATGTGATGAGGCTGTAATATATAGTACACCATATTTCTTTCGTTTCTGCACCTTATTTCTTTCGTTTCTGCAGAATTTATGCAATAATAGCGATCAAAAATGATTTTGTCATTCATTAACATTCGCTAGGTTCCTCAGGGAGTGTTGAAAACCTCGGGCTACGCCCTCGGTTTTCAACACTCCCTTCAGGACCTAGCGAATGTTAATGAATGGAAAATCATGTTTGATCCCTATAAACAAAATTGATTATGGAATGTCCATTTGTGTATTGAAATGTGTGATATGACATGATGCAATATAGCTTTTAAAGCATTAATCCAAATCACTCTTAAAAACCATGTTAGTCATCTCAAAACATGACCAGAAACAATAATAATCTCAAAATACAAAATGAAAAAGAAAACAAAAAAAAAAACAAGAGGACCAATGGTCCTGTAAACGATCACCTGAGAATTGGGATATGCAACCTAAGCTGACCTTGCCGTAAAATAGGTCAAGGCCATCCTAGGGTCATGATTTATATAAACTTTGTAGAGCTGTATTCATTGATGCTTCAGGCCAAGTTTCAAAATCATAGGTCTTCCGGTTCTGAAGAAGAAGATTAATTGTATATAATTGTAATTGTTTTTGCTATTTATAGCCATGGCGGCCATCTTGGTCATGTGACCTTGATCATTTATATAAACTTTCATTCTCCCTTCCTAAGAATGCTCCACATGAAGTTTAGCATTGATTGGCCAAGCGGTTTCAGAGAAGAAGATCTTTGAATATTATGGTAATATACATGTATATTGCCCCGGGTAGGGGGCAGACCTGCCCCTGGGGTCCAATTTTTTTTTCAGGATCATAAACCTTCAGTCCATTTGCCCATTTCCATGAAGTTTTTTCCCTTCAAAACACTTTTTGACAATTTTCCCCATTCAAATGCATGGGCGACCTATGTTGACCTTGCCTTAAAATAGGTCAAGGTCATCCCAGGGTCATGATTTATATAGACTTTGTAGAGCTCCTCCCCCTGATGCTTCATGCCAAGTTTCAAAATCGTAGGCCTTCTGGTTCTGGAGAAGATTTTTAAAAGTTTTTTCTATTTATAGCCATGGCTGCCATCCTGGTCATGTGACCTTAAGCATTTATATAAGCTTTCATTCCTCCATCCCAAGGATACTACATATAAAATATGGCTTTGATTGGTCAAGCGGTTACTGAGAAAATTAAGTTTAACATTTAATTTGTAACTGACCTTTGGCCAAGGTTAAGAAATGACCTTGACCTTTAATACTCACAACACACCATTGGCTCAACATGCTGTCTGTATCTACCAACTTTCAGGTCACTGGCTTCAAAACTTCCTGAAAAATTCAAAGTTTTTACTTTTTTCCATTGAAAAGCCTTTGTAACCAAAATTGACCTTGCCATAAAATAGGTCAAGGTCAACCGAAGGTCATGATTTATATAAACTATGATCGGCCAGAGTCACCGATAGTACATACCAAGTTACGTTGAAATCGGTCTACCGGTTTTTGAGAAGAAGATTTTTTTATGGTTTTTACCATATATGGGCATGGCGGCCATCTTGGTCATGTGACCTGGACCACTTATTTCGTTCCTCCTTCCTAAGGATGCTCCACATGAAGTTTGGCTTTGATTGGCCCAGCAGTTTCAGAGGAGAAGATCTTTGAAATTGTGGACGGAGGACAACAGACGACAGACGGACGCCGGAGCATGGCCATCCTATAAGCTTACCTTGTGAGCCTTCGGCTCAGGTGAGCTAAAAAACAAGCAAGTAGCTTTGGCATGGCATTTCTATTAAAATGTCTAGTATCAAGTCATTATATTCATCAAGTTTGCAAAAATTTAATGGCACAAACAAAACCTGATCCACTGGTAACAGTAAATGTCCCTATCACTGAACACACAAAATGGCACACAGCTTAATATTATGAGTAAGTGAATGTTAAAATCGATTTCCAAACAAATGAGCCGCCTCATCAGAAAACAAACAAGCTGCATATGCAAAAACAAAGGCGCAGACCAGCTTCGTGGTTACCGCGAAGCTGATCAGCGCCATTGTTTTCGCTACATGGATAGTATAATTCCTCTTATACTTATATCCAAAATTTCAAGCTTTTGGCCTTTTTCTGTGACTGTACAGGCCGGTGAGCCGTTTGTGTCGGACTTGTTTGAAAATCACATTGTTGGTTTTCCCATTGCGGGGCTCTTATGATTAACAACACAGAAACAAGATTAAAACATCAAGTAAAAGTGTTTTAAAAATACATGTATATACAAAATGGTTCAGGGAAATGTATTGCCATATTTTTAACATGAAACCTCCAATGAAGTGTTAAAACCAATACCTAACCCTCATTAAATAAAAGCTAATTATTGAAAACAAGTAATAGTTTGAGGTAGCAATCAATCAAATATGATTAACTTATTTATAATGAAAATAAAGAGTCTTTAAATTTGCTTCTGTATCAAAACATATTTCAAGCCTTTAGCTCATTTCTTTACAATACATGTAGCTGATGTTTTTATCTAATGTAAATCAAAGCACAATTGTAAGATAGGTTATATCCTTTGACTAAGCGAAATATGAGCCATGCAATGAGAAAACAAGCTTTTTGCATTTACGAAAACTAAATCCAAAATTTCAAACTTCTAGCCTTCTTCTGTGTCTGCACAGCATGGTTTGTATTGGACATGGTCAGAACCTCTGAATACCAGTTTTCTCTCGTCGTGGCTCATACATCCCCGACCCCGAGGTTCTAAAACTTTTTTCATGCTCACATGCTCAGCTGAGCTTAAAATTTCAAATCCTCGTAAATACTGAAATAGCCCAAATATATAGAAATTGAAGGTTTAGCACTCCAAAGCCACTAATTTATCCTGCTAATGTTAAAATGCCAACAATTGTTGGCATTTTAACATTTATGAACAGGAAAAAATTTAGTCTCAGCTGAGCTGAGCATGAATAATGTTTTATAACCTCTGTCTATCTCTGTCCTAGTATCTGTAATTGTACACATTCACCGATCTGTCCGACCCAGCACACAACAACACTCCACTCCCATTAGTTGCAATGCAGTTGGGATTTTCAATGAGAGTTATCCACTCTTTCAGGAGCTCTCCTTTTGGAGATAGCAAGAGTAGCCTGTTCCTGATCAAATCTGAGACAATGATGTTTCCCCGCTCGTCTATACAGACACACCCGGCTTTCCATTCAGACTGGTTACCTCGGAACTCCCCTGAAAATCATCAGAAATCATATGAGCAGTGAAAAAAAAACCAAGTAGCCCAGGGGCAACGATCGCTCACCTGGACAAAGTAGTTGGGGGTTTTACCATATATGGGTATGATGGCCATCTTGGTCATGTGACCTTGAAACCCTACTTACATCAGCAGAAGAGCTCTTGTCTGGATTGTGTATCCTCCTTTCTGCCATTTTTGTTCACTTGACAAAATCATCTAACAAGGTCAGGGTCCTATAATGACCCCCGGGGTTGGGCCATATTTGACCCCAGGGGCAAGATTGGCAGGATTTATGTAGAGCTTCACATGACAGTGTTGTATATCAAATATACAAGCTTTGTGTCATGCTGTTGCAGAGAAGATTTTTTCATATATTTCCATTATAAGTCTATGGTAGATAATGACATGCCTGGGGCATGACCTGTATGGACCCCAGGGGCACCGTTGGCAGGATTTATAAAGAGGAACACTATACATTGCTACAAACAAAATATGAAAGCTCTGGGCCTTGTGTTTTCGGAGAAGAAGATTTTTTTATGTTTTTCCAATGACGCCCCAAGGCGGGGCCCGTGTGGACCACAGGGGCACGGTTGGCAAGAATTTATAAGGAGGATCACTATATATTGCTACAAACAAAATATGAAAGCTCTGGGCCTTGTGGTTTTGGAGAAGAAGATTTTTTATGTTTTTCCCACTGTAAGTCTATGGGAGCTAATGACCCCCCGGGGCGGGGCTATTTTTGACCCCAGGGGAAAGACTGGCAGGATTTATGTAGAGGACCACTAAAAATTGCTACATCCAAAATATGAAAGCTTTGGACCTTGTGGTTTTGAAGAAGAAGATTTTTTTATGTTTTTCCCATGACACCCCCGGGGCGGGGCCCGTATGGACCCCAGGGGCACGGTAGGCAGGATTTATAAAGAGGACCATTATACATTGCTACACACAAAATATGAAAGCTCTGGGCCTTGTGGTTTCTGAGAAGAAGATTTTTTTTTATGTTTTTCCCATTGTAAGTCTATGGGAGCTAATGACCCCCCGGGCGGGCCATTTTTGACCCCAGGGGCATGATTGGCTGGATTTATATAAAGGACCACTAAACATTGCTACACACAAAATATGATAGCTCTGGGCCTTGCGTTTCAGAGAAGAAGATTTTTTTATATTTTCATCATGACGCTCCCGGGGCGGGGCCCGTGTGGACCACAGGGGCACGGTTGGCAGGAACACCATATATTGCTATAAACAAAGTATGAAAGCTCTGGGCCTTGTGGTTTCGGAGAAGAAGGTTTTTTTATGTTTTACCAATGACCCCCCCCCCCCCCCCCCCCCCCGGGGCGGGGCCCATATGGACCCCAGGGGCACGGTTGGCAGGATTTATAAAGAGGACCACTATACATTGCTACTGACAAAATGTGAAAGCTCTGGGCCTTGTGGTTTCGGAGAAAAAGATTTTTTTATGTTTTTCCCATTGTAAGTCTATGGGAGCAAATGACCCCCGGGGCGGGGCCATTTTTGACCCCAGGGGCATGATTGGCAGGATTTATATAGAGGACCACTACACATTGCTACATACAAAATATGAAAGCTCTTGGCCTTGTGGTTTCAGAGAAGATTTTTTTATATTTTCATCATGACGCCCCCAGGGCGAGGCCCGTATGGACCCCAGGGGCATGTATGGCAGGATTTATAAAGAGGACCACTAGACATTGCTACACACAAAATATGAAAGCTCTTGACCTTGTGGTTTCAGAGAAGAAGATTTTTATATGTTTTTCCCATTGTAAGTCTATGGGAGCTATCCGTTGCCATGGAAACCGGAGTTCTGATCCGACCTGGCCCAAAACCTAATACAACCTTTCCCCCTCCTCAATGATGCTTTAGATCAAATTTGGTTACAATTGGCCTTGTTGTCTTAGAGATATTCAAGTTTGAAAATGTGGACGGACGCACGCACGGACGGACGCCGGCTCGACTACTATACTATAAGCTCACCTTGTGAGCCTTCGGCTCAGGTGAGTGAGCTAAAAAACCCGGTCTACGGGGTTACAGACTAGGTCTGACATAAACTGAGCTGTGCAGTCATGGAAGAAGGCTAGAAACTTGAAATTTTGGATACAAGTAGAAGAGGAATTGTACTATCCATTTAGTGAAAACGAAGGCACTAATCTGTGTCTCTGGTTTCTGATATGCAAAAAAAAACCCAACAACAATGGTTTTCAAAATGTTGGATAATGTCCAGCACTATATGAGTAAGATGAAAGCAAACACTAACCTTTACATTTTCCATACAAGTCTGTGATAACAACTTTCTGTTGGTCAGCGTTTATCATGGCCAGGTGGCTACCACCCTTACCCGCTGCTATAGAGTGGACATTTCTCATACCCTCACCACTAGAGTCCCGCGGGGCAGTCTCGCTCACTAGGTTACCTTGAATGACATACATGATTTGATAAGACTCACCAAAGACATAATATTTTTGTTTCATTTACATGTATTTACTTTTTTGTGGTTTAACATCCCAGTCAACAATTTTTCAGTCATTTCAAGAGAGCCAGATACTACACGTATGGGGAGAAAATGTCTTGCTCCAGGCCTGGAGGTAATAAAACTTTTTTCATGCTCAACTCAGCCAAGACTAAAATTTATCCTGCTCATAAATGTTAAAATGCCAACAATTGTTGGCACTTTATCATTTTTATAAGCAGGATAAACTACTGGCTTTGATGATCTATACATAAAATGTCAATGAATTTGGACAATTTTAGCATTTATGAGCTGTTTAAATTCTTTGCTCAGCTGAGTTCAGCATGAAAAAAGTTTTATAACCTTGGGGCCAGGTCGCAACACAATGTTGGCCAGACTCAAACCCCCACTCTATCAATACACAGTTCAACATCCTTCCACCAGGTGACTGTGCTCCCAAAAGTAAATCCGCCATGAGGGTTCCAGCCTGAGCCACTTCATGGGAAAACCAACAATCTGCATAGGCAAAAACAAAGACGCAGATCAGCTTCGAAGTAACCGCGAAGCTGATCAGCGCCTTTGTTTTTGCTACTCGCATAGTACAGTTCCTCTCCTACTTAAATCCGAAATTTCAAGCTTCTAGCTATTTTCTGTGCTTGTACAGGCCGGTTTGTGTCGGACCTGTTCGGAAACCACAATGTTGGTTTTCCCACGAGGCGGCTCAGCCTAATAAAGACCAGGGGCTAGTTGTTCAAAACTTTGTTAGCTTAACTTCATCATTAAGACAGCAACTTGTTAAGTAAATGCTGACTACCGGTACATGAGCAAATAATAAATGTAACATTGCCATTTGAAATTTGAAAGAATCATTAACTAACGACATTGTTAATTTTGAACAACTGGCCCCAGCATTCTTAGTCAAAATCTCTTATATAACATGAAATGTATAACAGGAACACAATTATCTTAATCCAGTCATAGCAGTGAACAACAGAAGTGCTGATTCGGTTGCATACAAGTGAATGCAGATTTGAGCCTTTATAAAGCAGGGTTTTGATTCTTTCACATGTAGCCAAGGACAATCATTGCTTACAAGTAATCATGAGATTTGAATTGAAGTTACAACAATAATATTTAGAACAGTTTCAAAGAATGAGAGTAGAGACTGATACCAACAAAAGCAATCTTCAAGGTGTATTACACAAATTTATCCATACAAGCAAGTTCTCGCATGACTTACCATCAGTTTGGAAAAATGCTATCTTCCCTTGTACATTGGCCACCAGGTATTTGTCCTGAAATGTCGTAACTGGATGAGCCATATCAGGTTGAAATCTCTTCTTCCGAATCCTATGGTCTGTCTTGTCTGTGTGTTTTGTTAGTACCTTGTCAGTCATTGCGTTCCACACCAGACATCCATTACAGAAGGTCACTGTCATTGGCTCTTTTTCTAAAATCACATACAGAAACTTTCCACAGATACTGAAAATCTTGATCTTTCTGTTGTTCGCATCACAAACTGCAAAGTCTGAAACCCCTATGAATGTCATGCCAACAATGCGAGGTTCTTGTTGGTCTTGCAACACAAAGACTGACAAAGTTTCTTTCAACACCAGAGATTCTCCTTGTTCTCCGACAGCCCGGGGTGTTCTACGTTTCCACTTCATTTTCACAGGTACGGTATCACTACACTGACTAGAAGAATCCTGGTCCATGTCACCATTATAGTCAAAGTTTGCACCTCGGTCTGCAGGCAAATTGTCAGGCATACCGCCTCTCCTACCTCCAGATCTACCACCTCTGTTGTTAGTTACTGACTGTGGGAATGGATTTTCAGTGTTTGCCAAGTTGTCCGACAAGTTTTGAGACATATTTTGAGCATTGGAAAACTGTCCTGGCAACAATGTGGATGAGTGGCCTATGGAACTAAACCTGTTAGGTGAGGTTTTAGGAGGAGGTATATATGGCCCCAGCAATGAAGGTAGATTTGTTTGATTAGGTGATCGTGGTCTGAGACTCTGAGAATGTCCTGGAAATGAAGGTCCTGCTTGTCTAATTGGAGTGTGTTCTGGGAATGATGAAGGCCCATCATGCCTCATCCCTGCTGGTCTCATACTCACCTTGGGCTTCTTTTCTAATCCTAGACTGCCCAAACGTGAGCTCAAACTGTGCTCTGAATGATTAGTTTCAGACTTGACATTTTCATTGGCATTTCTTTTACCACCAGACTTGTTTCTTGGCCTTGAAGCCCTGAACAGCATCATTTTTTTCACTGTCATACAATTATCGCCAAATATGTCAACTGAGGGCAATGGCCCATTCGTGTTCACTGCTGGTCCTATAGCTTGGTAGTCATTCTGCAGATTATCCAGTTGTCTTTTTATAATTTGCTGAAGAGCAGCTATTTCTGAATCAAGACCTTGCTCCATCATAAACTCAACATTAGCTTTGACTTCTTCTACAGTTTCCTTTCTTTTACCCATCTTTTCTTTCTTTTTCTGACACTTTTCTCTAAGTTCACTATACTGAGCTGTGATATCATTGAGACAAGTCTGAAATTTCTCCTCAATGCTAGCTTTCACTTCATGATAAGCAGATTCAAGAGTTTTTACTTGCTGGTTTTCAGCTTCAAGTAAATCATGTTCATATTTTGCAAGTTCTTCATAGAATGAGCTTTGTGACTCATTCAGTTGATCAACCTTCTTCGCAACACCATCTCTGATATCTAACATGACTTGTTCGGAGGTGAGAACTTGATGCAGATTGTGTGCCACTAGGATGCAATCACGACACACAATCACCTGACATGCTACACAATAAAATTTCAGTTTTTCATCTTGATGCTCCTGACAATTTAGAATCAGATTTTCTCTGGATTTTGTTCCTTTTATCTCATTACCTTGCTGGTCTTGAAGAGAAGTAACTGTATGATTGACAGTCTGGCGAGAAAAAGTATGTTTTTCACAACATTCAGCACAAAGCTTATCCCCGCAATCTAAGCATTTTCCTGAAACTTTGACCTGTAGATGGTGCAGAGCACAAATGTCACAATATACAGCCTCACTCTCAGCTGCTTTAAAAGCCAGTACATTCTTCACCACTACATTGTCTGGTAGAGCAGTCATACCAACATCAGGAATATGAGTTTTCTGACCACACACAACACATTCAATTTTCTTATGTTCCTTGTAAAATATCAGGTCTTTTAGACATTTCAAGCAAAAGGTGTGCAAACAGTTCAACAGTTTTGGTACTGAGTACAAATTTCCACAGATGTAGCAATGTAGCATGGAGATTCTATTCCTAATATTACTGTCTATGTCAACTGTAGCTTGATTTTCCTTTTCAGTAATTGTGTCATCCAGTCTTTCAGTTTCAAACTCATTAATTTCTGCTTCTAACTCTAGTAGTTCACTCATTGACTCACTAACAAACAGTTCCTGTTCCGATGACAAACTGTTCTGACTTGATCCTTCAGGATAGACACTAGTAGAGGTATTCTCAGACGATATTCCTTGTTCATCAATATTTCCATTTCTCTCCAATACCGTCCCCTCTTCACTGTAGCCACTGACTCCATTCAGACCGGCATCATCAAATAAAGGAATATGTTCAGTGTCCTTCACAAAACAAAGATCAGGAGATGTTTCTACAGCATTGGCCTTGTCCGGTTCAAACATGGGACTATCAAGTAGCACAGTTGGACTAGGGTTTTCCGACTGATCTGGTAGGCCATCAATCTCTGATTCCTCCATAATGTCACTCTCTGAAATAAAAGAACAATTTACTTTTGTTTGTTTGCATTGTGGCTTAGCATCCTAGTCAACAGCTATGGTCATGTTCTGTGATTATTTTCTAAGGAGATTGTGAGAGATTTGATTTGCTCATTTTTTTTAAACCATAAATCTCATTGAAACTGGCTAAATGTAATGAAAATCTTGCCAATTTAGGCTGAATTTCTCTCTCATTTTCATGGCCAGAATGACCCCTGATGTTGAGACATTGCCTCCATTTTATGGGACTTATACCCTACATAAGAGCTATTGCAGGACAGCATAGCTCGCCTGACTTGTGCATTGCCACTAAACCTATTAATATCTATGACCCATGACATTGACCTCAAGGTCACTCAGGTGGGTCATGGTGGTACAGCATAAAACTTCATACCAATAACTACCAACATGCAAATTATTAACTTGATCCATCTACATAGACTTATAAAAACTTTACTGGTAAGTTGAACTTAAAGTCAGAATGAAATTTTGCTGGTTCTGACTGATAAACCTGCATTTTTCGTGAAGACTGAGGATGGTGCAGCTCAAAACTTAAGAATAATAACTAACACTAACAGTAAATAAAAGCACTGCATGCATGTATGATACCCTGCCACACAAATTTAATATAGTACAAATGCACAGAATACCTTGGTCGAGAAATTATCAAGATAAAGACCAGAATGAAATTTTGACATAAAATCAAGCACCATAACTCTGTATGTATTTGATAAAATTTCCACATCTTCAATCCCAAACCACTCCCCACATCTTCAATCCCAAACCACTCCTTTCTATTATGCAAAGTTTAAAGAAAATTGGTCGATAAATGCACAAAATAGAGAGAGGAAAAAAAACTTTTTAACATAAATCAAAGGCCATAATTCTGCACTTATTTGATGCAATTTAACCCATATTCAATCCCAAACAACTCTTTCCTGATATTTACTCCTATAAAAGTTTGAAGGAAATTGGTCAATAAATGCTCAAGATTATAGAGTCCAGGAAACAAAATTTTAACATAAATCAAGGGCCATTACTCTGTACTTATTTGACAAAATTTATCAATTTCCATCCCATGCCACTCCTTCCTGATATGAACTCTTATACAAAGTTTGAAGAAAATCGGTCAATAAATGCTCAAGATTGATCCCGTAAACGAAATTTTAACGTAAATAAAGGGCCATAACTCTGTACTTATTTGACGAAATTTACCCATCTCAGTGCTCCAGATAGCGTCCGTGCAGCCGTAATTTACAGACTTCATTTTACCAAATAAGGTAGAAATTGAATTTTTGTCAGTACCAAATACGGGAACGAAATGACCGTTACGGTTCGGTAATAGTTTGTTTACCGTACCCTAAAACGGATTTTGTACCAATAGACGTTTTGAAGGGTTAAACAAACTTTACTTTTATTCGCTGTTTTCGTGGACGCGTAGGGTAAATATTCGTAAACCAGTCTAGAATTGAAACTGAAAGTAGATCAAACAGCGCAATGGCGAAACAGCTTTCCATCCTGAAGTTTTGCAAGACAGAAATTAGTGAAAATGAGCCTAAACAGATGGTGGATTCGCTCATCAACAGTATCATTGATACTGTCATTCAGCTTGCGGTTAAAAAACAGAAGAGGCACACTGGTTGGTACCAATCAATCTGAGTTTAAATAGAATGTTTCCCCCATTTTGCTAAATTCAAACACCTGAGGTGATGATCAGAAATTGGTCGACACAGTATCTGAAGAAAAGAAAAGAAAGAGGCTATGAATTGTGTACTGGTGACACGACAAATACACAAAACTCCACCCATTTTAAAGCTGACGCATAACTTTGAAGCCAGAGTGTGTACCCTTTTCATATCTATCTATGGTCACTAAAGGGAAAGGGTGCTCATTGGACGCTGACACTATTAAGTCAAGACTTGCAAGTCTTTATGAGCCAATGTACTCCCACCACCTTCCCTTTTACTTCTGCCTTGCCCATATCTTTCAATAGGCCTGGGTTGTTTGGGAGGGGTGAAAAATCAAATGCAAAATACAGGGGAACCTATGCCCAAATTTTTCACAGGGTTGGACTTAAAGGTGGGGGGGGGTATTTTTTATTTATTTTTTTGTGGGTAAATTATAAGGGGAAGAGAAATGCAAATTTCAGGGGAACCTATGCCCAATTTTTTTTTTTACTCTTTAATGTACAGTCCCAAGCCCCTCCCACACTTCTGCTTGTTTTAGCTAAACTAATGTATCTTTTAGATGATTGAGTTCACAGGCAAGTTGACAGGTGTCTGAGTGAAATTCTGGGAGTGATTTCTTATTTCACCAAATCACTGCCCCCTGGTGAGAAATTGTCATTTTGGTGTTTCTCCAGTAGGCTCTTCTGATTCTGATGAGACTATATTGGCATAAACATACTGAAATTACACTTGAAAGCAGCATTGGCACATGGTCCCCAACCCATTGGGGCTTTGAGAAATACATGACCATCTGGTTAACTCATTGACAAAGTCGGTAATGTATAATTTAGGGACTTTTCTTGAGGGACCAAGGGACCTGGTCCCTCAGGGACCAAAGGTTATAATTTAGGGACCAGGTAATAGAGGGACCAAATAAAAATATGTGCATTTATGGCATATCTAATTTGCAGTGAGCTATAGTATGGACCAAAATCAGCCTGCGCCAGTCCCTGAAGAAGGACTGTCTCTATTCCCTATACTCAGGGCTGATTTTTATTTTTATTTTGGGAGTTCAATTATTTTTCAAACATTTTCTCATTGATTTTGAATCTACTTTATCTGTATAACTATTTATTTATTAGATCTAGATATATTTAATTTTTAAATTGGGAAAATGGCAATTTTGGTAATTTGGTGGTCAGTGTTTAATGGATATGTTCAGGATTATTTCATTTTAATCAGTAAATTAAAGGTGCCTGGTTTTCAAAAGATTTAATGAAGCTTTAGGTATTTTTATTCAATTTTACATCCCTCTTCTAAGCTCATTTTTCTTTCCTCCTATTTTTTCTGTCTTTGTTTTTTTCCCCTTTTTTACGTATGTTGAATGTAAGAGATTATCATAAATCATACATTAGCATTAATTAGTGTCTATTGGAGGCAATAAACATATAGTTGTTGATTTTCATTTTACAATATACAAGAATATGACATGTTAGTTTTCATAAGGTACAAAAATATTATTGCAGAAACTAATACTGTGTAAGGTAATAGAAAGTAGCATTCTATTTTTTTTTCTTTAATTTCATTTTTTTTCTCTTTTCTTTCTTTCCTTTCTGTCTTTCTCTCTTTCCTTGGTATTCCTTCTTTTAAAATACACATCTTATATTTTTCATTTTATTTTTCCCTCTCTCTCTCTCTCCTTTTTTCCTTCTGAAACAGCACTGCATAAACTACACAAAATACATGTAGAATTTTATATATATTTTTATTCATTTCATTTTTTCTTTCTCTCCATTTCAGTTTTCCTTCTTTTCATTTATTTCTTCCAAATTTCTTTAAATTTTCTTTCTTGGTAATTTCTCTCTTTCTTTGGTTTTCCCTATGGGCATATCTTACTATACACTTTAATAGCACGGTTAAATTAATAAAGTAGATACAAAATCAATGAAAAAAAAATAAATAAACCTTGACACAAACATCTCTCAGGGACCGGCACATGCTGATTTTGGTCCACACAATAGCCTATTGCAGATTAGATGCATACAGATATGCCATTATATGCACGTTTTGTATTTGGTCCCTCTGTTACCTGGTCCCTAAATTATAGCCCTTGGTCCTTGAGGGAGCAGGTCCCTGGTCCCTTGGTCCCTCAAGAAAAGTCCCTAAATTATACATAACCGACAAAGTCTTTAAAATCAATTCAGAATGAAAAGTGCAGTTAATTTGCCAAACACTTTCCTTTGAGACTTGAATTCAAAGACTTTCTGTTTCAGAAACATAAGAGTTGACCAATAATGCTGTCACAAGGAATGTACTATGTAAAAGTAACAAAGACATGCACATTAACTTTATTCTCAAATCTAAATTTACATTATTTAAACATTTATACATGTGTAAATAGCACATTACGAAACATGTCCATGCAATATATAATTAAGTTGTAAAAATTGAAAATTTTTAGTAGAAAAAATTTGATATTTTTCTTATTTTTGTTCAAAACATAGATTGTAGGTACACGTTAGAACCGCCTCGCTGAGGCGGTTCTAACGAGTACCCACAATCTATGTTTTGGAGCAAAAATAAGAAAAATAGGTATGCCCCTGCATACCCCAGTTTTGCTATATAAAAGTGGGGTTCAAGGGGGTATACATGTCACGGACATGTTTTCCTGATGATACTTAAACGGTCAGTGTCCATGAAGCAGATTAGTCTTGGAGCAGATACTGAAGCCAAAATCTCGATACTGACAGGCTCAAATTTCGACCAATACTGTACTGACTGAGCTAAAAATTATCTGGAGCACTGCCATCTTCAATCCAAGACCTCTTCTTTCTGATATGAACACCAATACAAAGTTTGAAGAAAATCTGTCAATAAATGCTGACGATAGAGTCCAGAAACAAAATTTTAATGTAAATCACAGGTGCTTGAAGCTATATTAGTGACCCAGATTTACGGTAGTGTCTAAGGTCAATATTCTATATTGACTTACACTATGATTATAATTATATATAGGACTTCAAGCGTCTGTGATATAAATCAAGGGCCATAACTGTGTACTTATTTGAAGAAATTTACCCATCTTCAATCCCGGACCTCTCCTTCCTAAATTGAACTCCTATACAAAGTTTGAAGAAAATCGGTCAATAAATGCTCAAGATAGAGCCAGGAAACAAAATTTTAAAGTAAATCAAGGGCCATAACTCTGTACTTATTTGACGAAATTTACCCAAGATAGAGCACTGAAACGAAGCGCTGACAGATGGACGGACGGACACTCGGACGCAATTTTTTTTGGAGGGTATAACATAATACCCCGCACTTTTTCAAGTGGCGAGGTATAAAAAGTGCATTAACTAGATCCATCCATATGTTTTAGCAATATACAGTTCTAAAACTTTAACATAAAATTTCAAAGTCTGCGACCTCACTATATCTTCCGTGTAGAAGCTTCAGAATTATGGTGGAATAAAGCGGCCAGCTGTTTTCTTTGGTATCGCATCAAAGAAAATCATAGTGTCTCGTGTTCAACTGAAATTTGTGAAAAACTTTATCAGCCATGCTAGTAAATTTGTCACATTTTGAAGAGCAGAGACAATCTACAACCTATGGAAACGGTGTATTAGAAAAACGGTGAATCAACGGGGGTTAATCGGAAAAATGTGAAGCATCGGGCGAGGTGTCGGTGACACATCGGGATTTGCACTAGATAAAAGGTATGTTGTTTGTTTACTTCTATTTTGAAGCGAAAGCTAAAAATACTGCAGTAGTAAATAAAAACAAATCGAACACTTGCAGGAGCTGTAAGGGTCTTTGATCCAGCCCCGGAAACCCTAAAATTGTTGAAAATGTATTTTGTTTAATCGCCACAGTGCGCCCCATTTTACTACTCAAACATTTCAGTTGACTTTCAGTTGTATTTTTTGTTTATTTTTTATGCTTACATCGAATTACGAATGTAAACAACCTTAATTCAGATTGGTGAATATAGAAAAGTAAGCTCCTGATTATCAACCTTCAGAAAATTTGTAAAAAAGACTGGGAAAATCGAGATTCAGCCGGGAGATTGATTATTTGGTGAGTCTCCGGGCAAGTTGTGTGTGTCGCCGGGGAGCAACCAAATTTTGATGGAATAAAACTTTATTTTCTTCATTCTAGACAGTACATGATTGTTGTTTTTTAACTTTTAGTTTGAGTGGGATCATATCTATCCCAATTACGGATGCTATAAACACACGTTAATCACCGGCAGTGATGAGAACTCGGACGTTCCTCGTCCGCAGCGTCCGTCATATCGCACTGTTTGCATATATATAGTTTGTTGTTTTTTTTTTTTGTTTTTTTTTTTTTGCTGGTTAAATGAAGCTGAAGCAAATGAAAACGTGTAAGAAATAATTGGAAAAGATACTGTTTCCAATTCTTAAATTTCTTCGGTTGCCGATTTGAAGACTGGGAAAATTATAACAGTAAACGCAGGTCCAATCTTTGGAAATAACATGGAACAGTATCTATTGGGATAGCTTCTTTCCTAAAATTATCAGGGCCTGAAATGCCCCTCTGATGTCTACCGCTGAGGTGCCAGATGATTGCTTAACGTTTCTTGTGAGATCTAGGGACAAAGATACCAGTCACAGCCCCCGCTAGTAGAGCGCGGTAGCTGAAGCGGTAGAGCGTCAGACTGTCACTCTGGAGCGAGAGGTCCTGGGTTCGATCCCCACGAGCGCCGTGTAGGGTTCGAGCCCCGCACGGGTCACATGTGGGACAAGTCAAGTTCTGCTTGCAGGCGTGTCAGGTGCTTTTTCCTGGAGTACTCCTATTTTCGCCCCACCTACTGATTTGTTAATGAGTGAAATAATTGGCTTTTAAGGCACGTAAAACTTAATCAATAATAATAATAATAATAATAATAATAATAATAATAATAATAACAATATCAATAATAATAACTGATTCTTAAAACATGACATTTCGACAGGTTTCCAAGTTTGATTAGCTTTACCGGGTGGGCTCAGATCAGGGTAGGAATGGCCACCTGCTCTTTGTTATATGATCGTGTGAAAAATACTGTAAGGTTTATCACATTTATTTTGATGTTTTCAAATTTTCAAGGCTTTTTCCTTTAATGTGGTATATAATAACCCTGGGTCTGTATAATCTTGTTTTCACGTGTTTTCATGAAGTTCCCGAATTATGGTGTTTTTTACAAATTTTCATGTTGCATTTCAATTTTACTAAATTTTTTAAGCTTGATTTCTCAGTTGCTTATGTTAGAATTAAGTTATATTTGTATATTATTGTTAGTGATTCATCGCAAATAATGATACTTTTTACGGAATAAAAATCGTAGAAAAAATGAAGAATATATTGCTTATATTGTAAAGGTATGTGGTTGTTATATTTTCATTAATTCTGACCATTTTAAAACTGGCAACAGAATTTCTACAATGTAAATGCTGAGATCCATGTTTGCTTTATTTTCAGTGTTATACATACATAAATTAACTAAGTAACACTACACAATAACTCTGAATGCATAATATACAACCTTAATGCAACCTTGAATAACTTTAATTTTCTGTACAGTCCGTAGACCTTAGTTTAACAGTAATTATTATAGACATGCTTCTGATTCATTATGTGTCTCTATCACTTTCTATTCCAGTTTGATGCAAAGTACAAAAAACAGGAAGGCCTTCCACTTCAGACAGTTGGTGTTCTCACCAAACTTTGTCAAACTTTGTCCGTAGACTGTACAGTCCGTAGACCTTAAATTTCACTACCATTATTTTAGACATTAATGTATTAAAGGACTTTTGTATTTACAATTTATACAAGATTTTAGCTCATGTGGCTGATCCAAGTATTAAAAATACATGGTTTCAGTTATTTTTTTTATCTTTTTCCAACAAATTAAGCCAAAATAGTGTTGAAACTACAGATATTTGGTCGAACAACGGTGTTTTACCAAGTATGATACACTAATTAATTATTAAACTGTTTGTTTAGGTATAAATTAACTAACCAAGTAAGTCATCTAAGCCTGTATGTACTATTCTAGTGATTGGACCACTGGAAATGTAGATGGTGAAAAGGTCTACGGACTGTACCATTTATCATACATACATTTAACATTCAAGTTTTATATCATTGTACTTGCACTAAGTTACAGTAAACAGTAAAGATGAAAACAAGAGGCAAAACTAAAACCTCTGACAGTGAAATTATGGAAGTGAACAAACCAAAAACTAAACTGACCAGAACAGAAATCTGCGGCTTTGTTTTTGCTACACAGATAGCACAATTCCTCTTCTTTCTAAATCCAAAGCCATGTTCTGTAGCTGCATGGACTAGTGTACGTCAGACCTGGTAGGAAACCCAGAAGGCTGGTTTTCTTGCATCGCTGGTCATATATACCTCTACAGGTGCATCATCAGTGAGGATAGCTCTCCCCTGGACTATGTGACCACACTCTATACACACATGATGGACCTGACATTTTGACCACATATCTCTACAGGGGCGTCGGCAGTGAGGATAGCTCTCTCCTGGACTATGTGACCACACTCCATACACAAATGATGGACCTGACATTTTGACCACATACCTCTACAGGGGCGTCAGCTGTGAGGATAACTCTCTCCTGGACTATGTGACCACACAACATACACACAAGATGGACCTGACATTTTTACCACATACCTCTACAGGGGCCTCAGCAGTGAGGATAGCTTTCTCCTGGACAATACGACCACACTCCATACACACATGATGGCCCTGACATTTTGACCACATACCTCTACAGGGGCGTCATTAGTGAGGATAACTCTCTCCTGGACTATGTGACCACACTCAATACACACATGATGGACCTTACATTTTGACCACATACCTCTACAGGGGCCTCAGCAGTGAGAATAGCTCTCTCCTGGACAATGTGACCACACTCTATACACACATGATGGACCTGACATTTTGACCACATACGTCTACAGGGGCGTCAGCAGTGAGAATAGCTCTCTCCTGGACAATGTGAACACACTCAATACACACATGATGGAAAAAGGTACAAGTAGGCAAAGATCAGGAAAAGGCGCAATCAAAAAAAGATTCCCACTCCAAAAACCGAGGTGGGAAAAAAACCAAACCAACAACCAGGTACTTATACCATGAAACATATCGTAAGCCGAATGAGCAGCTATTTTCCCAATAGGTGGCCACTCAGTTACCCTAACTTAACTAAAAATATGAAAACATACATAAGGCGCCAACAGCACAAAAATTTTTTAAACACCAATACATAACATTTTTTTAAACACCAAGACCTGACATTTTTTTACCAAATACCTCTACAGGGGCGTCAGCAGTGAGGACAGCGCTCTTCTGAACTATGTGACCACACACCATACACACATGATGGACCTGTCATTTTGACCACATACCTCTACAGGGGCATCAGCAGTGAGGATAGCTCTCTCCTGCACAATGTGACCGCACTCAATTCATACATGACAGACCTGACATTTTGACCTCATATCTCCACAGGGGCATCAGCAATGAGGACAGCTCTCTCCTGGACAATATGACCACACTTCATACACACATGATGGACCTGACGTTTTGACCACATACCTCTACATGGGGCTTCAGCAGTAAGGACAGCTCTCCCCTGGACAATATGACCTCTTTATACAACATGATTGACCCAACATTTTGACCACATAGCTCTCTCCTGGACTATGTGACCACAGTACATAGACACATGATAGACCTGACATTTTGACCACATAACTCTACAGGGGCCTCAGCAGTGAGGACAGCTCTCTCCTGGACAATGTGACCACACTCTATACACACGATGGACCTGACATTTTGACCACATACCTCCAGTCAGAGAATAGCTCTCTCCTGGACAATGTGAACACACTCAATACACACATATCCTGGACTCTATGACCACACTCCATACACACATGATGGACCTGACATTTTGACCACATACCTCTACACTGGCATCAGCAGTGAGGATAGCTCTCTCCTGGACAATGTGACCACACTCCATACACAAATGATGGACCTGACATTTTGACCACATACCTCTACATGGGGCTTCAGCAGTAAGGATAACTCTCTCCTGGACAGTGTGACCACACGACTATACACAAATGGGAGGGGGCACAAATGATGGACCTGACATTTTGACCACATACCTCTACACTGGCATCAGCAGTGAGGATAGCTCTCTCCTGGACAATGTGACCACACTCCATACACTAATGATGGACCTGACATTTTGACCACATACCTCAACATGGGGCTTCAGCAGTAAGGATAGCTCTCTCCTGGACAATGTGACCACGGTTCATACACACATGATGGACCTGACATTTTGACCACATACCTCCACAGGGGCGTCAGCAGTAAGGATAGCTCTCTCCTCAACTATGTGACCACACTCTATACACACATGATGGACCTGACATTTTGACCACATACCTCTACATGGGGCGTCAGCAGTAAGGATAGCTCTCTCCTGGACTATGTGACCACACTCTTTACACACATGATGGACCTGACACTTTGACCACATACCTCTACACTGGCATCAGCAATATATATAGACTGAACATAAGTTAATTTTTACGACATAATTCCAAGAGAGGGCCATTATCAGTTGAAACTAGAGTATAGAAGCATATTTTTTGAGAATCTGCACTCCGACAAATGTTTAAAGTAATATTAAACTCTACTTAACCTATGTAGTTCACAGATTTTATGACATTAAATTCCTGTTTGATTTTTGTACAGTCCGTAGACTTTTGAGAACATGAAATTTTGAGCATATTTTGTAAACACAAGGTTTCATATACAAAATGAGCCATATTTTCCTTCTCCATAGACATTTGTTGGATATCTTAAGTACGTGTTGTCCTTCTGTCTGTATAATTTCATCTGTTACTGTATTTGGCTTGTTGTTACATTTGTTTTGAAAATATAGTAAATGGATCAATTGCTTTCAAAGTTTCAAAAGAGCTATATTTTCTGAAGGAAATGTTTCATTTTATAGATGTCATACATTGTTCTATTGTTTCAAAGCTGTTTACAAGTTCAAATAAATAAAGTTCAATCATTTATTAACTTGATATTGCATTGTGTGTACAGTCCGTAGACTGTAATACCAGTGGTATAGGCACAGTGATAACATTTTGATGAATGATGCGATCTTAATAAAATTTGGAATAAAAATGCACGAGGGTTTCCCGTACTCAATTCAATAAAAATTAGGAGATTGTATGCAACTTCATTTTTTGATATATGTGCAACATGCTGTCCTACCCTGATCTGAGCCCACCCGTTACGATATACCGGGACAATGCATACCTGACGGTATTAATTGATGTTAACTTTAGGTTCGGTCTCCTTTTGTTGCTCAGTTCACACGACTGGACATTTATTTTCTCATGGGAAAAATGAGGATTTTCGACATGACTATCCGAGTAACACAAGTATAAGCGTTTCCAAAACGCTTGCGATCTCTCAGCATTAATTTCACTGTATGACCACGTATAAATCCACGGCGATAACCACAGACCGAAAAGACTCTGACAGCTCGGTTCAACGTGAGCTTTCATACCTGAGCGGGCATGCGCTATTTAGTGTGACCCAATCGAAGCTGCCTTGTCCAATCAAGTACGACCGGAAGTGTGGTCGATTTACAACAAGATTCCAGCCCTGTTCAATTATATATGCGCTCTCGCCGTGGCGAGATCGCAAAAAGTAACTCGAGTAACAAGGCCAAACAGCACGAGTTACAGTAATGCACATACGTATCTACGTCATGTGCTTGCGTATAACTGTAACTCTCACTTATGTTACGTCTACACTGGACCACGTTCTCACCACGTCCTTACCACGTTCTAAAAATTCCAGAACGTGGCGAGGACGGGGTCAGAATGAAACAATTTCGGATTTCTAAGTTCCCACTACGTCCTTACTACGTCCCCGCCACGTCCTTATAAAATATTTCCAGATGTCGTTCGCAGTTAACGGACGGCTCATCGGAACTAAAATTGCAATTTGGTGATGACGCTATGTAATTGCTCAAAATATTACTGGACTTTACAAAATTACTACAGTTGTTGAGTTTAAAATAAATATATATACATGTACATATTTCAAACAACAAACGGTAATCCGTTTGGGAACGATTTTCACACAAGTGCGTCTGGCACTGGCAATGATTCAGGTGAACGCTAGCGTTTTACACTTATTGGTCTAGCACTTTAATTTCCCAACAAGAAAGGGTCGAAGATGATGCGGAATATGAAATTACCGGGTCGAAGATGACACGGAATATGAAATTACCTTGATCAAAAATAGCTCTAAAGTGTTTATAATCGGAAATTAATGCAATAAGTTTTGATTGCCCGATGACTCACAAAATTCGCCCCGATGTCTCACACAACTTGCCCGATGCCTCACATTATGTAAATGCACCTAGCATTAAATCCCTTTGCAATGCTTGGCGAGATTTTATTTTTTGTGGGAATTTTCCAGTATACTATTATTCATTTGCAAATACCAACGTGACCTTCTTGGTCCATTTCTTTTACTAGAAAATCAAACGAAAATGTGTTTTCGTGACCTTGAAAGGCATGCCCTCTAAAATGGGGCGCACAATCACGCGTTTCTTGGAATATTTATTTACAAACTGTTTACATAATAAAGAACAATAATGATTTCTACAGCTCCTGCAGCAAACAGAATTTTGACATGCAACGTCACCCAGCCATGTCGGAACAAAACAAAAAGAAGATTAAAACTACGTACCGTGTCGCCATTGTAAATCCCGATGTGTCACCGACACCTCGCCCGATGCTTCACATTTTTCCGATTAACCCCCGTTGATTCACCGTTTTTCTAATACACCGTTTCCATAGGTTGATCTATGGTATGCTACTGCTCAACGAATGTTGTGGAACTTGCATTGGTTGTATGACACCGTAAGCATTTGAGAGCGTTTCATTGACCCTGAGGCAAAAATTAACTGATGAAAATTTTCTTTGATCTCACGAATTAAAAAGATGACACTCATGGCAGCATAAATCGATGACATTTTATGCAATTTTGCAACAAGAAGTGTATGATTACCCGTTCCAGAACGAGTGAAATTTATCGATTGAATCAAAATATTTTTCAGAGAACCTCGCATGCAATTCTCGCAGGAAGCGCTTGAGTGACCTGGAGCATGAGCATTCACACTTGTTTTATAGTAAAAGTGTTGCAGCCGGTGCGTTTCTTCTAACTCGTCCCTAGTCAATTTGTACTTTTTAATTTTAGACGGATTATATACATCGGTTTTCCGTTAAGCCTCTCCATACCGACGGAAATGGGATATATATTCAGCCTTTGGTCGAAAATGAAAATTCAGCAAACTTGGATCCGAGGTGCCGATAACGCCGCTTATTGGCACGACCGTGCAATTCTCGAAGGAATGCTGCTGTCGTGCGGATAGCCTCAGCCAACTAAATTAGAAAATATCGACAGCAGGATCATAGCAATAGAAAAGGACAACTTTTGATTGTGTTTTAGTATTCAACTACTCTAACTAGTAACTGCAGAACTACAAGTCGTCTGCCGCCTCCGAGCCGGGTACCATTATCTCCAGATTTGTCCAAGTTCACGACCAACAAAGTAAATGAAGTGAACACCTACGGAACGAAAGCCCATTTGTCTGACTATCTAGCTAGTGGATACCTATATTGTCACTATTAACTTTATTATTTACCTTTATGGTGAGCCTAGCGAGTGTACTTTGTCCACAGAATCTTAAACCGGGTAAGGCAGCTGGTCCTGACAAGTTGAAACCCCTTCTGTTGAGGGAGCTTCGGGAAGAGATTGCTCCCATCCTCAAGATCATTTACGAAAGATCATTACAGACCGGAAAGCTCCCCGCGGATTGGACCAGGGCCAATGTCATGCCCGTGTTTAAGAAAGGTGACAAGTCTCTGGCATCAAACTACCGACCTGTCTCCCTCACCTGCATCCTTTGCAAGTTTCTCGAGCACATATTAGCATCCAATATAGCAAAGCACCTTGATGAGCAGGGCCTCATGTATGATCAGGGCCTCATGTACGGATTCAGAGAGAAAAAATCATGTGAGACCCAACTCATCATGCTTATCGAGGACCTTGCGAGGGCTGCTAGTGCAGGCAAACAAACCGACATAATCCTCCTTGATTTTTCAAAAGCATTTGACAAGGTGAATCATAGTAAACTTTTATGGAAATTACATCAGTACGGAATTCGAGGACATGTGCTGAGCTGGATCCAAGCCTTCCTTGGGAGTAAGTCTCAACGGGTGGTGATTGACGGGGAGGAGTCGGAGTCCATACCTGTTACATCTGGTGTCCCCCAGGGTTCAGTTCTGGGCCCGATTCGCTTCCTCGTCAACATAAATGATCTGTCCGAGGAGGTCTGCTCTCAGGTGAGATTCGGCTCTATACCTCACCATGGAGGGCAATGACGACAGCAAGGCACTCCAAAATGACCTAGACATTTTATCAACATGGGAGACTAAGTGGGACATGGAATTCAACCCCTCCAAATGTCAGGTGGTACATGTGACTGGCTCTAAGTCTAAAAGACCAATTAAAACTGACTATATATTGCATGGACAGGTCTTGGAGTCCGTCACCTGTGCCAAATCTGGGAGTTGATATTTCCAGTGATCTCACTTGGAACTCCCATGTTGACCGCATAACAGGAAATGCAAACAGGACCCTTGGTTTTATTCGCCGTAACATCAAAACAAAAATGCCAAGAGTACGCGAAACTGCTTACAATACCCTAGTCAGAACTCAGCTAGAGTATGCCTCAGCTGTCTGGGACCCCAATACTGATACGCCAGATAGATCAAGTCCAGCGTAGTGCCGCTCGCTGGACAGTCAATAACTTTTGCAGGCAGGCTAGTGTAACTGGGATTATTGAAAAACTAGGATGGCGAACATTGGAACAAAGACGGGCTGACGCCCGCCTTTGCTTGTTTTACAAAGTGGTTCACGGCTTGGTTGTAGCAACCCTCCCGGACCATGTGCAGTACTCAAACATGATATCACGGTACAGCCACTCCATGACCTTTAGGCAGGTCTCCGCATCCACAAACTATTATAAATATTCCTTCTTCCCCCCTAGCAATAGTACAGTGGAACTCCCTACCCGAGTCAGTTGCAACACTGCAGAGCCTTGATGCATTCAAGGCTGAAGTCTGCAAGTTGCAGCACTCACGCCCATAGATCCCTGATGGATGTTTTTATCTGATTTTAGCTTTTCTTAACTATTTTAACCTATCATCTGTTTTTATCCTTTACTATTTTACTATAAACCTCTGTACTATAATCCACTCTTTTTTCTGTCTGCTACTAACAGACGATGCGCGAGCCTGCCTAGAATGTCCGCGAGGGCGTATGGCAGTATATAGAGACAGAATATTCTTTATGCTTCAGCTCATTATACATAGGCTGGTCCAACTACTGTAGCCTTCATTGCAATCTTAACTTGTGACCAAGATGTCTGTCTCTAACCTCCAAAACTTTTCTGCCACAAGATTAAAAGCTCCAAAACTTTTCTGCCACAAGATAAATTGTAAACAGTGTTTTTTCATAGAGTGGGTTGCGTTTAAATCGTCATTATCGTGGACATAATTACCAAAGTTTTATTTTGTTGTGATGATCGGACATTTTCATAAACGGACAAGTGTTGTAGTATTATGGAATAAGAATGGATTTCTGATACTCTTGTGAGATAAGAACTTATATCTTATGACTTTGGAACACTCTCTTTGTTCTGTACTATTATAACAAAGAAATCTCAATATACCTATATATAGACCAACTAACCTGCCCTGAAGGCCTTAATATTGACTGTTTCGTTTACTGAGCGGATAACACACTGTAATATGGACATGACGCTTAAGTCGTCACGGTTGAGTGGAGCGCACTGCGCTCTGTATGAATAACTACTGGTTCCCGCCTGCTGTTGCCTATTGTTGACAGTATAGATCCACTGTAGTATCCACTGTAATAAAGTGCTGTACGTGATGTCACTGTCCGAGTCACCCAGATTGACAGAAATGAAACCGGTTGTGCTGGGCAACGATGATTTCGACGAAGATTTGACACATGTGAAAGAAGTTGCTCAATCTGAGTTTTCTAGAAACCATGGAACATCTATAGTCAATGTTTCCGGCATCCAAGCTGTGCAAGTCACGCCGGAAAACGTCAGTGATTTGTATAATGATATTGACAGGACCCAAACTCAGTATTCGTCATTTCAATGTGGCCAGGTACCCCAGTCACAGCATAACTCGCAAGAGGATATTACCCAGGACTACTGTGTTAGAAAGTCCGGTGCATTTAGCGTGGATACTCTAGTGCATTTTTCTAGGTCTCTTCCTAAAGAGAACGTGCGTCTGGATTTGCCGGAGCGTCTTCAGCAGTCCGATGGTTACCCGTTTGGTTCTAAAGTTAGCTTAAACAAACGGGTTCACACACGGTCCGGTGATAGTGTTGAATATAAGCTGTCGCAGGATATATACTGCTTGGTTTCGGTCGTAGACGCGGCGGATTGGGAAAACTTACGCCCTGTTCTCAATATTCCACGGTCTAAGAAACCCCTGTCAAGTCAGAATCCATGTGATGTTTCGTTCCAGGCTGTCATTATTACTGAAACAGAACTGCTCAAAAAGGCTGTTCAGAGTTTGACCGCTGATATGGTTGCAATTAAGCAAGAAAATAACTTATTGAAACCGGAAATGACATCGGAGCTTAAATCGCTACGGACTGATCTGAAACAGTTGAGTACTGATATTTCTGCGGATTTAAGCGAAGTACGTGCGTTTATTCCAACGAACGCCCAGTCAATTGACAGACTATGTGATGAACGTTCGAACGGTGTAGCCAATCTTAGAAGCGATATTATGCAGATGAAAGCCGATATGAAAACTATGTCTGACGATCCCGTCCGTTTTTCTGTTAACATTTCATCCGTCAACAACTCTGCGGGAAAAATATCTTCGTTTGATAAACGTCTCAGCCGGCTCGAAAAACGCGTCAACAGCTCAGCAGCCGGTAGTTCGGAAGCTGGGGAGCAGCCCCAGCATACACATAATGCTCAGTCACCAGCGGCAACCCAGACACCAGCCGTTATTCCGCGTCAAAGACCAGCTGTAGAGGAGCGCCAGCCGGTCGGTACATCCAATGAGAAGCAATGTACTCAGAATCAGCCTGATGTCGAAGCAGGGTCGTTACAACAGTCTCATAGTGCTGTGTATGTGAATAAGACAAATGGTAGTGCACTAGTTAGAGGAAATGATTCTCTTTTATTCTCGCGTGTTTATCTCGACACACAGTCTATCACTCGTGGTAAGGCACAGGAGACCGCATCAGGATATATCGAAAGCTGGGGAACAGCCACAGCCTGTGCGTACTGTTATCGGTCATGGTGCCAACCAGAGTCACATGTCGAAGAATTCCCGTAGTACTGAAACGGAACGCCGTCTGAGTGATTCGAAAATTCAAAATCAGATACCTGTCCACATACGCGGTTCTATGCAGGGTCATAAAACTTATACATTCCGTGCAACGCAGATGCAACCCTGAACAGAACTCCAGAGAGCATTCTCTCTGACGACATCGGCTTTACAACATTTGTACGAAAGCGAACAAAACGATACTACATCTACATCTACATCTACGTTGATACACTAAGCTGTCATACTTGACACTTCTTTAGTGGTGCGCAAGAATGAAACTGAAAGAGAAAATAGAAAAGATAGAAGTATAAGGGGGACTGTATAACAAGTAGGAGGAATGCAAGATAGTAAAAAGGAAGAAATACAAGAAAAGTTGTTCCCAGCCACTTTTCGCCCATCAGAGTGAGACCAATCCGCCAACCCTGGGGGTACCTGGGTGCCAGACCCGACGACACAGCTCATCACTCTTCATCTGGGGGTACGTTTATGGCTGGGAGAGAGATCCCCATTAGAAGGTTAGCGTGAATAGCTCCCTCTTGAATGATGCCAAGGAGGGAGCCTCAGCTGCTGCTGCTGGTAATCTGTTCCAAAGCGGGATTGTCCTTGGGAAGAAAGGTACAAGTAGGCAAAGATCAGGAAAAGGCGCAATCAGAAAAAGATTCCCACTCCAAAAACCGAGGTGGGAAAAAACCAAATTAACAATCAGGTACTTATACCATGAAACATATCGTAAGCCGAATGAGCAGCTATTTTCCCAATAGGTGGCCACTCAGTTACCTTAACTTAACTAAAAATATGAAAACATACATAAGGCGCCAACAGCACAAAAAATTTTAAACACCAAGACATAAAACAAAAAGAACCACTACAGAAGTATCGACTTGGAACGATCAGTAACACAAAGTTACTGGCGGGCTTAAACCGGTTTTACAGGTACCTAACCTCACCCTCAGCTTCTGCAGTGGTTCACAACATTTAGTTAGTTCTTCGGTCCTCGTGGTGAATCTCTAACTAGTCAATGAATCATCAAGAACAAACAAATAAATCATGATAAACATCCTGATGAATCAAAAACCAGGACTCACAGATTGAGTAAGCTGCCCGACGATGGAGATCCCTGGGCGCCGAATAACCTACTAACTCCGGAGCAAAAGAAAAACACCAGTTGGACCCCGGTGGGCCAAGCAACAGACAAGAAGCTCCGGCCCCAACCAACTAAAATGAATAGCTTTAAGTCGGGGCCATCATAGAGTCTGACGCCCGACCCACCGGCGTGCAATTAAAGAAGGCAGCATAGTTATCAACCATGATTGGGTTAAAAACTAAGCATGCAGACTGTCGCATAACATTCAAGTTATAACCTATACGTCTGTAACGTGTTATGATTTTTCCGAACTGAAGAGAAAAATCATTTATTCCTTTAAGTTTCTTTAATTTGTAAACCAAGTCACCATAAAATTCAGGTTCCGAAAGGCCCTCACTTAAAAGTGTCTTTAACCCAACATTATATTTGGAAATCAATTCATAGTGTCTACGATAAAATTTAGAAAAGGTTTTTCGAAGTTTATGATACCGATAGCCCTGTTGGAGAAGTTTTGCCGTTAAACATTTATTTCGAGCGTTGAAGTCTGTAACATGATTGCAGACTCTAGCAAACCTAATAAGTTGCGAAATGTATACACCATAAGAAGCACGACGAGGAACGTCACCATCCAAAAAAGGAAAATTTACTATATCAAAATCAAAGTCATCGCGCTTATCATAAATTTTAGAAGAAACAAATCCATTTGCAACAGAAAGATGTAGATCTAAAAAGGGGGCTTCGGTATCTGAGATATTAGCTTTGTTCAACTGAAGTTCAGGTGGATAAATTTGATTGACCATACCTTCAAAATAAGGGTTGTCAATGTTCAAAAGGTCATCGAGGTACCTAGATGTGGAATTAAAAGCCTCGATAACATCAGCTTGATTATCATGGTTAAGAGAATCCATGAAATCTCTTTCATAGCAGTATAAAAATAAATCAGCTACGAGAGGTGCGCAATTTGTACCCATCGGAATTCCAACAATTTGTCTGTATAACTTGGTCCCAAATCTAATATAAATATTATCAAGGAGATAGGATAAGGCGTCGCACACATTCTGACATGACCAAAGGGTATACCGACTTTGGTCAGAGGAAGTGAAAAAAGCCTTTCTGTCATTACATGCCAAATAAAGTGAACCATAGTTTTTTAATGCCCTTTTGAAGCTGTATTTGAAGCAGTCGGAGGATGTAGAGTAATGCCGGTACTTATGTTTGTGTGCTGCTCTAGTCCTGGAGTTCCCTTTTACTAGGTAGTCTTCTGGTGGAATATCTATAAGTCCATGTACGATTTTGTAGAGCACAATTAGCTGCAGTTTGCTCCGTCTTGTCTCATGTGACTCCCAGCCGAGGTAGTCTAGCATGTCGGTGACACTGCTGGTGTTCCTGTATCTGCTGGTTACAAATCGTGCAGACCTGCGCTGGACCATATCAATCTGCTTAATCTGCTCCTTGTTGTGGGGATTCCAGATTGTGCAACAGTAGTCAAGGTTGGATCGGACCATTGTGAAGTAGGCCTGGGCTTTGGTTTCCTCGCTTGCTTGCCGTAAGTTGCGATTTGGAAACCTAGCATACTGTTAGACTTCTTTGTGATTCTGTTGATATGGTCATTCCAGGTTAAGTTAGACTGGATATCCACCCCCAGATACTTTGATGACTGTTCCTCTGCTAGAGCTACACCCTTTAGTTGATACTGGAAGGTCTTTGGGTTTGTCTTGGGTCTGTAGATACGTAGAATACTACACTTCTGTGGATGGAATTCCATTCCCCAGGTTTTTTCCCATGATGCGAGTCTATCCAGGTCATCTTGTAGTAAGTTTTGGTCATTGTCTGATGATATCTGTCGGTAAAGTATGCAATCGTCCGCGAAGAGTCTCGTGCTCAGGTAGGTCGTTGATAAACATCAGAAATAGGACTGGACCTAGAACCGACCCCTGTGGTACTCCGCTGACGACTGGAACCTTCTCCGAAGATTGTCCCTCTACTAAGACCTGCTGTGTTCTGGAGTTTAGGAAAGATGAGATCCACTGATGTGTATTTCCACGGATGCCATAGTGGTGAACCTTCTTCAGTAAGCGTTGATGCGGAACGCGATCAAACGCTTTGCTGAAGTCCAAGATGATCATGTCAGTCTGGATCTTCTTGTCGAGGGATGCTGCCAGTTCATGGTATAACGTCAAGATCTGAGTCTCGCAGCTTCTTTTTGCCCTGAATCCATGTTGACAGTCACTCAGAATGTGGTATCTGTCCAGGTGTTGCATGTTTTTGACACTATCACATGCTCTAGTAGTTTACAGCACAGGGATGTAAGGAAAACCGGTCGGTAGTTAGCGGCATCGTGGCGAGTACCCTTTTTGAAGATGGCTGTCACATTGGCGTGTCTCCAGTCCTCTGGCACTTTACCTTCATGAAGTGATCGGGGGATTCAAATCGTCCATTAATCGAGATAAACTTATTGCCTATGTTGAAAGCAAAGGGCTAACAGTTACTTGGTTAAACATATGGACCAGCAGACGGTCTGGCAGTGCTATTATTAGACTGAATGTAGAAATGACTGAAGGGTTTCATGCTATTGCTGAACCTGGTTTCTGGCCTATGGGTATCAAGTGTCGGCCTTGGGTTACAAAGTCTAAGTACAATGCTTCACGTAACACTTCAAGAAATTATGCTCAATATTCTCCAGACAATGACTACGGTGAGTACGATAAATATGACCAGGGTCAGAATAGTTATGAATATGACTGGTATGATGAGCATGACCAGAATGCTGATACATGTAATGGCTTACATTATTAGGACTATAGTAAAATTATTTATAATGGATCATACTCTTCACCAAAACCTTACTGATCTCTCTTCTGCTGGTTCTTCTGGACGTTTGAATTTTATGACCTGGAATGCGTCAGGTATCATGTCTAGTGGATCCTATTTGGGTTGCATTTGGATTGCATTTTACAAAGGTATGATGTTGATTTTTGTGGAGTCAGTGAGCACTGGCTCTACAAGAAGGACCATCACTCTTCCTTGACTCAATTGACAAGTCATACAACTACTATGCAGTCTCTGATTTTGACCTTGATTTGCCGAGAAGAAGAAAAGTTGGTAAGGGTGGTGTCGCTATACTTTGGAAGCGTTGCTTTGATAAAAGAGTTGCCATACTCAATATAGATGATGATCGCATTGTTGGTATACAATATCAGATTTCTAAAGACAATTACGTGTATATACTGCGGGTGTATTTGCCATCTTAAAATCATCCAATCACGGAATTAAGTGATTACTTGCTGAAACTGCAGGATATCTGTAGCTTATATGAAGAAAGAGGTACCGTTTTACTTATGGGAGACTTCAATGCTCATTTTAATGAAGAAACGTTTGTAAAGCCGCATGATAGGCGTAGTGAATTGCTCATGCAGTTTTTAGCAAGTAATAACTTGGTTTCTGTAAATACGATTCGGGTGTGCACTGGTGCATTGTCAACTTTTGTATCATATTCTGGTGAGCAATTATCTATGATTGACCATATTCTTATACCTGTTGAAAAAGTTGACTTGGTTTATGTTTGTGAAATTTTAGATGATGATGCTCTAAATGTATCAACACATATGCCTGTATTCTGCCAAGTTGGTTTACCGCATGTCAAACGGTCCTCGAAATCATTTCCGTCTGTGAAAAATTGTGTACAATGGCGGAGAGCCACCTCTGATGCAATATCGAGCTTCAGAGAAAATGATTAAAGTAAGTGCTTATTCGATGTCATGCATGTGCGCAACCTAAATTCCGCTAATGACATTGACAAATTGTACAAAGACGTTACATTAGTTCTCTCGGCCGCGTCTAAAGAACATTTACCGTTTCGTAAAGGCTTTAAACAGCATCTGAAACCATACTGGAACGATACTCTTAAAGAACTACACAGAACGCTGAGAAACAATCGTCAACGTTGGCTATTAGTGTGAAATGAAATTTCAGGATAAAACGTGCTGTGATGCAGAGGAAATTTGCAACGAGTGGGGAAATTACTTTTGTTCTCTGTACAGCAACGCTGATGATGGCCATTACGATGATGACTCTGTACAGCAACGCTGATGATGGCCATTACGATGATGATCATTTGACTCATGTTACGTCTCAAGTCACAGCCTTAAAGCAACGTGAACTCGATCCTAATAGTGTTACCCCTATTTGAAATCAGGAACTCGACACTGTCATTTCTGAGCTGAACAAGGGCAAAGCAAGTGGCAGAGATTGTATTGATAATGAACATCTAATATACAGTGGTCAGATATTCCGAAATGTTCTTCTTGTGTTATGCAACTCAATGCTATTAAAATCGCACATACCACAAGATATGAAAACGGGAACAGTTATAACGCTTTACAAGGGCGGCAATAAACGTAAAGACGACCCAAACAGTTACAGAGCTATAACCCTTACGTCAGCAATATTAAAATTTTTTGAAAGGGTACATGTATTACATAAACGCATTCTGCTGAGCATTAATTCTCCATTAAACCCTCTACAGGGTGGCTTTCAAAAGAACATGGGTTGTAACATGACTTCGCTTATTCTGCAAGAGAGTATATATTATGCCAAAGGTAATAATAGTAAGCTGTATACTTGTTTTCTTGATGCCCCAAAGGCATTCGACAAAGTGTGGCATGACGGGTTGTTCATAAAATTGCATGAAATGGGATTGGGGCTTTATTTATGGAAGCTAGTAGTGACCTTACACTCTGACCTATATAGTCATGTTCTTTTCCGGGGGTTTGTGTCATCGCAGTTTCATAAGGGTACCAGACAGGGAGGGGTTCTCTCCCCTTATCTGTTTTTGTGCTATATTGATGCACTACTTGACATACTGTGTGCTTCTAATCTTGGACTAACTATGAATGGAATTAACCTTACTTGCCCAAGTGTTGCAGACGATATGCTACTACAGTCATTGACAAAAAATGGGTTACAGATTCTTATTAACATTTGCGTAGCATACTTTAAGAAGTGGCGTTTTGTCTGTAACGTCCTCAAATGTCTGGTCATAGTGTTCAATGAATTAGCTTCATCTTTCAGCCGTTTACAACGTCATTGGCTCCTGGGTAATGAGGAGTTACGCGAGGGAGACGAATACAAACATCTCGGAATCTCTGTTAATAAGGACATGAAGGTTAAACGGAATGTGACTGAATCAGCTTCAAACATTCGTAAGATATTCTTTGGACTAGTTAGTAGTGGCTTCAGTGAAATGCACCTGCATCCCCTTACTCTGAAACGAATTTATGAGTCTATAGTTCTCCCAAAGTCATATGGCTGCGAGTTATGGTGTAATTTAACTGTTTATTGTTGGAAAGGTTTCACCGTCTGTGCATTAAATCAATGCAAAATTTGGACACGAATACGAGAACATTTGTGGCGCTAAGTTTATTTGGAACCTCGAGTTTCAAATATGTCATCCACAAGCGTAAGCTAATACTCTTTGGACAGTTATGCAGACTAGATACGTTCTATGCTGCTAAACGGCTCTTCATATATAGAATCACGTCACAGTTTCTTTTTCAAGACATAAGCTGCGGATTCATTTCTGATATTTTTGAGCTACTCAGAGTCTATGATTTGGAGTATGTGCTTAATGACTATATGAACACTGGCAAGTTTATGTCGAAGTATAGCTGGAAGAGACTGATTAATTCAAAACTTAAATCATGGTGATATTATGTCTGAAGCTCTCAATGAAGGACTTGGACCTTTTCTCTTACTCCATCCTGAAGTTAAACCATCACTATTCTGGGAACTTTCTAGGAAGTATCCATATATGAGGAACGCATGTAAAGCTGTTGTTAGGTTGATTTCGCTATGGTTTAATAGGAACACTGAAAGGATCTGTTTGGCATGCGGTGAATCAACGGAAAACTACGTGGTTCATTGTTTGCTTCGTTGTGATGGTAACTCCGCACACAGACAAAAGATGTGGGCTGGTATTTGGGATAAATTTGGTGTTGATGTATATGTTAGTCTGGCTGGGTTGGACAATATAACCCTGTTGTCTGTTTTCTTGGGCAACTTGAATGTGATTGCAGACCTTTTGGTAGCTGATCTAAAAGAACAATTTTACTATTTTATAGCCCGTTTTGCATTTATAATGAAAACGATATGTGATGGCACTATCTAGATATTTTGTCTAATGTTACACACATTTGACGTCATAAAGACATGCTTATACATGTAAATAGTTAACCATTACATTATATGGTAGATTTATGACAGTGGTGCCCTGGTGGGTAACAAATAGTTACTGTCTTTATAAAAAAATGCAACTTGGTCTCGGCGTCCCGTCGTAGATCTATAAATGTATTCACGTGTCTTGGCACAATGTATGGTTCGATCTTGGTCATCTTTGGTTGCTCTCTCTCGCGATGGGGGTGAGTGGCCGACGACGACTGAGACCGATTGAGGTATGTGAGCTATGATGTTCATATTTAGATTTCTTAATTCTTGCCATATGTGTTTGTACATGTATGCTCTTTCATTTACTGTTTCTCTATGTATATTTCTCTATGTGTGTTCACTATATATTTTGTGCTCTCCTTTATTGAGGAAATAAAGTATCAATCAACCTATATTGCTTTAATAGTACACTTTTATACTAACAATAATACAAATACCGGAAGGGGTGTCCCTGCATTGAGGCGGAAAATACAAACGAAAGCAGAAGAAAAAAAAACAATGCTCGTTAAACAAACCTCTGAAATCAGAAGGGTCAACATATACAGGCCCTGTACAGCAAGCTACCATACTCAACAAACAGTTCGAGTCAGTCTTCTCAAAACCAAAGGTCCTTAGCTTAAAAGTTCTTGCAGAACTGAAGCTTTGGTTCCAAGGACACAACCCAAAAACATAAAACTATTGCCTGAAATCTCAATTACAGTTAAAGGAACAGAAAATCTCTTGAAAAGTTTAAACCCAAATAAAGCTTCTGGTCCTGATGAGATTTCCCCCAAGCTTCTCAAGGAACTCCACCATGAAATAGCACCGATCCTTTCAAAAATATTCAGTTCACTCCACACTGGCATTGAGCCTGATGACTGGAAATCCGCTCTCGTTGCCCCTGTATACAAAAAAGGTCTAAAGTCTTAAACCAGCAACTACAGACCAATTTCGCTAACATGCATAGCTTCGAAATTAATGGAACATATCTTGGTCTCAAATATCATGACCCATTTTGACTCACATGACATACTTAACCCCTTTAAACATGGCTTTCGTTCCAAACACAGCTGTGAGACTCAGCTCATAAGCTTCACTCAAGAAATATTTGACAATTTAGAGAAAGAAAAACAGACAGATTTAATTGTAATGGATTTAGTAAAGCCTTTGATAAAGTTGATCATAACCAGCTCATATACAAACTTTTTAATTTGGGGGTTAATCTTAAAGTAGTCTCTTGGATAAAGTCATTTCTCCATGATAGAAATCAGTCTGTAGTTGTTGAAGGTAAACAGTCTCCAACAGTGCCTGTCTTATCAGGCGTTCCCCAGGGCTCTGTTTTAGGGTCATGTTTATTTCTTGCATATATTAATGACCTGCCTGACTCTCTCAAAAGTAGAGCTCGCCTATTTGCTGACGATACAATACTATACCTTACAATTAATTCCAAATCAGATTCAGAAACTTTACAGTCTGACCTACACAAACTTGAAGAATGGGAATCAGCCTGGTCAATGGAGTTCAACCCTGATAAGTGTGAGGTCATTAGAATATCCAATAAGCATAATCCCATCATGTACCCCTATAAACTTCACGGTATTGAACTTAAATCTACTGAAACTGCTAAATACTTAGGAGTCACCATCAGAAAGGACCTAAACTGGAAAACTCATATTGAAAACATATCAACCAAAGCATCTAATACCCTCAAGTTTATAAAGAGAAATATTCAGACCAACAATCAGAAATTAAAAGAGACAGCCTATAACACATATGTTCGTCCTCAGCTTGAGTACTGTGCCCCAGTTTGGCATCCCTGGCAGGAGACAATTAGTTACAAAATCGAAAGAGTACAGAGAGCAGCAGCTAGATATGTTCTGAATGGCTACAGCTCCACCAGTAGTGTAACAGAAATGCTTCATATTCTCAATTGGCAAACTTTAGAACATAGAAGAATCCAAAATTCCCTTATCATGTTTTATAAAATCCAAAACCAACTTGTAAATGTAGATCATCACCATCTCACTGAAACCAGAAATCTCAAATTCTTTGTACCCTATTCACGGACTAAATACCACATGAATTCATATTTCCCAAGGACCATCAGATATTGAAATAGTCTCCTATACAGCATCCGAGCCAGCATCACTTTGTGCGATTTTAGCACAGGTCTGGCCACCGTAACATTTTAAACTCAGCATATTGTTTTAGCAGTAGTAAATGTAGGTATTTTAAAGTCATCATCATTTTCATTCATACATGCCTTAACATCATCCATTATTCATCATTTCTAGCTGTTTCCCGACAGCGCCTTCCAGTAATAGTCAGCAATCGACTGTTGGAAGTACAAAGTAGAAGTAGAAGTAGAAGTTAATTGCGAAATATTGTATTTTTAAGTTGACTTATGAACCGATAGATAAATAGGAGGAATGAGTGAGCCGTCTAAAACAGAGGGGCGAGCTGTCTTCTAAAGTGGGGAGAGTTGTCTGTCAAAAGTATGGAGAGTTGTCTTGGGCGTGATTTATTTTGGGCAAGTTGTTTTTGGGGCAAGAGTTGTCCGTAATTCAAACGAAGAACGACGTACAAACAGACCGTAAAATCAAGTTAGCCATAAGGTACACAAACCGGAAATGACATACTACACATCCAGCAGCTGAATCAGAAATGTCTGAACCTGGAAGAAGAGCTTTTGCACAAAAACTAAACAAGTACGGTCTCAAAGTCATACTATTTGGTTCAGTTTTAAGATATTCACATGTTTTTAAATATAACATTCGCAAAATTCACTCAGATGCAACCAAGGATGCGATATTTCTCGACACTGGCTATCCGCACGACGGTCGTGCCGATAACGCTGCTTATCGGCACGACCGTCGTGCGGATAAGCGGCGTTATCCGCACGACAGGGAAATCGATATCCAAATGTTAAAAATGTTTAGAAATGGATACATTTTAAGTTGATAAATATATTAAGCGGCGTTATCCGCACGACAGGGAAATCGATATCCAAATGTTAAAAATGTTTAGAAATGGATACATTTTAAGTTGATAAATATATTACACCGGCTTCAAAACTGAAACAGAATATTACACATGCAGGATTTTTTACTTTTTTAATTATTAACAAAATTGTTATTTTGCTGAAATTGGCTTACCTGTGAATTTACCTGTAAAAATTAGTCATGCGTATGCGTAAATGAGAGTAATTATCGAAACCTAAATAATAAAATAATGTGGTAATCCAAAAGAATAAACAGCCTTTGATTTTAACAATGGAGTATGGAAACATTTCAGTAACACAATTAAAGAAAATTTGCAATGGTTATATTTTTCTCCGTTGGCTGTTAGAAATCTACTGTGATTCAGTTTACATTAACTGAATTAATCAAATCAAACTAGTTTTCTTATTCATAATTAACAAAAATGTTAATTTAGAATGTATTTCAATAGCTAAACTTATAATTAATTTATTTAATGACAAATTAATAGTTTAATGCATGCGTAAGCTTGTTAGAAAATCTTATACTCCCGTCGTGCCGATAGCCAATACCTGTAGCATTGGCTATCCGCACGACGGTCGGGCCGATAACGCCGCTTATCGGCACGACCGTCGTGCGGATAACGCCGCTTATCGGCACGACCGTCGTGCGGATAGCCTCAGCCATATTTCTCTTAATTTTACCTGAGCTGTTTCTTTTGTTTCTTGAAGATTAGAAATGTAAACTTCTTTAGACTCCTTCTTTTAGCCCTTGCAAACCAAAGTTTTAGAGGGATAGACTGCTTGCAGCATGTCCGTAATACCGTCTGTTACAATGGGACACTTTTGCTGAATAACTTAAGTCTAAAAAGTTGCTTCTGACTTGGATTAATATGAAATAAAGGCTCACTGCCTTAGCCGCAAACACACACGCTAAACCTTTTGCTAGAAACTTTTGTTGATTAACTTAATTTAATTAATCGTTACCGTCTTCATCAAGTGAAGTATTGTCAATTTGGTGTGACACCAGTAAACCATTCAGATTCAGTGTCTATGTAGTTGCGAAATCTCACTCCGCTATATTACACATATGTTCCATATCTCTTCATTGCGATCCCAGTTGGTTTTTCAATGGTGAAACAAAGTGTCGATAATTGCAACTTTTTCCAGATAAATTAAGAAGAATGCACTTCAACAATGCATTACTAACATGTTTATTGTGCTTTTAGAAAAAAATCCAACCTTTTTTGTCCGTTTTTAGCGGTTTTATTCTCGTTTAAAAACTTCTGGCTGTCACTCTTTCAGTGCACTAAATCGTCCGTATATGTTCGTAGTTTTACGCCGAGAATTGACTTCCGACCATTTCCTTATATGGAAAGTTAATTGTCAATTAATATTTAATTGATCAATTAGTATAATGCAGCGCGTGTTGCAACGTAATGTTGACGTCAAACGCCGCGCGCCGAATTCAAAATGGCTGACCCGATTGACGTCATTTGTAGAAATACGTGCATATCATTGGACAAGGCTAAATCATGACCTTTCAACTGGAATAAATTAATGTTCGACGTCAGTTTCCGTAACGTCGGCATATGTGTTCGGCTCGTTCCGGAAACGGCCCCACACGAGTGAACACGATGACAAACAGCTGGAAAATGAACCTGTTGCAAAACGTAGACACCGAATTTTGTGGAGAAAACTTGATTGCAAGAAAGTTAAATGTGTGTTTCATCAAAAAGCTAAGTGTTGGTGAGCATTTCTTTGTATTAACGATAGAATTCTAGATGAAACAATCGATGTGTAAAAACGGCTTATTCTCACCATCTTGATTTACGGATGGACACGAGGCTGAGAGTACATTCGTAATGGTGAAGAGACGTTTCGCTCCATGAAGATTGTACTCGTCAGCTGAGTGTGCGAGTCTAGTGTCTATGCAGCTGTCCAGTGGGAGAATACCAGACTATTTTGATTTGATTTGAAGGAGTGAGTTCTCAGCTCCCTGGCCCCTGATTGAGGGTGGATGTAGGTAGGTTGGTTGATAGATGTAGGCAGGTTGGTAGGTTGGAGGGTAGAGGAAGGCAGTTAGGTGGTTTGATGGGGGAGGTAGGTGGGTGGATGAGTGGAGGTAGGTAAGTACTAAAAAGTAGGTGGTAGGTAGCTAGGTAGTTAGGGGTGGAAATAGGTAGGTAGATGGGTGGGTGGAGGTAGGTAGATTAGTAGGTATGTAGGTAGGTGAGTGGGTTGAGATAGGTACGTAGGTGGGTGGGGTAGGTAGTAGGTAGGTGGATGGGTGGGGGTAGATAGGTAGGTATGTAGGTAGGTGGGTGGAGGTAGGTAGGTAGGTAGGTTGGAAGATAGGTAGCTGGATGTGATGAATGGGTGGTGGGTGGAGGTAGGTAGGTGGGTGGGTGGAGGTAGGTAGGCAAGTAGGTGGTTGGGTGCAGGGCTTTTTCTCTGTACAAAACTGGGTCCGGTTTCCGGTACCAAATTTTTTCCCAATTGGCTGAAAAAATTCCCAATTTACCCGGAACATTCCCAATTAGCAGAAAAATCCCAATTTCAAAGGTAAACTTTCCCAATTTTGCTAAAAATTGCCCTATTTTTTCCCCAAATCATTGTATTTTTTCAGAAGATCACACAATTTTTCTCCAATTTCATTGGTACCAAAAATTCCCCAAAAAGGTCAGAAAAAGCCCTGGGGTGGATGTAGGTAGGTAGGAAGGTGGTTAGGTAGGTAGGTAGGTAGGTGAGTAGGTAGAAATGAAGATGGGTTTGGAAGAGGTAGGTATCTATGTAGGTAGCTGGTAGATGGTATGTAGGCAGGTAGGATATTTGGGTGGAGAAAGGCGGGTTGGGTTTGTTGATAGGTAGGTATGTAGGTGGGTGGTTGAGTGGCTGGATGTAGGTGGATGGAGGTAGGTAGATGCATGGGTATTTGGGTGGAGGTAGGTAGGTAGATCGTAGTTTGGTGGAGGTAGGTTGTCGGGTGTGTGTGTGGGGGTGGTTTTAAGTAGCTAGGTAGATAGTAGGTGGGTGGGTGGAGGTAGGTCGGTGGTTGGGTGAAAGTAGGTGGGTGGCAGGGTGTATAATGTAGGTAGCTAAACAGAAAAGGTTGAAAAAGGTATAAATAATTTGGCTAAAAATCACAGACAAGAGGGTTTGGTGTGTCCTAGTGAAGGGTCTCCGACTAAAAGCCAAAACGACTGTTAGATATCTGACAGGTCGAAATGACTAATGGGGCCAAAACGACCTGTTACAGATGTTTGGGGTGTTTGAATCGAGAGAGAAACTATTCGTGCCCGAAACGAACTTTTTGTGGCTCGGTTTGCTCGGCTCGAACCTGAAACTGGAAAAAACTCTGGTAAACCGTGTTACCCAGAGACCAGAGATCGTCGTCTGAGTTTGTAAATTTTACTTTAAACATTTTTTCACAGTTTTGTAAACAAATTTGATCTGAAATAGGGCCGATGGAATTACGTTTCACAAATGTATAGTCAAGAAAAGAAAAATAAAGTACAAATTTCTTGACATCTGAATTGGCGACGAAAATGGCCGTCCACAGCTTTCACCTTCCGGTTTAAGCGCTTCGCTATGATTAGCTTTGTTGTTGTTGTTCTTATGTACACATACACATGTAATCTTAAAGCAAACATGTGTGTTTGCTATTATTTTTCGACTTCTGATAATGTTTTTTTGCAGAGAAGTTTTGTATGGGAGACCACAGGAAAATTGTCGAAATCTTGATCTTACTTTGTCATGTTTGTCCTAATAGGACCTGCAAAAGTTTTGAAAATCTGTGAACAGATAAATTTTGATAGCTAAAATGAATTTTGAATAAAGATTTTGCTCTGGCAATGGAGATAATCGATGATCATGAAAATGCATATAGTTTTTTAAAATTATTACTTGATCATGAAGATTTCCTCTCAGGTGTGTCATTTGCTTCATTTTATTTTGAGCAATCATGATAAAATACTAAGGATACGAGGGATGTTCTTTAATTCTTGTCATTTGCTTGATTACTTTTCCCGTGGACTAACTGCGAGAAAGTTGTTTGTATGTGGTAGAAGCCCAATCTTTTCTGATCAGATTGGTATCAAATTGTTGCTCTTTGACGCACGAGCCTATAGTAATCGCATTCTAAAACAGTGCATAGTAATGACACTGCATTATTTTCCAATTAATTTACAATATGTAAATTCGATCACAAGTATAGAAAATGCTATAACATTCGCAACACTAAATATAGGCCCACTTCCATTTTACAAATAAATTTGCTATTCATGTGAGCATCAGAAAACACTTTTGTAGAATGTTTCCACTTTTACTGGATGGAATTATTGGCCCTGCTTTGTGACGTCATAATAATTTGAATGTACGCCATTTCAAATCACTGCACAGGCTACGCAATTCAATATTTTCATAATTTTCAAATCAGATTGTCTAGTGAATATATTAAATTTATTGTTATCCTAATTTTGTCTAAAATGGTCTATGTGGATATTCGCTGTAAATTGCTAAACTTGCAATTTAACTTTTACGACAGGTTTAAGGTAAAGCAGGCTCCTAGTTTCTAGGGGAGCTGTTCGTCTCTTTCGTAATAGAATTGCAATCAAATTTGTTGATTGAAAATGTCTACCAAAATGCTTCTTAAACATATCAAGTAAAACGATTTTGGGACGTTGTACTGGTATTAGCACATGATTTTTTGTTGTATGGACGCCTCTTTCAAATAAATTTTGTGTTATTTTTCAAAATGTTACAACTCATAAATCAAGGTTTTAGAGGATGAACAATCCAAAACTTTTATAAATGGAATTAGCAAAGGTCTGGTACAAATCAGCATTAAAAGTTTTGGATAAGCCATAACTTGAAATGGAATTATGAGGCTCTGAAACCTCCATACCGCGCTTCTTTCAACTTAATAATTCATAACAAACATGTGTAGTGCTATGTTACAGTTCTCGTAAAAATTGCAGTTTCTGTTTTAGGAAAATAACTTTTTGCCAATGTGTTAGCAAGATAATGAAGACTCCGCAAGTTTAAAATCATTCTTCTAACCTTTCTTATTCAAACATTATTCTGCCTTTTGTGACTGGCCGAAGTACATGTATGTAGTGTCATAGAGGTGCCCCTCTTCAGAGACTCAGTTTGCCATGATTAATTGTATCATCTTAAAATAGTTGGGTGATTTCAATATCGCAAAGAACCACTCTTCAACTAGCAAGTAATTTTCTTCTGGTATAAATGATGGTTAAGGAGAAAATGAGTCAATGTCAAGAATTAAAGAACATCCCTTGTATATAAAGGAATTAAATTTCGTTTTAGTATTAAATATTACCTCCCTTCCATGGGATTTTTGTACAGAAATCCCTATTTAAAATTTTTTGGGCCATTTTTAGCTCACTTGAGCTGAAGGCTCACAAGGTGAGCTTATAGGATGGCCATGCTCCGGTGTCCGTCTGTCGTCCGTCGTCGTCCGTCGTCCGTCCACAATTTCAAAGATCTCCTCTGAAACTGCTGGGCCAATCAGAGCCAAACTTCATGTGGAGCATCCTTAGGAAGGGGGAACGAAAGTTTATATAAGTGGTCCAGATCACATGACCAAGACGGCCGCCATGCCCATATATGGTAAAAACCATAAAAAATCTTCTTCTCTGGAACCGGTAGACCGATTTCAATGAAACTTAGTATGTACCATCAGGGACTCTGGCAGATCATAGGTTATATAAATCATGACCTTCGGTTGACCTTGACCTATTTTATGGCAAGGTCAATTTTGGTTACAAAGGCTTTTCAATGGAAAAAGTAAAAACTTTGAATTTTTCAGGAAGTTTTGAAGCCAGTGACCTGAAAGTTGGTAGATACAGACAACATCCTGAGCCAATGGTGTGTTGTGAGTATTAAAGGTCAAGGTCATTTCTTGACCTTGGCCAAAGGTCAGTTACAAATTAAATGTTAAACTTAATTTTCTCAGTAACCGCTTGACCAATCAAAGCCATATTTTATATGTAGTATCCTTGGGATGGAGGAATGAAAGCTTATATAAATGGTTAAGGTCACATGACCAAGATGGCCGCCATGGCTATAAATAGAAAAAAAAAACTTTTAAAAATCTTCTTCTCCAGAACCAGAAGGCCTACGATTTTGAAACTTGGCATGAAGCATCAGGGGGAAGAGCTATACAAAGTCTATATAAATCATGACCCTGGGATGACCTTGACCTATTTTAAGGCAAGGTCAACATAGGTCGCCCATGCATTTGAAAGGGGAAAGTTGTCAAAAAGTCTTTTGAAGGGAAAAAACTTCATGGAAATGGGCAAATGGACTGAAGGTTTATGATCCTGAAAAAAAAAAATTGGACCCCAGGGGCAGGTCTGCCCCCTACCCGGGGCAATATACATGTATATTACCATAATATTCAAAGATCTTCTTCTCTGAAACCGCTTGGCCAATCAATGCTAAACTTCATGTGGAGCATTCTTAGGAAGGGAGAATGAAAATTAATATAAATGATCAAGGTCACATGACCAAGATGACCGCCATGGCTATAAATAGCAAAAACCATTATTAATCTTCTTCTTCAGAACCGGAAGACCTATGATTTTGAAACTTGGCCTGAAGTATCAATGAATACAGCTCTACAAAGTTTATATAAATCATGACCCTAGGATGGCCTTGACCTATTTTACGGCAAGGTCAGCTTAGGTTGCATATCCCAGTTCTCAGGTGAGCGTTTACAGGACCATTGATCCTCTTGTTTTTTTATTTATCAACCAATTTTCAAATTTTTGCTGCACATTTTGCGACATACTAGGTGCTTATTTGTGCCAAGAAAATATTTCATCTATATTTGACATGTTTGAACAGTTGTAAAATATCTGCGAAAAAACATTATCAGACACTGGGAAACACTTAAATTTTGCTGCTCTGGACAGTATCTGTATCTCAATGTGTATGGAAAGTGACCCATTATGGGCATTACCTATAAAAACTCTGTTTCTTCATACAATCAGATTTAGCATGTATTAGCCTAATTTGAGTCTGACTGTGTTTCAAACTGGAAGGCATTTTTTTTCTATCCCAACACTGTGGTTTCCTAGCAGACACAAACCAAGCTGTCAATTTAGAAAGTAGAGGAATTGTATTGCCTAATTTGAGTCCATCAGGAAAACATGTCCGTGCAATGTATACCCCCCTATACCCCACTTTTATATAGCAAAACTGGGGTTTGCAGGGGTATACCTATTTTTCTTATTTTTGCTCCAAAACATAGATTGTGGGTACTCGTTAGAATTGCCTCGGCGAGGCGGTTCTAACGAGTACCCACAATCTATGTTTTGAGCAAAAATAAGAAAAATATCAAAACTTTTCAGCTGAAGATTTTCAATTTTTTAAGCTCGAAAAATCTCTTTATTGCATGGGCGTGTTTTCGTAATGCTGACTGTGTTTCAAACTGGAAGGCATTTTTTTTTTCTATCCCAACACTGTGGTTTCCTAGCAGACACAAACCAAGCTGTACAAGCACAGAAGATGACTAAAGTCTGGAAATTTTCAATTTAGAAAGTAGAGGAATTGTGCAATCTGTTTAGCAGAAACAATGATGCTGATCAGCTTCGCAGTAAGCAGTCACTGTGAAGCTTATCTGCGCCTTTCATACGCAGAATGTTGATTTTCTCATGACGTGGCTCAAATTATTTTTTCAGACAAGGGAGTGCTGCAGAAGTTAGGAAGCAAGTGTCATCAACCATCTTCAATGATGGAACTCTTCCTCGTAGTGTCAGTGGGGTTAACCTGACAGAGGTAGGTGTTTTAATGTCATCATGATAACATGTCCATATAATGTATACCCCCTTATACCCCACTTTTATATAGTAAACTGGGGTAACAGGGGTATACCTATTTTTCTCGCACAGGCGATTATTACATGTACCCACAACACAATCTATGTTTTGAGTAAAATGTTAAAAATAAAAATTAGAAAAAAAATTTACTGCTGAAAAAAAAAATCGCTGTACATTGCATGGGCAAGTTTTTGTAATGTTGTGATTGTGCAGTTCTGTTTTTTTTTTTTTTTTGTTTTTTTTTTGAAACACTGTTAGAACATGAACAGCTTGTGTGGTGTTAAAACAGCTGACATTTACCAATGCTTTTATTAGCTCGCCTGCACGAAGTGCATACAGCTATTGTAGTCACCTCTGTCGTGCGCGTTTACGTTTACGTTTACGTGTGCGTCCGCGTCACACTTTCGGTTAAAGTTTTTTAAAAGTCTATATCTCTTGACCATGTTGATGGATCAAGTTGATACTTTGCATGTTGCTAGATATTGGTCTGAAGTTTTACGCAGTACCATCATGACCCACCCTGGGTGACCTTGAGGTCAAGGTCACAGACTTAGAAATTTTGTGTTTAAGTTTTTGGTTAAAGTTTTTTAAAAGTCTATATCTCTTGACCATGTTGATGGATCAAGTTGATACTTTGCATGTTGCTAGATATTGGTCTGAAGTTTTACGCAGTACCATCATGACCCACCCTGGGTGACCTTGAGGTCAAGGTCACAGACTTAGAAATTTTGTGTTTAAGTTTTTGGTTAAAGTTTTTTAAAAGTCTATATCTCTTGACCATGTTGATGGATCAAGTTGATACTTTGCATGTTGCTAGATATTGGTCTGAAGTTTTACGCAGTACCATCATGACCCACCCTGGGTGACCTTGAGGTCAAGGTCACAGACTTAGAAATTTTGTGTTTAAGTTTTTGGTTAAAGTTTTTTAAAAGTCTATATCTCTTGACCATGTTGATGGATCAAGTTGATACTTTGCATGTTGCTAGATATTGGTCTGAAGTTTTACGCAGTACCATCATGACCCACCCTGGGTGACCTTGAGGTCAAGGTCACAGACTTAGAAATTTTGTGTTTAAGTTTTTGGTTAATGTTTTTGTAAGTCTATATCTCTTGACCATATTGATGGATTGAGTTGATACTTTGCATGTTGCTAGATATCGGTCTGAAGTTTTACGCAGTACCATCATGACCCACCCTGGGTGACCTTGAGGTCAAGGTCACGGACTTAGAGAAATTTTGTGTTTAAGTTTTTGGTTAATGTTTTTGTAAGTCTATATCTCTTGACCGTATTGATGGATTGAGTTGATACTTTGCATGTTGCTAGATATTGGTCTGAAGTTTTACGCAGTACCATCATGACCCACCCTGGGTGACCTTGAGGTCAAGGTCACGGACTTAGAAATTTTGTGTTTAAGTTTTTGGTTAATGTGTTTGTAAGTCTATATCTCTTGACCATATTGATGGATTGAGATGATACTTTGCATGTTGCTAGATATTGGTCTGAAGTTTTACGCAGTACCACCATGACCCACCTGAGTGACCTTGAGGTCAAGGTCATGGGTCATAGATTTTAACAGATGTAGTGGCAAAGCACAAGTCAGGCGAGCTATGCTGTCCTGCGACAGCTCTTATTAACAGATTAGGTGTCAGAAAGACTCCTTTATAATCAAAAGTTAGTGATGATTGATTATGGATGTATGGAAAAAAGGAAGGAAAACTACTTGTTACTGGTCTTTGGTAGATGAACAAAGAAAATACCATTCTACAAGCTTAATGCATAAGTGTGGTGTTCCATGCCTGACCCACAATGTCTGCAATTAAGTCCTAGATTGAGTATACAAGCTAGCTCTGTATACATTACTGCTTTAAAGTAGATCTGTCATTCTAAAACTACACTCCCCCATGTTTGTAGGCAAAGTGCTATATACAAAGCAGATTTCTAATATGTACTTTATAAGGGTACTGTCTTTCATTTGGTATTTGAGATTCAATGTCAGGGGTTGGCGTGTGTGGGGTCGTTTGGGACGGGGTAGGGAGGGGGATGGGTGGCTACCAGCTGGGGGTATATGTGCATCTCAAGACACTTTCTCTAGTTTTTGCTCCAAAACATAGATTATGGGTACTCGTTAAACTTCTAACATGTACCCACAATCAATGTTTTGAACAAAAATATTAAAAATATCAAAATTTATCTTAAGAAATTTTCACTTTTTGCAAGCTAAAAAATCTCTTTATATTGGTTGCATGGACAAGCTTTTGTAATGATAAAAGTATGATCCCAATTTCAGTTACCAGGTTGTGATGTAGCAGAACCACCAGACTTTGAAGAGTTTGTGACCCAGAACCAGACCCTAGTGGACAGGGACCCGTACCGGGACCGGCTTTTGTACCCTGACGATGATGACATAGAGGTTTTGTCACTACCAAAGAGATGCCGCACAGTGTCACATATAGTACCAGAGATTGGGTATGCCCTATATAGTCAAAAGAAATTCCAACTATACATTTATTGTTATATTATTTTCTGAAAAATTTAAAATAGTTTGATAATTATTGATCATAAATACATGTATGTGACATGCTTTTACATTAAATAGTGAAAAGTTGACTAAGCTTTCCACGGTAAGGTGTTTGCATTAAAGTTGATAACCCAGTTTATGAAAAATCATTTGTGTATTTTGTCACAACTTGTGAGTCATGATATACAGGAATAAAATTTTTCATTAATTTCTGAAGAATTTTGAAGTGATTCGAAATGGACCCTGTTCTGGTTGTCTCATGTTATTTTTATCTTGCCATTATGTCAATTACATCACGCTAACATGTCCATACAATATGTACCCCTTTTACACCCCACTTTAGTAAAACTGGGGTTTTCAAAGGTTGACCTATTTCTCTTATTTTTGATCCAAAACATAGATTGTGGGTACTCATTATAACCGCCTCAGCGAGGCGGTTATAACGAGTACCCACAATCTATGTTTTGAGCAAAATTGAGAAAAATATCAAATGTTTTTCAGTAAAAGTTTTCATTTTTTGAAGGTGCAAAAATTCCTGTATATTCCCTATGTTTTCGTAACAATGTTTATTTCCAGTGGTGATGTTGACCCCCATGTGTTTGACTGTGTGAGGAGGTACACAGCTGACTATACTATCGTCAGCAGAAGGTACAAGAAAATTTTCTTCATCTTGATCTAAGGATTCTCACTTTTATACTGACGTCAACAAAAAACGCCTCAGTCAACTTTGACACGTCATAATGCCAAGATTAACAACTTAAATTATTTTTAGATATTAGTCATATCTTTCACTAACCTTTTACGCATTCGGAAATGCTGAAATGGAATTATTCAGACAACTGCTTGAAAAATGACATGCTGTTGAATACGCACACCCCTCGCAAAATCCCTATCCTGTTCATAAACCGGTCTATCTGGCATCGCTTCTTTCGATTACTGGAAGTCTCCGTTGCAATACCAACACATATGCCATAGAGTGGAATATCCACACGAGACCATATGTTGTTGAAACACATTTTTTGAAAACCGAATTTCGTTCTCTTGGGTTATTGACGTCACTGCAGTTAATAAATGGTAATCTCCGTCAAAATGGTCAAAAAGTTTTCAAAGGCTATCATGGCATGGCTATCTGACAAAGAAAAGTTTCTTTTGTTATTTCTCCAGCGTTTCAGCGTGAAACGAACGTCCTTACGGATAACGTGTATTTGACGTCTAGTGAAATAAGCGTCAGAATACCATTGCTCCATTCTTGGCTATTCATTTGAAATAATGCGATTACGTTATGAAAATTAACTCAAGTCGTGCATCCGAATATAACGACATTGTTTCTGAAATGTTTCATCATAAGAATTCGTAAGAATAAGAGACGTCGACGTCAAAAAGATTTTGCTACAGAAGCGTCGGCGAATGAGGTACGGTAACAAAAATCGATAGAGGGAATTTTATACCAAAGCGAAGGATGGTCCCGGACTTTGGAGTCATTTCGAACGCCAGAAACCGAACAGGATTATTTTTTCGTTTCGACGGTTTCTTTTCTTGTGAAAAGTCCCTACGTTATTTTCAATATTTCAACTTCACGTAGTCCGGTAATGTTACGTATCAAAATTTTGATGTTCTTAAGTTTGCAAATCGACTTGGCAAGGCTTTCAAGCATTTTCACGTCAAAAACGTCTGTATAGTGACGTCAGGATGCATTTTTAAAAATGGTGCACCCACGCAAGTTTTGAGAAAACTGCGCATCTTAACCAAATTCGATTTATGCTATACCATGAGATGGAACGAAAAAATAAGATAAATGCAAAATTTGTTTATATTGTATATTTATTGACCAAGTTATGCAACATTTTCGATGAGGCGTTTTTTATTGACGTCAGTATATGTAGCCACACTTTCTGTTCATATGTGGTTGGACTTTTGAATTACTGATACTTTGACTGTTGTGTTCTATTAATGTTAAATGAAATGGAAATCGGTAATCATTTGAGCCTTGTCACGAGAAAACCAACAATGTTGATTTCAAAACAACCAAGCTGTACCAGCACAGAAGATGGCTAGAGGTGGGAAATTTAAGATTTAGGAAGAACAAGAAGAGGAATTGTACTGTCGTGTAGCAAAAATAAAGGTGCTGATCAGCTTCGCAGTTACATACTGCGAAGCTGATCTGCGCCTTTGTTTTCGCATAAGAGAAATGTTGGTTTTCTCATGACCATTCTCATTTAGTGGGAATGTCTGATGAACTATCATTCATATATTGAATCAAAGCTGTGACTGGTTGACATATGCACAAACAGTATGCATACATATTAGCGTGTAAACTTATCAGAAAATGTCATAATTTGTAGGTACCAACAGTATGTATCTGGCAGTGGAAAGAATCTACCGGACAGAGAATGTATGGTACAGCAAGACTACGAGGTGGACATTGAAGATGCTTATGAACCAGACAAGGTAACTGAAACAAAATACTTTTGTAAAACTATTTATAGCAGGGAACACTTTGAGCCTGTGCGTGAGAAAACCAACAATTTGGGTTCTGACCAGGTCTGACACCAACCAGGCTGTACAGTCACAGGAGATGGTGAGAGAATGGAAACTTTGGATTTAGAAAGTAGAGGAATTGTACTATCCGTGTAGCGAAAACAAAGGCGCTGATCAGCTTCGCAGTTACTGCGAAGCTGATCTGCGTCTTTGTTTTCGCCTATGCACATTGTTGGTGTTCCCATGCGAAGGCTCACTTTATTTTTTGGCAGTTTCCTGCAAACCTGAAAATCTGTAACAGTAAGGGAGTTTGATGGCCTGATGGTAGAGCATTGGACTCCAAATCCAGAGGTCCCGGGTTCGATCCCCTCGGGGGGCACTGTGTTTTGTCTTTCAGCAAGACACGTTAACTCACCATAGTACTGGTCTATACCCAGGAACCGGTGGCTCCATCCCGACATGGCTGAAAATGTGTTGACTGGGATGTTAAACGTTTATGCAAACAAGCTAAAAATTAGCAAATTGTATAGGTAAACAAACTGTTCATATTGATCAAAAACCAAAATTTTTGATATGCAAAAACACAGGCGCAGGTCATCAGAAGCTGATCAGCGACTTTGTTGTGGCCACACGGATAGTACAATTCCTCTTCTTTCTAAATCTAAAATTTCCATCCTTTAAACATCTATGCTTGTACAGCTCGGTTTGTGTCTGACCTGTTTGGAAACTACCTTGTCAGCTCATATTTTTCCTGATTATGTGATATAGTAAAGTGCTAAGATAAACAATGTTGAAATATTTATTAAAGTTGGCAAGTGTATTTATAAAAGGTTACAGTGGGAAAAAATTGGTTCTCAGTGGTTTGAGGCACCAGAAACTGTAGATAAACAGGAGAATTAAATCATATATTGGTTTGCCTGCTTCTTATTCCAGGTCAGCTTAACCTTCTACAAGTATTTCAAAAACACATTACAAAAACTTGCCCATGCAATAAATAGCGATATTTTGAGCTTTAAAAATTGAAAATTTTCAGCTGAACAATTTTGATGTTTTTCTTATTATTGCTCAAAACATAGATTGTGGGTACACGGTAGAACCGCCTCACCAGTAAACTATTCAGATTTGGGTGGTTCTAACGAGTACCCACAATCTATGGAGAAAAAATAAGAAAAGTAAGAAAAATAGGAATACCTCTGCATACCCCATTAAATTATATAAAAGTGGGGTATGAGGGGATATTCATTGCGCGGACATGTTTTCCTGATGCACATTTTTTATCACTGAATTAAAATTATGCCATTTAATCATGAGCCTTGATTAGCTGTCCAATTCTTCTAGGACCCTGGTAGCAAGCGTCAGTCCCTCCACATGAGTGAGACCCCCAGAGGGAGCTGGGCCAGTAGTATATTTGACCTGAAACAGTCTCAGGCCGACGCCCAACTACCAAACCTTTTTGACCGAGTGTCACAGGAAGATATAGACAGAAACAATGAGATACAGCGGCAACAACACAGACAGGATACCATGTTTGCTCTCTATCCCCCACAAGACGAGGTATTTATCAATAGGAATCATAGAATATAAAGAAAGATGAGCCCCTTCATAAGGCCTATAAAAGGTTGCTGGTTTCCGGTTTCCTGACCGTGTCTAATTTTTACTCGCAACTTCTTTTTACAACTTTCAGGGAATTCCAAGTGGTTTTCCGTGTCAGTCATTTTGTTTTCCTACCTCCACCATTTTGAAATGAGCCTGTGCTTGAGAAAACCAACAATTTGGGTTTAGACCATTTCTAATACAAACCAGGCTGTACAGTCACAGAAGATGGTTAGAGGCTGAAAATTTTGGATTTAGAAAGTAGAGTAATTGTACTATCCGTGTAGCGAAAACAAAGGTGCTATTCAGCTTCGCAGTTACTGCAAGTAACTGCGAAGCTGATCTGCGCCTTTCGTTTTCCCCTATGCAGATTGTTTGGTTTTCCCATGCGGCGGCTCAATATCAAAATAAAAATGCTTTTTCTACCTACCGACCTAATTTTAAGATAACATGTTACCGGAAACAAACATTTTTTTAGGCCTCAGCGAGCCTCCTTCTTTCCATAATGCCTGGTCTCTGACAATATCTGACAACAGGCAAGGCATAAAGTGCGATTTGCAATTTCACATATTTCAGATTTTATTTAGAAAATATTTCAAAGTGCTTTTGACAGTTTAAATGGCTCACATTTGTCCACTTTAGTTCGGCCATTAATTTATGGTTAGTGAAAAAAAAATGAATGGGTATTGGTGTTTATTGATGCATTGTTAGCTTGAGATTATGTCACATGTGTACAGATTAGAAACACTGCTTTACATTTTAGGAGGAGCAGATTGAAAAAAGACCTTTCACCAAAGCCCCAACAGAACATTTTGGTCACAGGATACTCATTAAATGTTTACAACTCAAGTAAGAATCTATTGATGTAATGTTTTATTTGAGCCGCATCGTGAGAAAACCGGATTTTTGCCTATGCGAAAACAAAGGCGCAGATCAGCTTCGCGGTAACCGCGAAGCTGATCAGCGCCTTTGTTTTCACTACACGGATAGTACAATTCCTCTTCTACTTAAATCCGAAATTTCAAGCTTCTAGCCTGCTTCTGAGACTGTACAGGCCGGTTTGTGTCGGATCTGGTCGGAAATCCCGAAGACCGGTTTTCTCGCGTCGCGGCTCATTTAACACTGCTTTATCCTAAACATTTTCACTTGAACTTGGATTCCATTCAGTAGAATTCACAGGCACTTTAGCTATGATTATGTTTTCAGTTCAGGAAAATATTTTAATATAAGAATGCATTATTTGAAAATTTTCTTCTTAGTTTTCTGTGATTTGTAGTTACTGTTATATGAGCTGCGGCATGAGAAAACCAGATTTTTGCATATGCGAAAACAAAAATGCAGATCAGCTATGCCAAAAAGCACTGCTGGTCAGCGCCTTTGTTTTTCGCTACACGGATAGTACAATGCCTATTCTTCCTAAATCCAAAATTTCCAGCGTCTAGCCATCTTCTGTAGCTGTACAAGCCGGTTTGTGTCGGGTCTGGTCGGAAACCATGAAGACTGGTTTTCTCGCGTGGCGGCTCATATCTGTCCATATTTTGAGATATCCTTTAATGGTATTGCCCATTTCTTTGCAGGTTAGAGTTAGAAGTTGAACCAATATTTGCCTCAATGGCTCTGTATGATGCTAAAGAAAGGAAAAAGGTATATACTTATGCTTTTGAGTTGCGATGTGTGAAAACCAGGTATACTGGGTTTCTGACCTGGTCCCGAAGTTTTAAAACTTTTTTCATGCTCAGCTCAGCTGAGCGTTAAATTTAATGTGCTCATGTTTTCAATTTTATTGCATGTTTTCTTTTTTGTTGTTATTTGAAAATTATATCATATGAGGAGACTTAACACAGACAATAAAACTGCAAAAGTTGAAGTTGTCAACTTAATTAAAGAGAATCTAAGAGATGCAGGCATGTCTTAATGCTTTAACTCTTTTATATTTATGTGACAGCTCAGAATGAGTCGATAATACGCAGAAAAAAACAACAGCAAAATAACAATAATATTTTTTTTTCTATATATTTAGCTATCCAGCTGTTCATAGCTAATGTTTCACTTTCTGTGATAACCAGCTATTAAAATTGAGCCTGTGCATGAGAAAACCAACAATTTGGGTTCTGACCAGGTCTGACTTAAACTGCGCTGTACAATCACAGAAGAAGGTTAGAAGCTTGAAATTTCGGGTTTAGGAAGAAGAGGAATTGTACTATCCGTATAGCCAAAACAAAGGCGCTGATCAGCTTCGCAGTTACTGCGAAACTGATCGGCATCTTTGTTTTCGCATATGCAGATTGTTGGTTTTCTTATGCGGCGGCTCATAAGTATTTTGACTTTGAGTTTAAAAAATGAAGCATTTCTTCCACCGCTGTGTCTGGTGTGGGTTCGAGCCCTGCACTGGCCACATGTAAGACAAGCCAACTCCTGCTTGCGGATGTGCCAGGTGGTTTTTCTTGGGGTCCTCCCGTTTTCGCCCACCTACTGATTGGCCCGTCTCATATGAGCTGAAATAATCTTGAAAGGGACATAAAACTGAATTAAAAAAAAATGAATAAATATATGTGTTTCTTCCAGATATCTGAGAATTTCTACTTTGACCTGAACTCGGAGTCAATGAAGAACATGATCAGCCTACACATACCGTATGAAGACACGTCAACTATCAGCAAGGCGGGGATATTCAGTATCACATACCCCTCACCTGATGTATTTCTTGTCATAAAGGTTGGTATAATTATACCCCCCGCAAAACGAAGTTTTAGGGGGGTATACTGTTTTCAGCCTGTCAGACATTCCGTGACTCCGTCATTCCGTCATTCCGTCAACATTTGGACATCTTTGCTGAATAACTTGAGTAGCTTTTGCCTGATTTGTTTCAAATTTTCACCACACTTGCGCCATCAGACAATACATGTGTGGTATGAATTTAGGGACCAAAGGGTCAGTATTGCAAGAGTTATGGGACTTTTTAAGTCTTCCTATAACATGTTTGCCATAGTACTGAAAGTACATAATACTTTGTGAAATCAACTCCTCTTACAGCTTTCAATGTTTCCTTTTAATATTTTGCTGATATGTTTCAGATATATTGCAGATGTGCATGAACAATTGTCATGCTGAAAAAATCATTTTTGACAAATTTACAGCATTTTTAACTTAGCAAATTTTCTATAATTGCTTACATGTATATTCAATAATGGTTGGTAGTGCATACTTTGTGAAATCAACTCCTCCTAGGGCTTTCAGTGTTTCTTTTCAGTACTTTGCAGACATGTTACAGACATATTGAAGATGTGCATGAAGAATTATAATGCTGAAAAAATAATTTTTGACAAATTTACAGCATTTTTTAACTTTGCCATTTTTCGACTATTGCTTACATACATACTTTGTGAAATCAACTCTTCCTAGGGCTTTCAGTATTTCTTTTCAGTACTTTGCAGACATGTTACAGACATATTGAAGATGTGCATGAAGAATTATAATGCTGAAAAAATAATTTTTGACAAATTTACAGCATTTTTTAACTTTGCCATTTTTCGACTATTGCTTACATACTTTGTGAAATCAACTCCTCCTAGGGCTTTCAGTATTTCTTTTCAGTACTTTGCAGACATGTTACAGACATATTGAATACGTGCATGAAGAATTATAATGCTGAAAAAATAGTTTTTGACAAATTTACAGCATTTTTTAACTTAGCCATTTTTCGACTATTGCTTACATACAATAATGGTTGGAAGTGCATACTTTGTGAAATCAACTCCTCCTAGGGCTTTCATTGTTTCTTTTTAATTCTTTGCAGATTTGTTCCAGATATGTTGAAGATGAGCATGAAGAATTTTTATGCTGAAAATTTTAGTTTTGACAAATTTACAGCTTTTTAAACTTAGCCAATTTTGACCATTTCTGCTTATATTCAATTATGGTTGATAGTACATACTTTGTGAAATCCAACTCCTCCTGGGGCTTTCAGTAATTCTTTTCAATACTTTGCAGACATGTTACAGACATATTGAAGATGTGCATAAAGAATTTTTATTGGTGAAAAAATAATTTTTCACAAATTTACAGCATTTTTCAACTTAGACATTTTTCAACCATTGCTAATATACAATACGGCTGGTAGAGCATACTTTATGAAATCAAGTCCTCCTAGTACTTTCATAGTTTCATTTGAATTCTTTGCACACTTGTTCCAGATATATTTCAGATGTGCATGAATAATTCTTATGCTGAATATTTTATTTTTGACAAATTTACAGCTTTTTTTTAGCATAGCTAATTTTTGACCATTTCTCATGATAAATAATGATCAACAGTGTACAGTGAAATCAACAATAATTGTACTCCCTGAGCTTTCAGTATATTATTTAATACCTTACAGACATGAGTCAGACATACGGAGGATTTTCATGAAGGATTATAATGCTGAAAAGATATTTTTGACAAATGTTTTGTATGTTTGACTTAAAGGAAGTTATTGGCCTTAGATAATTTTGCGGGGGGTATACTGAAAGCCTTGCTTGCAGCCAATTTCTAGTTACCCCATTTGTGACAAATTGAGTTATCTATCTTTATCATTTGGATGAGTCAACTTTCATTTTTAGGGGCATCAGGATTTATTTTAAATTTTATACCAATTTTCAATGAAAAACTTTTAAACAGAATAGCTGATACCACCCCAAATTGAATATTGTTATCCCCATTCTAAATGTACTTTTCAACTATAAACATTGAAAATGCATTGTTTTTCACGAAACATGAGCGTCATGAGGGATATATAACTAGACGCTTACCAATCACGAGTGACGTTCCTGATGATGTTGGGTTTCTGATGGTATATCACAGAATATACTGTTGCAGAGTTTTGACGCGTTACATTATCAAGTGCATTAGAATAGTAAAAAACTTGACTTGGATGACACCACAGGCAGTACTATTGGGCCACAACGCGAGAAAATGTACCTTTGGACAATATTTTGTCTATTAGAAAATCAATTTTACGTTGAAAGTATATTGTTTCTTGTGTCCAATAGTCTTTATTTGACCGGATTAATTTAATTACTTTTTGAGTTATGACATGTTTAATGCATGAACCCTAGAAACGTCATTGTTCTGAAAAATGACGTCAAAGTTGCGTATTGCAATTCTACACGTCAGGGGTTCCTACAAAACTAAAGTATTCGCTGAAAATTGTTGATATATTGGCCAGGAACTATTGTTTAGATGGAAAAATATTATCATTACAGGAATCTGTCGAAATTATTTTGTCTATTATTGTGACCATGTGGTTGCTATGGTTACCATTTGACGACTCATATAGGAAAATTACGTAAATTTTAGGCTAAAACAAGGGCAGATAACTCCAAATATTGAGAATGAATATGTTTTAAAACTCATTTATTTTGTAGTCCAGTGTTCTAAGATTACAAATACATTTTTCTTTCTAAAACATAAATTTCATGATTTTCCCGCATTTTTGCAATTTTCTAATAGTAACGTCAGAATGTCCGAAGGTACATTTTGTCACGTTGAGGTTCATATGATTTACACTGTGATAAACATTTTTTTTTTCAGTTGGAAAAAGTGTTACAACAAGGTGACATAGGAGAATGTGCTGACCCTTATATCAAAGAGGAAAAGGTATTAAAACATTTTTAATGCTTATAGAAGAAAATGTTTTTCAGGAAGAAAATGTTAAAATTGTATGCTTCATACAGGAAAAACAAACAAAAATCATGGAATTTGCTTGAAATTTATTTGGTCTTATTCAGAAATAAATGAGAGATGCATGCTTTGACAATTTGTTTGAGCTAGAAACTTCCTTTGATCATGAACATTTGAAGTCTATGAGCAGTTCATGTATGTTGTAAAAAGGTTTTATATGAACTGGTTCAGGCTGTTTGTGTCTTATATGGTTAGCCATTTTCCTTGTAAACAAAGATCTGTAAGTTTGTTCTAAAGACTCTCCAGACTTTCAGGCAATACACCACAACCTCTTTATAACACTATTGTTGGGGTCTGAGCCAATTTTCTTATAAGCTATTCAATCTATAACAAGAGAAACATGTATGGATATATAGCAAAAATAGCCAAAAATGACCATTTTGAACCTGTGAATGGTCTGTGTTATATCCAAAACCATGCTGTAGTGAACCATGTTATAAAGAGGTCCAGGTGTACTACATTCAAGGACCAAAAGTATTTCCACAACGTCGGGAACTCCATAGACTTACATGTATTTTCATGTTTGCAAGAAAAAATATCCCGGTCTTCTGGTCAGCACATTTGCATGATTTTGGTGTCATTTGATGGTTAAATAAATAAAGCTATAAACAAAGGTGATTTGGTGAAGTTTCAACGTTGCATTTTCTATATACAACAGTTTCAAAGTTTCGGAAATTTTGAAAAAGTCACTTTCCCATTGCCGTCAATGGTGATGTTGCCCAAAAAATGTCAAAATGAATGCCATGTGTTGTTTAGAAATTGGTAGCTTTAAAATGCATGCACAGAATTGTTTGAAAATATCTTGTTAATTGCTTTATTCATTTACCTTTCAAATGACACAAAAATTATGAAAATATGTTGACCAAGAGAGACAGGATAATTTTCCTTGTAAACATGAAAATACATGTAAGTCTATGGAGTTTCTGATGTTGTGGAAATACTTTTGGTCCTTGACTGTATATACATAGAACCTGTCTATACATGACCTCAACTACTGGTTGCTTAAAAACCCCTGTTCAAATAGGCTCTGTTTTTTTATCAGAATAAAGAGGACAAGTACCGTGGCAATGCCATACAGTTCTGTGAGAGACTGGGAAAGTACAGGATGCCTTTTGCCTGGACTGCCATCTACCTGATGAATATAGTCACAGGAGCTAATTATGAGAGAGAAACATCGGTTGAGTCACTGAAGTCGGAGTCAGAGATGACTAGAGCTGCCAGTCTGGGTAAACATATCATCAAATAAATTGTGATGCATGTCCATATGTAAATATTTGAAACGTTATAAAGTACATTTATATATTGGTGAATGTTTAATGGAAACTACTGTCAGTTCAGTAACATTTGTTGTTTTGGGAATTCAAAAGTTCTTGCATATAAAGAATTACGATAAGCTTTATAGAATGCATGTATAGTCACTGGCAAATTAGAAAAAAACAATGAAAGGTACAATATGTAATGTTCATGTAGAATACCCAGGAAAGAAACGTTAGAAAGATTCACAGCCATATGTATTATAATGTTCAAGTTGAAGAACTTGTGTCTGTTGACAGACAGGAGAAGTGGCTTTCCCACCGGCCAGTATGACAGCTTCAGGAAGAGACCTAAAGACGACCTGTTGGCGGGTCGGAGTTACTCTACGGACAGGGGGAGGGTGGGGTATGAGAAGAGGCGAAGCTGGAGCCCAGACGACTATGGGAGCAGTCTCAGCAACTTTAGACCTGTTACATTGACGGTGTCCAGCTTCTTCAAACAGGTAATACTTTCTTGCGGATCTTTCAATTTCCAAATTATTCGCAAGTTTTTGAATTCACTAGGGACTGCTAATGCAGTCTATTATGATGATAGAAAATATTTGTTAGCAAAATCTTTAAATTTATTAAATTTTAAGTTGTTGCAAACATTTCCAAACTAACAATTTATAATGTTTGGAGAATCTGCTAAATTGTGCCTGAAATATTCCTTAACTCATCTAACCCGGGCATCCTTTTTATGGGACATAGGCAAACAGAATAGCCCCAGATGTGACGCCGCAGAATGCGGCGTCCCATCTTGGGCTATTCTGTTTGCTTAGAGAATTTTCATCGGAAAATTGAATAAAATTTAAAAATCATTCCTGACGCACCTAAAAATGAAAGTGGACTCACCCAAATGATAATGATGGGAAAATCCATTCGTCAAATATGGGTTAACATATTCCTATATGGCACCATCAATTTCTCTGATGTCTTTTCAATTTATACATTTTACAGGAACCGGTGTATGTCACAAGATTATGATAGACTTTTCTGTTAACATATCGCACTATTTACTCAATCATTTAGCCATAAACTTCAATATTTTTCTTACCTGAATCTACTTAAATTTGTCCGATGCATATAGTAACTAACTGAAGTTTAAAATAGGAACTATATACGATCATTTGACATTGTCTAATTCTTAATCAAGAAACTCATTTCACTATTATTGACCAAGTCTTCTTACATGTACCTCATTTCTTCACTTGCTAAGTAGCATTAATACTATTTTTAGAACAATACGATCACATGACCAACTTTACTTCATGGAATGAAATCTGTATTGCAAACCATCCTGAAGAAGGTCTTTGAAAGACCAAAATGCGTCGATCTCATTAAACAAACAGTTAAATGTACCGTTGTTGGTTGTTTGTTCTGTTTTATACCCTTAATAAATGATTTTACAGGAAGGTGACAAGTTAAGTGATGAAGACCTCTACAAGTACCTGATAGACATCAAGAGACCTTCCAACGTCTTGAAACGTGTGAAATGTATCCCCGGGACCCTGAAGCTTGACATCTCCCCCTGCCCCGAGGAGCCCCGACAGGTCCTGACTGCGGATCTGTGGAAGGTGGAGCCGTACCCGGAGGATAAATATAAACCAATCAAAGAAATACTGGAGTTTCCCACACATGAGGTTTTCTCCATGGCAACCACTTACAGGTAATGTACATGAAATTGTGCCGATTTCAAACAACTTTAGCGCATGAGCAGGCTATTTTAGAGTAAATTAAATCCTTAGTTAACATAGACTATTGCCTGAAAAATTGTGCTTCTAGTATGATTAATTCACCTTCTTCAAATCACACTTTTTACGAGGGATTTTTTATTTGTGATATTTTTTGTGCACTTAAAAATTTAATGACGTTATAACAGCCATACTATGCTTTGAAAAAGGCGACTCATAAATTAACTTGTATAAGCCTGTTGTCCTTTTTGTGGGACATAGGCAAACAGTATAGCCTCAGATGTGACGCCAGAGAAAGCGGTGTCCCATCTTGGGCTTTTCTGTTTGTTTAGTGGAATTTCATTAAAAATAGAATAAGAATACAAAAACACTCCTGATGCCCCTAAAAATGACAGTGGACTCACCCAAATGATAATGATAGGCAAGTTCATTCGTCATAAATGGGTTAAAGTTCAGTCATTATTATTGGGCAGTAAACTCATCTTGCTCACTCTGTTCTGGCCCTGACCTGAGGTTATAAAACTTTTTTCATTCTCAGCTCAGCTGAGACTAAAATTTATCCTGTCCATAAATGTTAAAATGCCAACAATTGTAGGCATTTTGACATTTATTAGCAGGATAAATTACAGGCTTTGGTGATCTAAACCTGAAGTTTCAATTTATTTTGACTATTTCAGTATTTATGAGCAGTTTAAATTTTATGCTCAACTGAGTTGAGCATGAAATAAGTTTTATAACCTCAGGACCTGTTCTGTTTCAGGAATCTGCTGTATGTGTATCCAAAGTTTCTGAACTTTGCCAACAGACAGGGATCAGCCAGAAATCTTGCTGTGAAAATACAAGTCATGGGAGGTGAAGATGAAATGGCTGCATTACCTGTAAGCTGTACATGATCTGCTTGAGAAAGAATGTTGAAACTTATATGCGCAACAATGCTGAATTTCTTATTTATAACAGTTTGTATGTAGGCTTAACATCCCAGTCAACAATTTTAGTCATAGGAAGGAGCCATTGCTTCCTTGGTACTCAATGGAGTCAATGTGCCTTGCTGAAGGAATGCATAACAGTTGTGAAAACCAACATTTTGCATATGCAAAAGCAAAGGCGCAGACTAGCTTCGCAGTTACCCTGAAGCTGATCAGGGCCTTTGTTTTCTCTACATGGATAGTACTATCCCTCTTCTTCTTAAATCCGTAATTTCAAGCTTCTAGCCTGCTTCCGTGACTGTACAGGCCAGTTTGTGTTGGACCTGTTCGGAAACCACTATATTGGTTTTCTCATGCGAACTCTCATATGTAACAGTGTTGGTGCAAAACAATGTTGAAATTTTTTATCTGTAGCAATTTTGAAATTTTCATTTGAAACAGCATTGAAATTTTCAAGTGTGACAATGTTTTATGTTGTCAAATATCATATGAGCCGCCTCGTGGGAAAACCAACAATCTGCGAAGCTGATCAGCGCCTTTGTTTTCGCTACTCGGATCGTACAATTCCTCTTCTACTTAAATCCGAAATTTCAAGCTTCTAGCTCTTTCCTGTGCTTGTACAGGCCGGTTTGTGTCGGACCTGTCCGGAAACCACATTGTTGGTTTTCCCACGAGGTGGCTCATATTGTGATTAAGGTATACTAGTGGTTAGTGCCTCAGACTTTAGATCAACAGGTCCGAGGTTCAAACCCCTTTGGGGACATGTACCCTTGAGCAAGGAAGGAGGTTCGAACACCTTTAGGGACGCGTTGTGTCCTTAAACAAGGCATGGGCTTTGAACCCCTTTGGGGACATCATGTCCTTGAGCAAGGCACATCAACTCTCCATAGAACTGATCAAAACCCAGTAAGTGGTGCCTCCTTGCTGAATAAATGTTCACTGGGACATTAAACCATAAAACAGAAATCATCGTTGATTATTCAGATACCAAAAAAGGATATCGTATGTACTCAATGCAAATGTGTTGTGATGTCTTACAGGTGATCATGGGAATGTCATGTTGTCCTTAGCTGTCACAAGAAGGCTGCACTGCCATCACATACCATAACAAATCTCCGGACTACTATGAAGAAATAGAGGTCCGACGCCCAACCAATTTCACAGAATCTTACTATCTCACAGTATCATACTATCTATAATATTTTACAGGTGATTATGGGAAAGTCAAGTTGTCCTGAACTGTCACGAGAAGCCTATACTGCCGTCACATACCATAACAAATCTCCCGACTACTACGAAGAAATAAAGGTCCGGCTCCCAGCACACCTGACCGAGTCTCACCACCTACTGTTTACATTCTACCACATCAGTTGTCAGTCTAAGAAAGGGGAACCGGGGCCCACGGAAACTCCTGTTGGATTTACGGTATGTATAGCGGGGTTTTAAAAATATGAACTCTCAATTTATTGTTACATACACCTGTATTCCATAAAAAGAGGGTAAAATGATGAAGATTTGAAGATTTTATTTATCGACTAAAACTCCAACTGGAGTATAAGTCAAACCTTAACAACGCAAAAACAAAACACATACAAAACTGCGGAAAGTTGCAAACTTTGGCATAGTAGCAATAAAGTCTATAGCGGAAAGTTACAGACTATGCATGATCAGGATCACAGTAATAACTGAGAGCTGTGGCTGCTGCAGCAGGCATTCCAAAATATAAGTCACCACAGCAATCCAGATCCTATGGCCATAGATAATACCAATGTATACAACCAAAAAATCAATAAAAATCAATGTCAATTAGAAATGTCACTTGTACCGGATATAATGTGCCACTGTTGAAAATTAATTAGTGAATCAGTCTTCATCAGCACTAAATTGCTGGATAGAATTGCAGACCTTGGCACTGTGACCATAAAATCTGTACTTCCCCCTCAAACAACAAATAAATGAGCTACCTTGTGGGAAAACCAACAATGTGGTTTCCGAACCAGTTTGACACAAACCGAGTTGTACTAGCACAGAAGGTGGCTAGAGGCTGGAAATTTCGGATTTAGGAAGAAGAGGAAGTGTACTATCTGTGTAGCGAAAACAAAGACGCTGACCGGCTACCGCAAAGCTGATCTGCGTCTTTGTTTTCGCATATGCAGATTGTTGGTTTTCTCATGAGGCGGCTCAAATTAAATGATTGAGACAACAACTACCACTATCACTTATTTGGCCGAAGTGCACCCATGCACACCGAGTGCACTCGCGCACACCAACCAACACAAACACAACATACTTTAGGAATTACTAATATAAGCTGCAACCATCGTCCCAATTCCAAGAATCTACAAATCACTGTACCTACAACTGTAGCTAATGTCTTTGTAAGTAGCACTAAGCATTAACAGTCATATAGATCTGTAGTTTTGATTCATAATCAGCTTGAAAATGTCACTTCCAAGAAGTTACATGTAGGTATACCTGATGGCGGTACCAGCTTAAAAGGCCTTCAGTGTCAGAAGTATGACTAGAATCATTGTCATTTGACTATCTCACTAATTGTCTTCAGCACAACTTTTCAATATTTTGTAACCTTTTAGAGTAACTCATTGTCACTATCATCTGGACTCATAACTGTTTGAAATTTGATGATATTGAGGCTAGTGACTATTAAAGTATATTGGCTAAAACTTCAGTCTCAAATCATTAAAATATGGGCATCCTAGCACAAAACTAAATTATTGGCATTCTAGCACTTATTGATATTCATCACCAAGCTCATTTGGAGAGCACAATTCACAAATCCTATCATGTCTACTATTTCCGCAAACTCTTCCATTTATGATTAAGAGATCTAAAACGGAAGAAAGGAAATTCAAGATCCTGTGGTAAACTGTTAAAATAGTTCTCAAACTGAAAACTCTGCTTAAAAATTCTATAATTCAAACATTTTGAATGTAAATCTATCTGTTTCAGTGGCTTCCCCTGATGAAAGATGGTAGGCTTAATGTAGGGGACTTCACTCTACCTGTCTCAGTGGAAAGACTTCCAGCTAGCTATTCAATTCTCTTCCCTGATGTAAGTAATAGAAGTTTCTTGCATACTCTATTGCTATTAGTAAGCTCAAGGACACACAGACAACATGCATGAAATTGGACTATATAAGTGCCACCTTTTACTTGAAAGTACACAGTACAATGTACTTGTCTTACGTAAAGCATGTTACACATGCGGAATGACAGTTTTGTTAATTGGTCTTGCATTGCAGTGTTGTATGGTGTAATAAGACATTCTCTATAAGATATAGAAAAAAACTGCTGATAATTTAATATTTCCTTAGCAGGTTTGATCAAGCTTTGATAGACTTTACATAATGCAATTCTTTTTCTATTTTTTGTAGATCAACACCCTGCCTGGCATGAAGTGGGTGGACAATCACAAGGGAGTCTTCAGTGTCAGTTTACAGGCAGTCTCCACTATACATACACAGGTATAAACAAACACATTCTAGCTGTAAAAGAAAAAAAAAGAAAAGAATATTATGCATTTTCATTTACACAGATAGCTCCTATGAGCTTAAAAGAATGAAAAGAATTATACAGCGTAAGGTTTTGTTCAAATATTGATATGATCACATATAACAGTAAATTCGGAAATTTTCGGGTGACTTTTATTTCGGAATTTTCTATTTCCGAGTTATTAGCGAGTTCTTGAATTCGTGAGCAAGAACTTGTACAGTCTATAAGGCTTATTTGAACTCTTTATTAGTGAGAACTTTGAATTCTCGAAGCAGTCAATTCGTGAATATTATCAAAAATTAAGTTCTAGCGAATATTTCTGAATCTACAGTATTGTATAAATAACCATGTCACATGATATTAACAGACGTATATTAACGAAGAAAAAAGCTGTGTATTAATGTGACATTTCTTGTGCGCACATGCTATTAATACACCACATTTATTTATGCTCGTTACCGAGTGCCATGCAAAGCATGTGCTAATATTTAATGAGTAACTGAAGTCTGCCCAGAACAAGCATAAGAATGAAAGCTTTTACGCATATGAAAATGGGACCAGGCTGTAAAATGTAGTGCACCATTATTTCTTTTGTTTGTGCAGAATTTATGCAATAATAGCGATCTAAAATGATTTGGTCATTCATTAACATTCGCCAGGTCCCATGGGGAGTGTTGAAAACCTCGGGCTGTGCCCTTGGTTTTCGATACTCCCCATGGGACCTAGCGAATGTTAATAAATGAAAAATCATGTTTGATCCCTATATTATTGCCTAAATACCTGTGTCACACAATATTAACAGCCATATATTAATGAAAAGAAAGCCTGGTAGTAATATAGCAATTCTTGTGCATGCATGCTGTAGATGCATGGCTTTTATATATGCTCGTTACCAGGCGCCACACAAAACACATGCTAATAATGAGTAAATGAAGTCCGCTCGGAACAAGCACAAGAATGAAAACTTTTACGCATATGAAAACGTGATGAGGCTGTAAAATAAAGTGCACCATTTTTGCAGAATTTATGCAATAGTAGCGATCAAAAATGATTTTGTCATTCAGTAACATTCGTTAGGTCCCTCGGGAAGTGTTGAAAACATTTGGCTACGCCCTAGGTTTGCAAGACTCCCCTCGGGACCTAGCGAATGTTAATGAATGAAAAATCATATTTGATCCCTATATTGATATGTTATTTTTACAGGATGAAAAACTGGACAGATTCTTGTCCCTATGTAGACTGGCACAGGAACAGAAACTACCACCGCGTAAGAGTGAGAGTCAGTTTGAAATGGAGTTGAAACACAGTCTGGTGGACCTAATGAGGGCAAAGGGAGAGAATCTGGTCCGGTTCTTGTCACTGATCCTGGATAAATTGATACAGTTGATGGTTAGGCCCCCTGTACTTGGAGGGCAACCAGGTATGTGAAGGGGGTGGGGGGTGGGGCTCAACTTCATTGTCTGTTGGACCTAATGGGGGCTAAGGGAGAGAATCTAGTCCGGTTTTTGTCACTGATCCTGGATAAATTGATACAGTTGATTGTTAGGCCCCCTGGGAGAGAACCTAGTACGATTCCTGTCACTGATTCTTGATAAATTGATACAGTTGATGGTTAGGCCTCCTGTACTGGGAGGGCAGCTAGGTAGGTGTAGGGGGTGGGGGGAGTGGGGTTAACTTAATTGTTTGTTGGACCTAAAGGGGGTTAATTTGATACAGTTGATGGTTAGGCCTCCTGTACTGGGAGGGCAGCTAGGTAGGTGTAGGGGGTGGGGGGAGTGGGGTTAACTTAATTGTTTGTTGGACCTAAAGGGGGTTAATTTGATACAGTTGATGGTTAGGCCTCCTGTACTGGGAGGGCAGCTAGGTAGGTGTAGGGGGTGGGGGGAGTGGGGTTAACTTAATTGTTTGTTGGACCTAAAGGGGGTTAAGGGAGAGAATCTAGTCCGGTTCTTGTCGTTGATTCTGTATAAATTGATACAGTATATAATATGGCAGTTAAATGAGGAATAGCAAAGACCCTAATCATTATCTGTTCTTCATTTTTGATCGAGCAACAGAATGCCAACCTGCTTATTTTAAGGGTCCAAAAAAGTCCTTTCTTAACCATGGGCGGATCCAGAGGGGAGAGGGGGGGACAGGGGGTCCAAACCCCCCTGGAATTGCCAGATTATTAGTTTTTTGCCATGTTGAAATTTTCTGTCAGACCCCTTCTGGGAATTTGGACCCCCCTGAGAAAATTTTCTGGATCCACGCTTGTTAACTCGTATAAGCATGCCGTCCATTTTGTGGGACATAGGCAAACTGTATAGCCCCAGATGTGACGCTGCAGAATGTCGCGTCCTATCTAGGGCTATTATGTTTGTGTAGAGCAATTTCATTGAACAATGGAATAATATATCAAAATCACTTTTGATGCCCCTAAAAATGACAGTGGACTCAACCAAATGATAATGACGGGCAAGTCCATTCATCATAATTATATGGGTAAATTAAACTTCTTTTCCAGTAAACACAGGTCAGCCAGCCTTTGAAGCCATGGCCCAGATTGTACAGAAGGTCCAGGATATGTTGGAGGATAAAAATGATTGTAACGGGAGAAACCAGGTCCTCTCAGCTTACATACAGTACTGTTGTACACTGCCGCACCCTGGACCAATGCATGGTATGTGGAAATGGCCATAGTTATGATATCTGTACTTCACAAAAATAGGCAGCATACTGTATCTGTAGTTCATTAAAATAGTAGATTACTGTATTTATTCTTAGTGCATAAAAAAGTGCTTAGGTTTTTCAAAATCATGGGATCACAGTTTTTTTTTGTGTTTTTTTTTTTTCAAGGTAAAATTGACAAAAATCAAGCTTCACCATATTTAGGTGTGCAAGAAAAAGAATTTTATCAATAGTGTAAGGTACAGATAAATAGAATCCATCATGGGTGGTCAGTGGAGATAGGAAAATCTCAACCCGAGGGTCCGTCCGTTCCAGTGGGAAACGAGGCTCGCCGAGTTTCCCACTGGAACGATGGACCTGAGGGTTGAGATTTTCCTTTCTCCACTGAACACCACTGATGGATTCTTTTTCTTACATACCCACTGATTAGGCCTAAATTCATTTTACCGGTAAAGTAACCTGGTACCGTGCTTTAACTCTGATGACGTAGTGCTTATTACGGATATGACGTCAAATGTAAATAAATCGTTGTCAAAGTCAAAAGAGATGCAGTTTTGATTTGTTTTTCGTTGAAAACGAGCGTGAATCAAGGTTATGCCCAATGAATTCACACCAATTTAGTCTAGTTTTGTTGAACATTATTGCTGCAAGCAGCTGCTTTGGGCTAGAAACGATCGAATTTAGTCGCGTGCTTTTCTTATCTTGTATGAGCAACCAAGCCAGCAGTGTAAGATCGATTTATCTACCACCACTGAAATACCAGAATTTTTCTATCTTTATGATAGAGGTATGTAAGAAAGACAAATCTGTCCCTTGGGTCATAGTTTGGCATCCAGAGGTTTAGCTTTATGAATCCAAATCTGTACCTTATACTCATGCAAGATTCTAATAAGGTTTTGTTTCCATCCTGCAGGTGTTAATATGATGAACCTGGGCAGTGGGTATCAGACCCTGGGTCGGCCATCGTCTCTCCCCCTCATGCAGCAGAACTATCAACGTAGCACCAGTAACCCAGACCTCACTACCCCTACCACACCAGATGCTGAAGTCGGAGGATTTTTCAGTACTTACAATTGACATTTGAGCCTTCGCATTAGAAAACCAACAGTTTTGGTTTGGAACAGGTCAGGCACAAACCAACTTGTACAGTCACAGAAGCAGGCTAGAAGCTTGAAATTTTGGATTTAAGAAGAAGAGGGATTGTGCGATCTATGTAGTGAAAACAAGGATGCCGATAGCACAGCTGATTTGTATTTTCTTATTGCATATGCAAAAAGCCAGTTTTCTTATAGCTTGTGTGGCTCATATACAGTTAAGACACTTCAATTCCTTTAATAACAGCAATATATGAGCTGCCTCGTGGGAAAACCAACAATGTGGTTTCCTAACTGGTCCGACACAAACCGACCTGTACAAGCACAGAAGCAGGCTAGAAGCTTGAAATTTTGGATTTATAAAGTAGAGGAATTGTGCTATAGCAAAAACAAAGCGCTGATCAGCTTTGCAGTTACTGCAAAGCTGATCTGTGTCTTTGTTTTCGCCTATGCAGATTGTTGGTTTTCCCATGTGACGGCTCATATATGAGTTTTCATAGATCTGTCAGATGACAGGTTATAAAGTGCTTCCCCATTTTGAAGTCTTTTCCTTGCAGTGCATTTTGTCTAAAAAATTATGCTTCCTTAGCAATGTAAAACAATAAAATGCAGTGTAAACTGACCCATTTCTCATGATCTTTGGTCTCACAGATGCTGTATTGCCGTGTAAACTGACCCATTTCTTATCATCTTTGGTTTCACAGATGCTGTATTGCCGTGTAAACTGACCCATTTCTAATCATCTTTGGTTTCACAGATGCTGTATTGCAGTGCAAACTGACACATTTCTCATCTTTGATTTCACAGATTCTGTATTGCAGTGTAAACTGACCCAGTTTATTAGAAATTATAATTTCTCATAAAATTGCTATGTCTCCTTGTATAGGTAACAGAACTGGTAGTATGAGAGCAGAGCAGTTCAGTCCAACCTTTGGTAAATCTCGTGGCAGGAAACTGGTCCATGAGGAGCTAGCACTTCAGTGGGTGGTACTGAGTGGTTCAACCAGAGAGACAGCACTAGCTAATGCCTGGTTCTTCTTTGAAATCATGGTAGGATAGTTTACTGTGTCGCATACTATACCATATTTTCTATTATTTGCCTTTTCCCTATTACCCGACCAAAAGTTCAGAGATTGACCCTGAAGGACGAAACGTCCATGGAACGAAAAGACTCGGTACATAGCCGTACCGGAACCACCGACGTGCGCGCATGCGCAAGGCGCGAAATCAGATTTCCTTTTGGTCGCGAGCAACATGGACGCTGAAATTTGACTTGAGGAAAAATATTCTTTATTTTTCCATCGTTTTGCGTCTTTTAATTACTTTTACTCGCGACCGTTTTATACCCGATCAAATGTATTTTCAATATATGAAGATGGTTTGTAGAATTTATTTCTAAAATATCGAATTGTTTGTGCTTTTCGTACTTGGCATTTTCGGCCGTTTGTGTACGAAATTTTTCATCTGAATTTACTTATTTTCTTTTCGTTCCAGGTGTTTGTATTCATATGTCATTACCTGTGAACGATTACTCTCTCTTACCAAGATTGGTCTATGGCGAAGGAAGATGTCCCTGGATTGGTCTGTGGCGAAGAACGGTGAACACAATGATGTGTAATTCGGGGACTAGAGCCTTTTGGCGTGTTACTATCAGTGACGCTCGGGCTAAGGCGCCGCAGTAAACTGGTAGTGACCTAGTCCTCGACCCCAATTGACCAGAATCGGGGAAAGTCTCGTAACAACCTTGCGCTCCGACTACGGCCAGGATCAGGGTTTGGAGACGAAAATGTGAATCCCGGGAAATAGGGATCCGGCTCTGAGTTGGATATTACGGATCGTCAAACTGGCAGACCAGAGCATTCTCTAATGTTAAACTGGCAAGCTAGGACGAACCGACACCAATTCCCGGGATTGTACGTAATGTCGGTACCGGTACAACTGCCTCTCACAGGTACACTGGTTACTGACAATTTACCATTGGGAAATAGAAACGAGGTTCACTTCAAGACAGTCGGATACTATTTCCCGGGACTGTGATCAAGTGCAGGACCGGTATTTCTGAATACCGGATCCAATTAACTAGTGTCTATCTTACGCGGTCTTGCTTTGTAAATAAACACTAGTTTGACTAATTCCCGGACTCCATTGGAGTTCTGGAAGGTATAAATCAACGCAAAGTGAATGCTTGGTAGTTGGTACTTATTCATGTACCCTCTAATTGTTCTGCAGATAATTTAGATCTGTTTGCAGTTCAAGTTAAATTTTCCACATAGTCCATTGAGAGTTCGACATTAGAAGTCTCTTTAACAGATATCAACAATCCTAGTTTAAGACATACAGGACTGTCGATACATAATACAGTATATATTATTTCCCGGTATCTGTAATTACTTGTAGTACCGGCAACACTTTCTGCAGTACTGTCGGTTACTTAAAACTGTTAAGTTGTTTAGTACTGGTTTTATTTTTAAGGACAAGACTATGTACTTATTCTCAGAACCATTACTTAGTATGTTTTGTTAAGACTTAACGCTTAACCGCTCGATACTATGTCAAGATATTATTTTCCGGGATTGTAAAGAAGAACTGTTTCAGCACTGGTCTATCGGCTTCTCTCTTTACTTTTATATATTACTTCTTTCTCTGGTTGATGTTATTCAACATTTTGCAACTACTAAAAAAAAAAAGTATAACTTACTGTCAGCTTCGACTCTGGTTTGCGATCTTTGCATATTCGTATTACCAACAGAGTCTTATGGGCTTAGTGAAATGTATTCAATTTCACTATCTGATTAAAACTTTGCTTGACTGATTTTCAGTCTTTGCAAATCTGATTAACATCAGGATTCTTTCAGATAGTCGGATTATTTAAATTAAAAATGATAAACAATAACGAATTTTGTTTCTCTTTTACCAAGACGGAAAGAATCATTATTTATTCAGAGATAATAGTCATGATTCTCTTCTTTCTTATCTACTTCCTAACGTCGAGTTTTTAAACGGAGGTCAGATCTCTGTAGGACAGTCCCTCCTATTCGATTTGCTTTAATTTTTAAAGAAGACGTACGCATATACTTAAGGCTTTTGTCTTCTACATTTTATCTCAATATATACTTTCTAAACTATCGTTAGTATATAAAGTATTATCTTATTTTAACTGACATAGTATTGATGCATGGCAGTTTTAATATTTTACATCCTTGTTATAGTTGGATAACTATTCTCCAGGATTATGAATTTAAAAACGAATATTTTTAATGGTCTAAAATCCAAATGATTTTATACAATAAAAAACCAAGTTGAGTCAGACGAAACTATTGTTTTTCATTGCTACATCTATTACATAAAAGCAATGAATACGAGGTTTTGTTTGATTGTGATAATAATTATCCTTTTAATCTGTTTTGGCAAAGTTTAGGATAATAATTTACACCTACTATTGTCAGACTGACAAACAATGAAACGCTAATTTGTTCAGTCTCACACTTCGTGTAAAACTGAATTCTCTCTTTTCACTTGCGATTTGTGAAAAACATGAGATGTAATTATGATAGTTCTAGATATTGTATTTTGTTTTAATTCCTCTTGTGACTTTCACGTGTAGCCAACAAGAGTGTCTTTACTTAAACAAATTCTCTGAAAAGAACTTTTAGCCAATCGCTATATAATCTGCTACATACCAAATATTTGGTATGTAGCAATGGCTAATGGTCCTCTACATAAATTGTGCCATTCATGCCCCTGGGGTCAAATTTGGCCACACCCCAGGGGTTGATAGTCTCCATAGACTTACTATGGGAAAAAAATTAAAAAATCTTCTTCTCTGAAACCACAGGGCCCACAGCTTTGATATTTTGTATGTGGCAATGGCTAATGGTCCTCTACATAAATTGTGCCAATCATGCCCCTGGGGTCAAATTTGGTCACGCCCCGGGGGTCGATAGTCTCCATGGACCTACAATAGGAAAAAACTAAAAAAATCTTCTTCTCTGAAACCACAGGGCCCACAGCTTTGATATTTTGTATGTGGCAATGGCTAATGGTCCTCTACATAAATTGTGAAAAAACTAAAAAAATCTTCTTCTCTGAAACCACAGGGCCCACAGCTTTGATATTTTGTATGTGGCAATGGCTAATGGTCCTCTACATAAATTGTGCCAATCATGTCCCCGGGGTCAAAATTGGCCACGCCCCGGAGGTGGATAGTCTCCATAGACCTACAATAGGAATATTGTAAGGTCAGGTCAGATTATCTGCTACTGTAACATGTAATCAGTACTACCTGTTGCCATGCGGTGCAGATGGGGCTCGTTAGCCTTGGACGGCAACCCATCTAGGAGTTTGCTAGTTCTCTACACAAAAACTTAGCTGGGCAGGGGGAACTCATTAGCTTTGGTTGACAGTCCTCCTAGGAGTTTACAGGTCTCTAAACAAAACCTATGAAAGGGTAGATGGAGCCCTTCAGCTGTGGCCAGCAATTCATCTAGGAAAAGGTAATTCCAAAATAAAACCTGTGTGTCTGGATATGCCTGGTCCAGATATGCAAAGACTGTTTCGGTAGACGGAGCGGAAGAAATCATCAGATTCAACGGTTCGGAAAGTGATACAGCAACATGTTGTGGAACATGCAGAGCGTGATAAGGCACTATAGATGTTACGGTCATCCACTGCATCCAAACCTAACTCCAGACGTCTTGACCTGTGTCTTGCCTCTGGGCACAGTTGGGTGAGGACGAGTGAGTGAGGTTGACGCTGCGCACCTCTTCCTCACTATAATCCAATTTCATAGCGCACGTCATCTTATTTCTCAACACACAAGCACTTGCATACACAACAATTTCATCACACATGCACCCACATACCTACAAAAGTCCTGTGGCGATGGGCGAGCGGCGAAGCAGCAGGTGTAGGACACACTGGAAGCTGTAGTTGCAGACCTGCACGCAGGCGGCTCAGTTCTATATGGTCGTTTTCCGTTAGGAGAAGCAGTAAGCGAAATTCGGCAGTCGGCTGAGCGACTGAGCAGACCTATTTAGGACCGCACTGCTCACCCCCGTAGCATGGGGAAGGGGCTAGAAAAGGTGCCCTAAACAATTGCCTGCTTCAAACCCCCTGGCTGGTTAACCGCGATCAGTGGGGATCCCTTTTTTAGCGGTCGAAAAATAAGAAAAAAACAAAGATAATCCCTTTGAGGATTGGCGCATGGAATGTGCGAACATTGATGGACAGTGCTGGGTCAAATAGACCGCAGCGTAGAACGGCCCTTGTGGGCAGAGAACTTGGGAGGTATGGAATTCAGATAGCAGCTCTGAGTGAGACTCGGTTAGCAGATGTTGGGGAGATCAAAGAAGTTGGTGCTGGATACACCTTCTTCTGGAGTGGACGCAAAAGTGAAGAGAGGCGTGAAGCAGGAGTTGGCTTTGCCATTAAAACAGAACTTGTTGGTAAGCTTTCAGGATTGCCAAAAGGCATCAATGACCGCCTAATGACATTGAGACTTCCTCTGTCAGGCAATAAACATGCAACTATTGTCAGTGCCTATGCACCCACGATGACCAATCCAGATGAGGTTAAAGACAAGTTCTATAATGACTTAGATGACATTATTTCTGCTACACCCCGTACAGACAAACTTATCCTTCTTGGAGACTTTAATGCCAGAGTTGGTACAGACCATCAGACCTGGGAAGGAGTTATAGGTCCAGAAGGTGTTGGAAAGTGCAACAGCAATGGTCTCTTGCTTCTAAGGAAGTGTGCTGAACATGATCTTCTAATCACCAACACAGTCTTTCGTCTACCTAACAGAAATAAAACATCCTGGATGCATCCCCGTTCCAAACATTGGCATCTCATAGACTATGTTATAGTGCGGAGAACAGATAGGCAGGATGTCAGAGTGACAAAGACTATGTGTGGTGCAGACTGCTGGACAGACCATAGACTGGTTGTCAGCAAACTCAACCTTAGAATCCAGCCTGCGAGGCGACCTCAAGGCAAGAAAGCTGCTAAAAGACTGGATGTCTCAAAGCTGAATCAAGACAGCATGCGACAAGCTTTCTTAACAGACATTTGCAACCAACTGGATGCAATCAATCTCAGTTCAGAGAACCCCGAAGAAAACTGGACAGTCTTCCATAAAACAGTTCATTCTTCAGCTGCTACTACTTTAGGACATCCATCTCGCAAACATCAAGACTGGTTTGATGAGAATGATGACGAAATTCAGAAGCTTCTTGAAGAAAAACACAGATTGCACAAGGCACATCAAGATGATACTAGCTCAGTATCCAAGAAAGCAGCCTACAGCAACGTTTGTAAGACAGTCCAGACCAAGCTTAGGGACATGCAAGATTCCTGGCTGAGGAAGAAAACAGAAGAAATTCAGTCTTTTGCAGACAGAAAGGACATGAAGAAATTTCATGATGCACTGAAAACCATTTATGGCCCTAAGAGTTCTGGAGCCACCACATTACTCAGTGCAGATGGAAACACTCTTCTCACAGACAAAGAGGCTATCTTGAAAAGGTGGGCAGAACGTTTCAATAGTGTGCTAAATCGACCATCAAGCATCAATGAGGATGCAATTGACAGACTGCCACAGATAGAGTGCAATGTTCTGTTAGATGAATTTCCAACCGTCATGGAAACAAGAAAAGCAGTTCAACAACTGTCTTCTGGCAAAGCTCCAGGTGCAGATGCAATTCCTGCAGAGGTTTATAAGGCCGGGGGGCTACCCATGGCAGAGAAACTGACCGAGCTGTTTCACTGTATGTGGAGGAAGGAGGCCATCCCACAAGAATTTAAGGATGCATCCATAATCCACCTATACAAGCGGAAAGGAAATCCACAAGTCTGTGATAACCACAGAGGCATTTCCCTCCTATCGATTGCTGGGAAGATACTAGCAAAAATTCTGTTGAACCGCCTGAATGTTCATCTTGATCAGAAAGGACTTATCCCAGAAAGTCAATGTGGATTCAGAAAGGACAGGGGGACGATAGACATGATCTTCACAGCAAGACAGCTTCAGGAGAAATGCCAAGAACAGAATGTAGATCTATACATGACGTTTGTCGACCTCACCAAAGCGTTTGACACAGTAAGTCGTGATGGACTGTGGAAAATCATGGCCAAGTTTGGCTGTCCACCCAGATTCATAGCAATGGTGCGGCAATTTCATGATGGCATGCAGGCACGTGTGCAAAATGATGGAGAGTTCTCTGAACCCTTTGAGGTAACAAATGGGGTCAAACAGGGCTGTGTTATGGCACCAACACTGTTCAGCATGATGTTTTCTGCCATGCTCATGGATGCTTTTCAGGACAGTGACACTGGTTTTCCAATCAGGTACCGTTTTGATGGCAATATATTCAACCTTAGAAGGTTGCAAGCCAAAACTAAGGTGCAGACCGATGTGCTAGATGAGCTCCTCTATGCAGATGATATGGATAAGAATGCCAGCTCAGAGGCAAAAATGCAAAGAGCCATGGATCAAGTCTCACAGTCATGTGATAACTATGATCTCACAATCAGCACAAAAAAGACAGAGGTTGTACACCAGCCAGCACCTGGAAAACCGTACAATGAACCAACCATCACTGTGAATGGAGAAAAACTGAAAGTTGTTGATAAATTCACCTACCTGGGAAGCACTCTTTCCAGAGCAGTGCACATTGATGATGAGGTCACTGCAAGAATTGCAAAAGCCAGTGTGGCATTCGGAAGACTCCGTGCAAATGTCTGGGAGCGAAATGGAATCAAGCTTGACACCAAGCTGAAAGTCTACAAGGCTGTGGTACTTCCAACCCTCTTGTATGCATGTGAGACCTGGACAGTATACCAGCGTCATGCAAAGAGACTTAACCATTTCCACTTAAGCTGTTTGAGAAAGCTGTTAAAAATCAAGTGGCAAGACAAGATCCCAGACACAGAGGTCCTGAAGAAAGCAGGGATGCAAAGCATGCATACTGTCTTAAAGCTAGCACAGCTAAGGTGGACCGGCCATGTTATAAGAATGCCTGATGAGCGACTTCCAAAGAAAGTCTTCTATGGAGAACTACAAGAGGGAAAGCGCTCTCAAGGTGGCCAGAAGAAACGCTACAAAGACACCCTGAAAGCCTCTCTGAAGGATTTTGACATACCAATTGGGTCTTGGGAACAGACTGCACAGGAGCGATCAAAGTGGCGAGGTCTCATCAACAAAGGAGCAGCTCTCCATGAAAAAAAGAGAATCTGGGAAGCTGAAAGAAAGCGCAGAGAACGCAAAGCCAATACCAATGGGCCACCAGCTGATTCAATGACATTGACTTGCTCTACTTGCAACCGACAGTTTAGAGCTAGAATTGGCCTAGTCAGCCATCAAAGAACTCACCAACACACACGAACCTATTCAAGAAATAATGATGGTCTTTCTCATTAGTGAGAGACGAACCACCACATATAATCTGAGATTTTGTGTTATTCCTATATTCAGAAAATTGTTTTATTAAGTATAATGCATTCGTTCAACATGTTAATACTTAACTCCAGTGACAGAATTTTTATCACTAAGCGATACATGTCTGTCTTTATTAACCGGAATTCGTAAGATTACTAAACCGTGTTTTTCTCATATACTGCATCGGGGTGATGAGACGGACCAGCAGTATCAAACACGGTAATTATACAAATAGTGTTAATGACTTTTGCGACAGCCGCAAAACATTATATCTGGTCCGCGATTGGTAGAACCGAGAGAATATTTCAATTTGGAGCCATGAAAACATTTATCTCGTTTATCCAAAAGTCGTTTTTGCTGCTCAACGTCAGGCAGTTTAGCTTTGCAGTGCTTTAAGCATCGTTTCTATGCAGGATCGAACAGTCTTTAGACTCAATGAACGTCAACGACATGATCAGTTTTCGTGACTGCAATTTTTGTAGATAATGACCAACTATCGATTGAAATATCTACATACATTAATAGGACCCTAGAGATCATTTTTTTCATTTATTAGTCTCTTTGTTTTCAATTGGTTAGTCAACAAAGAGAAATCATCTCCTCCCTTGTCATCGGTAAGGGTGGAATTTTCTTGTTTTCGTTTTGAATCGAAGACTTTGAAATTCTACTATTGCATTCACATGAATGAATCCAATGGGAAACAATTACTGTAGATATTCAGGAGACTATTCTGTTACTCTGAATTATCTGCAATCTTCTTTCTCTACTTTTTCTGATAGCTCAAAATAGTGTTCTTTGATACATTGTTCACTAACAGACATTATGGCTAAATTTATGTGCTTTTAAAAAGACCACCCGTACAGGTTTAATCCTTGGTACTTCTGTCCTGAACCAAAACCAAGAGACTACTATAAGAATGCGCCTACAGAGGCGCTGCATAGCCTGACTTTGGTGTCAAGGATTAGTGAGTCATCAGTCACTCATCAGTGGTCTTTGTAATGTTACTTAACTGCTTACAGTTTGAAACATTGCAAATGTCTTTTTGGATGAAAATGTTCATATTTTCTTCTATTTATTCTGATTGTCCCTACTTAACTGCTTACCGGGACATTGAATTGCAATATTTCTTTTAACACCATTCAAACGTTTTCTTTGGTGAAATACCTTACAATTCCATCATATAGAAGGTTATCTTTTTGGAAAAATATTACCTTCTAAGTACATGAAATTCTTTGTTCCTTAGTAACCTTTTGAACAAGGTTATAATAGTAGCCTTCTCATGTACATTGAGATTGGCTATTTCTTTTAGGAACTTTTCTCAATGTCTCTCAGTACAGTTCCAAATTTATTTCAAGTGATGGCCTAAACAATAGTTAGAAATGAGAGGCACATCTATCAATTTTATAGTTATTAGTATTCATCAATAATGTAATCACTAATAAACAAGGTTTATATACATGTTATAGTGATACGTATGTGATACTAAGTAACAGAGTAACTTACATTTCTTAGTATCTTTTATTGGAACATATTTTATTTTTGGTGTGTAATACAAATAAGCTTGTCATAAAACACCTATCTACTATAAAATTACTTTCTTTAGACAGATTCTCTTTTGATTAAAAATCTGATCTTTCAGAAATTTCTGCTGTCGTCCTGATGGTTTATCAATAGGACACTTCATGTATATTTTTTACTATAATGTCACATGTTGCATATGTCCATGTACCTGTAAAGTGGAATTCGTTTTCCCAAACTCAATTATCACTGACTCACATAAAAAGAGTTTGTTTGAATATAAGTGGATAAAATTAGAAACTGTCCATTTATATAGATACCTTCTATAGTATAGATTCTAAACATTTACTTATCAAATGTTTGTCATTCTTTTATTAATTTCCCAAGTATAATATCCAGTATTGTCATGGGAAATCAGTAAATTACTGGGGATTTATCTTGAAACAATATTACAGATCATCTCTAAACTTAAGAACATGTTCAATCAGTATTTAGAGATTATTTATACATGTTTACAGTACTATACAGAAATTTCATAAAATAGGGTTTTCTTCATTTATTTTATATAGAAATGTGAATCAAGACCTTAATTATGTGACAATGGAACAGATAAGAGATCCAGTTTATCTAACTTTCTGTTTCTAAATTCAGAGTTCAGTTTTGTAGGATTACTGAATTTCATATACATGTATTTGAGGAAAATTTGGTTATCAGACCTATAACACTCATTTACAATTTATATAAGTTTTTGTATGTTTTCATTTTTGAACTTATACAAAAGAAACTATGTGATATCATTTTACATGAATTTCTGTTTATTTATCACAATGGTTACATCCAATTTTGTGACAAGTATATTCTTAAAGACTATAAACAACTCCATTTGCAATTAATTTTGTTTATGGCTATTTTACTTGAGAATTCAGCTTGATTTTCTGTCAAGCTTCCTCTTCATTTGAAAAGTTTAATGCTCAGTAAGAAAGTTCTGTACTAACTTTCTGAATTTAATATTTAAAACCACAAGGAGATAAGGACATTTCCGAAAACAAATATCTCAAATTTGGTTATCATTTATCATCAGTCTGTTGACAAAGATATACATTCGTAAGGCAATTAAGTTGTGACCTTGATTTGCCTTTGAAAATACTTTGAAAACATTTATTTTACTCATGGTATTTATAAATGTCAACATTTTGGTCGATTGGTTCCATTCGTTTACTCTCTCTTTATTTCCAATAATTGACTAGAGTAAATAATATTTCAATTTTGAACCTACCTTTCATGGTTCAAAAGGCATGATTCTGGCTCCACCTCATTATGGGAACTTATCTGGACAGAACATCTATTAGCCTATGCTGAATCATTGAAGGTTATTGGGTGTTATATGGTGATTTCCAGAGAGGTTTTAATGAATGTGTAAAGATTATGAATTAATCTATCAACACATTATTTTTATTTCTACCAGGTTCTTTTTATCGAGATCATTTATCATGATCTACTTAACCTTTTGGAATTTCTCTGGAAATTTACTTCAGAGTCGACCCTGTTTACGAGGGATCCTCCCACCAAATGAGTGATTCTGGCAAATAATAGAAAATATGGTATAGTATGCGACACAGTAAAATAGAAATTTTTCAAGTAAATTTCAGTTTACTGAGCATACTTACCATATTTTCTATGTTAAGTTCCCTCCTCAAACCACCCCTCATCCTTCTCTATATATATTAAGGAAATATATATATTGCAAAGGAAATCTGATTTCGCGCCTTGCGCATGCGCGCACGTCGGTGGTTCCGGTACGACTATGTACCGAGTCTTTTCGTTCCATGGACGTTTCGTCCTTCAGGGTCGATCTCTGAACTTTTGGTCGGGTAATAGGGAAAAGGCAAATAATAGAAAATATGGTAAGTATGCTCAGTAAACTGAAATTTACTTGAAAAATTTCTATCTTTTAGAATGTTATGCCATACAAGTTTTTCCCTCCAAAGTTCAAAACCGGATGCCTAAAATATCTTCACATGCATATAAAGTTTTATATTCATCATTAGCTTTAATTCGCTCTAAAATTTGCTGTAAAATGCATCTGTTAACAGCTCATAAAATTAGTTCTCATTAATTTACCATAAAATTGTATTTTATGTGGATTCCTGTTAGAATCAGGGACACAAATTTAGTTTGGGTTCCCACACATTTGAGCCTTGTCATGAGAAAACCAACAATGTGGTTTCTGAACACGTCTGACACAAAGCGGTCTGTACAAGTACAGAAGATGGCTAGAGGCTGGAAATTTTAGATTTATAAAGTGGAGGAATTGTACTATCTTTGTACCGAATGTACTTTCTTTGTAGCGAAAACAAAGGTGCTCATCAGCTTCGTAGTTACTGCACAGCTGATCTGCGCCTTTGTTTTTGCATATGCAGAATGTTGTTTTTCTCATGATTTGGCTCACTTTATAAAGATGTCGTGAATACAGAATATGCCCTAAATTTCAAATACTTATTATCTGCCCTTGGATGCGTAGGAACGACAGTGTTGCTAGAATTAATTACCATAGCTCTTTACACTGAAAATAAACAACACTCCTTTCAAACCCAAAAAATCTTTATTTCATGCTCAGCTTAGCTGAGACTAAAATTTATCCTGCTCATAAATGTTTGAATGCCCACAATTGTTGGCATTTTAATCTTTATTAGCAGGATAAATTACAGACTTTAGTCATCTTAACCCAAAATTTCAATTTATATTTCCCTATTTATGAGCAATTTAAATTTCAAGCTTAGCTGAGTTGATCATGAAAACAGTTTTATAACCTCTGGGCCAGGTCTGACACAGACCAGGCTATACAGCCATAGAAAATAGCTAGAAGCTTGAAATTTCAGATTCAGAAAGAAGAGGCATTGTGTTTCATGGTAACGTATTATCTATGTAGCCAAAACAAAGGCGCTGATCAGCTGTGCAGTTATTGCTCTGCTGATCTGCATCTTTGTTTTGGCATAGAAAAAAAAAACACTGGTAATTTCATGAAATGGCTCATATTACATTCACTGATTGTTTCATTGCACTTCCAGACTAAGAGTATGGCAGAGCACCTATCCCAGACCGACAGTTTGTCAACCCCGAGACAGATGAGATTTCCCCATCAGTTTATAGACGATGTCCAGGCCCTGGTTCTGATGCTGATTAAAGATATAGTAGAGAGATATATCAAGGTATGTTATCATGATAACTCACTTTATCATATGACGTTGCTATATTCCAGTGGATAACATCATGTAATAAAAAGTATTATGACCACACATGTATTAACTTTTGTGGGAATATGTAACATCTGCGACGACATCAGTAACAATAATGTAATTTTTCAAAGCAAATATGTCCTTTTTTGAAGGTGTTAAGGCCTATTTAAAAAGTCATATGATATATCGAATCTTATACTCGTGTTTATTTCATATAAAATACATCAAACTCGCCAAAGGCTCGTTTAATAAATTTCATATGGAACCTCTCGTAAAAAAATCCTATACATAATGCCATTTTGTAAATGTGTGTCAAAAATCATTTTGGTTCCATGTTCCGTTAAATAAACAGATCGGGACAAAGCTGGTCATGGGGAGGTGACAGTTAATAATGTGACCACTCAGGGTTCCCACGCTACCGGGAATTCAGGAAAGGTCCGGGAATTAGTAAAACGGTGTTCCCGGTCATGAAAAGTCCTGGAATCTGTAATTTTCATCATTTTTCCGTGAATCGTCCGGGAATATGGTTTGCCCTGGAAATGTCAGGCCCAGAAAGAAGTGTATGATTTAAAGCGGCGAACAAGTGAACAATAAAATAGGTAATATCGATCGTTGTTGATCATATTTTCAAAGTTAACGCGGATGCGTTTTCGAATTTCGAGAAAAGGTTTGTTTAAACATAGTTTCTCAAAGTTAAGAACGTGCAAAGTCAAATCCTTACTCCCAATTACCGAGGTCCGTTGTTTCAGATAAGAAAAACTGTTTCTTGTTGCGAGTTATAAATTTGACGATCCTGAAAAAGTCCTGGAATTTCGTTGTGATCAGACCTTGAAAATTACTCATCTGGCCTGGAAAAGTCCTGGAATTTTTGACAAAAGCGTGGGTACCCTGAGTCCACTATAATTTTACTTCTATTAATTCTCACTTATCAGCAGAGACTTTCATGGGTTAACACCAGAGATGTATTTGTGAGATGTGACATATGATTGTGTTATAAAATGGATAATCATTTCTGTATATGAGCCTGCGCATTAGAAAACCAACAATCTGCATATGCGGAAACAGAAGGCGCAGATCAGCTGTGCAGTTACTGCACAGCTGATCAGCGTCTTTGTTTTCACTTCATGGATATTGCAATCCCTCTTCTTCTTATATACGAAATGTCAAGCTTCTAGATTGCTTCTATGACACAGGCAGGTTTGTGTCAGACCTGGTCTGAAACCCAAATTTTTGGTTTTCTCATACTTAGGCCATATATTGCTCTATTTGTAGGATCCACCAATGATACGCAGTCTGAACACCAGCCTGGCTTTCTTCCTGCAAGATTTATTGTCGTACATGGATAGAGGCTTTGTGTTCCAACTCATTAAACACTATACATATGAGGTGAGATACTATCCAGTTATGAACAATTGTTTAATGAATAGTCGAAACTTGCCCTAGGTGTTTACTTCAGATTTCTTGGCAGCACAGAATCGAAATGGTTTTCAGGTGCTATTGGTTGTCAACTTAGATAGCATATCTTAATCTTAGGTTACAGATTGCAACAATAATGAACGAGGAACAAAAGTACTGGGCCATACTTTAATAAAAACTATAAATGAAATAAAGTGAAATAAATAAATGAAATTTAAAAGAAATATGAATCTATAATTGTTTCTTCTCGTTATTATTGAGCATTTTAATAATGCTTACCTGCATTCTAAATGCTAATTTTCAATTTCCAGGTGAACTTGAAAATGAAAACCCTAACAGACGCCACCAGCCTCAGAATCCTTCATTTGGATTTCCTCCGTATTGTCTGTAGCCATGAGCACTACTTCACCCTCAACCTGCCATTTGGAACTCCTCTGACACCATCCACCAACGCCAGCAGCCCGACCCCGAGTATCGCCAGTATCACATCCCAGGATTCACAGTCGTCATACACCTCGACCAGCACGCTGACCAACAAAGGGGTGTTTTATGAATTGACGACAGAGTTTCAGCAACAGCATTATCTGGTTGGGCTGGTGCTGAAGGATCTGTCGGATTCTCTAGACACCAAGTGAGTTCGTAATCTGAATACTGTATGATAAAAATCTCTCATAAATGAGCAGCCTCGTGGGAAAACCAACAATGTTGTTTCCGAACAGGTTCGACACAAATTGAGCTGTACAAGCACAGAAGATGGTTAGAGGCAGGAAATTTTTGATTTAGAAAGTAGTGGCATTGTACTATCTGTGTAGCGAAAACTAAGGCCCTGATCAGCTTCGCAGTTACTGGGAAGCTGATCTGCGCCTTTGTTTTTGCCTATGCAGATTGTTGGTTTTCCCATGCGGCGGGTCAGTTGGTTTTCTGATTTTAAAAATCTGTTTGTGAAACTTAACTGCAACATTTATTAAGTGTTAAATATATCCTTTATAGTTTTATAGTGTAGCTTGAAAATAATGTAAGAGAACATCAAATTATTGTTCTCAAGCTCCTGCATTTTGACACTGGTTTCAAATGATAAGCCAGGTACAAGTGACATCTTGATTGACATTCATGTTTTGACGCATTCTTTTATGAGGATAGAGGCATGAAATTATTTCTTGGGCCCGTCTCCCTCCTATTGATTCAGAAAAATAACAGTGTTTGGAGCTTAAGATCTTAAGCTCCAAACACTTATTTTTCTGAATCAAGTTCTGGTGAACTGCCTGCATGAGATTTGCAAAGATGAAATGTCAGATGATTATGTGTCTGTTTACTTCTTTTGTGAGAGCTTAGGATGTGCCCTCTGGTCAAGCCCCATCCCCCTGGTGTGGTATTGTCAATTTGGCATTTCACCAGTAGACAATTCTGATTCTGTTTCTGAATAATATATGAGCCACCCCGTGGGAAAACCAACACTCTGCATAGGCGAAAACAAAGGCGCAGATCAGCTTCGCAGTAACTGCGAAGCTGATCAGCGCCTTTGTTTTCGCTAAATGGATAGTACAATTCTTCTGCTTTCTAAATCCAAAATTTCCTGTCTCCAGCCATCTTCTGTGCTTGTACAGCTCAGTTTGTGTCAGACCTGGTCGGAAACCACATTGTTGGTTTTTCCACGAGGTGGCTCATATAATTAACTTACATTTGTAACATGACTTAAGTTGTATGCTGAACTTAAAACAATAAATCACACAGAAAAATCACTATGATACAAAATCTATATTTTCAGCAATCCCACAATCCATCACAAGTCAATCAATGTGGTAGCCAACCTACTCTGCAGCCATGACCTTGACCTTAGATACACCGATATGGAGATGAAGGCCCGCCTTGCTGCCCTTTACCTCCCACTGATAGGTAGGACTAAAATGACATTAAGAAAACTTGCCTATGCAATATACAGGGATTTTTTAGCTCACCTGAGCCGAAGGCTCATAGGTGAGCTTATAGTATACCCATGCTCCGGCGTCCGTCCGTCCGTCGTCCGTCCGTCGTCCGTCCGTCGTCGTCCACAATTTCAAAGATCTTCTTCTCTGAAACCGCTGGTCCGATTGTTCTCATATTACACATACACCATCTACAGGTAAGGGGAAAGAATAATTGTGTTTTTTGTTTTGATCGGATAAGGACTCTGGTTACTATGGCAACTTATGCTTCCCATAGACTTATAATGGAAAAAAGTGAAAATTGCCAGTTTTTGCTGTCTTGTTAGAGATATTTGAATTTTCTTTTTGCAGACATGTTTATTGAGTAGTCTTCTACGTTTCATGTGACTTTTGTCCTAATCCTTCATTTTGATTGGTTGCAGGGGCCCCATTATAGGGCAAAATTTTGAAAAACATTCAAAAATCTTCTTCTCAGAAACTGTCAAGGGGATGAAGCCTATACTTTGTATACATGTTCCTGACAGTGGCCTCTACATAATTTGTGTTTTTTATTCCAGGTGGATAAGAACTGTGGTTGCTATGGCAACTTAAAGTTTCCATAGACTTATAATGGGAAAAGTGGAAATCGGCTATTTTTCCGCTAAAATTGCAGACATTTGAATTTTGTTTTTGCAGAAATGTTTATTGAGTAGTGTTTGACGTTTCTTGCGAGTTTTGTCCTAATCCTTTATTTTGATTGGTGGCTGGGGCCCCATAAAGGGCAAAATTTTGAAAAAAAAAAAAAAAAAAACATTCAAAAATCTTCTCCTCAGAAACTGTCAAGTGGATGAATCCTGTACTTTGTATACATGTTCCTGACGGTAGCCTCTACATAATTTGTGTTTTTTATTCCAGTCGGATAAGAACTCTGGTTGCTATGGTAACTTTAAGTTTCCATAGACTTATAATGGGAAAAGTGGAAATTAGCTATTTTTTGAAAACTATTGCAGCCTGAGATCTGAAAAGTGGTAGATGCAAACAACTAATGGATTAGATGAAGGTGTATGATTAATTTAGGTCAAGGTCATCTCTTGACCTTGGCCGGTCTGTCGTCCATACACACTTTTCAAAGATTTTTTTCTCTGAAACGACTTGGCCAATCAAAGCCAAATTTTATATGAAGCATCTATAGGAAGTGGTAACCAATGTATATATAAATAATCCAGATCACATGACCAAGATGGCCGCCATGCCTATATATATGGTAAAAACCCTTAAAATATCTTCTTCTCCAGAACCGATGAACCGATTTCAACGAAACTTGGCATGAAGTATGGATGACTCAAGTACTACAATGCGTATATAAAACATGACCCTGTGGTGACCTTGACCTATTTTATGGCAAGGTCAACATAGGTCGTCAATGCATTTGAATGGGAAAACTTTTAAAATGTCATTTTAAGTGAAAGTCTTGCAGGAAATGGGCAGTAGGACTGAAATTTAATGATTCTGAAAAAAAAATGGACCCCAGGGTTCATCTGCTTTTAAAATGTTATTTGAAGGGGTAAATCAGCAGGAAATTGGCAAATGGACAGAATATTGATTGTTCTGAAAAAAGAAAATGGCCCAAGGGCTTCATCTGCCCCTGCACTAGGGTTAAATACCATAATATTCAAACATGCTTATTGGTATATGAAGCAGATCTCAGGTGAGCGTTGACAGGACCATTGGTCCTCTGGTTTTTTCAGGTGTAAAAATTGAAAATTTCATTGGAAAAAAAATGATGCCTTCAACCTTTAATAGTAAAATTTGCTGAGGGAGTTCTAACAAGTTTCCACAATCTATGTTTTGGATCAAAATAAAAAATATAGGTATACCTCCGTAAACCTTAGTTTTATATAAAAGTTGGGTATAAACGAACCAACCAGAGGTACTATGTGGGGTGAGTTATGAGAATATTGGTGAAATGTGGGGTGTTCTGAGAGTAATGTGGGGTGCACAATAATAAATTATTGCATTATGGGTTGCGATTTATTCCGTAAATGGTGAATCACCCCACTATTTTCTATGGCATGGACATTGGTCACCCCACAATGTCTCTCTGGTAGGAACGTCCGGATATTCAATGCATGGACATGATGATACATTTACTTCACAATGTAAGCTATGACGCAAGAAAATTGGTTTTTCGGGTTTCAGACAAGGTTCAACTCAAACCAGACTGTGCAGTCACAGAAGAAAGCTAGAAGTTTGAAATTTTTATTTAAGAAGTGGAAGAATTTTACTATTTTGTGTAGCGAAATCGCTGCATAGATAATACAGTTATTTCTCTTCTTGTAAAATCTGAAACAAATTACCTTTTTTGTCCGTATTCAAACTTTATTGTGAAATTGCCTCATGATACGATGTACATGTGTAAATTCGGAAGTTTTTGTGTGATTCTATTTCACAAATTTTCTATTCCTTCTAAATTATTAGCGAGTTTCTGAATTCATGAGCTACAGTTACGTGCCAAATTAATGTCCACAACGTCAGAATCTCCATACTCTTCAATGCATTTTCACGTTCACAAGAAAAAATATCCTGCCTCTCCTGATCAACCGATTTTCACGATTTTGGTGTCATTTGAAAGGTAAATAAATAAAGCAATAAACAAGGCTTTTTCATTCAATTCTATAAATGCGTTTCAAGGCTGCAATGTTTTAAAGAAAATGTAAGAATATTTTTGCACTTTTTTGGCAACGTCACCATTGACGTCAATGGGAAAATGGATTTTTCAAATTTTCCTAAAGTTTTAAATTGTTGTATATGAAAATTGCAAAGTCAGAAAATTTCATCAAAAATCTTATTTATTGCTTTATTCATTTACCTTTCAAATGACACCAAAATTATGAAAATATGTTGACCAGGAGAGACAGGATAATTTTTCTTGTAGACGTGAAAATACATTGAAGTCTATGGAGTTTGCGATTTTGTGGACATTAATTTGGCACGTAACTGTAGAACTCAGACAGTCTATAATACTTGTGGTAAATTGTTTAGTGAAGCTTTGATTACAATAGGCAAAAAAATGGGATTATTAGTGAAAATTAATGTTGTGAAAATTTCCAAACTTACCGTATTTCGATACTATACAATTTCCATTAAGTAAAACCTCTACTGATAGGTATCACAATCAAGGCCCTGCCCCAACTGTACGACCCCAACACAGAGGGGCGGTACAGGTCATCGGCCGACTTGGAGTTTGAAATGGATACTATCAATCAGCGGGTTGCCTTAGCGATAGCCGGGCAGAACTTGTTTGGTAGATTGTCGGACCAGCAGAGCTCAGATGTCAGTGCCAGGGTAAGATATATTTCGTATCATAAGAATAGAATAAATACTCCAAAGCTAGACGTCCTTGGTTAGATACCTATCTCGTTGAGCAAGACACTGTAAGCTCTGTAAGCTACTGTCCTTGTAAGACAAGGGTCTTTAATTCAACTCCATACTTTTCCAGTCCTTGGGATTAGACTTTAAACCAAGGGCTTGTCTCCATATGACCGTAGCTGTTGAATGGGATGTAAAACACCAGGGCCCAATTGTTCAAAACTTCGTCAGCTTAACGCTGCCGTTAAGCTCTCAATTTGTTAACCTTATATCGACTTCAAAAGCAAATACATTGTTGAAAAACAAAATCCTCTCACATTTTATCAACAAAAAATAACAGTGTATTTGTAATATTCATGTTTGAAATTTTGACGAATCGTTAACTAGCGATGTCGTTAATTTTTAACAACTGGGCCCAGATCTACATAAATAATTGTTAAAGATTAGAAAATGTCATCTAAAACCTAAAAATGCCTGTAACTTACTGACGTATTTCACCAAGTTAACAAGTTAAACAAAATCACAAAGCGAAGCCTGCTTAATTATGCAATATTAACATCCTTTACAGATCAGGAAATGCCAACTCAATGCCGAAGATACTCGTAACCTGTTGATGTGTTTCACCTGGGTTTTGAAGAATGTGGACAAGTCCGTACTAAAGCATTGGTGGACTGACATGCCGATCAACAGACTCAACTGTATTCTGGAGATCATCTATTTTACTATCTCAAACTTTGAGTACAGGGTATGTTAAGTAAAACACTAGGCTCTGAGGTTATAAAATTTTCATGCTCAATTCAGCTGAGCATGAAATTTAAACTGCTCATAATGACAGAAATAGCCTAAATAAATTTAAATTTCAGATTTAGATCACCAATTTAAGCCTATTATTTATCCTGCACATAAATGTTAAAATGCCAACAATTGTTGGCATTTTAACATTTAAATGCAGGATAAATTTATTTTCTCAGCTCATTTGAGCATGAAAAAAGTTCTATAACCTCTGGGCCAGACCTCAAGACATCTTCCCTAAGCAAATTTCTATTACAGTTTGATCCATAGACATGTAAAGAACAAAATTCAGTTAGTACCTTAGCTTGATTTCAGATAATTGCATATAGCTTTTATAACTTTCCATGTTCAAATAAACTGATCTGGAGTTAAAGCTTTACATTTACTGTTATAATTGAGCGTCTGAAAGAAATTTAAGCCTAAAAATTTTATAACTTTTGGACAAAAATGTGCATGTTGTGTCAAAAATGAAAATTGAGATTTTCATAAAAACTTTATATATATAGTGGTTGATTACAGATTTTAGGAATATGGGTTCTTTACAAAATATCCACAATAAAAATTGAATAATTTAGACTCAAAGGGGTGCAAATTTTTACACCATCTAAGCCCCTCTCAATGTGCCAATCTGATGAAGCACCACAACTTAGCTTAATGATCAAGAAGTATGCATTATAATTATATAAAAATCTCTGAGTTTGAAAGCTAGTTTTAAACAGGTCAAACCATCTATTAGAGCCTAGTTTTCACATTTCACTGGACATATTGTAACTGCTTTTTTATATAAGATCTAAATGGTATAACTAATTGAGCCACATAATGAGGAAACTGAATTTTTGCTGCTGCGAAAACAGGCACAGATCAGGTGTGCAGTTACTGCACTGCTGATCTGATCATAGCCCTTGTTTTCTTTACACGGATAGTACAATTCCTTTTCTTCCTAAATCCGAAATTTCAAGCATCTAGCATAAATCTGTGACTTTTCAGATCGGATTGTGTTAGACCTGGTCGGAAACTCTGAAGACTGGTTTTCTCGCATTGCGGCTCAATTAAGAACCTCATACAGAATATCAATTGCACATTTTTTTTTTCTCACAAATAAATGGTCTGAGTTTTGTAAGCAAAGGCATGGCTCAAAAAATTAATTTAGGTGCTTTTGGTTCTAGATTGTACATATCTTGTAGAATCTTTAAGCTTTAGTCATGAAGTATAGAAGCCATTAAATGCTGGGTGCACCAATACAATATGTTTCATTACTGAGCTCCTATATTTTTGTATGATATGTATTATTTTATTTATCTGCTATAATTGTGTGTATGTTTTGTTTCCCAGTAGTGATATTACCTAGCAATTTGTTACTGTAAATTCAGAAAAGTTTGCGTGACTTTTATTTCGCAAATTTTCTATTTTCGAATTATTACTGAGTTTTTGAATTTGCGAACAAGTACTTGTTCAGTGTATTAAAGCTTGTAGAAATCATTTGAGCCACCCCGTGGGAAAACCAACAATGTGGTTTCCGAACAGGTCCGACACAAACCGGCCTGCACAAGCACAGAAAAGAGCTAGAAGCTTGAAATTTCGGATTTAAGTGGAAGAGGAATTGTACTATCCGAGTAGCGAAAACAAAGGCGCTGATCAGCTTCGCGGTTACCGCGAAGCTGATCTGCGCCTTTGTTTTCGCCTAGGCAGATTGTTGGTTTTCCCACGAGGCGGCTCATTTATTAGCGAGAACTTTGAATTCGTGAGTCAACAAACTCGCGAAAATTAAGTTCTTGCAAACATTTCTGAGCTTACAGTAATTTGAGCCACGTCATGAGAAATACAACATTTTGCATATGCAAAAACAAAGGCGCAGATCAGCTTTGCATGTGATCAGCGCCTTTGTTTTCGCTTCACGGATAACACAATTCCTTTACTTTCTAGATCTAAAATTTCCAGCCTCTAGCCATCTTCTGTGCCTGTACAGCTCAGTTTGTGTCGTGCCTGTTCAGAAACCAGTTCAAACCACATTAATGGTTTTCAAATGACGCAGTTCATTTATTAGAGTCTCATTTACCCACAGCTGTGTTTCACCTGGTAAAAAAATCTAACAATTTCCAGAAATCATGATAAACAGTTACACATGTAAAAAAAAAAAAAAAAAAAGAAACAGTTACACATGTAAAAAAAACAATAATCACAACATAATGGGAAATGAGTATCTATTTATATATACCTATTCATTCACCTTTAATACAGGGGAACAGACAAGGAGTATATTATATGACAAATAATGTCTTAGGGGTTTCAGAATAAGCTAGACACAAAATTGGCCACAGATTGCTGAATTCTTGAAACTTGAAGGGATCATCTTTGTTTACGCATAGGCAAAAATCCGGTTTTCTCATGATGCGGCTCTTTTGTGTTACTCCTTATTTGCTCCATTGCCTAATAATACTGTTTTCTAAAGGCTGTTCAAAGTAAATGCTGTTCATGTAAAGGTAAAGGGAAAGAATAGGGAAAATATCCTACCCTTGTCCTAAACTTTGAACAGTCTTTGTTTAGTTTTTGCTAACATTAACACATTTTAGATTTTAGTTTCTTTAGTTGGACTGGAGGCTGACCTCGTTACTAGAAAGAGATCTTGGCACTTTGTGTTTTAATGCGCTCATCTTTTTTACTTTATTTTATAACACAAAAATTCATTAAAGTAGAATTGTCAGTAAGAGAAAGACTAACAAAAAATTTCAAATTTAGGGTTTATAATTGACCAAAGTACAGCCAGTTTCATTTAGCCTGGCTGGACATTATTTTAAACCTGGTTCATAATATTTTGATATTTGTATGTCTTACTTACTTCCTTAGATTCAAATATACAAACCAATCTGACTCAAAACATTTGGAGGTTCTGCATGTAACTTAACTCAAACATTAGTAGTGTTTCATCGTAACCTAAGTATTGGGTTTATACAAAGCACATCTGTTTTACACTCATCTTTTTATATATCTAGAATCTAGTATGTTCTAGCACATTAGCACAAAGGTTCGTAACATGCTTTACTAAAAGTATCATTTTCATTGATGGTTTTTGCTAACTAATTATTGGTAAAAAAACGGTTAAAGTGCTTTACTATTTATTCTTTTGACTGTCTTTGACAGTTTAACTTTAGAGGCAGACTTTGCACATGGACTTGGTTGTAGAAACTATCAGCCAAAGTTAAGCATGCCAGATAAATAATGAATGTAATGATATCTGACTGTCCTGACGTGGATCTTAAGTAAAATGTGGAACAAAAATATATTGGCTCAAAACAATATTCTGAAGATTTGTTTTTAAAAGTGTAGGTCAAAACCAGTTTCAAAGATGACAATGTATACTCAGAGGAAAAAGTTTAGTCAGTAACTTTGACAAGTCCGATTACTATCATATCCTGCGGGTTTCCTTAGATGTCCCAATTATTAAAATTGCAAAGGTAGTTCCTTCTTATTTTGAAAAGAAACTCCACCTGTTGTCCATTTCAACAGAGTTGTAACTGGCCTTTTTTGTTAAACATCATTTTTGTAATTACCCGATTAATGATAAAATCGGTACATTCATAAATAGCTCTCTCTGAACTAGACTGTTGATTTTGACAAAAATCCGAAAAAACATTTTCAAAATTGAACCACAGTCCCGAAAAATAACATGTCAAATATTCCTTATTTTGAGATTATCTCCATTTCATTTAAAATAAGAACAAAAATCGGTGTATGCACCCTAGCAAAACCACATGCGATATTTCAATCGTTTTTGTTGGAAATGTTAGGTTTTATTCACAGCTTTACGGCTAGTAATTTTAATCCCAAACTACCAAGCAGTTTTGAAGCTATAGCGATTTAAACAGTCCATATGGGGTTTTACATGTATTTTCAAAGACTAAACTTTTGCCGTTGAGCATATTAAAAAGGGTCTTGAATGCATCTAGCATTTAACAGTTCTATTGGTTTAGTTCAGAGCTTGTTTTTCAAAGAAATGTACAAAAAGGATTAATCGTAAATACTAATAAGGGATATAAATCATTGCTGACAAATAACTTTTAATAGTGGCACAATAATAGCAAATAACGAGTTTAATTGAGCTACATAAAAAAAGTTCACAAACTTGCATGGTTTGGATTTTAACAGCATTGTTTAAATGTTTAGTTACATGTTCTACCAGTTTGCTGTGATGCATGTCTAAATTGTTAACATGTTGTCCAAATACTGTAAATTCGGAAATTTTCGCGTGGCTTTTATTTCGGGAATTTTCTATCTCCGAATTTTTAGCGAGTTCTTGAATTCGCGAGTGAGTGTCCATGTATTCTATAACGTTTAAAGTGACTCTTTATTAGCGAGAACTTTGAATTCGCGAGGCACCCAGTTCGCGAACATTAGCGAAAATTAAGTTCTCGCGAATATTTCCAGATCTACAGTAGTTTGTAGGAAAATTTAGAGAATGTGAAGGGCATTATCAAACAGCTTTATTGAAAATATTTGTTTTCTGAGGAGCGCCCGTGGCTGAGTGGTTAAGGTCTATGACTACATTAATGCTCTTAATCATATAAACATCTCATCCCTGTGTCCATTGTGGGCTCAAAATGCAGGGCACACGTGAGACAAGCCGAGCTCTTGGGGAACTCACACTTTTGCCCCACCTACTAATTGCCCGGTCTCCTATATAAGCTAAAATGATCTTGACAAGACATAAAACTGGATCAAGTAAAAAAAAAAAATGATGTTAAAAGGTTTTGCTCAAAATCGACTGCTACAAATAGATATGGCTGTTTAAATGTTGCATGATGCATCACTCAGTTCAGGTTGGGAAAGCATAGCATAATACATTTTGTTAATAATTCATGGATCCTTATTTTTTCTTATTTGAAAGCATTAATTCTATTTCACTGTAAATGTAAAACCTCAAAAATTGCCTTGAACCTAGTTTCAATTTTTCACCACTCTTCAGGCCAAATGGGCCAAAACAAATCTGACCGTCGTGTCCCACCTGACCGCGTCCACGGAGACCTTGGAAGAGTGGGAGGATGGCGCGGCCAGCAAGATGACACGACTCAAGAGCGCAAGTCTGCCAAAATCACTTTCTCAAAGTAACTTGTGGGAAGGCCTCCAGCGGAAGTCACAGGATTTCCTCAAGGGAACGGGCATGTTGATGCGGAGCAACAGTAAAGATGATAGCCCTAACCAGGTATATTTACCAGGAAGTCCCTTAACATCGTACAGTTTTACTCCTTTTACAGGTGCTTGGAGTGATCATTGATTCTGAAGACTTCAGAACTGCTAACAGAATACAGAACACTGTATGCCCTGATTGGACTCCATTTCTTCAGCATCTTTATTAGGTTCTACATTGTTTATGAATCAAAAGGAAAATTTCAGTAAAAAAAAAAACATTTTCATTGCAATCGCCTCAGATGAAAGTGTCATTCTTGGTTTTCTTCATTTCTTGATGAATGAAAAATTGAGATTTCACGTGACCATAAGCCTCGCCTGTGGGCGGAGTGATGTCAGAGGCACTTTTAATGTCTCGAAGAAGCCTGACATTAAAACAGCCTAATGTTTTTCATCATCCGGTGAAAGCTAAAAATCTGAATTTGGCATCTTTAAACCAAAAACATATGAGCCGCGTTATTAGAAAACCAACATTTTGTAACTGCGAAGTAACTGCGAAGCTGTTTTTGCTACACGGATAGTACAATTCCTCTACTTTCTAAGTCCAAAATTTCCAGCCTCTAGCCATCTTCAGCTCGGTTCGTGTCTGACCTGTTCGGAAACCACATTGTTGGTTTTCTCATGACGCTGCCCATATGAGAATAGTGTTAGATTGTTGGAACCTGGAGGTTTTCCTGTATTTGTATCCATATTTAATCACTCTCAATATTTTTGTGAAATTTGTACAGTTTCATTCAGTTTTGAAAGTTTGTTCCTATGTCTATGTATTACTTAACACCATTGTTGTGATATTGTGGTTACCGGTATGTGTACATTGTACATTGTATACCTTGATATCTTAGCCTTCCGTATTATACAGTTTACTAGTGTACCTTTTTATATTATGATTAATCATTGTGTACCCTCTCTGTATATATTTGTTAGCTATAAATTTGGTATAACCAAGAAACATACATTGAATACATACATCTTCAATTAGACCATGCCATTGTTTATTGGTTGTTTAGGGTAAGAAGGCGATGGCCCAGGTTTCTCAGCAAACCATGAAGAAGAGTGTTGACATGAAGTCCCGCCTTGAGGAGGCAATGCTGGGCGGAGCTAATGCCAGATCAGAGATGATGAGGCGGAGACAAAGTGCCAATCTAGGCGGGAATGGAGACAGGACCCCGCCCGCTGGCGGGGCAGGGGGAGGGACCATGAGCTACCTGGAGGGATCAAAGCTGAGGTGGAGGAAGGATCAGGTCCAGTGGAGGCCGACACACGAACAGTTTGAAAGGTTTGTATTGAAACTTGTAGCTATTAATGTGCAGAGAGAAGATATTTTAGTCACCACATCAGAAAAGTTAAAACCAGCAATATGCGAAAACAAATGCACAAATTATCTTTGCAGTGACTGCACAGCTGATCAGTGCCTTTGTTTTCGCTACATAGGTAGTACAATCCCTTGAGACTGAGCTAAAGCTTAGGGTTTGCATTGTTGGTTGGATGATAAAAGGTAGTCCAACACATTTGTCAAAATTGGGAACAAAGGAGAGAATGGTTAGCTAGTGGCCAGGGGCTGTGGAGAGGTCGGGGAATCAATCCCCACCATCACAGAGCTATGTCCTTGAGCCAGACACATTAACTACCCATAGCACTTATAATACCAGTGGAGCAGCAGTTCCATCCTGACATTATATTAAATCACAAAAGAAACAAAGAATTCTATGGGATATACATGATCTAAAATGTGTTTCCTAATGTCTGATAATGGTTATTTGCAGATATTTTACATCTGTTTAAATGTAGATGAAATGTTTTCTTGGTTCATTTGAGCATCTAGTTTGTCGCAAAATGTGCAGCAAAGGTTTTGAAAATTGGTTGATAAATGAAAAAGAATTTTGAATAGGGATTTTCAGTACAAAAATCTCATGGAAAGGAGGTAAATATTTTGCCCGCAAAAATTTCAAGTTCTTAGTATTTTTATCATGATTGCTAAAAATCAGTATAAAATGATACAATAATTGACATGCTGGAGACAGTCTTAATGCTCAAGTAAAAATTTTCTAAAAATATACATTTTATTATCATCGATTATCTCCCTTGCCAATGCAAACTCCCTATTCAAAATTCATTTTGGCCATTAAAATGTTATGTTCTGTAACTTTTTACAGGTCCTATGAGGACAAACTCAGATCAAGATTTAGACATGGAAATAATTTTCCTTATGTCAAGCACACAAAGATTTTCTGCGTAAAACCATTATCAGATGCAAGGTTTTAGACTTAAGCAATCTCTTTGCAATTTCAGTGTGAAGCCTCGTGATGTAGAAGCTGATGCCCACGTGGAAGGTAACCTAGCAGCAGAGATCAGCATGGTTGCCTTGGATACACTAGAACTAGTCATACAGGTACAACACTATGTTTCATTTTTAGCTTGCCTGTACGAAAGTACACGAAGAGCTATTGCAATCACCCCGGTGTCGGCGTTTGCGTTCGCGTTGCTCAAATGTTAAAGTTTTTGATTAAAGTTTTTATAAGTCTATATCTCTTGAACATGTGGATGGATCAAGTTGATACTTTGTATGTGAGTAGATATTGGTCTGAAGTTTTATTCAGTACCATCATGACCCACCCTGGGTGACCTTGAGGTCAAGGTCTCATACTTAGAAATTTTGTGTGAAAGTTTTTGGTTAAAGTTTTTATATAAGACTATATCTCTTGAACATTTTGATGGATCAAGTTGATACTTTGCTTGTTGGTAGATATTGGTCTTAAGTTTTTTACAGTACCATCATGGCCTACCCTGGGTGATTTGAGGTCAAGGTCACGGACTTAGAAATTTCGTGTTAAAGTTTTTGGTTAAAGTTTTTATAAGTCTATATCTTTTGAACATGTACATGGATCAAGTTGATACTTTGCATGATGGTATATGTTTGTCTGACGTTTTATGCAGTACCATCATGGCCTACCCTGTTTGACCTTGAGGTCAAGATCACAGACTTGGAAATTTTGTGTTAAGATTTTGTTTTTTATACGTCGATATCTCTTGAACATGTTGATGGATAAAGTTGATACCTTGTATGTTGATAGATATCGGTCTCAAGTTATATGCTGTACCATTATGACCCACCTGGATGACCTTGAGGTCAAGGTCACAGACTTGGAAATTTTGTGTTAAAGAGTTAGTTAAACTTTTTATAAGTATATATGTCTTGAACATGTTTGTTGATGTTGGTCTGAAGTTTTAGGCTGTACCATCAGGACCCACCGGAGTGACCTTGAGGTCAAGGGTCATAGATTTAGTGGCAAAGTACAAGTCAGGCGAGGTACGCTGTCCTGCGATAGTTTTTATTGTTTTAAACGATCGGTTTTCAAATTTTCTAGCTATAGAAAGGTAAATTGTAAACATATATGATTGCAAAAAAGCTCCACCATAATTGATGTTTACAACTTATGTAGTGGAATGAAATTTATTCTAGCACCCAGTGTTATTAGCTCACCTGAGCCGAAGGCTCATAGGTGAGCTTATAGTATACCCATGCTCCGGCGTCCGTCCGTCGTCCACAATTTCAAAGATCTTCTTCTCTGAAACCGCTGGGCCGATTGTTCTCATATTACACATACACCATCTACAGGTAAGGGGAAAGAATAATTGTGTTTTTTGTTTTGATCGGATAAGGACTTTGCTATGCCAACTTATGCTTCCCATAGACTTATAATGGAAAAAAGTGAAAATTGACAGTTTTTGCTGTCTTGTTGGAGATATTTGAATTTTGTTTTTGCAGAAATGTTTATTGAGCAGTCCTCTACGTTTCATGCGACTTTTGTCCTAATCCATCATTTTGATTGGTTGCAGGGGCCCCATATAGGGCAAAATTTCGAAAAACATTCAAAAATCTTCTTCTCAGAAACTGTCAAGGGGATGAAGCCTAAACTTTGTATACATGTTCCTGACAGTGGCCTCTACATAATTTGTGTTTTTTATTCCAGGCGGATAAGAACTCTGGTTGCTATGGCAACTTAAAGTTTCCATAGACTTATAATGGGAAAAGTGGAAATCGGCTATTTGTCCGCTAAAATTGCAGACATTTGAATTTTGTTTTTGCAGAAATGTTTATTGAGTAGTGTTTGACGTTTCTTGCGAGTTTTGTCCTAATCCTTTATTAGCTCACCTGAGCCGAAGGCTCATAGGTGAGCTTATAGTATACCCATGCTCCGGCGTCCGTCCGTCCGTCCGTCGTCCGTCGTCCACAATTTCATAGATCTTCTTCTCTGAAACCGCTGGGCCGATTGTTCTCATATTACACATACACCATCTACAGGTAGGGGGAAAGGATAATTGTGTTTTTTGTTTTGATCGGATAAGGACTCTGGTTGCTATGGCAACTTATGCTTCCCATAGACTTATAATGGAAAAAAGTGAAAATTGCCAGTTTTTGCTGTCTTGTTAGAGATATTTGAATTTTGTTTTTGCAGAAATGTTTATTGAGTAGTCCCCAACGTTTCATGTGACTTTTGTCATAATCCTTCATTTTGATTGGTTGCAGGGGCCCCATATAGGGCAAAATTTCGAAAAACATTCAAAAATCTTCTCAGAAACTGTCAAGGGGATGAAGCCTATACTTTGTATACATGTTCCTGACAGTGGCCTCTACATAATTTCTGTTTTTATTCCAGGCGGATAAGAACTCTGGTTGCTATGGCAACTTAAAGTTTCCATAGACTTATAATGGGAAAAGTGGAAATCGGCTATTTTTCCGCTAAAATTGCAGACATTTGAATTTTGTTTTTGCAGAAATGTTTATTGAGTAGTGTTTGACGTTTCTTGCAAGTTTTGTCCTAATCCTTTATTTTGATTTGTTGCTGGGGCCCCATAAAGGGCAAAATTTTGAAAAAAAAACATTTAAAAATCTTCTCCTCAGAAACTGTCAAGTGGATGAATCCTGTACTTTGTATACATGTTCCTGACAGTAGCCTTTACATAATTTGTGTTTTTCTTTCCAGTCGGATAAGAACTCTGGTTGCTTTGGTAACTTTAAGTTTCCATAGACTAATAATGGGAAAAGTGGAAATTAGCTATTTTTTGAAAACTATTGCAGCCTGAGATCTGAGAAGTGGTAGATGCAAACAACTAATGGATTAGATGAAGGTAGATGATTAATTTAGGTCAAGGTCATCTCTTGACCTTGGCCGGTCTGTCGTCCATACACACTTTTCAAAGATTTTTTTCTCTGAAACCACTTGGCCAATCAAAGCCAAATTTTATATGAAGCATCTATAGGAAATGGGAACCAATGTGTATATAAATAATCCAGGTCACATGACCAAGATGGCCACCATGCCCATATATGGTAAAAACCCTTAAAATATCTTCTTCTCCAGAACCGATGAACCGATTTCAACGAAACTTTGCATGAAGTATGGATGGCTCAAGTACTACAAAATATATATATATAAAACATGACCCTGTGGTGAACTTGACCTATTTTATGGCAAGGTCAACATAGGTCGTCAATGCGTTTGAATGGGGAAAACTTTTAAAATGTCATTTTAAGTGAAAGTCTTGCAGGAAATGGGCAGTAGGACTGGAATTTAATGATTTTGAAAAAAAAAATGGACCCCAGGGGCTCATCTGCTTTTAAAATGTTATTTGAAGGGGAAAATCAGCAGGAAATTGGCAAATGGACAGAATATTGATTGTTCTGAAAAAAGAAAATGGCCCAAGGGCTTCATCTGCCCCTGCACTAGGGTTAAATACCATAATATTCAAATATGTTTATTGGCATATGAAGCAGATCTCAGGTGAGCGTTTACAGGACGATTGGTCCTCTGGTTTTGATTGGTTGCTGGGGCCCCATAAAGGGCAAAATTTAAAAAAAAAACAACATTCCAAAATCTTCTCCTCAGAAACTGTCAAGTGGATGAATCCTGTACTTTGTATACATGTTCCTGACAGTAGCCTCTACATAATTTGTGTTTTTTATTCCAGTCAGATAAGAACTCTGGTTGCTATGGTAACTTTAAGTTTCCATAGACTTATAATGGGAAAAGTGGAAATTAGCTATTTTTTGAAAACTATTGCAGCCTGAGATCTGAAAAGTGGTAGATGCAAACAACAAATGGATTACATGAAGGTATATGATTAATTTAGGTCAAGGTCATCTCTTGACCTTGGCCGGTCTGTCGTCCATACACACTTTTCAACGATTTTTTTCTCTGAAACCACTTGGCCAATCAAAGCCAAATTTTATATGAAGCATCTATAGGAAGTGGAAACCAATGTATATATAAATAATCCAGGTCACATGACCAAGATGGCCACCATGCCCATATATGGTAAAAACCCTTAAAATATCTTCTTCTCCAGATCCAGTGAACCGATTTCAACGAAACTTTGCATGAAGTATGGATGACTCAAGTACTACAATGTATATATAAAAGATGACCCTGTGGTGACCTTGACCTATTTTATGGCAAGGTCAACATAGGTCGTCAATGCATTTGAATGGGGAAAACTTTTAAAATGTCATTTTAAGTGAAAGTCTTGCAGGAAATGGGCAGTAGGACTGATATTTAATGATTCTGAAAAAAAAAATGGACCCCAGGGGCTCATCTGCTTTTAAAATGTTATTTGAAGGGGAAAATCAGCAGGAAATTGGCAAATGGACAGAATATTGATTATTCTGAAAAAAGAAAATGGCCCAAGGGCTTCATGGCCCTGACCTGGGGTTAAATACCATAATATTCAAATATGTTTATTGGTATATGAAGCAGATCTCAGGTGAGCGTTTACAGGACCATTGGTCCTCTGGTATATGATATGAAGCATGAAATTAAAGCATATTAATGCATAAATGTCTTAAGCCCTTCGGTTGCCAGGTTACCCAACTGGAATTTCGAAAATTTTCCTCAACTTATTTCAAAATTCTACCAGAATTCCTGAGAGGGTACTCATGCATCTTTAAAGTTTAATTTAGTGAGAACTTTGAATTTTTGAGGCATTATGAACTAAAACAGTAAAGAAAATTTAGTCCTCGCATACATTTCTGAGCTTTCAGTATGTACATGTTTTAACTTATCTGTTGACTTTTCAGATTACTCAGTCATCTGACCTGATGCAGCCACTGTTGAGTAGTGCACTAAGAGTACTCCTGCACTGTCTTGGACTCAACCAGAGTACTATTGTACTACAACACATGTTTAGTTCACAGAGGTCACTAGTCAGCAAGGTAATGTGAAGAATGTAATGACGTGAGTAAGTTGGTCTTCTGGGTTTCTGACCAGGTTTGACAGAAAGTGCTTTGCAGCCACAGAAGATGGCTAGAAGCTCGAAATGTCAGATTTAGAAAGAAGAGGAATTGTTCTACACATTTTGCGAAAACAAAGATGCTGATCAGCTTCGCGGTTACTGCGAAGCTGATCTGCATTTTTGTTTTCGCATATGCATGATGTTGGTTTTCTCAAATGTTTCTAGACACCATTAATTTCTTAGAAAGGGAAAGTCTGACATAAAAAAAGTCCGTGAAACAATAAAACTGGTAAAATTTTCTGGCAGCAATCACATTTGACTCATTTGAAGAATTTCAAAAGATGATACTCTACTGACTTATTAATTTTGTTAGCATTATTTCAATAGTTTTAAGTTAGGAGGCTCATCTTAAATGAGCACTTCAAGATGTTTATGTACCAAATGAGCCTTCGCCTGAGAAAACCATCAATCTGTGTTTCCAACCAGGTCTGACACAAACCTGGCTGTAAAGCCACAGAAAATAGTTAGAAGCTTGAAATTTCAGATTTATTTAGAAGAGGCATCATGCTATTTAATGAGCGAAAACAAAGATGCTGATCAGCTGTGCAGCTGATCTGTCAGCTGTGCAGCTGATCTGCATCTTTGTTTTTGTATATGCAGATTGTTGCTTTTCTGATGTGGCGACTCAAATGTCAGCGAGTAGGCTAAACTTCATGCTCACTTAAGTTAGTAGGGAAAATCTCTCTTTTTACAGTCAGTCTCAATATTTATGTGAAATATGAAATTTCGTACTACAATGAATTGAGAAAGAAAACTATTATCACCTAGATGTCTGATTATTTGATAAGGAGTCGTGCATTGTCATGACATGTTTTTCTTTCTTTCCACAGTTCCTTGACCTGTTGTTTGAGGAGGAGACGGAGCAGTGTGCTGATCTGTGTCTACGCCTGCTCAGACACTGTAGTTCCTGTATTGGAAGTACCAGGGCGCAGGCTAGTGCTTCTTTGTACATGCTGATGAGACAGAATTTTGAACTTGGAAATGTAAGTGTTGTTTATTGAATGTACATGTATTAAAATAATAATTTTTAACTTAACTCAAATTGAGTTGTGTTGCAAGAAAACCAGATTTTTGCCTTTACGAAAACAAAGGTGCTGATCAGTGCCTTTGTTTTCACTACACAGATAGTAAAATTCCTCTACTTCCTAAATCTGAAATTTCAAGCATCTAGCCATCTTCTGTAGGTACACAGGCTGGTCTGTGTCAGACCTCGTCAGAAACTGTTGCGACTCAATTATTTTGTTATTGTCTGGTTTGAATTGAAGCAAAATGTTCTTTCCATTGGGTTTGCAATGTTTATCTTACTAGTGTGTCCTAACTGATCATTTTGGTCAACCAGATGATGAATTTAGGGGAGCACGGTGGCCTGGTAGTGGAGCATTGGTCTCCAAATTTAGAGGTTCTTGGTTCGATCCCCACTTGAGGCACTGTGTTGTGTCCTTAAGCAAGACACATTAAGTCCCCACTGTACTGGTTAATACCTTGGAAGCTAGGCTCCATTCCGACAATTGTTAATTGCGGCATTCCATCTGAGGCTGTTCTGTTTGCTTAGAGAAATTTCATCTAAAATTGAAATAGAAATTGAGCCACCGCATTAGAAAACCAACAATCTGCATATGCGAAAAAAAAAAACGCAGATCAGCTAGAGTGCCTTTGTTTTTGCTACAAAGAACAAGCCCTCTTCTTCTTAAATACAAAATTCCAAGCTTCTAGACTTCTGTGACTTTACAGGCTGGTCTGTGTTGGACCTGGTCGGAAATGCCAAAGACCTGTTTTCTTGCATCATGGCTGATATGATGGGTTAGCTTTTTTAAAATTTCAGAATTTCTCTCGAGTGAAGATGCAGGTAACCATGTCACTGAGTTCTCTGGTCGGTCAGAATCAGAGCTTTAACGAGGAATACCTTAGAAAATCACTCAAGACTATCCTCACCTACGCTGAAGCTGACACAGAACTACAGGAGACTACTTTCCCAGACCAGGTATGTGGTTAAAATTACAATTATTTACTATGGTTAGAAAAAAAGTAAGTAGGCAATGATCAGGAAATGGCACAATCAGAAAGAAATTCCCACCCAAAAATCTGAGGTGGGGAAATAATGCTAATTTGACAATAAGGTACTTACACAAAGGGAACATATTGTAAGTTGAGTGAGCAGCTATTTCCATTTCCAAATAGGCGGTAACTCAGTTACCCGAACTTTACTTAATATATAAAAACATACATAAGGAGCAAATTGACAACACAAAAATATATTACACCAAAATATAAAACAATTAGAACCACAACAAAAGTATTGCCTTGGAACAGTCAGTAATATAAAATAACCACATGTGGCTAAATCCCAATTCGTCAGGTAAAGATTTTATACCCTCTGCCAAGAAACGCTTATGCCTGTGTGCATGTGCACGTGACTATTGCGTCAATCTGAGATTGTAATATTCTGGTCATTACAGAATTTCTGTTTGCTAGAAGATTTCCAGATACTGTTAGTGCACTAGGCCACCTTTATCAAGAATGGGAAGAAATGTCCACTAAGACCAGCCTTGTAACCCTTCTATGTACAGGCAAAGGACCTTGTGTTTGACTTACTTGTATATATGTGCCTGCCTGGTTTTGATAAAATTACGTTAACATTTGATTATAGGTAAAGGACCTGGTGTTTAACCTACACATGATCCTGTCGGACACGGTGAAGATGAAAGAGTTCCAGGAAGACCCTGAGATGTTACTGGATCTGATGTACAGGATCGCCAAGGGTTACCAGACGTCACCTGACCTACGGTTGACATGGTTACAGAACATGGCTAACAAACATAGTGAGGTAAATGTTATTTTAGGGTATTTAGTCAAAAAAGTGTGGATATTTAGTCACAAATTGTGTGATATTTAGTAAAAAAAATTGTGGATATCAAGTCAAAAAATGTGTTGATATTTAGTCAAAACCATTGAATTTCCTAGTAACACCCAACAATTCTTTCAAGTGAGGTCAGGTCGGTCTTATTGCTTTCATGGCAAAAGTATAGCTTTATGAAAGCAATCTGGTAGTAACGCAAAGAAATTTGGATGTTTGAATGTAGTTTGTACTTTTCATAAACCTTAGTGATGTGCACTTGAAATATGTGCTATTAAGATATGATTATAATTGAGCCACTTCATGAGAAAACCAGCATTTTGCATATGCAAAAACAAAGGCACAGATCAGCTTTGCAGTAACTGTGAAGTTGATCAGCGCCATTATTTTTGCTACACAGTGCAATTCATCATCTTCTTAAATCCGAAATTTCAATGTTCTGGCCTATTTCTTTGACAATACAGGCCGGTTTGTGTCAAATCTGTTCGAAAACCACATTGTTGCTTTTCTCATAATGCTGTTCAAATGTACCTGTTCTGTTCCAGAGAGGGAACAATGCCGAGGCTGCCCAGTGTATTATTCACGCAGCTGGTCTGATATCAGAGTATCTCAACATGCTGGAGGATAAACCCTATCTACCTGTGGGCTGTGTAGAATTCCAGGTAATAATTTCGCAATGTTCTATGCCTATGAAATATTTTGCACTTTTTATGGTTATGGCATTGCAAGGGAAAATGAGCCTGTGCATGAGAAAACCAACAAGTTGGGGTTCGGACCAGGTCTGACACAAACCAAGCTGTACAGTCGCAGAAGCAGGCTAGAAGCTTGAAATTTTGGATTTAAGAGGAAGAGGAATTGTACTATGTAGCGAAAAAAACGGTGCTGATTAGCTTTGCGTTTACCGCAAAGCTGATCTGCGCCTTTGTTTTCGCCTATGCAGATTGTTGGTTTTCCCATGCGACGGCTCAATTGTGTAATTTTCTATATCTGCACATTAGCATCTTCTTTGTTTACAAGAATCAGATTATATGAGCTGTGACATGAGAAAACTGGGCTTTGGGATTTCCGACCAAGTCTGACGCTAACCGACTTGTACAGTCACAGAAGAAGTCTAAAAAACTTGAACTATCAGATTTAAGAAGACGAGGAATTGTACTCTTTGTAACAAAAATAAAAAGGCGCTGATCAGCTGCATTTACTTCTGACACAGCTGATCAGTCTTTGTTTTCACATAAGCAAATAAAATTGTTTTCTCATGACATTGCCCATATAACAAAATGCATCTTTTGAGAAATCTCAGTTCTCAGTTCACCATTCACCATATTGCTTCTATTTTTAAATTTGAAACCTACAAATCTGTATAATCAGTATGAGGATCGGTCAAAAAGTTCTGTCAAAAAAGCGATAAATTTGCCGTCATTTAGATAGGTAGCCCTGTAACTTTTGAAGTACCACCTGACCACTGGATCATTATATTTGCCTTTTTTTTCGATGATTTTACTTTTTTTTCAATGATAGTTACTGAGAAATATAGGAAGTGACAGAACTTTTTGACCGATCCTTGTACTTAGTATCATAGATTGTCTTGCTCAACCTGATGGAATTTGAGGAAACAAGTGATTGTATTTTTTTTTTCAGAACATCACTCTGAATGTGTTAGAAGAAAGTGCTGTCTCAGACGACATTGTCTCCCCTGATGAAGAAGGAATCTGCACTGGGATGTACTTCACAGAGAATGGCCTTGTGGGATTGTTAGAGCAGGCCGCTAGCTGCTTCAGTATGGTGAGTTGTCTAACTTTTTGATGATATATGACATTGTCTCCCCTGATGAGGGAGGAATCTGTACCAGGATGTACTTTACTGAGAATGGCCTTGTGGGACTGTTAGAGCAGGCCGCCAGCTGCTTCAGTATAGTGAGTTGTCTAACTTGTTGATGCTATATGATATTGTCTCCCCTGACGAAGGAATCTGTACGGGATGTATTTCACAGAGAATGGCCTTGTGGGATTGTTAGAGCAGGCTGCTAGCTGCTTCAGTATGGTATGGCTTAGGATGTTTTAAACTGTAATGTGTAGTAAGACCTTGCTAGATTTAAATGGAAGTGGACCTGAAAATGACATCCATGAGCAGCTATTTTTTCCTGAAATGTCCTGAAAGAATTTCCCTGCCAGATTTAATACTATTGAATCAAGAAATACACTTTTCCATCATTGATCAATGACAAAATGTTCTGTACTAAGTACATGTACTTGTAATCTGCCTCTGTGAGGCTTGCAAAGGAAGAGTAGGGCTAGGATAACTGACTGTCTCAATATGACTTAAGCTTTTTAATGAGGATGTGAAGTATTATAACAGACAAACAAAAATATGTTATTCAGTCCATGTCCAAAGTAGTAGTGTGATTAGATACCCACTGCTTGATGTTTTATCTCTAAAACCTGCTATGACATGGACATAAAAAGTAAACAGTTGAGATATTATAATTTTTGGATGTCAGACTAATGTTATTTATAGCTAATGTTTGCACTTATGACACAATGTCAGTCCCTTTTAAAAAAGAATTTTGTTTTACAGGCTGGTATGTATGAATGTGTGAGTCAGGTCTACAAGATCCTGATCCCAATACACGAGGCCAACAGAGACTACAAGAAACTGTCCCACCTTCATGGGAAACTGCAGGAGTCCTTCAACCAGATTATTAAACAGGTAATATGAGCCGTGACAGGAGAAAGCCATTCCTCAGGATTCCCGAACAGGTCCAACACAAACCAGCCTGTGCAGCCACAGAAGAAGGCTTGAAGGTTGAAATTTTGGATTCAAGAAGAAGATGAATTGTACTGTCCATGTAGCAAAAACAAGGTGCTGATCTGCTGAACTGCAGTTTTGTTTGCTATATTTTTTAAGATGAGTGAAAATTTTGAATTTGCATGGCAACATTTTGACAAATATTAGTGTAAACAATGTACATGTATTTGAGATTATTTCCGTGCATTGTGAGTGACATTAAGCTAATTTCATGATGACCAAAGTATCAAGATCAGGTTCAGGTGAGTGTTCTCAGGACCAATGGTCCTCTGGTATATGTTGAATTTAATTATGGTTGTGTTATAGGAAGGAAAGCGTGTGTTTGGTACCTATTTCCGAGTGGGTTTCTACGGCCACAAGTTTGGTGATTTAGATGGAGAGGAGTTTGTGTACAAAGAACCTGCCATAACTAAACTACCAGAGATATCACACAGGCTAGAGGTAGGCTTATGTCGTATTTTGTTAGTACACATGGGAAGTCTTGATAAAAAGAATCTATGATGAAAGTGAGGCTGAGCCAAAGAAATCCCAGGCAAGTTTTCTGATTATTCAAGGCAGCCATTTTGTTTTTACATGAAACCGAATGCAAATTAACCATTCCACAGAAGTGAGAAAACTGAAAATTTTGTATTTGCACACACTTTGCAAAAATATTATATCAGGCATAGAAATTTTGGATTTGAGAAGAAGACGGATGGTACTATCTGAAGAGTGAAAACAAAGGCGCAGATCAGCTGTGCAGTTACTGCACAGCTGATCTGCACCTTTGTTTTCGCATAAACAAAAATCCATGTTTGTTTTGCGCATAAAATTCTTAGCAATAATCTTATAAGATTAACTTAATAGTACATGTATTATGTTTCAGAGTTTCTATGGTGACAGGTTTGGTCATGATGTAATCTGTATGATCAAGGACTCCAACACAGTAGAGGTAGAAAAACTGGACCATGAAAAGGTAAATTGTCAGGAAAACATGTCCATGAAATGTATACCCCCTGACACCCCAGTATTACAGAGTAAAACTGGTTGAGGTTCTCACATGATCCACAATCATTTTTTAAAGCAAGAAAAATATGGAAAATTTAGAAAAGATTATGTTCTGAGTTTGAATAGGTTTTATGTGAAAGTTTGGCTACACAGCACAGCTGAAAGCTGTCAACACTGTCTTAATTTTCAGTAACTGCCCTAGAGAATTGAACGAGACAGATTTACAAATAGTATGAAAACCTATCACAACTGTTTTCTTTTTCTTGAGCAAACATTTAACACACACAAACCAGCCTGTACACAGAAATAGGCTAGACGCTTGAAATTTCAGATTTCTAGAAAGAGGACTTGTAGTATCAGTGAAAACAAAACAAAGATGCTATCATCTGCCTTTGTAGCTCACCTGAGCCAAAGATCTTCTCCTCAGAAACTGATGGGCCAATCAAAGCCAAACTTCATGTGGAGCATCCTAAGGAAGGGGCAACCAAAGTTCGTATAAATGGTCCAGGTCACATGACTAAGATGGCTGCCATGGCTATGAATAGCAAAACGCTTTAAAAATCTTCTTCTTCAGAACCGTAAGGCCTATGATTTTGAAACTTGGCATGAAGCATCAGGCGATGGAGCTCTACAAAGCTTAAATAAATCATGACCCTGGGATGACCTTGACCTATTTTATGGCAAGGTCAATTTAGATCGCCCATGCATTTGAATGGGGAAAAAGGAAAATGTCATTTAATGGCAGAAAACTTGCTAGGAATGAGCAAATGGACAGGAGAATTATGTTTAGGAAAATATTTTGGGCCCCTGGTGGTTGTCTGCCCCTGCCCTGGGGCTATATACATGTATATGACCATAATATTCAAACATCTTCTTCTCTGAAACCGCTTGTCCAATCAAAGCCAAACTTTATGTGGAGCATTCTTAGGAAGGGGGAATGAAAGTTTATATAAATGTTCAAGGTCACATAACCAAGATGGCCACCATGGCTATAAATAGCAAAAACCTTTAAAAATCTTCTTCTTCAGAACCAGAAGGCCTATGATTTTGAAACTTGGCATGAAGCATCTGGGGATGGAGCTCTACAAAATGTGTATGAATCATGACCCTGGGATGACCTTGACCTATTTTACGCCCATGCGGAAAAAATAGGAAAATGTCATTTAATGGCAGAAAACTTGCAAAGAATGAGCAAATGGACAGGAGATTTATGCTTATGAAAATATTTTAGGCCCAGGGGGTTGTCTGCCCCTGCCCTGGGGCAATATACATGTATATGACCAAAATATTCAAACATCTTCTTTCTGGAATCAAAGCCAGACTTTATATGGAGCAAAATTAGGAAGGGGAATGAAAGTTTGCATACTGGGTAAATAGTCAAGGTCATATGACCAAGATGGCCACCATGGCTAAATAGCAAAAACATTTAAAAATCTTCTTCTTCAGAACAAGAAGGCTTTGATTTTGAAACTTGGCATGAAGCATCAAGGAATGGAGGTCTACAAAATTTATATAAATCATGACCCAGGGATGACCTTGACCTATTTTACGGTAAGGTCAGCTAAGGTCGCCCATACATTTGAGTGGGGGGGGGGGGAATTGTTAAAATGTCATTTGAAGGACAAAACTTGCAGTAAATTGATAAATAGACTGATTTTTTATAAATTGAAAAAGACATTGACTCCAGGGGTTATTCTGACCCTGCCCTGGGGTTATATACATGTATATTACCATTCTAGTCAAACAAGTTTATCTGCCATTTCCTTAGCATTATCTTCTTTTTTCTTTTATATATATCTCAGTTCTCAGGTGAGCGTTTACAGGACCATTGGTCCTCTGGTTTGTTTTGCCATATGCAAAAACTCAGTTTACACATGAAATTGCTGAAATTTCTTTTCACTGTTACAGGCATATATCCAGATCACCTACGTGGAGCCATACTTTGACTCCTATGAATATAGAGACAGAATAACATACTTTGAGAAGAATAATAATATCAGTGAGTTTTTGTGAAGAATATTTCAACTGATTCAGTACAATAATTGAGCCGCGAGTGTTGAGAAAACCAACAATGTGGTTTCCGAACAGGTCAGACACAAAACGAGCTATACATGCACAGAAGATGACTAGAGAGTAGAAATTTTGGATTTAGAAAGTAGAGAAATTGTACTATCCGTGTAGCGAAAACAAAGTTGCTGATCAGCTTTGCAGTGACTGCGAAGCTGATCTACGCCTTCAGTTTTGCATATGCAGATTGTTGGTTTTCTCATGAGGCTGCTCAGTTCTTTTCAATTTAAGGAAGAAGTGCCGTAATGGTTAATGTGCCAATCTCAGGTTTGAAAGTACTGAGGTTTGAATCCCACTAACACAGTTGTTTCCTTGAGCAAGACACATAAACTTCATAAAGCCTGGTTTCCGTGGACAATTTTTCTTTAACAAAGTAGGTTTGTCGCAGAAAAATATGCTTGTGTTAACTCAATTCTGTGGAGAAGTTTCATTGTCAAATATCTGTGACAAAAAAATGAGCGAGCTAAGTAATATTAGTAATCTTTGCGATGTGTGAACGCAAAATCATAGCCGAGGTTTCTGTGACAAATAATCTTCGTCAAAGAAAAATTGTCCATGAAAACCAGGCTTAAAGTACTGTTTAATACCCAGGAAGCAATGGTGTGTCTGAAGATTATTGAATGGGATGTTGAACCACAAAACAAACAAATAAATGTGTAAGACTTGCCAGACATCTATTAAAACAAGTAGCTTTTCTTGATTGCCTGTGTCATAAGACCTTAAGCAAGGTAATTGATCTACCGCATGAGAAAAGCAACAATTTGTGGTTCTGACCAGGTCTGGCAGAGACTGGCCTGTACAGTCGCAGAAGAAGGCTAGATTCTAGGTATTTTGGATTTAAGAAAAAGAGGGATCATACACTATCGGTGTAGCGAAAATAAAGGTGCTGTTCAGCTGTGCAGTTACTGCACAGCTAATCTGCGTCTTTATACCCCCTGCAAAACGAAGTTTTAGGGGGGTATACTGTTTTCAGCCTGTCCGTGATTCCGTCATTCTGTCAATCCGTCATTCCGTCAACATTTTTACATCTTTGCTGAATAACTTGAGTAGCTTTTATCTGATTTGTTTCAAATTTTTACCACACTTGCACCATCAGACAATACATGTGTGATATGAATTTAAGGGCCAAAGGGTCAGTATTGCAAGAGTTATGGGACTTTTTAAGTCTTCATATAACATGTTTGCCATAGTACTGAAAATACATACTTTGTGAAATCAACTCCTCTTACAGCTTTCACTGTTTCCTTTTAATATTTTGCTGATATGTTTCAGATAAATTACAGATGTGCATGAACACTAAATCATTTTTGACAAATTTACAGCATTTTTAACTTAGCAAATTTTCTATAATTGCTTATATTCAATAATGGTTGGTAGTGCATACTTTGTGAAATCAACTCCTCCTAGGGCTTTCAGTATTTCTTTTCAGTACTTTGCAGACATGTTACAGACATATTGAAGATGTGCATGTAGAATTATGATGCTGAAAAAATAATTTTTGACAAATTTACAGCATTTTTTAACTTTGCCATTTTTCGATTTTGCAGCAGCATTTTGACATCTTAGCTGAATAACTTGAGTAGCTTTTGCCTGATTTGTTTCAAATTTTCACCACACTTGCTCCATTAGGCAATACATGTGTGATATGAATTTAGCGGCTCAAGGGTCAGTATTGCAAGAGTAATGGGACTTTTTAAGTCTTCATCAAACATGTTTGCCATAGTACTGAAAATACATACTTTGTGAAATCAACTCCTCTTACAGCTTTCAATGTTTCCTTTTAATATTTTGCTGTTATATTTCAGATGTATTGCAGATGTGCATGAACACTTGTCATTATGATAAAAATCGTTTTTGACAAATTTACAGCATTTTTAACTTAGCAAATTTTCTATAATTGCTTATATTCAATAATGGTTGGTAGTGCATACTTTGTGAAATCAACTCCTCCTAGGGCTTTCAGTATTTCTTTTCAGTACTTTGCAGACATGTTACAGACATATTGAAAATGTGCATATAGAATTATAATGCTGAAAATATAATTTTTGTCAAATTTACTGCATTTTTTAACATTGCCATTTTTCGACCATTGCTTATATACAATAATGGTTGGTAGTTAATAGTTTGTGAAATCAACTTCTCCTAGGGCTTTCAGTATTTCTTTTCAATACTTTGCAGACATGTTCCACACATATTGAAGATGTGCATGAAGAATTATAATGCTGAAAAAAATAATTTTTGACAAATTTACAGCAATTTTTAACATAGTCATTTTTGACCATTGCTTATACAGTAATGGTTGGTAGTGCATGGTTTGTGAAATCAACTCCTCCTAGGACTTTCAGTATTTCTTTTCAGTAATTTGCAGACATGTTCCACACATATTGAAGATGTGCATGAAGAATTATAATGATGAAAAAATAATTTTTGACAAATTTACAGCATTTTTTCACATAGCCATTTTTTGACCATTGCTATTTTGCGGGGGGTATACTGAAAGCCTTGCTTGCAGCCAATTTCTAGTTGTTTTCGCTTATGCAATAATCCATTTTTCTCTTGATGCGACTCATTTCTTTTTATTCCTTACAGAGAGGTTTATGTATGCCACACCATTCACCTTGGATGGCCGTGCACATGGTGAACTACATGAACAGTACAAGAGGAAGACTATACTCACAGTGAATCACACTTTTCCCTATGTCAAGACAAGACTAACAGTCATTAACAAGGAACAGGTAATTTTGTCAGACGCCTAAACATTTGCAGTGGTCACTGAAGCAAGGGGTCAACAAAAAATAGGGTAGACGCAAGGGAATTTTGATTGAGGGTTATGGATTAGCAGAGACATAAATAGAATTTCTACTGTAAAACCAAAGATAATTTCCCTAAATAAATTTTCCATCGGAATCCGAATTGGATCCCAGATCTATATATGTAACATTATACATAACCATACATAGTGGCTGTTTATTTGATTTAAATAGGTGATACTGTCACCAATAGAAGTGGCCATTGAGGACATACAGAAAAAGACCAAGGAGCTATATGATGCTCTGAAGCAGGACCCACCAGATACCAAGATGTTACAGATGGTTCTACAGGGCTGCTTAGGGACCACCGTTAATCAGGTAAGTGGGAAGACACCAGGCTTGTTTGTGACTTGTTGGTAAAACCCTTTCATGGAAAGTCATTAAAGTATTAACTATGACTATGATCCAAAATATGTCAAAAGGCTGTCGGTATACTATCATCATGTGAGTCGCATCACAAGAATAAACACTTCAGGGTTTCTGACCAGGTCTGATACAAACCGCCCTGTTTAGTCATAGAAGAAGGCTAGAAGCTTGAAACTTCATGTTAAAGAAGAGGGTGGATTGTACAATCTGTATAGCGAAAACAAAGACGCTGATCAGCTGTGCAGTTACTGCACAGCTGATCTGCGTCTTTGGTTTCGCATAGGCAAAAAAACAGTTTTCTCATGAGGAGGATCATGTTATATTTTCCAGGGTCCAGTAGAGATAGCTATGGTGTTTCTGAAAGACGTAATGGAGGGAAAACAAGTGGGCATGAAGCATCACAACAAGCTACGACTTTGCTTCAAAGATTTCCTCAAAAAGTAAGAAATTACACCTGAACCCGAGGTTATAAAACTTTTTTCTTGCTCATCTCAGCTGAGACTGAAATTTTTCCTGCTCATAAATGTTAAAATGCCAACAGTTGGCATTTTAACATTTATGAGCAGAATAATTTACTAGTTTTTGAGTTTTGAACCTGAATTTTCCACCAATTTGCTGAGCAGAGCTTGAAATAAGTTTTATAATCTCAGGGCCTGGACCACTTTATAACAGTTTGTGCCGGCACGGTTTTGGATATAACATAGACCATACATGGACCCCAAATGGTCATTTTAAACTAATTTGCTATATATCTATACATTTTACTGTCGTTATAAGACAGATTGGATAGCTAACACGGAAATTGTATAGCACCCCAACAATAGTGTTAGTGGTTGTGGTGTACTTGTTTGGGTAAAATAATTGTTTGAATACCAAGTTTCAAGCTTGCACGCTTTACATGGATTTTAAACTGCTTTTAAGTTCAGACCCAGTATACACAGATAAGTAACTATGGTACAGAAAAAAGTATATATCGGAAATATTACTATGTGGCTATGTTAGAATAATGCACTAGTTATTTGAAACAACGGTTCCCCCACCTACGGGAAAAGGTTGGGGATAGCCGGGCTAAAGTGCGGGGCAATTACTTATTTATAGTTCCTGCAGTGCATGGGATGTGACGGGCTTTTGATATTAAGATCCTTACCAAAGGGAGATTATTTGCTGTGAAGGGCAGGGCAAAGAGCATAGTGTTGACCTCCAGTTTGTCCCCTAGGGGTGGTGTCTAAAGCAGGGCATTGAAAACTGAAAAGTCATAATACCAGCCTTTCCCCATAGGTGGTAGGTGGGGGAACTGTGGTTACAAATGACTGGTGCATAATGCATTCCCAAAAGAATTCAATCATTTGAGATGTCTCAAGGTTTTTTAGCTCATGTGAGCCAAAGGCTCACAGGTGAGCTTATAGGATAGGGAGGCACCCGGCGTCCGTTAGTCATCGTCGTCCGTCGTCCACCATTTTCAAAGATCTTCTTCTCTGAAACCGCTTGGCTAACCAAAGCCAAATTTTATATGAAGCATCTATAGCAAGGGGGAACTAATGTGTATATAAGAAATTTAGGTCACTTGACCAAGATGGCCGCCATGCCCATATATGGTAAAAAACCTTCAAAAATCTTCTCCAGAACTGGTGGACCGATTTCAACGAAACTTGGCATGAAGCATTGATGGCTCAAGCACTACAATGTATATATAAATCATGACCCTGTGATGACCTTGACCTATTTTACGGCAAGGTCAACACAGGTCACCAATGCATTTGAATGGGGAAAACTTTTAAAATGTTATTTAAAGTGAAAGTCTTGCAGGAAATGGGCAGTAGGACTGAATATTGACTGAATATTGATGATTCTGAAAACAATTTCACCCCAGGGGCATGCTTTCCTGATGCAGTGACTTAACTTTTGAGAAATTAGGGCAGGGCCAGATCAGACTGTTCTTACAGGAGCAATTTGATCCGGGTTGACATTGTTAACAATTTACATCATAGCTGTCAAGCATCATTATAACTTCATTATTTATTATCTTACTTATTCTTAATTCTGCATATTGCTGACACAATCTAGCAAACTGGGAAGTAAACCTCATCTGCCCCCACCCCGGGGCAATATACATGTACATTACCATAATATTCAAACATCATCTCCTCTGAAACCGCTAGGCAAATCAAAGCCAAATTTTATGTGAAGGGGTAACAAATGTGTATTTAAATAATCCAGGTCACATGACCAAGATGGCCGCCATGCCCATATATGGTAAAAACCCTTCAAAAATCTTCTTCTCCCGAACCGGTGGACCGATTTCAATGAAACTTGGCATGAAGTATCAATGACTCAAGTACTACAATGTATATAAAAATCATGACCCTGTGATGACCTTGACCTTTTTTACGGCAAGGTCAACATGGGTCACCAATGCATTTGAATGGGGAAAACTTTAAAAATGTCATTTAAAGTGAAAGTCTTGCAGGAAATGGGCAGTAGGACTGAATATTAATGATTCTGAAAACAATCGGATCCCAGGGGCTCATCTGCCCTCACCCTGGGATATTATACATGTAAATTACCATAATATTCAAACATCTTCTCCTCTGAAACCGCTTGGCCAATCAAAGCAAAATTTTATGTGAAGCATCTATAGAATTGGGAAATCAATGTGTGTATAAATAATCTAGTTCACATGACCAAGATGGCCGCCATGCCCATATATGGTAAAAAACCTTCAAAAATCTTCTCCGAAACAGGTGGACCGATTTCAAAGAAACTTGGCATGAAGTATCTATGGCTAAAGTACTACAATGTATATATAAATCATGACCCTGTGGTGACCTTGACCTATTTTACGACAAGGTCAACCTGGGTCACCAATGCATTTGAATGGGGAAACTTTTAAAAAGTCATTTGAGGTGAAAATCATGCAGATAATGGGCAGTAGGACTATATATTAATGATTCTGAAAAAAAATTGGACCAAAGGGCTCATATGCCCCCACCCCTGGGCACCTGGGCAACATACATGTATATTACCATAATATTCAAACATCTTCTCCTCTGAAACCATTTGGCGAATTAAAGCCAAATTTTATCTGAAGCATCTGTAGGATGGGGGAACCACCATGTATATTAATAATCTAGGTCACATGACCAAGATGGCCACCATGCCTATGTATGGTAAAAACCCTTCAAAAACCTTCTTCTCTGAACCAACTGACAAATTTCCATGAAACTTGAAGTGAAGCATCGATGGCTAAAGTACTACAATGTATACTATAAGACTTAAGTTTAGCAATTTTTTCATTCATCATTATTTTCAAAATTAAATGTTTCAAAACTTTACATACGCTTTTAATACAGTACTTTATCCGGTTTCGAATCTTATCCAGTTCCGAATCAAGTGGTCGTATCGTCACGAACTACACAGCAGCTGTTCAATTAAAAAACAAATATTTTGTATGGTCATGAAGTCTATCTTTTTCTCTTACTCTGCACGAAGTCAGATTTTGAAACCTTATCTGCATGCTAAAAATAAATCTGTTCTTCGAGATGACCTGTCGAATTAGAATGTATATTGCACTTGTGTAATTATCCGCAAGGTGCAGGTTTCCGCAAAATGCATGAACCTTGAACATTATTTTTCTACACTTTTGGTCCCAACATGCGTTCCAACATTAATAATAACACACCAGGAAAACTGAACTTCATTTATTGATTTTCTGTTGCGTAGGAGCTTGTTAATTTTATCTACCAATTTAGCTAGTTTCGGGTCAGTAAAAATTAATTGTGTCGACATAGTGCATGTACTCGTAAATCTATTAATATCGCAGTACACGTCTTAGCGCTAAACATAAAGGAACTGAGGAGGGAGTGTTTAAATCTCAGTAAGTATTTTATTTGATGTGTGTGTGTGTGTGCGTGCGTGCGTGCGTGCGTGCGTGTCGCCACAATACCACAGTCTTTCATTTGCAATGCCGTTTGTTTGAATTGATGCTTAACGTTCTAGTCCACAGCTATGATCATGTCAGGACTTTGCGCCCATTTTATGGGACTAGTGCCCAAAGTTCTCACCGCTGTGTCTAGTGTGGGTTCGAACCCCGCTCTGGCCATGTGAGACAAACCAAGTTCTGCTTGCGAGCGTGTTAGGTGGTTTTGTTTTTCTCGGCGTTCTCCCGTTTTCGTCCCACCTAATGATTGGCGCGTCTCATATGAGCTGAAATAATCATGAAAGGGACGTTAAACTGAATAAAAAAAAGGAGGGGGGGGGGGCAAGTTAGGATGCCCTGACATCCTAAACTAAACGTGCTTCAAATATAACCACACAACAAAGCCAAGAAGGACAGACACTGGGTTCGATCCTGACGTTGAGCGCCGAGTTATGCTTTTTGGTCCTCATATAAGGAATCTAGCAACATCTCTCTTTTTCACTCTTTCTCTTTCACTCTCTCTCTTTCCCTCACCCTCTCCCTCTCTCTCTCTCTCTCTCTCTCTCTCTTTCAAAATTGTTCTATCTATTATTTTGATTTCTTCTTTTGACATAGTAGTCTAGTGAGTAGCTGTTTCCCAAAAAGTGGCTATTCATTTACCAAAACTTAACTAAATAAATGAATGCCAAACCCCCCACCCCGTTGCCGAGTGGTGAAGAGCTGACTTCATTAACGCGTTTCATTCGATCGTCTCACCGCTGTGTTTGTTGTGGGCTCATGTGAGACAAGTTCTGCTTGAAGATATGCCAGGTTTTTTTTCCCCTTTTTTCTCGGGGTTCGCCCGTTTTCACCACACCAACTGACTTGCTCGTCTCATATGAGCTAAATGATCTTAAAAAAGGACGTAAACTGACCCAAGATAGATAGATAAATAAATGAATGAATTTTAAGAGGGGGGGGTGGCTGGAAGATGTTTCCGGGCCTGGGTATTATTTTTCTCTCACGACGCGGTCCTGTCTTTTTATTGGTATATATTACAATACGTAAGATAGTAATACAGAATTAACTCTGCCCTAGATATGTTTTTCGGCCAAAATTGGATCCTGTTTTTTTTTTTTTTTTTTTTTTTTTTTTTTTTTTAATCTTACAGCCCCCCCCCCCCCCCCCCCCCCCCACTCCCCAATAATAAAAATCAAATGGTCGTCTCCTTACGCAGGTGATTCTTTGTGCAGTCGATCTGCATCGCGAACAAAACATGCTGTCTGGATTTCTAGTCTAGTTGACATACTCCTGTTAGATATCTCTGTTTACGCAACATTAAAGCTGTGTTTGAAATTCAATGTTAATCAAACAGGTGAAAGTTAAACTCATAAAACATCAACAACAAAACAAACAAACAAACCAACAAACAAACAAAACTGAAAATAACCAATGCACAGCCCATGATTACCAGCTTAACTGCAAAAATCTGGAACCAGTTACGCCATTATCGACTTAGAACATGTATTTGTTTTCGATTGACGCCAATATCCAGAATGTAAGTTATACGTCGTATACATGTACACAGTTTTTTTGACACTTTTTCTATCTGAAATGGTAAACTGTGTGTAAGTCTTGTTTTATAAAGAAATAATGAAGCTACAAACTCAAAATCATAACGCAATAGCTCCAGAGAGTGTCCTGTTTAAAAATTATCGCAAGTGATTCGGAACTGGATAAATGATTCGGAACTGGATAAATTGGTGGTCTGCTTCAAAGCCATCGTGTGGCCCACAGAATATTCACAATTAATCAGACTAAAGTTCATTATTTAGATGAAGGATTATACTTTCCAATGGTAAGGTCGAAACCTAGTTTGCTGTGAGCAATTATCTGGAAACCACTTCGAAAGAAAAGTGACCCGGAACTGGATAATTTACTGTATGTCAAGTGATGCTCAAATTCATGTTTAGAGACGAGTTTGTGTGCTTTTCTCACGCCCACGAGTTGCTACGTTATGTTAAAAAAATCATGCAAATCACGTGCCCAGCATTCCACGTGCATCACATGTTATCAATTTTTGCCTTGTTTGATTGGTAAAAGTGTCATAACGAATTAACCGGAATGACTTTTGAAACATTCCGTAAGGGGACGCCGTCATGGCGTGACGTTAAACCAGCATAACTGAAGATCAATATGCTCAGTGCAGACATGAAAAAAAAAGGAAGCCAATGGAAATTTCTAAGCTTGCTAGAGTACGATACAGTCTCCTACAACCATGTTCCATCAGCTGATTGTGATGCCAGACAAAGTAAGGCTATCAGGATATAGGGCAATGCCAATTTGACGTCATAGTGAAGTAATCGATTTTTAGGCAACCTTCGAATAGCAGGTTTGATAATTTTCGGCATGGAAAGATGGATTTGTATCGGAAATGCTGACAGGAAACAACCTGCGTGGTGCGAACACTGTGAATATTGCTGTTACGTTTTTGGTCCTGTAAACGTTGCACTCTGCAGACTAGACTAGACCTGACATCACATCAAACCTTATAGGCCTACTAAGCTAATGTGTTCTCGTAAAAGCGAAATCGCACATCATTTCAGCAATTAAACACATATGGGTTCACCTCGGGAGAAAGGCCAGGGAACAAAATGACGTCAGTTACGTCATACTACGGGGGCGTTACCTGGTACCATAATGGAACTAAATTTCTACGATCATGGTACTGTACACTTTTTGAGCACAAGAAGATGTTAAATGACTGTTTTGGGAATAAAAGGTTGACTTTTCATATGCCAAGAAATAATGTGAATTTTGAGGTGACACCCCTGTAAACTTTGACGTAGCGTTATTGCGTCTTTCCGGCAAAAAGTGGAAATTGTGGTTCCGTAAGGATTAAATATTGATGGGTTAAAGTGTTTAGTTCAGTTTATCTTTATAACAATTTGCAATTTCGATATCAAATAAAAATTGCTAAACTTAAGTCTTATAGTATATATATATATAAATCATGACCCTGCAATGACCTTGACCCTTATGGCAAGGTCAACATAGATTGCCCATGCATTTGAATGGGAAAAACTGTTAAAATATCATTTGAAGGGAAAAGCCAGCAGGAAATTGGCAAATGGACAGAATATTGATTATTCTGAAAAAAGAAAATGGCCCAAGGGCTTTGTCACCAAGTGACAATTCCTTCCCAATATATAATAATAAAAATAAAATAAAAATACAAAAAAAAAATATGTAAAAATAAAAATAACAATTAAATTTAAAATAAGATAAAAGCTTAACATGAATATTTAAATATCATTAATGCTAAACATTAATTTTCATATAATATATTTTTGTAAACTTTTCTAAATTTTAGGTTTCAAAGTCATATTTTTCAATTTATCATTGTCATCAATATTTACTCAGGCATGTTGATTTGCATCAGTAGATTTCAGGAAATACTGTCTTAACTGATTTTGAACTTCTTAATTATCTTTAATTTTGAGATTGATCTGATTGATAATGAAAGTTGCCACTTTTACTTCCTTTATTGCATCTTACCTTTCAAATTCAATTGTTCTTTAGAGATTTGCCATATGATAACTTCCTTCAATTAATCTGTCACTTTTTGACTCAAATTATATTTAAGGTGGACCTAAACTTTGGTGCATCAGTCTAGTCTTGAACTTCATACTGCAAACATCAGTCTCAGACTCAGTCATTCGCTTCAACACGTTTGCATGTTGGAATGACTTTAAATTGGAACTTGTGCTTATGTTGGATTGTGGAAACTATGAACTGGAAACTTAAAAGAACCTAACTGGAAACTTATTAATAACAATAAAAGTGGAAATACTAGTAAATAACTTATTTAAAGAAAAGTACAAAATTAAGAGTTAAATTGTAAGAACTTAAAATTACACTTAAGTTAAATAAAGAATTATTATAAACTTTGAAAGTACAGACGAAGACAAAAGTATTTAATGTTAACAAACTTATTTATATTCAAGAACTTTGTATTGTTGGAACTAATTACATGTTTGTGAATTTGTGAAATTTATTATTGAACATTTGAAATAATATTGACATTTGATACAGTTGAAATAAAAGGAAATAAATAAATTCAAAAACTTTAAACAACTTTCCGACTTGTTTCTAAGTTTGGAATCACGTCTAGCTAGCAACGTAAAGGAGCTAGCTAGCCAGGACCCCCTTTAATGCGACCATCTGTGGGGCATGTCAACCAGAGTTAATTCCCCTTAACGCAAAACTGATATATCGACGACAAACAGCGAGTGCCAATAAACTACCAAACGGTTGACAGCCAATACCCAGCACGGTTGCAGAGTGGCGGAGCATAACCGGGTACTTCTACGGTGATCAACCTCATCAGTGCATCAAGACTTTAAATCATTCAACGGAAACACCATCATCAAATTCATCGACTCATCTAGTGACCACCATTTTCGAAAGTGAAACATTAATCATTTTTTGTGCTAGTTAATAGTGTTATCAATTGTGTGTTATTTTGGAATTATTAATAGTTTAATCTTTATTCTGTGGACTTGAGAAGTTTTAGTGACAAAAAGACAATAAGAGACTTATGCAGTATAGTGTCAGGGACTTGACAGAAAACAGTCAACAGATTGGTGAGTACAGCTTCATTACTGTTGCATGACATTGTATGACATTGTATGCTCTTATTCAATTGTGACCAACTGTGAATGATTCAAAATAGAAATCTATTTATTTAATTTAAAATCTAACGTCAAGTTGAATGCAAGCAATAAGTAAGACTTAAGTTGCAATCTGAAGCTAAAATAAATATTCATTTTCAATCAAATAAACATACAATAAACATATTTGATGACTGACAATAATATAAATGCTTGATAAAGTTTAGGAATTTTCTACAACTACAACTGCAAATTAATTTAGTCATATTACAAATTCAACTTTTTACAAGAACAAGTACAACTGCAAATAATATTGACTACAACTGCAACTGTCATTACAACAGTAAGATAAATTACAACAGCAACTGCAAATAATATTAAGTATAACTGCAACTGTAATAGTAAATGTAACATAATTTATAACAACAACTGCAATTTAATTACAACTGTAACTGCAATAATAAATTTCAACTTTGTTTTTCATAGTTTATAAACATAGTGATCAACATAGTTTATGCAATATAAATAAAACTTTATCTTGAATAGTAAATAAATATTTCATCATTTAGTAAAACTTCTACATTTAACGAAATCTCCTTAACAACTCATAAACAATGGCTCCAAGGCGTAATCAAAAGAAACAATGGATGTGCTCAGCTAAGGCTTGTAAATCTAAGGAGGAAACTATTTCGGAAAAACCTGTAATGGCATTTGCACCCAAGCTCAACAAGAATCTTCTGAAAATCAATATAGGGAGTCACACTGTGGACTGTCTTTTAGATTCCGGCGCAGAAATCTGTGCAATTAGTCACCATGTATTGAAACAAGTAGCCCCTTCAGAACCACTTAAGCCATCAGATCTAACAGCAATTGTAGGTGTCTGTGGTGAACGCCATAGTGTATTAGGTATGGTTGACCTCAGCTTCGAATGCCAAGGTCTCACATTCACACAGTCATTTCATGTCTTTCAACATCTTCATGCTAAAATGATAGTAGGTATTGACTTTTTGCAAAGAAACAATGTCACAGTAAGGTTTGGTGAGGTGGAAATTCCACTTGATGGTAGAATATCCTCAGGATCTACAGTAAGAATAGCCACTACAACAGTAACTAGTGCCCAGACCGGCATTGTTTATCCACAAGCAGAGGTAATTGTGCCCCCACACAGTGAGGTCATAATTCCCACCAAAGTCTCTGGATTTCCAAACCAATCCACAATCTTACTTGAGCCTATCTTAAGGTTGAGTGATAATAGCCTGGCTGGAAGCAAATGCATAACAGTTGTTCAAAATGGAAAATGTGTATACCGTCTTATGAACCCAACCAATCTTCCAGTATTTCTAAAGACAAATCGTAGAATAGCCAAAGCAAGTTTAGTGGATACTGAAGCAATACATGACTTTAATACTGAAAATGAGGCAAATGTTTTCAATCTTTCATCAGAGAAAAATAAGCAATCATCAAACTATGAAGAAATTCTAAAAGAACTAGGAATAAACTTAAACTGTGAACACTTAACTGAAGATCAAAAACAAAAACTCGCAAACTTCCTTGTAAGAAACAAAGATATATTTGCTAAAGACATTTCAGAGATAGGTGAAACAAACTTGCACACTCATACAATACATACAGGGCAAGCAAAACCTGTCAGTACCCCACCATATAGGCAAACTCCTAAAATGAGGGCAGAACTAGACCGACAGCTAGAGGAAATGAAAGAAAATGGCATTATTGAAGAAAGCACATCACCATGGCATTCACCAGTTGTTATGGTCAGAAAGCCTAACAATGAATGGCGGTTTTGTGTGGACTACCGTAAGCTAAATGCAGTCACAGAAATCATGTCTTTCCCCATTCCTCATATGTCTGATGTCTTTGACACACTTGCTGAGTCCAAGGCAGAGGTGTTCTCGACCCTTGACCTCCGAAGTGGTTTTTGGCAAGTTCCACTGGACAAATCCACAAAAATGAAAAGTGCATTCATTACACACAGTGGTGTCTATGAATTCAACAGGTTAGCTTTTGGAATGGTTAATGCGCCAATGACGTTCCAGTCTCTCATGACCAAGGTGCTTAAAACCCTGAATTTCAAGATAGCTCTCGTGTACATCGATGACGTGCTTGTCTTTTCAAAGGATTTTGACCAGCATCTTCACCATCTTAATCTAGTCTTTACAAACCTGAGGAAAGCAAACTTAAAACTACATCCTTCTAAATGCAAATTTGCAACTACACATGTAAAATATTTAGGGCACATAGTTTCCAAAGATGGCATGCAAGTTAATCCAGAAAACACAGAGAAAATTGAAAATGCAAAACGTCCAACCAATCCAAAGCAAGTAAAGCAAGTCCTAGGCATGATGGGATACTATCGCAAGTTCATCAGAAACTATGCCAAGATAGCTGCTCCTCTTCATGACCTTCTGAAGAAAGATAGGAAATTTCAGTGGACAGATGAATGTGAAAATGCCTTCAAAGAGCTGAAACACAAACTTGTCACTGCTCCTATCTTAACCTATCCTCAGTTTGACAAAGAATTCATCTTGTCAACGGATAGTTCAGATTTTTCCATAGGCTATGTACTTAGCCAAATGCATGATGGAAAAGAACTTCCTGTCTGTTATGGTGGCCGAGCACTTCGGAACAATGAACTGAAGTGGCACATTACAGACAAGGAAGGACTTGCTCTAGTCGAAGGAATCCAGCACTTCCGGCATTACCTGGCAAATGTCAAGTTTACAGTATTCACAGACAATGTCTCTGTAAAATACCTGCAGAACATAAAAGACTGCCAGGGACGCCTAGGACGCTGGAGCATACTCCTTCAAGGCTACCATTTTGAAATTAAGCATAAACCTGGTTCCAAAAATCATACAGCAGACTACTTGTCCAGACAAACATACACAAATACAGCATCTGCAGAGTCAAGTGATCTAGCTGATCATGTCGGTTCCATCCAATCTTCTAAGGAGTTCACTGAAGTCACTCTGATTTACTCTGATGAGAATGAAGCTGTGGTGGCTGCTGCAAGTGAATCAGTCATGCTTCCTGCTGACATCTCAATTGAGAATTTGTCAACAAAGCAGAAAGAATGTCCTGATTTCAAGCACCTCTATGGCTACATTCAGTCTCGTCAAGTTCCAGATGACCCACTCCTAGCCAGAGTAATTGTAGCAGAAGCATACAATTATGAGCTGGAGGATGGAATTCTTAAACACTTTTACTCAAAAAGAAGTAGAAATGTTCCTGCTGAGGAAAGACTGGTCAAACAAACAGCAATTCCTGTCATCCTCAGAGACGACATTCTTAAGTCCTATCATGACTGCTTGGCGGGAGGCGGGCATCAAGGTTTTGAAAGAACTTATGCTGCTATTCGCAACAAATACTTTTGGCCCCGTATGTACGAGGATGTCAGACAGTATGTCAAAACTTGTGAAATATGTCAGCAATCAAAAAGAGCTTTCAATGCCAAACCCCCTCCTCTTCAGCCACAGCCAGTTGATGATGTGTTCAGTAGGTGGCACATGGACATACTGAGTGGTTTGCCAACAACAAAAGAGAAGTACAAACATGTACTTCTTGTTGTTGACAGCTATTCTAAATGGTGTGAGTGCATTCCTTTAAGAACACAAGAGGCTACAGAAGTCGCATCTGTGCTCTTCAGAGAAATCATTTCTCGTTATGGTGCTCCCCGAGTCCTCGTCAGCGACAGAGGGAAAAACTTTATGAGCAATCTCGTGAAAGCTCTGTCAGAACTCTTTGAGATAAAGCGAACACTGACAAGTGCTTATCACCCAATGACAAACGGACTGGTCGAGTCAAAGAACTCATTCATTCTGCAGGCTTTACGAGCATACTGCAAGGGTCAGCAAGACGATTGGCCAGAACTATTGCCTGGCATCATGATGGCATACCGTTCTACACCAGCCACTCAGTCTACTGACTTCAGTCCCTTCTTTCTTCTCTATGGCAGAGAAATGCGCCTGCCAATTGACACTGTTCTTCAGCCCAAGGACCACCTTAACCAGGATTACAAAGTTCACTTAGGTAGGGTCCTACAAAATCTTGAAATTTGTAGAAAGCTTGCGGGAGAAAACATCAAGGCTGCACAAGAGAAATACAAACACCAGCATGATAAGTACTCACAGCTGCCGAAATACAGACCAGCTCAAAGGGTATGGCTTTACTGCACGAAAGTCCCTCAAGGCAAAGCACCCAAATTGCATAGGAAATGGGTTGGCCCCTATTATATTACCATGATAGGCCCAAACCATACTTTCCGTCTCAGAAATGCACAAACAAACCTTGAGGTGAAATCTTTGGTCAATGCTGCCAGGTTAAAGCCATATTTTGACCCAGCAGATCGCCCAACAAACCCACCAGAGGATCTTGCAGATCATGAGGCAGAGCTGGATCCTGAACAGATTGATCTACCTGATGACCAGCCCCAACACCAAAACAATTTAAAAGCATCAACTCAAAGAGGTGAAATCCCTTCAAATGATAATGGTAATAATGCGGACAATGCCAATCAGCCAAAAAGGCCCACAAATGCTCAAAACAAGATCAGAACTCCCAAAACACCAAAACAGCCTGAAGAACCAGTCCAGAAGAATCAAACAAAACAAAATCTAGTAAAGCCAAATAGTAAGCTATCTAATAACAACAATAACAATCATTTGCCAAAAGAGCAAAAACATGAGAAAACAAATAAACATCCCAAATTAAAACAAAACAAACAAATACAGCAGCAAAAACCAAAACCAAATGAAGACACAACCACTAATACTAAAACACCATCAGTTAAGGAAAAACTTACAAATAGTAATGAGCCAGCTAAGGAAACACGGCAACAAAGTAAGACCAATAAACACCATCCTGCAAGGACTGCAAAGCAAACAAATGTAAACCATTTCTGGAAACTGAAATCAAAAGCATCCTTGCCTCAAACAGAAGTAATAAGGCTATATACTATAAGGTTAAACTTCAAAACAATACTACAAACTGGTTCTTTCCTTGCAAAATTCCCTCTCATTTAATCAGACAATTTCACACCAACCGAACAATGTCCGGCAAAAAGAGGAAAAAGCCTCTAAAGGAAAAGCAACACAAATTCTTTAAAGAAGCTGATGAAGCTCAAGTTAATCTAGCTACTAAAAAGACTAGAACCCACTTTCATCATATGCCTAAACTCATTGGATTTAAAATACTCAATAACAGGTCTTATTACTATGAGGATTCTGGTGACACCCAGCGTTGGCTGCCTATTACCGAGGCGCATAAACTACCGACAGACTTAGTTACAGACATTATCAATCAACTAGGCTCTGACTTGCTCATGGATGTCTGGGAAACACTACCAAATATACACAATCGACAAGACACAGAGGTCCAAAAGTTCCCATCTGAATGGTTTGGATTAAACCCAATTCATGAAATGAAACTACACACTGAATCTGGCAATTGGGAATGTCTAGTAAGCTTTACCAAGCCAGAGCTTACAGCAACATGGCTCGGTTTGCACTGCCTACCTACTGAAATGTATTACAGGCTTGCTAGATTCATTGAAGATGAACATAAAACATATGTTGGAAAACCCATATTCCAATGAGAATCAATTATTGAATTCAACTAACCCGAGTCTATACATGACAACCCTGATTATGACAAAATTGTTGAATAATCTTTGATATTGTAAGATTACCTTACTTAAATTCAATATTAAGTGTCTAAATGTGCTACAGGTATGACTAGTGTGACTGGATCCCTCACATTAGCCTGCCTTCACTTGCAATGTCAGACATTATAAACTTTCTAAACATTGATATTTCTAAATCTAAATAAAACGAACTAATAAAAACAGCAAAAAAATGCAAGTTCTATATTTTAATAATCATTAGGTTGCAGCAATAATATTTCTAACAAAGTACCATTTCAGGTAGCTCATCATTCACTTTAATCATTGGTCATACTTGTGTAAGAGGTCTAAAGAATTATGTCATGCAATTCTGAAGCTGTGCTCTAAAATCTATTTGACTGATGGTCAGTTTATACAGTATTCATAGTAGATAAAATTTTGTAAATATGATAAATTTGTATGTCCATGTATTTAACTTGTATATTTGTTTTGTGTATATAGTATGTTTTACGTTCGGGACGAACTTCCTTAAGGAGGGGGAACCTGTCACCAAGTGACAATTCCTTCCCAATATATAATAATAAAAATAAAATAAAAATACAAAAAAAAAAATATGTAAAAATAAAAATAACAATTAAATTTAAAATAAGGTAAAAGCTTAACATGAATATTTAAATATCATTAATGCTAAACATTAATTTTCATATAATATATTTTTGTAAACTTTTCTAAATTTTAGGTTTCAAAGTCATATTTTTCAATTTATCATTGTCATCAATATTTACTCAGGCATGTTGATTTGCATCAGTAGATTTCAGGAAATACTGTCTTAACTGATTTTGAACTTCTTAATTATCTTTAATTTTGAGATTGATCTGATTGATAATGAAAGTTGCCACTTTTACTTCCTTTATTGCATCTTACCTTTCAAATTCAATTGTTCTTTAGAGATTTGCCATATGATAACTTCCTTCAATTAATCTGTCACTTTTTGACTCAAATTATATTTAAGGTGGACCTAAACTTTGGTGCATCAGTCTAGTCTTGAACTTCATACTGCAAACATCAGTCTCAGACTCAGTCATTCGCTTCAACACGTTTGCATGTTGGAATGACTTTAAATTGGAACTTGTGCTTATGTTGGATTGTGGAAACTATGAACTGGAAACTTAAAAGAACCTAACTGGAAACTTATTAATAACAATAAAAGTGGAAATACTAGTAAATAACTTATTTAAAGAAAAGTACAAAATTAAGAGTTAAATTGTAAGAACTTAAAATTACACTTAAGTTAAATAAAGAATTATTATAAACTTTGAAAGTACAGACGAAGACAAAAGTATTTAATGTTAACAAACTTATTTATATTCAAGAACTTTGTATTGTTGGAACTAATTACATGTTTGTGAATTTGTGAAATTTATTATTGAACATTTGAAATAATATTGACATTTGATACAGTTGAAATAAAAGGAAATAAATAAATTCAAAAACTTTAAACAACTTTCCGACTTGTTTCTAAGTTTGGAATCACGTCTAGCTAGCAACGTAAAGGAGCTAGCTAGCCAGGACCCCCTTTAATGCGACCATCTGTGGGGCATGTCAACCAGAGTTAATTCCCCTTAACACAAAACTGATATATCGACGACAAACAGCGAGTGCCAATAAACTACCAAACGGTTGACAGCCAATACCCAGCACGGTTGCAGCTTCATCTGCCTCTGCATTGGGGTTAAATACTATAATATTCAAACAATTATTGTTTATTGGTATATGCAGCAGATCTCAGGTGAGCGTTTACAGGACCATTGGTCCTCTGGTTTTTTAAAGCAATAGCTTCTAATATTGTTTTTCAACTAGCATTGTTACTCATGAAGAAAATACAACGGGTTCAGTAAAAATCAGCAAGAAACTTAGGAAACTGTGTTCTATTTGAGCCACGTGAGAAAACCAGTCTTCAGGGTTTCCAACCAGGTCTGACATGAACCGGCCTGTACAGTCTCAGAAATTGGCTAAAAGCTTGTTATTGACTTAAGAAAAAGAGGGGTTGTACTATCAGTGTAGCGAAAACAAAGGCGCTGATCAGCTGTGCTGATCTGCGCCTTTGTTTTCATATAGGCAAAAATCTAGTTTGCTCATGATTTGGCTCATTTTATTATTTGCTCCAACAGGTGCAGTGATGCGTTACATCGCAACAAGTCATTGATAACCCATGAGCAGAAGGAATACCAACGTGAGCTGGAGAGAAACTATCACTCATACAGGGCCAAACTGAACCCAATGATCTGCTCTAATGCTGCAACCATGAAGAAAACCAAACATAGAAGGTAATTATATTATTAGATGGATCAAACATGATTTTCCATTTAAGCCACCTCATGAGAAAATCAACAATCTGCATATATATGCAAAAACAAAGACCCAGATCTGCTCCAGGGTAGCCATGTTTAAACAAAGACGCAGATCAGCTCCGTTCTTTCGCTATGCGGATAGTTCACTTCCTCTTCTTCTTAAATCTGAAATTACAAGCTTCTATCCTGCTCTTGTGACTGCACAGACCAGTTTGTGTCAGACCTGTTCAGAAACCACATTATTGGTTTTCCCATGTAGACTAATAAGGAAGCTCATTTATCAACATTCGCTAGGTCTCAAGGGGAATGTTGAAAACCAAGGAGGGCGGCCTCCATGGCCGAGCGGTTAAGAGCGCTGTTTCTTAATCACTCGATCATCTCAACGCTGTGTCTGGTGTGGGCTCGAGCCCCGCACTGGCCACATGTGAGACAAGCAAAGTTCTGTTTGCAGGTGTGCCAGGTGGTTTTTCTCGGAGTTCTCCCGTTTTCGCCCCACCTACCGATTGGCCCGTCTCATATGAGCTGAAATCATAGTAATCTTGAAAGGGACATAAAACTGAATAAAAAAAAAAAAAAAAGTTTACCGAGGGACCTTGAGAATGATAATGAATGAAAAGCTACAATTCTCATTATTAGCATGTAGTTTGTGTGGCGCCTGTACTGAGCGTAAATAAAGACTGTGTACTATTAAAAGCATGTGATTACCTCGTTTATACACAGCTTTTGTCTTGTCTTCATTGATACACACCTGTTAACTCATTTAAGCCTGGCGTCCCTTTTGTGGGACATAGGCAAACAGAATAGCCCCAGATGTGACGCCGCAGAACGCGGCGTCCCATCTGGGGCTATTCTGTTTGCTTAGAGAAATTTCATCGAAAAATTGAATAAAATTTAAAAATCACTCCTAACACCCCTAAAAATGAAAGTAGACTCACCCAATTGATAATGATGGGAAAATCCATTCGTCAAATATGGGTTAATATTGTGTGGCACGGTTATTTGTGCTATAATGATTATTACAATGTGAACGAACAAACTTCTTTTTAACCCATATTTGACGAATGGATTTTCCCATCATTATCATTTGGGTGAGTGCACTTTCCTTTTTAGAGGCATCAGGAGTGATTTTTAAATTTTATTCAATTTTTCGATGAAAATTCTGTAAGCAAACAGAATAGCCTCAGATGGGACGCCGTCATATGGGGCTATTCTGTTTGCCTAGAGGAATTTCATCGAAAAATGGAATAAAATTTGAAAATTATACATGGAGCCCCTAAAAATGAAAGTGGACTCAACCAAATGATAATGATGGTAAGTTAGTTTTCCGGTCCTGGTTCCATGAAAAGATTTTCTGACATTATCCTGATCAAGACCTTGTTTAGACATTGCTGTTTTCATTTTTCCACAGGGAAGGCAAAGAATCTAGAAAACATCAACAACAGCAACAGCTGGTGGCAAATACTACTGCTGGATCTTCACATGTGTGAATACAGACTACACAACATAGTTTAACTGTTCTGACTGTTATCATATGAGCCACATCATGAGAAAACCGGATTTTTGCATATGTGTAACAAAGGCGCAGATCAGCTGTGCAGTGACTGCACAGCTGATCAGCGCCTTTGTTTTCCGTACTGGGATAGTACAATTCCTCTTCTACTTATAGCCAAAATTTCAAGCCTCTATCCTGCTTCTGTGACTGTACAGGCCGATTTGTGTTGCACCTGGTCAGAAACCCGGAAGACAGGTTTTCTCGCATGGCAGCTCATATGATCCACGACATGAGAAAAACATTCTTTGGGGTTTCTGATCAGGTCCAACACAAACCGGTCTGCACAGCCTCAGAAAAAAAGCTACAAGCTTGAAATTTTCTGATTTAAGAAGAATTACAATCTGTGTAGCGAAAACAAAGATGCTGATCAGCTGTGCAGTTACTGCACAGCTGATCTGCGTCTTTGTTTTTGCATAGGAAAAATCCGGTTTTCTCATGACACGGCTCATATGTGAACAAGACAGCAGAGGAGTGCTTTAAAACAATGGTTATTATTGAGCCGCCTTGTGGGAAAACCAACAATGTGGTTTCCGAACAGGTCCTACACAAACCGACCTGTACAAGCACAGAAAAGAGCTAGAAGCTTGAAATTTTGGATTTAAGTAGAAGAGGAATTGTACTATCCGAGTAGTGAAAACAAAGGCGCTGATCAGCTTCGCAGTTTGATCTGCGCCTTTGTTTTCGCCTATGCAGATTGTTGGTTTTCCCATGTGGTGGCTCATATATTAAACAGCTATTTCTCTTCTTGCATTTAACAGCCTGAATCTCATGTATGTTACAGGTTGTAACTGTGCTTTTGTGCTTTGTGCAAAGCAATGTTTTAGTATGAGCTGCATAATGAGAAAACCTGCTGTTTGCATGACTGAACTGAAGTGGCAGGTTGACTGTGCAATGACCTTACAGCCTGGTAGGAAACCATGAGGGTTTTTTTTTTTTTTTTTTTTTTTTTTTTTCAGAAAGCATGTCAGATAGGAAAATTTGGTGAAAGGCCAAAAAATATCATACTCTTTAGATACCGGAGACCAGCAGGTTTTTGCATTATGAAGGCTATTTTGTATGTAAATTGTCATAAATTATACATGTGATTCATTATTTTGACTAGACCTGTGGTAGTTTATACCCGAGAGTGAGAGTTATCTCGGCTAAATGTGGCCTCGAAACAAACAAATGTCATTATATATGAATGTTTTGTTATGTTACATTACAGTATTTGAGCCGCCTCATGGGAAAACAACAATCTGCAAAGGCAAAAACAAAGACGCAGATCAGCTTCGCGGTAACCACGAAGCTGCTCAACACCTTTGTTTTCGCTACCTGGAAAATACAATTCCTCTTCTTCTTAAATCCGAAATTTCAAGCATTTAGCTGTCTTCTGTGCTTCTACAGCCCGGTTTGTGTCCGACCTGTTCGGAAACCACATTGTTGGTTTTCCCACGAGGTGGCTCATTTGTGCCTCTTCCCAGTCAGCATGTTATCGGTTATGTCAACTTGGAACCACAACTTACTTCCTAGGTACTTCTCCAGTAAAATGAATCGTCTTGTTGGAAAACCAACAATGTGGTTTCTGAACAGGTCCGACACAAACCGGGCTGTAGAAGCAGAGAAGACAGCTAGAAGCTTGAAATTTTGGATTTAAGAAGAAGAGAAAGTGTACTATCCGTGTAGCGAAAACAAAGGCACTGATCAGCTTCGCAGTTACCGCAAAGCTGATCTGCGTCTTTGTTTTCGCATATGCAGATTGATGGCTTTCCCATGAGGGGGCTCAAATAGTGTTTTGCTGCTATATTGAAGATGGGGATTTGAACTCATGGTCTCCCGCTTCAGAGTTCAACACTCTTTCTGGTTGGCTATGGGGCTTACAACATTTGAGCGGCATTATTAGAAAACCATCAATATAGTTTCAATACAGGTCCGATACATACAGGTCTGTACAGTCACAGAAGATGGCTACAAGCTTGATATTTTGGACTTGCACAATCTGTGTAGCATAAACAAAAGTGCTGATCGCTGATCTGTGCCTTTGTTTTGGCATACTGTTTTCTTATGACGTGGATCATTTAATGCAATGTGTTTGTTAGTCTTGAGGTTCATGGTTCCTAGTCAGCAATTTTTCAGTTATGCTGGGGCAGAGCCACCACTTCCTGGGTATTAACCAGTACCATAGGGAGTGCTGGGTATTATCCAGTACCATAGGGAGTGCTGGGTATTAACCAGTACCATAGGGAGTGCTGGGTATTAACCAGTACCATAGGGAGTGCTGGGTATTAACCAGTACCATAGGGAGTGCTGGGTATTAAACAGTACCATAGGGAGTGCTGGGTATTAACCAGTACCATAGGGAGTGCTGGGTATTAACCAGTACCATAGGGAGTGCTGGGTATTAACCAGTACCATAGGGAGTGCTGGGTATTAAACAGTACCATAGGGAGTGATGGGTATTAACCAGTACCATAGGGAGTGCTGGGTATTAACCAGTACCATAGGGAGTGCTGGGTATTAACCAGTACCATAGGGAGTGTTGGGTATTAAACAGTACCATAGGGAGTGATGGGTATTAACCAGTACCATAGGGAGTGCTGGGTATTAACCAGTACCATAGGGAGTGCTAGGTATTACCCAGTACCATAGGGAGTTGCTAGGTATTAACCAGTACCATAGGGAGTGGATGATTCTGAGTCTGATGCTCTACCACTTTGTCACCATGCTTACCAACGTGCTTGTGTCCCATGAATAATAGTGCAATATTTTTCTCCTATTCAGTATTGATTGCATTTTTTTTCTGTTTTCATATTTTTAATATGCTTGAAAAGCTGAACTGAATGATAATTATAGACAGAAAACTTATTTTGTTTTCTTTATTTCTGTATGCCTTTGCGAGTTGGACTCTATAATGGTTGGACTGTGTATATTGACTGGGTTTTTGTCATGTTTGCTCCACAGTAAGTCAAGTCACACAAGTCCTGCAGAAACAGTCAAATTTTCTATCGTGCTGGCTGCCACACACAGGCTAATCAGAGCTTAGTGCACATTTCATATAACATTAACTGACAAATGCTCTTTTAAAAACAAGTAGCCCAAGGGCAACGATCGCTCACCTGAGAGTCAACAAGTACAGTCACTGGACAAAGTGTTTTTTTTCCATATATGGGTATGACGGTCATCTTGGTCAAGTTTCAGGCCTATGGCTGCAATGGTTTCCATAGGATCATTGGTCCTGTAATTGCTTACCCGAGACCCTAGTTGTCACTTTTTTCCATGTTTCCAAAATCGACCTTTACCTACATTAATCACATACCTTCATCTACTCTATCAGTTGTTTGCATCTATCACTTTTCAGTTCTCAGGCTGCAATAGTTTTCAAAAAATAACATTTTAAAAGCAGATGGGCTCCTGGGGTACATTTTTTTCAGAATCATTAAAGGGCTGGAGTCTATAAGACGGGATTTTGGCCTCAAAATTCGTGAAAAAAATATTAAATCATATTTCTGTGAGTAATACTCACACATATAGTACAACGTACCGTGTTTCTAGAAATGACGTCAGAACGTCCGAAAAAGCACGTGACCACGCTATGGCGACGTCACTAAGCAAGATGGTCGCGCCATTTTCCTCAATTTTCAGCTATTTTCAAATGTTCATGTCGAAAATTAAGTACCGCACCACCCCTCGACCAAAATGAGATTTCGCATAATAAAAGAATAATGTCTGAACTTCTTATCACCAAAGTTTTGTTTTGGTCGAGGGGTGGTGCGGTATCTAAAATTAGTAAAAACGACATCGGCGTTCATGCAAAAAGACATAGAGCGTCCTTGACAACGCTGCGGAAACGTAAGAAAACTTGTGCAACGTGATAAATTTTGCTTGTAAAGTACTGTTACTTCTTGTATGAGTGATTTTCTATCTATGCTGATCTTTTTAGTTCCTAATTGTTCTTTTTAATCTAATTAAGATCAAATCTATGCTTATTAGGCCTATTATCGTAGCTTACTATAGCCTATACCAAATGTCAGCGGGCGCAGGTGTTTGACTGTGTTTGCCACAATTGTCTTAGTCGGTTATAGAAAGGGAAACGTATACATCAATAATGAAATTTGCTATAAAAGGGCTACATGTACAAGTGACATGTTCTTTTTATTTGAGCATCTCTCACGGCGTTTCCAACAAATGACGTCACGGAGAAAAAAACACGCACGCTGCGCTTGACGTCACGTCGCACTTGCTCGAATCAATTAAGATTTTTTCGCAAATTAATAATTTAGTCTGTTCTGTAGCCCTGTGACGTTTTCCACGTACGGCAGTCCTTATTGCCATCAGAGTGGTAAAAGCCGTTGATTTCTTTCCGCTTTGAATCATTTGACCATCTCACCTCGGGTTCGAGCTCAGTGTGTGTGGGGACACGTGAAACAAGCAAAATCCCTACTTACGGGTGTGCCGGTATTTAAAAGTAATAAAAGCCGCCTCGTCTCATACGATGAAACATGAAAGGATAATCAAACTGAATAAAAACAAAGCGGTGGCCCCCGTGGCCGAGCGGTTAAGAGCGCTGTCTCTTAATCATTCGATCATCTCACCGCTGTGTCTGGTGTAGGTTCGAACCCCAACTGGCCACATGTGAGACAAGCCGTTCTGCTTGCAGATGCGCCAGTGTTCTCCCGTTTTCGTCCCACCTACTGATTGACCCGTCTCATATGAGCTGAAATAACCTTGAAAAGGACGTAAAACTTCAAATAAAAGTAAGAATAAGAAAGAAAGAAAGAAAGAAAAAATAAAAACAAAGTAAATAAACAAAACATGGTGATGCACCCCGTTTGATCTTTCTATGTGACGCTTTCCGTTGGGTGGTCGGATGGAAATATGGGCCCCACCAACTGGGGCCTAGGAGCAATAGATGGAGTGATTGTGCCTCCAGGCAAAGCTTCTAATCTCCTGAACGACCATTTGATTACTGGTTTACCGCTAATGTCTGGTTCTGCCAAGTGGTTTAGTCAAATAGTCGGCCATGCTTAATTTCTACGATAACTCATGATGGCATTTTTTGTTAATGCTCGGCATCCAGGCTAGAATTATTCCTTGGGATACTACAAACAACATAGGGCCGGATGCCAAGTGTGAATTTGCGTTTTAAGGTCACAGTAAGGTCAAAGGTCAACTAAGTGCATTTTGTAAGAAAAATAATACTTAATTTCATAATATGTACTTTTTTGTCACGAAAATGTTCAAAATAAATAAAACAACAGCTGCCAATTTATATGGAATGACCCAGAGGCTTGCCACAAGAATTAATTTGACACATGGGTTCGATACACAGGAAGGTCAGAGGTCAAAATGGTGCAAATATGCTGAAAATGCTTACAAATACAACCGCTTCTTTTCATTATCTTAATTTGCTAATTTAATTATGAGTGAAACAGTTGTAAATAGACAAAGTGTTATGCAGAGGGCCAAAGATGTAATTTACCTTTGTTTAAAGTAGTAAACATGCCGTATTTGTGCTAATAAAGCACCCCAGGTTAAATTGCATTGTGACAATACAAAATAAAATGTTACAACGAAACTTGATTATAAACCTGATCCTGTAAAGTTGCTATGACTTTTTCAATGCACTTCTGGTATAATTTTATAATTCCTGCTTGTGTCATGAACATTCTAATAACTGTCCATATTGTCCTTAACAATGAACACATTTGCATGGTGAAAAATAACATAGTGTCCACGCCCACCTATGATTCAAACGAATAGGCTGTACTTACAAAAATACTCATATCAAACCGATAGTATGCTCTAAACTACTATGATTGGCCTGACAGTAATACTTTTAAACATGCATACCTAATATTCAAATCATTGAGCTTGCTAATTCATGAATATTAATGATACAAAACAAAAGAAATTTGAGAAAATCATAAAAAAGGGGATATACGTACAAAAATCACTTACCACAAGGCTGTATATAAACCTAGAATTTTAAAAGTGATATAGAATGAATGCTATGGAAAAGAAATATCACCCATGCGTCTGGTATAAGAACAATCTGATCTTCAATCTCATGAATATTAATGAAAACTTTAGGAATAGGAGAGAAAAAAAAGAAAACATTAAACGGGTTAACCTACAAATTGCCGTGTATCTCGGCAACCAAAAGCACTAAAGTGCTGAAAATGGCATCAAATGATTGCTAGGGTTATATTATACCATCTTGACTATACTAAAATAAATTAAATATATAAGCCATAGGATTTTTATTTTCATGAACATTAATAATATCTTCTGAAATTGGGGTAAAATCAGGACGAAATAATGTGGTATACATGTAAAAGCAAATGTAGCTTGGCTACTGATAGACATAGAGAGCTGAAATTGGTATCAGCTGATTGCTAGGACAATGTTCTATAATTTTGTAATCAGATATATAAATATTTTGATATTTTTGTGGTATTGATATTAAAAAATATGCTTAAATTAGAGAAAAAGTCACCGAATAATGAAGGACTATACCATTAAGATCGCATATATCTCGGGCACCAATAGCCCTAGAAAGCTTAATGTGGCATCATATAATTGCTAGGACAATACTTTATCGATATAGGTTCAGATATGTCAAGCGTACTTGTTGGCAACCAAGATGATAGAAGTAATTTTCTTGGAGCACAATCTTCAATTTTCTGTAATTTTCATTATTTTGGTTATATTTTACATATTATTTACAACAATCAATTTACCGGTAATATGGTTTATCTATAAGACTATAATTCCCTTACCTCAGAATTACATGTAAAATTCCAATTTACATGGCATGACGTGTAAAAGAGCCCGTCAATACATGTCAAAGCATGAATTTTACACGTAAAAACGTGTCATACCATGTAAAACAAAAAAAAGCATCCTCCAAACTGGCAAAATGCGTAAAATTTTACACGTCTTTACGTGTAAAACTATAATTTTACATGTCTTGACACGTAAAACTTGGGACTTACAAATATTTCATCTGGCAAAACACGTCAAAACTTCAACATAGACAAAATCAAGCCTGTAAAATGAACAATTTGTGGACTTAGAAAATTTTCAACCCGTAAAAATATGTAAAAGTGAGTTTTTTTGCCATGTAGCCAAATTGTATTTAAATATCTATCCAATGAAAAGTCAAGATTTGGCAGACATATTTAATGACTCATTTCCTGTGTTTGAATATTGGAGGGAATGTGTGGATGTGATGGTATTATTTTAAGTTTGATTGGCATACATATGATATAAAGGAGTTAGTGCTATGAAAAAGAGTTAGTGCAGCAGCAAAGTAAGTATTTAAACATTATTTTAGTATAGTATGTAGAGGCCTGTATTTTTATGTTGTTCCATTTTATGTACACTGCAATGAATTTTGCCTGCATGTCATGATTTTAGATCAATTTTTCAAATATAAAGAAAAGTTATAAATATGCAACATGGTTATATCGATGAAGTGTGTTTCAAGCATCAAACTGTCTTATTTTGTTTAAGAATTTCAAAAATATGCTTAATTTTGAATAAATTCTCTGCTTTGTGTCAGCATATCGAACTGTGAAGCATCTGATTGTATGTAAAGTCATTTGCGCTGATCCAAGAGGTACAATGTAGGATGGTTTTAATGGACAAGTTTTTTTGTATTTATTAGTATTATTATTATTTTTTCTCTCTTTACTATTGCTTTGAGTGGCATGGCCGCATAGCTCATGATATGAAGGCTGTATTACCTTCCTTATGTGCTAATAGCATATACATGTATCTGGAAATCTTCTCTGAACTATAACTAATTTCTGCCCCTGAAACTGCAAATTGCAATTTCACAGGCAATACACATATTAGTAAAGAAATAGCCTCTCATTGTGTACTAGGTCATATAAAGCCTATTTAAAGCATATGCTTATGTAATTATTGTATACTGACATGACCGTTAGTTAACCTTTGAACTAGAATTCTACATGGCAATTTTTACATGTTACTGCCAGGAATGCGTAAATTTTTACATGTAAAAAGTGACATGTAAAATTTTACGCATTACTGGCATTTTTAGAGGAGAAACCGAAGTGACTACGTGGCATTTTTTACACGTAAAACTAGAAAGACATGTAAAAAGTTACAGGTTGTAACATGTAATGACGCGTTTTTACACGTCATAAGCTGTAATTTTTTAACAGATTCACTAGCAGACTGCTATTCTGGCATTTTTTACGTGTTTACGTCACAACCTGTAAAAGCATGTGCCAATACTCCGCATTCCTGGCATTACGCGTAAGGACATGTCTTTGACATGTCTTTACATGTAATTCTGAGGGAAGGGATGGCAATGCTACATTGTTATAGCATTATACTGATACCATTTTCAGGGCTCGCATGGCATTTGTAGCCGAGATATAAGTCATTTTGTTGGTATTCCCACTTCATTTTGGTGATTGTTTTCTAATTCATAAAGTCCTCATTCATATCCATACAAAAAATATCTTATGACTTATATATCTGATTACATGATTAGAGAACATTGTCCTTGCAATGGTTTGAATCCAATTACAGTCTTACTAATAATTTGATTCCAAAAACAACCCTGTAGGTTTATCAGTAATCAAGATACATGTGTTTTACATGGTTTCCTTCTTAACTCTTCCGCATCTATACTCCGATTCTTATTTTCTTCATTAATATTCATGAATAAGTAAGTTCAATGATTTGAATATTATTTTTACATTTCAAATTGCTATGTCTATGCATTACTATCAGACCAATCAAAGTGTCTTAGAGCATATTCTTGGTGGGATATGGGTTTGTTTGTAAGTTCATCCCATACTTTAGAATCACGTCATAGGAGTGGGCGTGGAAACTATGTAATTTCATATCATGCAAATGTGCTCATTGTTGAGGACAACAATATATGGCATTTAGGTGGTCCTCGGGCCAAACTGGCAGCATGAGAATTTAGGTGGTCCTCGGGCCAAACTGGCAGCATGAGAATTGTCCTAAAGTGCAAGAAAGATATTATATAACCTACCTAAAATCCTTAAATGACAATAGATTTTCACTTGCTTTCCCCAGATGTTCAACATTTTAATCAATATTCATGAATATGCAAATGAGATTATTATCATATATGCCCAAGACACCAATAAATTTGTCATTATACTGTATAACTGGTGCAGTAACAAAGTGTGATAATGATAGTTTAGGATTAAAATTAGTTTATTCATGGATATATAAACATTTTAAATCACTTTTTATGTTTTCATTAAAATTCATGAATATGCAAGTTAGTTAATTTGCAGTACTTACGCGATGAAAGGCCTATGACTCAGTGTCGACCCGAGACCAGATTCAGAGGTCTAGGACTAGTAACAACAGAACTGTGATCAATTTTGTAGGTACACCCTCATGCTCATGAATCACATCAACAGTTGCCATGGAAATAATGCATTTTTCATGATGCAATTGGGTTTATCGTGTACGACAAAATTCTTTGCACTTCAGGGGTCCCATTGGACGATTTGACACCCATGAAAAATTGTTCTGGGGGTGCAAGTTAGGTCAAATTAGCCCCGCGGGTCATTTTAATTTGCAATGAATTGAAACGTTTTATATACGTCAGCAATACAAATTGTTTTAAATCTAGCCTTTGTAGCGTTCTGTATACGTTGGTGCGCCTAGGTGTTGTTATTACTAGGAAAGATCATTGTGACTTATAAATAGCATTTAAATTTGTAAAGAAAAATGGATCTGAAATTCCTGACTACAAATATGTACTACAAACATTGTGCAATCTACTCTGAAATGATTTTGGCAAAAGCTGTACTTGTATCTATCCCATAATAGGAAGTATATTCCTCAAATTGTTCTGTTTATTATTTCTTATAACTGCATGTCTGGTTTTGGGCATATTAAGCATAGTTAGACACTGATAAAAATAACATTTATGACAAATTAGATTATAAAACAGAGGTTTTAGAACCGAAATGCACATAGTTGACCTTTAACCTTACCATGACCTTAATTCGAAGATTCAGACCTGGCATCCGCCCTGGGACACTTTGTCATACCCAAAAGAACATTTCTAGCATGGATGCCGAGCATTAACAAAAAATGCCATCAAAACTTTTTTCTAGAGGCCCTAGAAATTAAGCATGGCCGACTAAAACGCATCCATACATATAAGCCTTATTGGCTTCGTTGAGTGGTTATATTTATGAAGCATATTTTGAGTGTCATGTCATCCTAATATTGGATAAATGTCTCATAAAAGGGAGTTATCCTCCCGACATGACCATTGCTGTTGACTGGGACGTAAAGCATCACTTCAAACAAACAAACAAACAAACACACAAAGCCTTCGCTTGGTTTTGGTATACTGATAGCGCATTGTTTTGTCTAGAATGAAACGTAAGAACAGACGACACAGAAATGTTATAACGACAGAATGACTGGCAAAGAGTCCTATGTACGTCTGTGTTTTTAAAACAGAAAATGTTTTCGTTTACATGGTTATAGAATTTAAATATTTTCATCTTCATGATTGAATCATTTATGCATTTTATCATATTAATGAACTTAGAGCATTGATTAAGATATTTCATCTAAAAGAAAACAATCATTAATAGTTTAAAGACTTAGATTTTCAAGGGAAGCAACTAATAGAACGCCCATAAACTCATCACTGTCGGTAAACTGTTCCGCGGGCAAATGTTTGGTGAAGCTGAAGTAGGCATATCCAGCTATCTTTTAAATGGTCTCATATACAAACCACAAAATGTTGCAATCTCATTCATTAAAGCAAAACGTGGACAGCGTGAGGCGACAACAACTGACTTTTTCCTCAAAATATTTGATTTGGTTTGTCGTACAGCGTCAAGATGGTCGTGTTGTCCGAATCCCGAACTATAAAACGCAACCCCGCTCCCCAGTGGCCAACAAAAAAGTACATGTAATAACAAACAAACCCAGAATAACATATATGCCTACATGAACATGTATACAACTCAATATCAAAATTAAATTAACCATATCATTCATGTACATGCACATTCCCGTGTCAAATATACGAATACCAATAAAAAAGATTCTCGTGAAAAACGCGTGTTCAGATTTGTTTTCCTTTCATTAGTTTGTTTATTTCTTTGCATGCGTATAATGCATGCTTATAATGGTCATGTGACGCTGCCTCCATTTTATGGGACTTTTACCCAAAATTTGAATGCCATGACATCCAAAATGTGCTTTAAATATACATGTAACCACCAAAGTAGGTTTATATATGTATGGCTGGTTGACTTGAAACCACTTTTCCTGGGTAGGCTTAGACCTGTGTTGATCTGCGGCGTACGAGCTTTGCCCTGCATCTATTTCGTTATGGCCCATATTCCCACCGACCGCCCTTCTTTCTTTCTTTCTTTCAGTTTAGATATTCATTGATTTATTTATTTTTACTAAAACACGCTGGGAAGGTCGGTGGGAGGGATATTAGCCGCCGCAAATCGGGGCCTTAAGAAGTAAATGGGTAAAAGTCTTATTAAGTGGAGCGGGCGTCCCCCGACATGATCATAGTTGTTGACTGGGAAGTAAAGCATCAATTAAAAAAAAAAAAAAAAAAAAAAAAAAAAAAAACAGGGAAAATCTTTGCCTCGGCGTTACACACTTGACTTGTCCATACTCCTATACGTCACTTTTTTATGATACATGTAATGCGGTACCAGTTTAGACACGACACAAGAAGTTTATACCTACACATGTGCATGTATATGACATACACACAATTTCACCTCTTCAATACGTTAAACGATTAAAGTAGACAATGACCAGGAAATGGTACACTTAGAAAGAAATTCCCACTCCAAATACCGAGGTGAGAAAAAATAAATTACCATCATATGCTGACATCATAGATAATAAAATAAAAATTAATCGTTAGATCCTTCGGAAGCAGTAAGAAGATGGGCCGCCTCATGGGAAAACCAGCAATCTGCATATGCGACAACAAAGACGCAGATCAGCTTCGCGGTAATCGCGAAACTGATCAGCGCCTTTGTTTTCGCTACACGGATAGTACAATCCCTCTAATTCTTAAATCCGAAATTTCAAGCTTCTAGCTCTTTTCTGTGACTGTACAGGCCGGTTTGTGTCGGACCTGGTCGGAAACCACATTGTTTGTTTTCTCACGAGACGGCTCATATATTGGCCAGATGGGTCATAAAGGCTTATTTTTGATTGGGTGTGCGTACTCCTCGTTGAAATGGAAACGTTTTCTTTAGGCCCACTTGCAAACGAAGCAGACAGCACAGGCTGACCTACCGATTTTACATTAGCGTAAAATAATAGCTCATATATGTAATGGAGTAGCAATCTGCGCCAAAAATGAACGTACACGCAGGCAGACAAATTGGCCAAGAACGAATGGATCGACGATCTTACCTTTATTTTGTTTCAATTGTTGCTTTACGCCCCAGTCAACAGATATGGCCAGCTCCGAACGTTGCCTCCTGGACCATTAAATGGGACCGCGTTCTACCGGACATTGGGATGCCATGACATGTAGAATATTAAAATGTTCTAAGGAGTTAATCAGTACTCAGGCGGTCGGTCAGTAATTTATAAGCTTAGCAGCCTATCTATTTTTTATACCCAAAATGGGCAGGGTGCAATATGCCATGCCTGTTATCGATGGAATTGGGGGTTAACGCATCAAAGGGAAGTTCTCAGTTTTTCTTATCTTATTACATGTAAAAGGCCTCTTCACACATAATCGTGAATCTTTCGACGTAGACTTGCGTTTAATTACGAAACATAGTTTTTGATTGTTAGATTTATTGCTATACGTCGCAGACAACAGCTATGGACATGTCGGGACGTTAGCTGTTGAAAGGGACGTAAAGCAATAAATCAAACAAACTAAGCTCCTCCAAAAGGTGACCAATAAACATTCATGTTATATGTGCAATATTATGTGAAGTTCCAAGTAGTTACTTTGCAAGTAGGTGTCATTGTTGACTTCACCAGCAATCATTTTAGTTTTCTATACGGTATGTTTGGCGATACCTATCTTACAATATTTCAATATAACACTCAGTTGCCATGGGAACCACAATTAAAACATGACGCTCGTCAAAATCTCGTGACTCTGCAACTATGGCATTGTTATTTATCCTTCTAAACTGTAAACATAAGTTAGCACCACGCTTATTTTGGCATGTATATTGAAAACATTAATCGTTGCTAAGGCATGTCACGCGTTGCTATGTGACATTTTATGGAAAACAATGACGTGCGTTAGGGACATTCCTAACCTTAATGCATACTTCATCTGCTTTATAACATGCAATGACAATTTATGTTTCGCTATGGTACTAAAACCTTAGAAAAGACGTATCAACCTAACAAAACTTGAAATCATTATAAAACACGTTGCTATGGTAACCGACAATGAAACGAATTAAAAACACCATGTTTTGACACATTACATAATCATTACTATGAAAAGGATAGATAATGAGTAATTTAAAATTCAAGTCCATTAATAAAATAACCCATTACTTATTTTCGTCATAATTGTGGTTATTTTTCATGTTGCTAAGGAATGTTACGTGTTGCTATGACACTGTTGTTTTGGAACAGTGATTCTCATGGAGGTCATTTTCATTCTTAATGTATTCTTTATCTACTTTAGAACGTTTTATGACAAAATATGTTTTGTTTCTGTCCTAGCACCTGAGCGACACATGTCTTATCGCTTCAAAACAGTAATCTTCGAAATATGCGCGTTGCCATGGTAACCAGCCATGCAACGAATTAAAAAGACAATTTTTGTAATTGACAAATCTAGTACTATCAAAACGTGTAACATCACCCATTTTGAAGATGAGGCCAAAAACCGCGTCTATAGACCCCAGCCCTTTCAGTCCTACTGCCCATTTCCTGCAAGACTCACTTAAAATGACATTTTAAAAGTTTTTCCCATTCAAATGCATTGACGACCTATGTTGACCTTGCCATAAAATAGGTCAAGGTCACCACAGGGTCATGTTTTATATATACATTGTAGTACTTGAGTCATCCATACTTCATGCAAAGTTTCGTTGAAATCGGTTCACCGGTTCTGGAGAAGATATTTTAATGGTTTTTACCATATATGGGCATGGCGGCCATCTTGGTCATGTGACCTTGATTATTTATATACACATTGATTCCCACTTCCTATAGATGCTTCATATAAAATTTGGCTTTGATTGGCCAAGTGGTTTCAGAGAAAAAAATCTTTGAAAAGTGTGTATGGACAACAGACCGGCCAAGGTCAAGAGATGACCTTGACCTAAATTAATCATATACTTTCATTGTTTGCATCTACCACTTTTCAGATCTCAGGCTGCAATAGTTTTCAAAAAATAGCTAATTTCCACTTTTCCCATTATAAGTCTATTGAAATTTTAAGTTACCATAGCAACCAGAGTTCTTATCCGACTGGAATAAAAAAACACAAATTATGTAGAGGCTACTGTCAGGAACATGTATACAAAGTACAGGATTCATCCACTAGACAGTTTCTGAGGAGAAGATTTTTTAATTTTTTTTTATTTTTTTTCAAAATTTTGCCCTTTATGGGGCCCCAGCAACCAATCAAAATAAAGGATTAGGACAAAACTCGCAAGAAACGTCAAACACTACTCAATAAACATTTCTGCAAAAACAAAATTCAAGTGTCTGCAATTTTAGCGGAAAAATAGCCGATTTCCACTTTTCCCATTATAAGTCTATGGAAACTTTAAGTTGCCATAGGAACCGGAGTTCTTATCCGCCTGGAATAAAAAACACAAATTATGTAGAGGCCACTGTCATGACCATGTATACAAAGTAGAGGCTTCATCCCCTTGACAGTTTCTGAGAAGAAGATTTTTGAATGTTTTTCGAAATTTTGCCCTATATGGGGCCCCTGCAACCAATCAAAATGAAGGATTAGGACAAAAGTCACATGAAACGTAGAGGACTACTCAATAAACATTTCTGCAAAAACAAAATTCAAATATCTCAAACAAGACACCAAAAATAGGCAATTTTCACTTTTCTCCATTATAAGTCTATGGGAAGCATAAGTTGCCATAGCAACCAGAGTTCTTATCCGATCGAAATAAAAAACACAAATATTCGTTCCCCCCCACCTGTAGATGCTATATGTGAAATATGAAAAGATTCGGCCTGGCAGCTTCAGAGGAGAAGTCGTTTGAAAATGTTGACGACGACGGACGACGCACGGACGCCGGCTCGACTACTATACTATAAGCTCACCTTGTGAGCCTTCGGCTCAGGTGAGCTAACAAAGGAAGCAGGAATAATGGCTGTAGAAATACAAAATGTTTTCATAACCAAATCTTCATGAAAGAAATGTGCTAGATGACCAAATCTTCATGACATAAATGTGCCAGATGTGGGGGTGGGTGGCTCAATCTTGTAATCTTGCACCCATTCCCATTAATTTTGAGCCGCCGCGTGGGAAAACCAACAATCTGCATATGCGAAAACAAAGACGCAGATCAGCTTCGCGGTAACCGCGAAGCTGATCAGCGCCTTTGTTTTCCCTACACGAATAGTACAATTCTTCTACCATCTAAATCAAAAATTTCAAGCTTCTAGCCGTCTTCTATGACTATACAGGCCGGTTTGTGTCAGACCTGGTCGGGAACCCAAATTGTTGGTTTTCTCATGCACAGGCTCATATTACTTGGGATCACTTTTGTGCTTCATTAGGAAAACATGCCCATCCAATTGATAGAGATTTTTAGTATAGTAAAATTTGAAAATAAATTTCTCATTTTTGCTCGTGACGGGATGGTTCTATCTATACTGGGTTCCACAGCCAACGCAACTCGTCATAAAATTTTATATAACTTTTTGTGGATTCAGTCGATTCATCTGAAATTCCGAATACATGTAGTCAAACCAATTTTAAAGACGACCTTAGAAAATCAGCCGTCAGACTTTTTTCGTTCGCCTACAATAGCGTAAATACTGGCGAAGGGGTCATTTTGAAAAATGAAGGAAATCAGCGATTTTGACGAATTTCTTGCTAAACTGTGCAAACCACCCTAATCTAAAGCAGCAAAACACATTGAAAAACGACTTTCCCATAGCTCGAATACACTTTATTCAAGAAGGCTAGGTTGCCAACACAAAATAAAGCATATGGTTGACATCTGCAGTTACGTCGACCACGTGACCAATTGACGTTGAACGCCTAAAATCAAGCATTTTTCGGGTACTGAAAATCAATGCCAATTTCTGGAGCCAATTTCTGGCATTAAGTCCTGGGTGACAACATTGATATTGCCATACACTTATCGGACGATCTTCTAAGATTTGAATTGTGTAAATTGTTTTGAAAAATTTCGAGCCCATGCACGTGGGGCACGGAAAATGCATTTTTGTACCCTGTGGTGTGTTTCTGCGCATGCACACTAAAATCCCAGATTTGGTGACAGAGAATTTTTTTCGAGTCATTTTAATGATGTTTGGGCACAAAAGTTTTCACATAATTGACCAATTCAAAAGATGAGTGGAAAAAATAAAGTTGCGTTGGCTGTGGAACTCAGTATATGTTTTGGACAAAGATTTAAGGAAAATTCACTTTAACACCCCACTTTAACCATATAAAACTGGGGGATAAGAGGGTACATATTGCATAGACATGTTAGCCTCATGTTCACTCAAGAAGTTTACACAACAGATGCGAGAAAGCCATGGATGTGTAATGAGCCTCCACATGAGAAAACCATCAACACGCATAGGCGAAAACAAAGGTGCAGATCAGCTGTGCAGTAACTGCACAGCTGATCAGCACCTTTGTTTTCGCTTCTCGGATAGTTCAATTCTTCTCCTACTAAATCTAAAATTTCAAGCTTCTAGCCTGCTTCTGTGACTATACAGGCCGGTTTGTGTCAGACCTGGTCAGAAACCCCGAAGACCGGTTTTCTTGCGTTGTGGCTCATAATGTATAGTACACGGACCTGTCTTCATCATCCTACCGATGACTTTAATACATTTCCTTACAAGGTGGAAAGAAAAAAAAAAGAGCCTGATCAATTTGTAGAAAAACATTTTATTCCAAAGTATATTAAAACAGTAGTCATATGAAAAGAAATACATGTAATCACTGAAAAAAAAACAGATTCATAAACAAAATGTAAATCCAAAATGAGCTGCTTCATAAGAAAACCAACAATCTGTATACCTATGCAAAAACAAAAGACGCAGCGCCTTTGTTTTCTCTACACCAATAGAACACTTCCTCTTCTTTCTAAATCTGAAATTTCAAGCTTCTAGCCTTAGCCTGCTTCTGTGGCTATACAGGCTGGTTTGTGTCAGACCTGTTCGGAAACCCGAATTGTTGGTTTTCCCATGTGAAGGCGCAAATATCTTATTTCGGTAAGAAGTCTGTATAGTACAGCAGACTGATGTGTGTCTAATGTGATAACCCAAGCCTCATTATCGGAAACCTTTGTTTACATATGAGCCGCCTCGTGGTAAAACTCGACAATGTGGTTTCCGACCAGGTCCGATACAAACCGGGCTGTACAATCACAGAAGAAGGTTAGAAGCTTGAAATTTCAGAACTAAGAAGAAGAGGTATTGTACTATCCGTGTAGCGAAAACAAAGGTGATGAACAGCTTGGCGGTTACCGCGAAGCTGATCTGCGCCTTTGTTTTCACCTAGGCAGATTGTTGGTTTTCCCACGAGGCGGCTCATATGTGGTAACAAAGATGCCATCTGTAAACTACACATTTTTGCAACATATGGACATACAATCCTGCTAGTTTCTAAATCTGAAATTTTATACCTTAAGAAAGTTTTATCAGTTTTCTGTCGTTAAACAACATGGGTTGTGTCAACCCTCCAAAGACTGGTGCAAGTATTTCCATTTTCCAAGATTTGACTCTGTTAGCAGCCATCTTTTGATATTATTCATATACTACTAACATGATTAAAGAAGGCACATCATTCAAACAAAATAGCATTGGTATGTATAATGCACTGGTCATTTGTAACCACAGACCACCCCCCAGCCCAGGGAATAGCAGGGACTTTGATTTTTGGTCCAACCCACCCTGGGGGGGCAAATTGTTGGTAACACCACTGCTGTTTTCGCTGGCAGCCTGTTACCTTTTCATTTCACAGCCCTTTTTGACTATATAAAGCAAATCCCTGGTATTTCCCCCAAATGCCCTGGCAAACTTTTTGTCAAAACCCTGCTCATTTCCATGGCTACGCCCTCCCCTGGGGGTGGGGGTGGATGAGAGGCATGGTAACAAATGACTAGTGCATAAAAACAGTATTTCAATGCATTATAGTGATTTTGACTGAATACTTGCAGTTTAACTATAACTACATAAGAAAAGCCATCTGGATTACATGGCTGTATAATCTTAAACAGGTGATTGATGCTTGATCAATGCTGTAAAGACATTAAAACATTTGGGCCGGGATGCGAGAAAACGGCTCTTCGGGGGTTTCGACCAGATCTGACACAAACCAAGCTGTACAAGCGAAAAGGATGGCTAGGGACTTGAAATTCGGGATCTAGAAAGTAGAGGAATTGTACTATCCATGTAGCAAAAACAAAGGCGCTGATCAGCATCCCAGTTACTGCGAAGCTGATCTGTGTTTTCGCATTGGCAAAAATCTGGTTTTCTCATGTCACGGCTCATTTTATACAAGTATGTGCATATTTTAAGCTAACACAAGTTCAAATGACAAACAAAACCAACAAAAATACATTAAAAGTTAGAAACAACAATCATCTCGGCCCAAATTCATCAAATCAATATCAAATTTTGTCTTAGGCCGCGTTCCCATGGACAATGTTTCTTTGTCGAAGATTCTTTGTCACAGAAACTTTGGCAGTGAGTTTTTGTTCACACATAGCAAAGATTACTTATACTAATTAGCTCGCTCACCTTTGTCACAGATATTTGACAATGAAACTTCGCCACAGAATTGAGTTTACACGAGCATACTTCCCTTTGACAAACCTATTTTGCCAGAGAAAAAGTGTCCGTGGGAACGCGGCCTTAGAAACATCCCAAGTCTTATCTAACATAATGTTAGACTTATTTAGATCAAAAACTTGTCCTAAAAACTGATGAAAGAAGGCTGTCAACAAAAATACAGCCAACATAATTAACACTAATAATAATGTGACTGACAATTATAGGGTGTTAAGAGCCAGAAAAACTGTGATATGGCTGAAAAAAAATGTTAAAAGTCAGTGTATATCTCTGACCAACAAATATAACAATTCCATTATTAAGCAAACCTTTCTTGCAGTACCAATGGCACAAACATGTATATGTATCCAAGCAAAGGTGAATTTGATTTCAAGTCCTATTATCTGAAAAGGAAATTGGAAAAATGCAGCCGAGGAGAAAAAAGGGGCTGCATCTCACCTTTGGTACCTTGTGGAATTCCAACTTTTTCCTTATTATTGTCATTACAAAATTCTTATAGGTTAGCGATCGTTGCCCCTGGGCTACTTGTTTTATCATCTAATTTGCATAATATACGTATTCATTGAAATTCCTTATTAATATTGAAGTCATGTCTTTTAATTAAATATCTATCATGAACTGTAAGGACTTGAATAAGATTTAACTGTTTAGTGTCAGTTTTTCAATTAACATATATAACCGCTATGTTAATAGTGCTAATTTATGTAATGACTTTACACATTCAGCCTTTATTCTCTAATTTGTTGATCTATAATTTACTTCACACAGCTGGCTCAAAAATAATTCAATACCCCGTTAGGTGCCTCTCGTACCTGAACATTGCTATGGCGATATTGGAATTCTGGCTGTGTAAGCAGTTAGATCTGACCTAGTTATCTCCAGTTTATCGAAATAATCCGAAGCTTAAACATGTAGAAGCTGCTATCAAATTAGTTATTGCGATTATATTATGCAGAGTTTTATTCGGGGATGCGTTTTAAGATTGAATATGATAGTTTGTGTTTAAATCGAATATGCAATATGTGTTTACAGTGATGGATAGAAATTGTCTTTATAAACACTAAATGGAACTAATCTCTGATCTTTTGAACAGTGCTCGGCTCCGATACAATTTAATATTCATACTGTGACAAGGACGAATAATTGTTAAATTTGTCAGCATGTATTTGTTGTTCCGGCGATGGCTGATAAACCAAAATGTTTAGTTTTCGAGCATAGTTTGTGCGGAGATTGAAAAATAAACAGCATACGGACCTGTGGAAATTTAAATCGAATCTCCGTTTGGAGCAGTGCAATGTAACTTTGAAAGGCTTCAGATGTTTAAATTTTGGTTTGACCAACTTGGAGGCAAAGAAAAAATTCTATTCGATTGTGGACAGCGTCTTTCGCTGCAGCAGATACGACATTGTTATATGCCAGTTAGGTGGAAACGACATAGCTTATGATATTTCGCCTGGCGGTTTAAGACAGGGTTATATTGACTTTATTGGCTACATACGGGACAAGTATAACGTGAAGCTTGTGTACATTTGTTCAGTTTTTACAAGACAAAAACCAAGATATATTGATCCAGCTGATTATAAAATATTCAGAGGCAAGATAAACAATATATTGATCCAGCTGATTATGAAATATTCAGAGGCAAGATAAACAATATATTGATCCAGCTGATTATAAAATATTCAGAGGCAAGATAAACAATATATTGATCCAGCTGATTATAAAATATTCAGAGGCAAGATAAACAATCTCCTTGAGCAGGATGCTGCTGACCATGAATGTTTCATCTTTTGGCAACACAAGCGTATTTTTAACAGCCCTCTAATGATGATATTTCGTGGGATAACTGTCAGTGTGGCGGTTTGCAACTGCCACTCTGTCAGTTTTATGGACCATGTGTCCCACATAAAGATGCATTTTCATGCATTGGAAGTAAGTCAGTGAGTAATGCAAACATGTTTTAGTAAGTGGTATAGTTTATGTTTGCTATTGACATGCTTTATTCACATTGCTAATTATTGTTTATGTTTGCTATTGACATGCTTTATTCATATGATCTTTATTCATATGATAAGCATGTTTGAAGATAATATGCATTTACTTTATCATATCTATATGGTCTTAATTAGACTCAATCGGCACATATTGATTTATTTTGTCTTTTATTATCCACATCTGCGAACAAGTTTGCACTGTGCAATATACTATTTTTCAGTAAAGGAATGGTATAAATGTGTCTAAGAATAATTTAAAATAAATCAACTTACTTTTTGGGTATAAATACAAGGGCATCTTCTTCACTGAAGGACACACAAAGACACACGAAAGAGATAGTTATCAGATAGACTTAGAATTTATTACTTAAAACTATACGATCAAACAATAAAAGATGTAGAAAGAACGCTTGTTGTTATTTCCACTTTGTCACATTTCAAACATTGTAAAGGCCTTTTTACTCCCCTAAAAGATAACCATCTTCTTTATAGTTAATGCTAGAAAAAACATTAAAACATTTTCTAATGCTAGAAAAAAACATTAAGCCATCAACTGAAGACTGCAGATATGTGTCTCTGTCCAATGACCATGTCCAGTGTCTTTGAAAATACTACCTGGCCATGCATATCAGATCGGCAATTAAGCAACAACATCTTTTTCAAGTGACTAATCACTACTCATAACATATCAGAGGAGCATTTCCTCACCAAGAACTGATCACGTCACAGCACGGGCTGTCAGAGAATCAATTACTTGCCAACGGATCAATTCCATGGTGACCAAGGAGCACTTCCTTGTTCTACACAGTGTGTGTCCAAGGATCACATCCTTGGCAAACAGGTTGCCAACCCCCGACTCTCTGAAAATGATGGGTCAACAGCAGCACCGGTCTGACAGGCATGGTTCACAGGGTTAAAAGGAAAAAAGAGGCATCAATTACAATACTGCATCCACAATCAGGAAATTTTCATAAGTATCAAAGTGGAAGATTGTACTACTTATAATGTTCATAATAATATTTTGCAACTTGTGTAAGATTGTTGTCGGGGATGTATTTTGCTTGTTCGTGGATTTGGAAAGTAGGAGACAGGAATACGAAAGTCTTGTTTGTTGATTTATTAACTTTTTCTTTTCAATCCTCAAAGTTCAACAAACACTATTGGATGTTCCAAATAAACAATATATATCAATGTTTCAATTTAACAAAGTTCTAAGAACATAGAGTCGCTGGTAATATCCAAGCTTAAAATTTATTATTTTCAAAAGTTGGAATAATCCAAACAATATTAAATATAATGTTTTCACTTAGTTGGCAAAATCCTAACTAACTCTCAAAATTCAAAATTCACAAAACCTGTGGGCATGAGCCACACCCCCTTGTCATCATGTTGACCAATAATTATTTAAAGGGCTATCAAAGCATGCCACACAAAGTCAGTGCTACAATTATTATTCCCTAATCTAGATTATTATAATAAAGATGCCAAAGATATGAATAAACTACAGTCTACCTAATCACATTAAAACTGTCTAAAGACCCCTTCTTAAATTAAGTATGTTATCACAAGAATTGATGATGAAAGATACTAATCCTTAATAGGCTTGCATTTATGCAAACATTTGCACCTGACACATGAAAGAAATTAAAATATGAAGAAAATTTTGGAAGGAGAGAAGAAATTAATAATTAAACATTTGCAAACTGTATTAAAATAACTTATGACCTAAATGCTTACATTTGACTTTCTAACAATTACTCCCTACTTAGTTAACAATCGACCTCGATTGTTTAAAAGACAAAACATCTGTGTTAATGAATCAATTAATATTCTACAAAAATACATATAAACTCAATATGAACGACTGAACGACTTTTTAATAGCTGTGATATAACCTATACAAATTGATTGATATTGTAGTAAAAGATGCATCTCATGTGGTCATGTTGTTTAACCTGAGAAAGAGACCGAAATTGGAAACTTGTAAACAATAGTACACTTATACTTTGTTTGTTTATTTGATTTGTTGCTTGACACTAAAATAAACACTAATACATGTATATTTGGAAAAGATCAAAAAAAAAATGAAGTTTTCATCCTTAAATTACTGCTTAGTATGTCTGACGGTTACCCATCTAGGATGACGAAAAATCCAAATCTTAATCTGAACTAGGAGTTAAAATATATATATATTTTATATAAAATATAAAACCTTAATGCTAACTTCTTTTAAAACATACTTGAACAACTTTTCAAAAATTGAGAAGTAGCATAAACAATATTAGTCATGCTTTGTTTGTTTGATTTGATGCTTTACACAAATATTATACTTGGAAATGGTCCACAAGAACTTCCAGCGTGTTTGTCCTTTATTACAACAAGGTATTATCGAAGGTTAACCCTCCTAGGATGCAACACCTGTAAAATCTGTGGATCACAGATTCCATGCAAACACAGGTTAGGCCCTCTCCTTAAGGACACATTGATCCTTACATAATATAACAGAATTCTTAACACATGTAAACAGTCAATTAAAATACATTTTAGGTACCTTATTTTCAAAAGAACAGTAGAAAAGAACCATGGAACTTCCAGAGTTTTTGTCCTTCATTACAACATGGTATTATCGAAGGTTATACCTCCTAGAACGTAACACTCTGGTTTATTCATAAGTATATGGATCCATTTCCATGTAAACCCAGGTTTCTAGGACCCATTTTATTAAAACCCAAAATTACAGAATTCTGAATACACTGTTAACATAAAATACAATACAAATTTTCTACGTAAGAACAACTGCCTTTTTCTCCTCAAATAGATCAAATCATCTTTAATAATTGGTATTCACATAACACCATGGAAAAAAAAACATACCAGAATTAACACACATATACATGTTCCATAAATATTTTTTTTTTTTTTTTTTTTTTTTTTTTTAAATGCCCAGCAACAAATAAATAGGCGAAAAATATTTAAGAAATAGATCAGATTGTCTTTAATAATGCATAGGCAAAAAAACATATTTAACCTTAAAAAGATTCAATCAAATAATCATTTTGATAGAAGAAATTATTGTACTCATAGAGACAAGATATAAATGAGAAACACAATGTCATTTTATCAAGATATTTGTCCGTTGCCAAATGTCACTTATAGTGTTTTCTCGGCTACCACAATGGTATCCTAACAATTATATTTAGGATCAGGACAGAAATTCTTCAAAAAATCAAATTGTTTATCATTTTATCTTGCTCTCATAAAGTGAAACATGAAATTATCCCTACAATTAGGATCATTTTCCATTACATAATTTTGAGTTTACTATGCCCCGGACACAGAAAACAAGAAAACAACCAATCTGAATTTTTTTTTTTTTGATATGTGTGCTAGATCATATGCTTGTAACATGAATTATCATTTTTGTTCTTTCTATATTTTTTTTTTCTTTTTCTCCATTTTTCTGTTTTTATTTTATTTTTCTCATTTCATTTATTTACATGAAAAATTGAGTTGTGTTTATTTACTCAGACCTTTTGAATGCAATATACGCACGCCCAAAGTTTAGTGCCAATCTTTATGACTGCTATATTCGGCTGTCAATTGAATGATGTGGTACAGTAGTGTCCTTCACTGGAATTTGATCTCGCAAGATCAGTTACACAGCCCTTAAATTCTTGAAATCAGCATTAGTTTATTAGTTAATATGCTTTCATTTTATGCAAATAGCTCATATGAGTTATCTCTGGATATGGTTAATACATGAAGCATCTAAACCATTCAAAACCAGGTATAGCTAAGTTTCAAGTCAGCTACATAAAAGGTTATTCTAGGAATCTTTCTCGCATGCATTAAGCTACATTATCTAATTTAATAGTTTCCCCCCATTGGACAGTGTCTCAGCTGTTCTGTACATGTGTTTATCCCTAGGTTAGAAACCCTGCAAACTGTTGCGGTGACACTCATCACTCAACTTTGTTTGATATTCTCTAGTAAGTACACACCGAACTTGAGTTATCGTCCTTAATTACAACAAGGTGTTTTCCAGGGAGCAGCATAATAAACATACAATCAGCACTTACACTGATAATTAGTTTCCATTAACCTGTAACTTACTCAGCTTTATAAATACTCATTTTAAAGGTGTTAGCACGTTTGCATAGAAATACACTTGGTACTCACCTCATCAACAGTATTCTGGTCATCGTCATGTGACCTGAACAAAATATACTTTTCACATAAAAGTGCCAATAACAATATGACAAATGCTGATTCCTTATTACACTTCAGACCCGTTATAACGCGCTGGTCGGGGTCCACAAGTCGCATGCGCGTTATAGGTGAGGCGCGTAATGCAAATCTACTGAGTCGGACCAGGCTGATCGCAGTTTCTGTAGTGTATTGGTGGGTGGGGAACCTATACGACGTGTGTATTGGCTTAACCGAGCTTGGCGGTTTGTCGCAGAGTCCTTGTAAAATGGAATAAACAAAAGTGAAGTATTGCGTGTTCCACAGTTTTATCAGTTAAAAACGATCTACAATGATAAAATTTGTTTATTTACAACGTACGATTTTATGTGAAAAGAGCGTCCACGGGCTTATGTTGCTGTTGTATTGTAGAGTTCCGCCTTTGACTTATTGGCGCACCCGGATATTTAACGCGGACAAGAGCATTTTGCCGATACCGTATTTACAGTTATTTTAATTCGCCTTTCTTAACTGAATTTTCTGATCGGATAGAATTATACAAGATATAGGTGTCCCAATGCTTAGACAATCTTTGGTTTGTGTCGCCGACGAAAATGAGCAATGTTGCGTAACAGGTGTCATCAGTAGCCTACAGCAACCTGTGTTTACGGTCTCGTTACGGTCTATCGATAATCCCCTAGCTCATTGGGCTTATTTTCACAACTTTTATGGCTTATCTTAAGAAAACAATGTGTCATCCACGCTTCGCGAACGGTGGATTGTGTAAGTCTAAAAATTACTGACATGGCAATTATCACTCTTGAATATACACGCAGCCGACACGGTTCGTAAACACATTATGCTTTCTATAAGAAAACTGTTCTTTCAGTTTTATATATGCAAAAGATAATTAACATTAATTGTTCTCAATGTATAATATAGAGAAACTGTTAGAAAATAGCATCTTGGCAAACGCCTGACAACTGCTTTTAATTCTTTTCTCTCGAGTACCATAAAGAGAAACTGTAAGAAAACTGAACCTTGTTGAATTCCCTGCAAACGATCTTTTTAACTGTGAATTCATCCGCACATAAACGCATTAAACTGTAATATATAAGGGTAAAACGGCGCCTTCGCGTCGCCACGATTTTTTTTTTTTTTTTTTTTTCTCAAAAGAGGGTGGGCGAAATTTTGGGATCCAAGGTGCCCTCGCGTTATATCCAACACCGCGTTAATTCAAGGCGCGGTATAGCGGGTCTGTCCTGTAATGTTAAAATAATTCTTATTCATTTTTTTTTTTTTTTTTATCCAAGCATCAGATTATTTTTATCAAACCAGCATAATCAGTATCTGCCATGTCCTAACTTCTGTAGGTTATCGACAACCTTAGCGCAAAGATTTTAGCAAATTTATTGCTTACAGTTCAAAACTAAGGGGGATCATGATGAAATTACATCAGGACTTTTCGTCTCTGGGAAATCATACTAATTCATAACTTGTCAACCAAACTCACAAGATAAAAGACTATCAGATAATTATAGCAGGTAGTTTAGCTTACTCCAATTGCGACTTAATGAAAAGAAAAGAAACACACAAAAAAATAACATGTAGAGCAAGCGGGATGATGGGGGCCAACCATCAAGTAGCACTATAAAACAACAAATTTACATTTGTTAAGGTTTGCTTGTCATACATGGAAAAGCATTTTAAAAGTTTTAGGGAAAAATTATCTGTCAAAAAAAAAAAATAAATAAAAAAAACTGAAATCAAAAATGCAGTATCGATACCGTCTTGCAAAGCGGATGAGCTATTTTTCTACCCTTTACTATAGTAAGTACTCAACAAAGAGTTTTTCACCGATTCTTTTTCTTGCCTAGGCTAGTGGTTTGGGCATTAGTAGATTAAGGGCGCCAATTATATAACACCTGCACATCAATCTCAAGATGGCGGTCAAATTCATCAAATTCAAATCATGTCCCATTAAATTACTGACTGATTATCATATGTGGCTCACAGTACCCCACTATTTTAACAATTTGCACGGCACTGGATGCTGGATTCATATTATCCTTTAATAGACATAGCCTAGGGAAACATACATATACATTATCATTTTAAATGTTCCTAATAGGTGGCATATAAACTTAATGCAAAAAAGACAAATATGGCTAAACATTATCGCATAAGCAACCATATGGCAAGGACAAATAATACCATGGCATCAATAGGAAACATTTAACTGAAATACTAAAACTAAGGCTAAATGATCCTAAACTTTTAATCATTTGTTCCATCTAAGATACTTATATGTGACTCCATTTCAACAGCTTACAAGCTTTAACTTTGACTAAAAGCTAAATGACAATTTAGGAACTTTCTATTGGACATGAACATACATTACAAAAACATTCATGTGTAATGACCGAAAGCAGATTTTTTTTTTTTTTTCATACCTAAATTTACTACACTGTTCTGAACACAAAAAAAAAAACAACAAGATGTTTAGAAAATGATACTGTTAGGTCAAAGTCCTATGTTACAGCATTTAGTCATTTTGTTCTTTCACTTAGTCCATGTAAGCATAAAGAAAGCAAAATAGCTAACATGTGAGAAAGATATTGTTTTGCATTGGATGAATAATTATTATAGTACCACTGGTCAGGACTATGTCGAAGATTAACATGCCAAAATATTAAATGTTTTACAATTTTGGTTACCTAAAACAAATTTATTAATTGAAATTTTTCTCTTTGATAAAGTTAATAGCAGCAACATTATGTTGCATTATCTTAGCATTTGAAATCCAGAACGATATACAGCAAAATGTTTAAGCTTTCCATTACATGGTGAATCATCAAAAGTGTAATGATGCTGTTTTACAATTTAAACAAAATACCATATTTCAAAAGTGGCTCTTCCACTTACAAGACAAAGCTTTTTCTATTAAAATCATAAAATTAATTCACAAAATGTTTTAAGAACATGGTGACTACAAGAAAATGTTACATGATACATGTACTTTTCAACAAAGGTTTTGTAAACAGATAATACTAAAGAAGTAACAGTAGTTACTTACCAAAGTATTTTTTTTTTGCTTAAATTCAAAACAATAAATCAATCAAATACAAAATACACAGTCACCGAAAATACTCACAATACAGTAATATTCTGAATCAGTTTATGATCATTTCTTTCTGCCCTTATGCTTTTGTTTAGCATTGTTCATTGGAGATATGCTATTTAACACCGGTATTTCAACAGGTCTAGTGTCTATGTCCCTGCTCCTAACAGAACCACTACAGTCAGTGTGTCCATGGGGACATGGACCTCCAGCATTCCATGTAGAAGATCTCCTCCAATTGTCCAACATCATGGCTTGCTGTTGCACCTTCTGTTCCAACGCCAGACACTTGTCATGTTCTTCTGACCAGCGCACCTCTGTGTCATAATAGTCCTGTTTGTAACTCCTCAAGTCATTGATCATTTTAGCCTGCTGACTGACTTGATGTTCTAAGGCCTGTGCCCTGTCCAGTTGGAATGACCATCTCCCTTCTGCATCAAAATAGTGCTGTTTATAACTTGTCAAATGTTCCACAGTTTTCTGTGCTGTGTCGAGCTCTGTTGAAAGCTCATGACATTTTTGTTCTTGGTTTGCCACTGCAGTACTGAGCTTAGCATTTTCAGACAACAAAGACTGATTCTCAGTTTCCAGTATTTTGATTGTTTCTTTTGATTGTTCCATTTCCACTGTATGTACTTTTTGGGCTGAAGTATTTGAAGTATTCAGCTGGTCTAATTTCTTCTCAAGTTCCTGGATTTTGTTTTCAGCGAATTCCAAGCTGCACACAAGACTATCAGTTGCAACAGACAATTCTGGTTGTATGGCCGGCCTAGAGAAAAGCTTCTGAAACTCTCTGTCAGACAGCTCAGCACCGGGTGTCATTGCACACACAGTTTTCCTCTCAAAGAATGTTTTTCTCCTTTTCAGGTCACGTTCTTTCTGTGCTCTACTTTTGAATTTCACTGGTAGATCTGAATTTTTGAAGTCCCTGAATTTACAAGGGGCATATCTGTATGTCCTCTTGAAATAAGCAGTGCTGGATGGCAGCTGCTGATATGGCTTCCAGTATGGCCTTAAATTTCCGCCATAAAAATAATTAAAGTCCTGCCTCCTAATAAAATCCATTGTTACCACTCCTGTACTTGGGGAATCACTTGGCAGCGAAGGTACCGTGACCACGTAATAAGCTAGAAAGTTATTACCCGGATTCTCCACCAAATTGTAAGATTGTTGTCGGGGATGTATTTTGCTTGTTCGTGGATTTGGAAAGTAGGAGACAGGAATACGAAAGTCTTGTTTGTTGATTTATTAACTTTTTCTTTTCAATCCTCAAAGTTCAACAAACACTATTGGATGTTCCAAATAAACAATATATATCAATGTTTCAATTTAACAAAGTTCTAAGAACATAGAGTCGCTGGTAATATCCAAGCTTAAAATTTATTATTTTCAAAAGTTGGAATAATCCAAACAATATTAAATATAATGTTTTCACTTAGTTGGCAAAATCCTAACTAACTCTCAAAATTCAAAATTCACAAAACCTGTGGGCATGAGCCACACCCCCTTGTCATCATGTTGACCAATAATTATTTAAAGGGCTATCAAAGCATGCCACACAAAGTCAGTGCTACAATTATTATTCCCTAATCTAGATTATTATAATAAAGATGCCAAAGATATGAATAAACTACAGTCTACCTAATCACATTAAAACTGTCTAAAGACCCCTTCTTAAATTAAGTATGTTATCACAAGAATTGATGATGAAAGATACTAATCCTTAATAGGCTTGCATTTATGCAAACATTTGCACCTGACACATGAAAGAAATTAAAATATGAAGAAAATTTTGGAAGGAGAGAAGAAATTAATAATTAAACATTTGCAAACTGTATTAAAATAACTTATGACCTAAATGCTTAGATTTGACTTTCTAACACTTGACCTGTGAATTTCTATCATCTTATTAGTGTTAATATATTCATTGAATTTCTTAGATCATATCAGACAGAGAAGGGTGGGGACCAAGGTAGGTTGAGTAAAGAATTTAAAGACCTGTTGTTCTTACAGTTAATTTGTCAACATTTGTCTTTCATAAAATTTATGATTTTGAAAATACCTTTGGTTATTGTAAGCTTAATTTTTGTAATCTTACAAGGAAGGAATTTGATTGTGTTTGTGGAGTATAATGCTATATGTCTGATCCCTTAGGCTTGAAACTTAGTTTTCAAGGTAGTACAACAAGAACTCTTTAAGTTACAGTTAGGGGCTTATGCTTAAATTTGGCATTATTTTTAGTTTCAGTGCTAAGCCTAAGTTATATTGGTGAGGCGCGCCTTGGAGTACAAATGAGCCGCATCGTGAGAAAACCGGATTTTTGCCTAGGCGAAAACAAAGGCGCAGATCAGCTTCGCGGTAACCGCGAAGCTGATCAGCGCCTTTGTTTTCGCTACTCGGATAGTACAATTCCTCTTCTACTTAAATCCGAAATTTCAAGCTTCTAGCTCTTTTCTGAGCTTGTACAGGCCGGTTTGTGTCGGACCTGGTCGGAAACCCCGAAGACCGGTTTTCTCGCGTCGAGGCTCAAATAAAGAAAGAAACACTAGAGAGGTGCATTATTGTCAAGGGCTAAGACTGCCACAAAGCTGGCACTTAATTGAATTCATTATCCCTGAAGATCTGATGAAGACTGGCGTTTCCGTTTATGGAAATGCCCAGTTTCGACTGAAGAGCATGCCAAGCAACATGGTTGCTGCACTGAAAGGTAAAGTTTGGTTCTATATTTGCATTAAATTTGTGTTTACATTGTATATCATAAGCAATGACCATGCTAGTGTAAAAATAAATAATTTTTTACTAAATCCATTTCATTCGGTGGGAACTGAATAAATTGCATCAGCGAAAACACACATTCTGACAGTTTATAATTTGTACTTTTCATTTGAAAACAGAAGGCAGGTCAACATGGTCAATGAGGTGTTTAAAAGACCATGAAAATGTTACTTAAATTATTGGGACATAAAAAAAAGTAATAAAAATGTCTGTGTAACGTACAACTTGTAGATACATATTTTAATGCACATTAAGTTATTATATATAAGGGAGTGCGGTGGAGTAGTGGTCAAGCATCAGACTCCGAATCAAGAGGTCCTGGGTTTGACACCCATAGACCGCACCGTGTTGTGTCCTTGATCAATATAAACTCCCTACAGTACTGGTTAAACCCAGGAAGTGTTGGCTCCGTACAGACATGACTGAAAAATTGTTGGATGTTAAGCCTCAATACAAACACTTGTATACTTGTTTTTGATACAGGTCATGTGTTCAGTTAAGTTCCCGGAACCAACCAGAGAAGAGGAAGAAAACGCATAGAATGAAATTGTAAAGAAGCTGAGCAAAAAAATACAGAATATCAGAAATGAAAAATATCAGAAACAATAGACATTCAGTAACATTAGCTAGGTCCATAGAGAAGTTTTGAAAACCAGAGGACATATTCCTTAGGTTCTCAACCGAACGCTACCAGAGGGACCATGTGTATATTATTGAATGACAAAATCAAGTTTGATCCCAGGCTATTATTACATAAATTCAGCAAAAACTAAAGATATAATTGTGCGCGAAAAAAGCCTATCTTTTGAATCCTCACATTTTCATACTATAAGACACTATACATGTGCTTTCATACTTATGATTGTTTCTGTCCTAATTCAAAAACTCATAATGTAGCACATGCTTTGTGTGATATGGTAATTAATGAGCCTAAATAAAAGCTGTGTATTAATTTAACAGCATGCTCCTGTGAATAGCCTGATTAATACTTGGTCTTCATTAATACATGCCTGTTGATATCCTTTGACACTGATATTTATGTAATATTAATTAAGATTTAACATCTCTGCTTACAAACATTCAGTGAAAGTGTGACAGCAACATCTTTCTATGTACATGTACTTACTTCTTCTATGTACTTACTTCAGTGTCTTGCATGTGAAAGGCAATTCAGTGCAAGTTTTGTTTGAAACCTGACTGAATCTCTACTTGGGACTAGCTGTTTAGAAAGGATCTTCAAGTACATAAAGACTATCTTAGACATGATTAGTAACATTAGGCTTAGGTTGTATTTGAAAGGTTTGGTTTGATTTTGGTAATTACTGGTCAGTCCGTCACAGCCACTGAGACTGGGTATTTACCAGTACTATTGGAAGTAAAGTATCTTGCTAATGGACAGTGTCACAGCGAATAGGACCAAGGGCCTTTTGCTCAAGAGTCGAGTACTCAATCCATCACATTCTTACATTAAGCTTTGTTAAGATCACTTTGAAATACAAAAATGAATACTACATAATGGGTTTCTCTCTTATTTACTCCTGCAAAATTGATTGCTTAAAAGCATGAAGAAGTGTGAAAAATATTTTGATGTTATTTGAACTTGTTTACTGTATCTTAACTTTCATGTCAGAAATTTCAGGAAAAATATCCTTGATATTTCAGTGCTATTTCATTGAAATGGCAGTGCTATTTCATTGAAAAGTCAGTGATATTTCATTGAAATGTCAGTGCTATTTCATTAAAATTTCAGTGCTATTTTGCTGAAATTTCAGTACAAAAATTCCCCCTCATTTCATCGAAATTTCAGTGATATTTCGTTGAAATTTCAGTGATATTTCACTGAAATTCCAGTGAAATAGCACTGAAATTTCAGTTAAATAGCACTGAAATTTCAATGAAAAGAGGGGGAATTTTTGCACTGAAATTTCAATGGACATTTTCAGAAGGGAACTGATTGGTGTCTGGCCTGAATCAGTGCTATTTCATAAAAATTTCAGTGCTATTCTGTTGAATTTTCATATTTCACTGAAATTTCAGTGCTATATCATTGAAATTTCAGTGGAATGAGGGGGAATTTTTGCACTGAAATTTCAGTGATATAGCACTGAAATTTCAATGAAATTCAAAATATTTCAGTGATATAGCACTGAAATTTCAGTGAAATGAGGGGGAATTTTTGCACTGAAATTACACTAAAATTTCAGTGAAATTACAATGGATATTTAGTTTCTCAGATTACAGCTCTATTATAAATGAACGCTCAAAACCTAGCAAAAAATCAGCAAAACATTGCCCATGCATTAGAACAGAGCCTCACTGTGTGAAATCTCACGAGAATCCAAGTTACAGAAAATCGACACACATTGAATGATATTGTCAAATTCCTCTGTACCATTCATTATGAAAACATGTCCATGCAATATACAGAGATTTTTAAAATTGTAAAAAATGAAAATTTTCAGTGGAAAAAAATTGATATTTTTCTTAGTTTTGCTCAAAACACAGATTGTGGGTACACATTAGAACCGCATCGCCGATACGGTTCTAACGAGTACCCACAATCTATGTTTTGGAGCAAAAATAAGAAAAATAGGTATACCCCTGCATACCCCAGTTTTGCTATATAAAAGTGGGGTTTGAGGGGGTACACATTTCACGGACATGATTTCCTGATGTGATAAACGACGCTTAAATGTAACCCAAGTTCTAGATACAAGATTAACAGAAATGGAACACTTTATTTCTGTATATTTACAAATAGATTTAGTCGTTGAAGAATTAAAACAAGGTGTACTTAAAACCACTATGGCATTAGAACACTTAAAATCACAGTTAAATGTTCTATCAAGCGAAAGATTAGCAACTGCCATAATACCCCCTAAAAATCTACAAAAGATGCTTCTCGAAATAAAATCGAAATTTCCTTGAACGTTACGACTACCAATGATCCGTCAACAATGTTGTGGAAATTTTACAAGTATTTATCGACAAATACCATTATAACGAACAAACATGTTATTGTTGTTATCTCCATTCCTTTGCTCGACTTAAGCTCAAATTTTGATATTTTTATAATGCATAACCTACAAATTCTGTACAATTCATCAGAACGTAATACTTTATCAGCCAAGTATGACCTTGAAACAAGCCTTATCGCATTTAATCCTGAGAGAACAAAATACATATTACTAAATGAAAAACATGTCGGACAATGTTCAAGTCCTTGTATTCACCATTGCAGTCTACAGAATCCAATATACACAGTAAGTTTAATTAAACATTGCTTAGTAGCGCTACCTGTACGAAATTTTCAGACGGATTACGGCTGGAATAGAAACGTAATAGAGACGTAATTTTGTTCTACACCCGTAAATGAGGAGGAATGAAAAATTCCAGCTGGAAAATTTTTACAACAGAAAAAGAATTCCTGCTGTAAAAATTTTACACCTGTAAAATTCTTGAACAGAATATTTTTACGAGTGTAGAAGTTAACTTAGACATTCTATTCTTTTACTTTAACTCTGTTAATTCATGGAGCTTCTGAGGAAGTGAACAGTAAAAAAATTACTGTTGTAAAATTGACTTAGTCTTTTTTCTGCTAGCTCAGTGGGGAAAAATCTAAGTCCAATAATATACAGTTGAAAACAAGATGTCTGTTATATCCTATATCTAAAAAGTGTACACAGACATTATCTGCAAAGGCTGTTTCAGCATGGGCATTTTGGCCGAAGAATTTTTTTTCTATATTATTTTCATAATTTGTTTTGCCATATTTAGATAGCTTTGACTGATCAATTCAGAGGTTTCAGTAGGCCTTTGAAAATGATTGACAAGTTGGACAGACGGATCCCAGTGCATGAATTTACTATAAGCTAACTTGAGATCCCAACATCTCAGGTGAGCTAGAAAGAAGCCAGAATGTCTGCCAGAGCATGGGTATACTATGGAATGGAATATTTGTTTAATTGAGCCACAACACAAGAAAACAAATGATGTGGTTTTTGACCAGGTCTGACATAAACTGAGCTGTGCAGAGACAGAAAAGAGCAAGAGACTTGAAATTTCATATTTATGAAGAAGAGGCATTGTACTACCCTTGTAGCGAAAACAAAGACACTGATCAGCTTCACTGTTACCGCAAAGCTGATCTGCGTCTTTTTTTATGCATATGCAAAAATGCTGGTTTTCTCATGATGTGGCTCACATTAATGTTTATAAGCTGGCTGATACACCATTCATCAGGAAAAAATGTCTGTGAAACACAGTGTGGTCTGCTAACAACACAGTGAAATAGTTTTCAGATATCAGCAACACCTATTTACCACTTCAACTCTTTGTGAAATAACCTAGAAGAGTCCCCCCTTGTAAAAGTATGAGTGAAGCATAAAGCTTAAATAAGCCAGGGGTCTGGGGGCCGGCTAGGCCCCCAGAAGCCAAATACTAAGCCTCAAGTTCCCTTACAATTTCAGCATTTCCTGATAGCAATATGTAAAATAAAGGCTACTTAGTTAAAATTATCACAGAATAAAGGTTTGAGAGTAAAATTATAGGCTTTTTGGTGGATTTTGGAACAAAATAAAGGTTTTAAAGGATTTCCATTAAAAGAAAAGGTTTTTAAAGGTTTTAAAGGTTCCCCTAGGGGCCCTGCATGAAATTAGGTCATAGTGACCTATAAGTATGTTTGGGTTAAAAGTCTGGTCATACTCATTCATAATCTGAAAGAAGTAAGAAAAAATACCAACTGAGTGTCGAGATATAAGGCAAAATCACTGAACCATGAAATTAGGTCACAGTGATCTAGGAATGCTTCAGGGTCAAAGGTCTTGTCATATGCAAACATATCCTGAAAACAGTATGTTCATATACCAATTGAGTGCCGAGATACAAGGCAAAATCACTGAACCGTGAAATTAGGTCATAATGACCTAGGACTACTTTAGGGTCAAAGGTCTTGTCATACGCAAACATAGTGTGAAAGAAGTTTGTTCACAAACCAATTGAGTGCCGAGATATAAGGCAAAGTCACTGAACCGTAAAATAAGGTCACAGTGACCTATAAGTATATTGGGGTCAAAGGTCTGGTCATACACACTCATAATCTGGAAAAAGTATGAAAATATACTGATTGAGTGTCAAGATATAAGGCAAAATCACTGAACCATGGAAAGTAGGTCAATCGATCCTTACTGTCATGACACACAAGTCAGTGTCGCATAGTCAAAAGATGAATGACCAACCATCTTCCTAAGTTGTTTCTATTAAGAAATAAAAAAAAAAAAAAAATGGAAATAATTCAACATGCTCAGTCAGTGTTCCTAAATGGAAAACCAGAATCAATTGGCAAACAAGAAGACTATGATTGTGATCTAATAGACATAAAGGAGAATATACTCCCGGATGGCATTTCCTTGATAGAAATCATTGAAGCCACTAAGCTTCAAAGAATTAAGTTTTACTTGGCTGTACGAGCCAAGAAGAATAACACTCACTCAGATTCAGAGTCCTTAACTGACGTTGAGGATGGAGTGAATGAAACTGTAGTAGCAAGTGATAATATCATGACAGATTTGGCTAATAATGAGACCAAATCAATAGACAATTCCCTTTCAGCAGAGTCTCAAAACGACGTTCATGAACTTGACATAAATTTGAACGTAGCGGTATGTACAATGAAAATCCTCAATCTATATAATGCTTGCTTGAAAAAATTAAGTTGCTCTGCCTTTTGTCAGGTGAGCTAAAAATAGGTTTACCCGTGCATACCCCAGTTTTGCTATATAAAAGTGGGGTTTAAGGGGGTATGCATTACACGGACATATTTTCGTAATGTTTCTCAAATGCATTCACAAATAAAACCACCAATGGAGGTAATTATGATTGCAAAATCATGTACAGGGTCAAGTGATTATTTTTCACTTTTGGCTCCATACAATGGTAAAAGTAAATTTAAAGTTATGGATTCTTTTGTTGACTTGATGAAAACACACAATGTCACATAAGTAGCTCTAAAATTCACATATGGGATCCAATTCATAAGTACAGTAGAACTTGTATTAAAAGACCGCCCAAGGGAAGGATGGAAAATGGTCTCTTAATGAAGGTGGTCTTTTAATTAGGAAATGCTTTTCGGAGCCATATGTGTCTTCTTTTTTTTTCAAGAAGTGTGATTTCTTAGAGCTTTTCCATTTTTCTTTAATTGTTTTGTTCTCCAACCAAAAGGGAGTGTATTGCTTGGGCAAGGATATTTTTTAATCGCTTTTATGCCTGTCGAATTTTTTCACTCACATCGAGACGAATCCACGAAACAATTCATAGATGGGTGGGGTGAGCAAGGGAGCATCCCGGGGGAAAACACCTGACAAATCTCACTGACCTTGTCAAACAAAATCATCTCGCTCTATCAACTACCCTCAGAACGACTGAACTAACGTTGAACGCAAGAAAACAGAGATGGAAGAACAAAAAACGTAAAAAGAGTGTTGTAAATACATGTACAATGTATAAAGATAACAGTGTATAACTTTTGCAAATTTTAAAGTAGAACACCAAGTTCGTGACTAGAAATTAAGTTAAAACCCAGTGTAGTAAATACATGACTGTATAAAGATAACAGTGTATAACAGTGTATAACTTCTACAAATTCGAAACTAGGACACCAGATACATGACTGGAATAATGCTATTTGCTTAAAACTGAAACAAGTTATAATCACAGCTGATAATCACGTGACGCACAATACATTCCATCCGAAGTTGAGTCGAGTTTTCTCATAAATCATTTACTCTACTGACTGATAGATGGGTGCAGGCCATGCAGAAATTGAATATTTATTGAATGAAAGTAATATAAGAAATCCAGGTTATTTCCTTTTCGCAAACACTTCCGCCACATGAACATATAGTGCTTCCAGCACAATAACATTGAGGTGTTTGCGAAAACGAAATTACTGGGATTTCTTATGTTACTTTCTTTTAAATGTTCAATTTCTGCATGGCCTGCGTCCATCTATTTTTCAGAAGAGTGCAGGCTATAAGAGAAAACTTGAATATCTTACCTCAACTTCTGTCACAATTTCAGTGTGTGTCACCGATTATTAACGGCTTTGTATGTAAACAATACCACGTGATTGTCAGTAGTGATAATTAAAAATATAATTATGCATATTCAATTATATATAGTTAAACAGCTTCCGAATAAACAATTGTACCACATATCATTCACATCGCATGTACCGCTACTTTAAACAACAACAACAAAACAAAAGGAAAATATTACCAAAATCTATAGTAAAGTAATTCTTCACGAAATGAGGAATATTATAAATGTCACTTGTATCAGCGATGCAGAGACATTAGGTTATAAAATTGGTATCAACCACCATCTCTGCAAGGCAGATTCTAGCAGAGAGATCAATTGCTGTATACTTGGACTGGTTACATGATTTCCAGTGGCCTACGTTATATTGATACAGTCTTTGGAAGTTCATCCGGACTACTTCGAGGACATAATAAAACAGACGACAATAGGACTCGGTCTAACCGTGGACAGTGTAGAAGATGAAATAAAAGACAAGTTATTAGTCTATGCGGACAATACGGACGTATATTCAAAAATATTAACAACCTTGTTGGAGGAGATCCAACTTTTCGATAGGCCAAATACTCCTGCAGACTCTTCCCTGTTTGACTACGACGAGGGAGATTTCGAAACAATCTTGAACACTTTCGACCTGACAAGCGATTAAGACACAGATTCTAGATAGACGTCTGTGTTTGGCCACCGCTTGATGACGATGGACTAAAAGTACTTACAATAAAGAACATTTATTTGGACTCTAAAAACAAAACCATAGAATTATTCGAAAAAGTTTTTTAAATTTTAAACCAATAACTTTTTTCAAATTTTATAATATGCATATTCTTGGATTAAATAAATTCTGAGATACAAAGGTAAGAACTAAGTACGTACAATCTGTGTTATGAGACAAAGGTAAGAACTAAGTACGTACAATCTGTATTATGAGTAGTAATTTTGTTATTCTGTTTTTACAGGAACTTTGACTGTTAAAGCAGTCATTGTTCCAGTGGTGCGTTGATATGTGTAACAAAATAACTGTCCAAAACCAGTTAAAATATCAGGAAATTTAGATTAAATAAAATGTAGAAGTTAACCAGACTTTACTTCTTCCCTATATACTGTGCAACAATTGAGGCAAGTTAAGAAGAATCAGACACCAGAAATGGAGCATTACAATTGGTGACACCCAAAGAAACTTGTACAAATTCATGTTTGATCAAAACTAGAAAACAAAATTTCAGAAATCTTATTGATTCTGGAGCAGAAGTATCATCACTAATTAAATGCCTTGACAACTACTAAGATAAGCCCAAATTAACCATTAATGAAGACCAGGCCAAGGTTACAAATGTGTTGGTTCTTTGGAGTAAAAGATTAAAAACACTAGACATTATTTTGTGTAAGCCTTCAGCTTCACATGTATGATACAGCAATCAGTCGTGCTAAATCGAACTCAGCACTTTTTACAGTAAACAAGGATAAAGGTTAAAAACAGCTGATATCCTTGCGCAAGTGCATATAAATACCTGAACTAGTGCATGTCAATTTCATATTCCTTCTTGCGGTGGAACTTAACAGTAGTAAACTTTAAAGACAATATATCATATTGTTGGCATGGTTAAGTTTGAACAGTTGAAATAATATCAGAAAATTATTGTATTTATATACTGTCGGTTTAGAAAGTATTTCTTAAGGCCATCCTTAAATGATTCTTTGTTTGCTGTGCTCCTATCCATCAATTTTAGTATGGGTAGGTAGGTAGGTAGGTCATTTTTATTTTTTTTTTTTTGGAACCAGAAAAATATCTTTATAATTTGCTATATTAGTAGATGTATATGGTTCAAAATAGGATATATTGAAGTTGAAACAGTATAATAAAACAAAAAAGGTTTTGGAAAGAATAATTTTGTGAAAATGAATCCTTGTTTTTAGATTTTTGAAAAAACAAAACAAAACATTTTCCTCAAAATGGCCATAAAATTTTTTGAGGAGGGCCAATTTTGGCGGGTAGGTAGGAGCACAGCAAACCAACAATTTTTTATGGTCGGCCTAATCTATTTTGTCTATTATTATGGCTGATGGAAGGGACGACGTTTTTTCCTTATGCGGTTTGGAGCAGGAAGGTTCGGCCACATATTTGGCGTAGATAATTTAACTGAAGAAGACATTTGAGCCACCACATTGGAAAACAAACAATCTGCATATGCGAAAACAAAGACGCAGATCAGCTTCGCAGTAACTGCGAAGCTAATCACGCCTTTGTTTTCGCTACTCGGATAGTACAATTCCTTTTCTACTTAAATCCGAAATTTCAAGCTTAGAACTACCTCTTTTCTGTGCTTGTACAGGCCGGTTTGAGTCAGACCTGGTCAAAAACCACATTGTTGGTTTTCCCACGAGGCGGCACATTTGTAGATTAGAGAAGTTCTCAGTTTTAATAACACTATTGATGAGGTACCCAGTGTATTTGATAAGTATGGCCCAACACCTGGTAATTTAACAGTAGAATGTGAAAATGAGGGACCTGCTAGTGATGTTGAAATTGTCCTTGAAACTTGCCCCATTCAATCTTTGGATAAACAGATAAAAATGCATTATTTGATCAGCCTTCAGGGGATGAAGAAAATGGCCTCAAACAGAGGCCAGTTCAGAGGAAATGCCTAGGCAGGGGTAATTATTTTCATCCAAGGGGTCACAACTATGGTGATCCTGGCTATTTCCCTTTAAGTGGTCACGGTGGGTGCCTTTGTTTTTGCTACTTGAATAGTACAATTTCTCTTCTTCTTACATCAAGCTTCTAGCCTGCTTCCGAGACTGTTTATAGACAAGATCATTATTAATTGATTATTACATGTATCATTATCATTATTATAATTATTATTTTTTCAAGAGATAAAGTTGCTCTGTATTTTGTCAAAAAGAAACAGAACATGCACAAATCCTTCCCAGTTCTGTTTATGGACATGATTATTATTATTTCTTTATTTTTTTTATTTTTTTTTTTTTTCAAGAAATGAAGTTGCCCTGCCTTTTGTCAAAAAGACATCGGACTTGTACTAACCCGGCTCCATTCTGTTCACAGACATGATCATTAATTTTATTAATTAATTATTATCATTTTCATTGTTATATATATTTTTTTCAATAAATGAAGTTGCTCTGTCTTTTGTCAGAATATGCACAAATCCTTCGGAATTCTGTATATGGACATGATTATTATTATTACATGTATTTTTTTTTTCAAGAAATGAAGTTGCCCTGCCTTTTGTCAAAAAGACATCTGACATGTACCAACCCGACTCCATTCTGTTTACAGACATGATCATTTATTTTATTGATAAACTATTATCATTATCATGACATTTGTATTATAATTATTATTATATTTTTTTCAAGAAATGAAGTTGATCTGTCTTTTGTAAAAAAGATCTAGCTCTGTCTTTTGTCAAAAAGACAACGAACATGTACGAATCCTTCCCCATTCTGTTTATGGACATATTTTTTTTATTATCATTATTATTATTTTTATTATTATTATTATTTGCTAATGTAAAAGGCTTGAAAGTTGAACATAATGATTAACTACAACTGAATTTAATGCTATCAGAGACAAAGTGAGTTACAATTATACCAGCTTCTCCATTCCCTGTGGGACTGAAGTCAGAAATGACACCAAACCTGCAGTAATCCCCCACCATCTGTTTATGGGCACTACATGATCCATTAGAATAATGGCATGTGTTAATGCAAAAGATTTGTTAAATAGCAAACCCAACTATTAAACTGAAAAAAGTTTTCTATTCATTTAATATACATGTCAGGGGCGTAGCAACCCATACGCAAAAACGCAGTTGCGTACACATCACAAAAAAAAAAAAAAAAAAAAAAAAAGCAGAGAGAGAGAGAGAGAGAAGGAGTAGACGCATTACGATAATAGAACTAGCAATGATGAGAGATAAAACCTGCTTGAGCAAATTGTTGAGTGCTAGTCAACCTGATTTATTTATCACCACTAGTCATGCTAATATAAAACTCCGGCTGTACGGAGCCGGGTAATGTTACACTTCATGCCTTATCTAAACACCAATAATAAGATAGCATGTGTATTCTGCGAGAACACGCACAGTCATTGTAAATCATTGCTTCAAAATGGTGACTTCCAGCAACGTGAGTTCAGCTCCCCCATATCCTGACATCTTAGCCAGCGAATGCAAGATAACAGATGACGTAAAATATGATGTTTTAACCAAATCATGGAACACCATTCATTCCTACCGATTTCCACTAAGGTATGTTACATTATTTTTAATTCACCTCTTAACATGTGCAACCTTGTTTGTTTTCCTAGAAATTACCCTGTATTGTATTTTGTATACGTATTAAATAATTCAGTTTATAAATGTCACAAAACTGTTATTTCTCGCACTACACATCGAAAAATATTAATCCAAGACATAATTTACGGATTAATTGTTCATCGGCAGCCCAGTTTTACTTTTATTTGCCGTGATGCGGCTCAAACCTAAAAATATCAGCCGTGTTGCAGCTTATCAGCATACATACAAGTTATAGCTTTACTTAACAACATGAAGCTTGTAACTAAAACTTAGTTAAAAATTTATTTCATGTTTTTCTTTTAGGCTTATCTCAAAGTCTACTAGGCTGGTTCATCAAACACCAATGGCTCAAGTATTCTGAAAAGGAAGACAGCGTGTACTGCGCCCCATGCAGGTTCTTTGGCCCCCAGAGCAGGACATCAAAAGAGAAGACGGGGTTACTCCCGTAAACGACTGGAGTAACATCACGAAGCTGATCCAGCGCCATGTCATCCTGAAAAGCCATGAGTCGTCGCTGACAAGTGCAGAAGACTTCATTGGCGTTATGGAGGGGACAGTGAAGAGTATCACAAGACAGGTGTCAAGTCACCATGACAAAATTATAACTAAGAACAGGCATATTTTGGGTATAATCATTGAAACCATTATCTTGTGTGGGAATCAAACATGGCGCTCCGTGGCCACGAAGATGACAAAAGCAATTTTATTGCACTTCTGAAATACAGAAGCAAAGACAATCACCTGTTACATGAACATTTAGAATCGAAATCTTCATGCTCTTCCGGCTCAAAAGTAAATGAAACAAAAGAATCCAAAGACCGCACTACAAATTACCTTTCTCCTGAAATCCAGAACGAGATCATAGGAATATGCGGAGATATAATCAGCGAGGACATTGTACGGGCTTGCAATTCCTCCCAGTGTTTTGGGTTCATAGTCGACGAGGCTACTGATGCAGCTACAATAGAGCAAATGGCACTATGTCTACGGTTTTACGATAGTAAGGAATCCAGAATAAGGGAGGAGTTCATAGGATTTGCCGAATGCCAGGCAACGACTGGAGAGGCATTAACAGACTCGTTCCTAGAAAATTTGCGCAAGAAAGGGGTTGATATTGACAAGATGTGAGGACAGGGCTACGACGGGGCCGCCAATATGTTCGGCAAATACAGAGGCGTACAGGCAAGAATAAAGAATATTGTGCCTGGCGCTGTTTACACCCACTGCAAGGCACATAACTTGAATTTGTCTATTGTACACGCCTGCAGGGAGCCGCTAGTGAGGAACATGATGAACACCTTGCAAGAAATTGCATTTGTTTTCGATTATTCAGCTAAGAAGCTGAGCATATTCAAAAGAACAGCTAGCTAATGACGCGGTGGCCAGGACGAACATGGAAGGCCGACAAAAACTCAAAACACTCTGCGAAACGCGTTGGGCCTCAAGATCGGAAGCCCTGTTTACATTCAAAGCTGCATTTTCTACAGCCCAAGAAGCCTTAGGCGAGTTGTCAACAGACCATGGCGACCCTAAAGCTGGAGCCTTTCAAGAGATTCGACTTTATCCTTGCTCTTGTTGCCGTTGAACATGCCTTGTCTGGGCTTGTGCCACTGTCTAATTTGCTACAGAAAAAGGAATGCGACTTGTACGTTGCTGTTGAAGAATCCCGCGTAGTCATTCGACAGCTAAACGGTGAAAGAAATGACCCCGAGGTGTGGAATGCGTTGTATGATTCAGCAGTAGAATTAGCAGCAACCATAGGTGTTCTCCCTTCAATGCCGAGAAATCGTGCTGGTCAACAGAACAGACCTAATGTTCCTGCCGACAATCCATCTACCTACTGGAAACTTAATATGTATCTGCCATTTGTCGACCATTTGATGGCAGAATTAGACACACGACTTTTAACAGCTCAGCCACGGTACAAAGCCCAGTATCTGCTTCCAAAGAAAGCCGCAGAACTTACTCAGGTCCTTGTCAACCTAATATATGACTCATACGAAGATGAGCTTACCATGGTAACAAGGGATAAATTCCATGCTGAGACACGGCGATGGAGAGCAAAATGGACTGGTCAGGAAAATCAACCAAATGACCTGCAAGGGACCCTTAACAAACAAGGACCTGTATCCTGGGATTTTCCTCATCCTGAACATTTTTGCCTGCATGCCCGTGTCAACAGCCATGGCCAAACGCTCGTTCAGTACTATGCGGAGAGTAAAGACCTACCTCCGGAGTACTATGACAACAAAAAGAATGTCTGGCCTTGGCCTTCTGAATATCTACAGAGAAAAAGAAATAGCGGCAGAACACGTGTTGGACATATTCAGCAGAAAAAAGGAACGAAAGTGGGCATTGATATTTCAAGGCTGATTTGCATGCGTAATTATAACTTTTCTGGCATTGGTACTATGTTGCACTAGTATTCTCTGCAAGACTTGTTTGCATATAAATGTATGATATGCTTACAAAAAAAAGTATAAATGCTCTTTCGCAAGTGTATTTTTTATTTTTGTTTCCCATGAAATAAGCACCTGGATTGTTAGTAAAAATACATGCCAAATACCCACCAGGAGCCACGAATGAGCGTCTATATTTCAAAAATTTCCTGGGGGAAGACCCCCATACCCCCCACTAGCAGGAAGGGGGATACCCCCCTCCCGCACCCTCCCACCCTCGGCACTTTATTTTTCGGTAGCTACGCTCCTGCATGTGTTGCTAAATCCCATTTGGGACTGAATTCAGAAAAGACATCGAACCTGCAGTAATCCCCCACCTCCTGTTTACAGGCACTACTGTTTTGATGATCTATTCGAGTATGACATGTGCTGATCCAAGAATTAAATAGTTTAGAGCATGGTCGCTGTGACGGGTACTACGTCTTCGACATTTTGAAAGGAAACAGAAACAAAGCAAAAACAGCAACAGGAAACAGAAAACTTGATAGCACAAATACCGTAAATTTGGCTATAATGTTCTGGCCAACAGACAAAAATTATATTTCAGCGCAGTCATTAGATCACATCAGGCAACCAAGGAAACTCTTCAATGATTACAAAGTCCAGGATTCACTTAATTTGAATTAAATAACTAAAGAACAGTTCAGCACTTACAATGGAATGTGTAAGCAAGATGGATATAAATACGTTGCAGGGACGATACGGCAATGGGTGCCAGTTCGTTGTAATTGACCCGAGTCGTTTGAACAAACAAGTTGTCGTACCGGTGCCAGTCACAGTAAATACTGGTACCCAAACAGAGTCTCGATTTACGAGTGACCCGTGTGCCAGGCCTGAGCCACAGCCTGGACCCAGTCACGCTGGTAGCAATACCGGGGAGAGAAACAACAACGGAGAGAGAGTGGTTATACTGGAGGAGGGAGACGGACTCGTTGTCTACAGTGGTGAAGGGACTGAAAGGGACCCTGTGGTCGTGGATTGGTGTTAAATATGTACTTGATTGTGAGACTGGATAAACAGTGTTTTGTTTCGTTAATATGTTCAATTTTCAAGACTAGATAAACAGTGTTTTGTTTCTTTAATATGTTCAATTTTCAAGACTTGATAAACAGTGTTTCGTTTCTTTAAAATATTCAAATTTCAAGACTTGATAAATAGTGCAGTGATAATTAAATTTAAGCAATTGCCAAGACTTGATAAAGTTTCTTAATTCTCTTTCTTTCGGATTACCTATCTTCGGATTACCTATCTTTGGATTTTTGTGTATTCTTAGTAACGAGGGTAAATGCCATGAAATGTAATTAGTAGGTTAATTGTTATGTATATAATGCATGCTAAAAATAAATAACTTGTTTAAAATACGTTTGCATGAATATTGCGCGTGCAGTTGTATGTATGTACACTCTGGTCCAGTGCTGGGTTTGGTCAAGGTTTCGTCATGGCGGTATATTGAATCTTTAATTCTTGAGAGTTTTATTAAATTAAATAAAACTCTTTTAAGAAAGGGGCGGAATGTCTAACTGTTTACCCAGGCTGTAAGTTGTAACGAAATAACTTCAAAACCTTCAAATGACATTTTAACAATTTTCTCCATTCAAATGCATGGGCGATCTAAGTTGACCTTGCCGTGAAATAGGTCAAGGTCATCCAAGTGTCATGATTTATACCTCAGTTCCTTAATGCTTCATGCACAGTTTCAAAATCATAGGCCTTCTGGTTCTGAAGAAGAAGATTTTTAAACACTTTTGCTATTTATAGCCATGGCAGCCATCTTGGTCATGTGACCTTGACCATTTATATAAACTTTCATTCCGTCTTCCTAAGGATGCTCCACAAGAAGTTTGGCTTTGATTGGCCTAGCGGTTTCAGAGAAGAAGATGTTTCAATATTATGGTCATATACATGTATATAGCCCCAGGGCAGGGGCAGACAACCCCCTGGGCCCAAAATATCTTCTTAAACATTAATCTTCTGTCCATTTGCTCCTTTCTAGCAAGTTTTCTGCCATTTAATTACATTTTCCTATTTTTTCCCATTCCAATACATGGGAGACCTAAGTTGACATTGCCCTAAAATAGGTCAAGGTCATCCCAGGGTCATGATTGATATAAACTTTGTAGAGCTCCATTCCCAGATGCTTCCCACCAAGTTTCAAAATTTAATTACATTTCCCTATTTTTTCCCATTCCAATACATGGGAGAGCTAAGTTGACATTGCCCTAAAATAGGTCAAGGTCATCCCAGGGTCATGATTTATATAAACTTTGTAGAGCTCCATTCCCAGATGCTTCCCACCAAGTTTCAAAATCATAGGCCTTCCAGATCTGAAGAAGAAGATTTTTAAACGTTTTTGCTATTTATAGCCATGGCGGCCATCTTGGTCATGTGACCTTGAAAATTTATATAAACTTTCATTCCCCCTTCCCAAGGATGCTCCACGAAGTTTGGCTTTGATTTGGCCTAGCGGTTTCAGAGAAGAAGATGTTTGAATATTATGGTCATATACATGTATATAGCCCTGGAGCAGGGGCAGACAACCCCCAGGGCTAAAATTTTCCATTTTCCATTAACATTAATCTTCTGTCCATTTGCCTATTCCCAGTAAGTTTTACCCATTAAATAGCATTTTACCATTTTTTCCCATTCAAATGCATTGGCAACCTAAGTTGACCTTGCCATAAAATAGGTCAAGGTCATCCTAGGGTCATGATTTATTAAACTATGATGGGCCCGTGTCCCCGATGCTACATACCAAGTTTCCTGGAAAACTGGCTCTGGAGAAGAAGGTTTTTAAAAGTTTTTGCTATTTATAGCCATGGCGGCCATCTTGGTCATGTGACCTGGACCATTTATATAAACTTTCGTTCCCCCTTCCTAAGGATGCTCCACATGAAGTTTGGCTTCGATTGGCAAAGCGGATTCAGAGGAGAAGATCTTTGAAATTGTGGACGGACGACGACGGACGGACGCCGGAGCATGGGTATACTATAAGCTCACCTGTGAGCCTTCGGCTCAGATGAGCTAATAAGACCAGAGGACCAATGGTCCTGTCAACGCTCACCTGAGATCTGCTTCATATGCCAATAAACATACTTGAATATTATGGTATTTAACCCTAGTGCAGGGGCAGATGAAGCCCTTGGGCCATTTTCTTTTTTCAGAACAATCAATATTCTGTTCATTTGCCAATTTCCTGCTGATTTTCCCCTTCAAATAACATTTTAAAAGCAGATGAGCCCCTAGGGTCCATTTTTTTCAGAATCATTAAATTTCAGTCCTACTGCCCATTTCCTGCAAGACTTTCACTTAAAATGACATTTTAAAAGTTTTCCCATTCAAATGCATTGATGACCTATGTTGACCTTGCCATAAAATAGGTCAAGGTCACCACAGGGTCATGTTTTATATATACATTGTAGTACTTGAGTCATCCATACTTCATGCCAAGTTTCGTTGAAATCGGTTCATCGGTTCTGGAGAAGAAGATATTTTAAGGGTTTTTACCATATATAGGCATGGCGGCCATCTTGGTCATGTGATCTGGATTATTTATATATACATTGGTTACCACTTCCTATAGATGCTTCATATACAATTTGGCTTTGATTGGCCCAGTGGTTTCAGAGAAAAAAATCTTTGAAAAGTGTGTATGGACGACAGACCGGCCAAGGTCAAGAGATGACCTTGACCTAAATTAATCATATACCTTCATCTAATCCATTAGTTGTTTGCATCTACCACTTTTCAGATCTCAGGCTGCAATAGTTTTCAAAAAATAGCTAATTTCCACTTTTTCCATTATAAGTCTATGGAAACTTAAAGTTACCATAGCAACCAGAGTTCTTATCCGACTGGAATAAAAAACACAAATTATGTAGAGGCTATACCGTCAGGAACATGTATACAAAGTACAGGATTCATCCACTTGACAGTTTCTGAGGAGAAGAATTTTGAATTTTTTTTTTTTTTTCAAAATTTTGCCCTTTATGGGGCCCCAGCAACCAATCAAAATAAAGGATTAGGACAAAACTCGCAAGAAACGTCAAACACTACTCAATAAACATTTCTGCAAAAACAAAATTCAAATGTCTGCAATTTTAGCGGAAAAATAGCCGATTTTCACTTTTCCCATTATAAGTCTATGGAAACTTTAAGTTGCCATAGCAACCACAGTTCTTATCCACCTGGAATAAAAAACACAAATTATGTAGAGGCCACTGTCAGGAACATGTATACAAAGTATAGGCTTCATCCCCTTGACAGTTTCTGAGAAGAAGATTTTTGAATGTTTTTCAAAGTTTTGCCCTATATGGGGCCCCTGCAACAAATCAAAATGAAGGATTAGGACAAAAGTCACATGAAACATAGAGGACTACTCAATAAACATTTCTGCAAAAAGAAAATTCAAATATCTCTAACAAGACAGCAAAAACTGGCAATTTTCACTTTTTTACATTATAAGTCTATGGGAAGCATAAGTTGCCATAGCAACCAGAGTACTTATCCGATCAAAACAAAAAACACAATTATTCTTTCCCCTTACCTGTAGATGGTGTATGTGTAATATGAGAACAATCGGACCAGCGGTTTCAGAGAAGAAGATCTTTGAAATTGTGGACGACGGACGGACGGACGGACGACGGACGGACGCCGGAGCATGGGTATACTATAAGCTCACCTATGAGCCTTCGGCTCAGGTGAGCTAAAAATGGCTAATATTTATTATAAGAATGAATTTTATTTTTGTTGATTTTATTGATGTGTAAACTCAGGCGAATCACTCACAAACTAAAGAAAGCCCAAAGGGCTTTATGACCAGAGGACCAATGGTCCTGTAAACGCTCACCTGAGACCTGAGATATATACCAATAAACTTGTTTGACTAGAATGGTAATATACATGCATATTACCCCAGGGCAGGGTCAGTGCAAACTCTGGAGTCAATTTCTTTTATAAATCATAAAGATTCAGTCGATTTGCCAATTACTGCAAGTTTTGCCCTTCAAATGACATTGTAACAATTTTCCCCATTCAAATGTGTGGGCAAACCTAAGTTGACCTTGCCGTAAAAAGGTCAAGGTCATCCCAGGGTCATGATTTATACAAACTTTAATGATGCTTCATACCAAGTTTCAAAATCATAGGCCTTCTGGTTCTGGAGAAGATTTTTAAAGGTTTTTGCTATTTATAGCCATGGCGGCCATCTTGGTCATGTGACCTTGGCCAGTTATATAAAATTTCATTCACTCTTCCTAAGAATGCTCCACATAAAGTTTGGCTTTGATTGGCCAAGTGGTTTCAGAGAAGAAGATCTTTGAATATCACTGTAATATACATGTATATTGCCCCGGGTGGGGGCAGACAGACCCCTGGGGTCCAAATTTTTTCAGAATCATCAATCTTAAGTCCATTTGCCCATTTCCTGCAAGTTTTTCCCTACAAATGACACATTAACACTTTTTCCCATTCAAATGCATGAGCGGCCTATGTTGACCTTGCCGTAAAATAGGTCCAGGTCATCCCAGGGTCATGATTTATATAAACTTTGTAGAGCTCCAGTCACTGATGCTTCACACCAAGTTTCAAAATCATTGGCCTTCTGGTTCTGGAGAAGAAGATTTTTAAAGTTTTTTTCTATTTATAGCCATGGTGGCCATCTTGGTCATGTGACCTTGACCATTTATATAAACTTTCTTTCCCCCTTCCCAAGGATGCTCCATATGAAGTTAGGCTTTGATTGGCCAAGCGGTTTCAGGGGAGATGATGTTTCATTATTATGGAAATATAAATGTATATAGCCACGGGGCAGGGGCAGACAACCCCCCAGGGGCTAAAATTTTCCATTAACATTAATCTTCTCTCCATTTGCTGTAAGTTTTACCCAATAAATAGCATTTTACCATTTTTTTCCCATTCAAATGCATTGGCGACCTAAGTTGACCTTGCCGTTAAATAGGTCAAGGTCATCCTAGGGTAATGATTTATATAAACTATGATGGGCCCACATCCCCGATGCTACATACCAAGTTTCATGGAAATCGGCCCACTGGTTCTGGAGAAGAAGATTTTTAAAGGTTTTTGCTTTTTATAGCCATTGCGGCCATCTTGGTCATGTGACCTGGACCATTTATACAAACTTTTGTTCCCCCTTCCTAAGGATGTTCCACATGAAGTTTGGTTTTGATTGGCCAAGCGGTTTCAGAAAAGAAGATGTTTCAATATTATAGAAATATACATGTATATAGCCCCGGGGCAGGGGCAGACAACCCCCAGGGGCAAATTTTTTTCCATAAACAGTAATTTTCTGTCCATTTGCCTATTCCTAGTATGTTTTACCCTTTTAATAGCATTTTACCATTTTTCCCAATACAAATGCATTGGCGACCTAAGTTGACCTTGCCGTAAAATAGGTCAAGGTCATCGCAGGGTCATGATTTATATAAACTATGATGGGCACACATCCCTAATGGTACATACAAAGTTTCGTGGAAATCGGCCCACTGGTTCCGGAGAAGAAGATTTTTAAAGGTTTTTGCTATTTATAGCCATGGCGGCCATCTTAGTCATGTGACCTTGACCATTTATATAAACTTTTGTTCCCCCTTCCTAAGGATGCTCTATATGAAGCTTGGCTTTGATTGGCCAAGTGGTTTCAGAGGAGAAGATCTTTGAAAATGGTGGACGACGGACGACGGACGGACGCCGGAGCATGGGTATACTATAAGCTCACCTGTGAGCCTTCGGCTCAGGTGAGCTAAAAACGTTTGTGAGTGATTTGCCCGAGTTTACACATCGATAAAATCAACAATAAGAGCTGTCGCAGGACAGCATAGCTCGCCTGACATGTGCTTTGTCACTAAACTTATCAAAATCTATGACCCATGACCTTGACCTCAAGGTCGCTCAGGTGGGTTGTGATGGTACAGCATACAATTTCAGACCAATATCCACAAACATGCAAAGTTTCAACTTGATCCATCAACATAGAGATATATAGACTTCAAAAATCTTTAACTCAAAACTTTAACCAAAAATTTCTAAGGCCATGACCTTGACCTCAAGTTCACCCAAGGTGGGTCATAATGGTACAGCATAAAACTTCAGACCAATATCTACCAACACGCAAAGTATCTACTTGATCCATCATGATCGACATATTCAAGAGATATAGACTTCTAGAAACTTTAACCGAAAACTTTAACAAAATAATTCTAAGTCTGTGACCTTGACCTCAAGGTCACTCAGGGTGGGTCATGATGGTACTGCATAAAACTTCAGACCAATATCTACCAACAAGCAAAGTATCAACTTGATCCATCAACATGTTCAAGAGATCTTCTAAAAACTTTAATGAAAAAGTCACTAGAGCACAAAATATAGGTCAAGGTCACTAGATCAATGTGGGTGCAAAGTCGAGACATCGAGGAGAAGCCATATGCAAGGTTTGATGGTTGTAGGCTTTATAGTTGATGAGATATTAAGGGTTGGCTTAAAAAATGACAAAGTCACTAGAGCATGAAATATAGGTCAAGGTCAGTAGGTCAATGTGGGTGCCGAGTCGGGACATCGAGGAGAAGCCATATGCAAGGTTTGATGGTTGTAGGCTTTATGGTTGATGAGATATTAAGGGTTGGCTTCAAAAATGACAAAGTCACTAGAGCACGAAATATAGGTCAAGGTCACTAGGTGAATGTGGGTGCCGAGTCGGGACATCAAGGAGAAGTTATATGCAAGGTTTGATGGTTGTAGGCTTTATAGTTGATGAGATTATTAAGAGTTGGCTTCAAAAATGACAAAGTCACTAGAGCATAAAATTTAGGTCAAGGTCACTAGATAAATGTGGGTGCAAAGTTGGGACATCGAGGAGAAGCCATATGCAAGGTTTGATGGTTGTAGGCTTTATAGTTGATGAGATTTGATGAGATATTTAGGGTTGGCTTAAAAAATGACAAAGTCACTGGAGCATGAAATATAGGTCAAGGTCAGTAGGTCAATGTGGGTGCCGAGTCGGGACATTGAGGAGATGCCTTACGTAAGGTTTGACAGTTCTAGGCTTTACAGTTGACGAGAAACTAACACAGCATCTAAGCATTGTACAAAGGTGTTATAGATATTGACCTCTAGCCCCGCCCCCAGGCATGACCCCACGGGTCCCTTCACACTAAATCACAGAGGACCCTCATATGTAGCAATGTTCCAAATATGAATGATTTCTGGTCAGTGACTATCAAGATATAACAATTTTAAAAACTTTAACCGAAAGTGTGACGCGGACACGGACGTACACGTAAACGTAAATGGGGACGACCGATGTGACTACAATAGCTCTATGCACTTCGTGCAGGCGAGCTAAAAATAATAATTCATTCCTTATAATTCCAACTTTGTCTCATTACACTGCATTTGTCTACATTGCTTTAATTTTTATAGCCAGCGGAAGGAAAATAGAGCAAACAGATCTTCATGAGGCATTCATTTTGAAAATTTCCAACGCATAAAACTCACTTTTCGCAAAAATTAGAAGATGTAACTGGCTTGCTTAAGGCAGGCTGTCAAAGCGGGAGCTTTAAAACATCTCCCCTTCATTTAAAATTGTGCTTTTGGGAGAAATTGTCGCCGTCTGGACCGAAAGATCGACATGTCGATTTTGAACTGAAGCTCGTAATATTCAAACGTCAAATTTCAACAATCGCCAAGAAGATTAAAACACTTACCCTACGATGTTCTGTAAAAAGAAAAAGCGTCCATGTTAATAAGAATTCCAAAAATTCATTTAGACGCCTTCAAAATGCGTCCATCCATTGTTTTTATGACGTTAAGATTTGGTGATGTCAACGTTTCTTCAAAGAAACGTCACATTATCACGTAGTGTCGCACCATTTTTAAGGTGAAACGCATTGCTTTTATCGAAGTATAATGTCTTCCAAACAACCAATCAGAATGTAGGAAATAAGTAAAGATGGAATTATTGAACAATATTCTTTTTTACACTGAAAAAAAGTTATAAGAGGCCACTTTTCAAACTCATTTTTTGTTTCTAAGCCATGTTCAAAATTGCACGAGTTTTTGCCGAAGACGTGTCTTTCAAGTAAGTAAAGTTCCAAAGTGTTAAGAAATAATTTTCTTTCACTAATAGCGTTTTTGGAGTAAAAATGCAAAAATCAATGTTTGTAAATAAAAAATTGGATACAGCACACCATTTATTGAAATTAGGAACGGGTGTCATCAAAGGGGTTGTAACGGCTCGGAAAAACATCAAACATTCGAATTTTCTCTACTGGTAGAATTTTTATGCATTTTTAAGAATCACCAATTTTGAGATTTTTTGGAAAATTCATAAATGTGCCTCTTAAACATGTTGACCCCTGTTAAATTCACTTGATGAGGCCTGCAAATGAGAGATATAACTCGACTGACCTGTTTGAGACCATTTTCGAGGACCAACAGGTCAAGGCTGCCGCATACTTCCGGTTTCAATGCCAATTTTTAACGAACAAAATAACAAAATTTGTGGACGATTTTTTGAATTTTCAAAGTTTATCAGAGTCTAGTATTTGACCTAAATAATCGCTGAAAATTTCAATGCCATGCTGCTGATAATAACGCAACTGGAGAAGAACAAAGTCGGTATGCAAATTGCATACAAAAGCTGAATTCCTGTTATTCAGGTTGTTGTCTTCTTGCATGTACAAAACAGACATGAAGATTCTTATTGCAAAAACACTTTTGACTTAATTTTATCTTGCATCATGGCAGTCAGTAGCACTTTCAAATAAATTAAAATGTAAAAACACAACGTCATAATATGACATTTAATTTGATGTTAATAAAGTGTGACTTTTTGAAATGAGGGTACCTTTACACATGCTTCGTCTGTGTGAGAAGTATCACGCATTTTGGAATGCAGAAACCTACAGAGCCACTGTTAGACATTGGTTTATTCAAATGATCATGAATTTTAATTGATCGTATTTTACTTTCTGAACTAGAAGAAAAAATATGAGCTGGCCTCTTATAACTTTTTTTCAGTGTATATATAAACAAACACACGATTCAATCATGAAACATCTAATCTAATTGACAATCTGCTTACTTGAGCTTCTATTTAAATTTGGACCTGATCAGCGAAGCTGATCAGCGCCTTTGTTTTCGCTACTCGGATAGTACAATTCCTCTTCTACTAAAATCCGAAATTTCAAGCATCTAGCTCTTTTCTGAGCTTGTACAGGCCAGTTTGTGTCGGACCTGGTCGGAAACCCCGAAGACCGGTTTTCTCGTGTCGCGGCTCAACTAGAGAGAGAGGCCTTGAAAGAAAAGGATTACTCGAGGGCGGCCAAGCGCCTGCTCTTCCTCATGTTCACAGAGGAGGAAAGGACGGGCTACTCAAGGGCGGCCAAGCGCCTGCTCTTCCTCATGTTCACAGAGGAGGAAAGGACGGGCTACTCGAGGGCGGCCAAGCGCCTGCTCTTCCTCATGTTCACAGAGGAGGAAAGGACGGGCTACTCGAGGGCGGCCAAGCGCCTGCTCTTCCTCATGTTCACAGAGGAGGAAAGGACGGGCTACTCGAAGGCGGCCAAGCGCCTGCTCTTCCTCATGTTCACAGAGGAGGAAAGGACGGGCTACTCGAGGGCGGCCAAGCGCCTGCTCTTCCTCATGTTCACAGAGGAGGAAAGGATGGGAAGGTGCTTGGTTGACTACAAGAAGTATTACAAGACAACAGGAGCTACCATCAGAAAATGTGGCTTGGCTGATCAGCAGAAGATGACCGCCCTCCAAGGTTAGTGACAAACATGACACAAGCAATTTTTGAGTACACTAAAAACTTCTTAAAAATAGTATAAACTTATCAAAAATTTTAAGCAATAATCAATCTATTATAAGAGCCTGTGCGTGAGAAAACCAACAATCTGCCTATGCGAAAACAAAGACGCAGATCAGCTTCGCGGTAACCGCGAAGCTGATCAGCGCCTTTGTTTTCGCTACAGGGATAGTACTGTCCCTCTTCTTCTTAAATCCAAAATTTCAAGCCTCTAGCCATCTTCTGTGCTTGTACAGCCCAGTTTGTGTCGGACCTGGTCAGAAACCCAAATTGTTGGTTTTCTCACGCACAGGCTCAAATGAATGCCTGAATATGTGTACAGGACTGATACTGGAGATGACATCATGACAGAAATAATTTATTTGGGCTGGAAGCCTCCATGTGATGAATCTTTTTTATTTACAATTATTTGTTGCATTTCTTTGCAGATATTATCCTCTACTGCTATCGTGTGATAGGAAGAAGGAGGGAGGTCAACAGAAAACTGAGTGAAAAGCTGAAACCATCTGCTGCAAAGACTTTACCACAGTAGACTGTCAAATTATAAAAAAAAAAAATATCAGACATTACATTATGCAAGACTAAATTGATAAGGAACTTGATTTAAAAATTTGAATCTGAAAATCCAAATTTCAATTACATTTTGCTTTTGCAATCACAACTTCTTATGTTTTTATTATCTAAGCTCACCTGAGCCATCAGTAAAAGTAACAAGGTGAGCCTATTGTACAGTCTTGCATCCGCCCATCACTTGTCTGTTAAACAATTTCTTCCAACATTTTCTACATTAAAACCTTTAGGCCAATCAAAGATAAGTTTTATGTGAAGTCCCTTATAACATGTTATAAAGGATGAATATGACCAATATGGCCTGGTGACCACCACCATATATGGTAAACTCTTCTCCAGGCTAGAAAGTCCTGATGCGGAATTCTGCATCATGCGGAATATTTTCTACACCATGCAGAATATTTTTTGCATCATGCGGAATAGGTTCCGCATCCCTATGATGCAGAACCTACGGAACCTTTTTCGCTGTCAGCTGGAATTTATGTTCAAATACTCCACTTCAGTGCGGAATTCGGCATTTAAATTCCGCTGGAAGCAGAGTATTGGAACAAATTTTCCGCATCGTGCGGAACTCCGCATCACTGGATTGCATGCGGAACTTACTCCGCTTACTGTGGAAAAGCAACGGAGAAATCTCCGCATCCTTTTTCTTTCAATTTTTTTTTCAAGTTTGATTTCCGCATCGTGCGGAAATGTAGTTCCAATACTCCGCACAAGAATTTCAGCACAAAACATGCAGAAAATGGAGTTTTGTGCAGAGAATCTAGGTACGGAGTAGAATGAATTCAGAACAATGTTAGAACGTTAGCAGAACTATATAGAAATAAACACTATACGATCGAAGATTTAATAAAAATGTAGAATTTAACTAGACTACTTCTTCCTTACTGTGTAACACAGAAAGTAAAAGGGAACTTTTTTGGTGCCATGACCAGGATTTGTTTTCATGAAAAACAATGAAAACTATGAGCATTCTTTTTTCGCGGACACTGTTTAAAAATGGAAATGGACAAATCTGGACATTGAAGTATTTTGAATGTGTGGTTACGCAACCAATGAACATCTATCAATGTACAATTTGTGCTAACCAATGATAGACAGGTAAGAATCTTAAGTTATTTTCTCTTTGACGTATCTCAAAATGACTGACCAGAATGTCACTGCTGTATTTAGGGATTTGGCTCTTCAAATGTCTAATTCATCTTCTGCATTAGGAGCACAAGGAATTGCACAAGTAGTAAGCCATACAAAGGGGACACAAAAGAGTTTAAACCATGGTTAAAATCTACGGCAAAATATGCCCTCTTGACCGGTATTGGTCGGGACAACATTAAAACAATTGCCTATCAATCAAGTAGAGGGGCAGTCAGTGATTACATCCATAGATACTTTAACTTGAATGATTACCCACGCAGCACTTGGCATGATCTGAAAACAGAATTAAATGGAAGGTTTGGTGAAATTACAGATACCATTACTCAGCATGCATTCATGCTTCTCAGAAAAGTCAAACAAAAACCTGAAGAAAATGTTCAACTATACGCCAAACCATTGATGGTCCTGGCCCAAGAAGCTTTTGTAGATCAACAACTTAACTTACAACCCATAGCTACACAATTAATAGGTTTCTTTATAGATGGCTTAGCCCATGATTATCTTAAAATGAAAGTCATGAGAGATAATCATCAGGAAAACATGTCCGTGCAATGAATACCCCCCTTTAACCCCACTTTTACAAAGCAAAATCGGGGTATGCAGGGGTATACCTATTTTTCTTATTTTTATTGTGGGTACCTCGGCGAGGCGGTTCTAATGGCCGAGGCGGTTCTAACATGCACCCACAATCTATGTTTTGAGCAAAATATCAAACATTTTCTAATGAAAAATTTCATTTTTAACAACTTTAAAAATATCCGTATATTGCATGGGCATATTTTCGTAATGATCCCGAAACACTGCCTGATGCAGTGACAGCTGCAATGAATGAACAAAATTTAAGAAGGTTTGACCTTCGTAGAGGTCGACCATTTGAAAACAGAGACATCCAACCAATGGAAATAGGTCATTCTAGGCCTGCATTACGTTGCTATAAGTGCAACTAGAATTGTCAGAGAATCTGACTATAGCCCCGCTTCTCAGCGTTTTGCAGGGTGAAAAAAACAATGACGGGTAACTATCACAACTAGATCTCGTCAATATTGATGCGCATACAAAATTTGGTCTGATTATGTCAATTTGTTCTCATGATATTGAGCTCAAATGAAATTCTGACCTCAATAAAGGACCATAACTCCGTCAAAATTTTGCGAAAAATGATGGGTAACAATCCCAGGCTAAATCTTGTCAATGATGATGTGCATACAAAATTTGGACGGATTCTGTCAATTAGTTCCCAAGATATTGAGGGGAAACGAAATTCTGAAGGCGATCAAGGGCCCTAACTCCGTCAAAATTTTGCGAAAAATGACGGATAACAATCCCAAGCTAGATCTTGTGGATGTTGATGTGCATACAAAATTTGGTCAGATTCTGTCAATTTGTTCTCAAGATAGTGAGCGGAAACGAAATTCTGACATCAATCAAGGGCCGTTACTTTGTCAAAATTATGCGAAAAATGACAGGTTACAATCCCAAGCTAGATCTTGTCAATGTTGATGTGCATACAAAATTTGGTCGGATTCTGTCAATTCGTTCTCAAGATATTGAGCGGAAATGAAATTCTGACGTCAATCAAGGGCCTTAACTCCGTGAAAATTTTGCAAAAAATGATGGGTAACAATCCCAAGCTAGATCTTGTCAATGTTGATGTACATACAAAATTTGGTTGGATTCTGTGAATTCGTTCTCAACATATTGAGCGGAAATGAAATTCTGACGTTAATCATGGGCCGTAACTCCGTCAAAATTTTGCGAAAAACAACCGTTAACAATCCCAAGCTAGATCTTGTCAATGTTGATGTGCATACAAAATTTGGTCGGATTCTGTGAATTCTTTCTCAAGATATTGAGCGGAAAGGAAATTTTGACATCAATCAAGGGCCGTAAGTCCGTCAAAATTTTGCGAAAAATGACAGGTAACGATACCAAGCTAGATCTTGTCAATGTTGATGTGCATACAAAATTTGGTTGGATTCTGTCAATACCTTCTCAAGCTATTGAGCGGAAAGGAAATTCTGACGTCAATCAAGGGCCGTAACTCCGTCAAAATTTTGCGAAAAATGACGGGTAACAATCCCAAGCTAGATCTTGTCAATGATGATGTTCATACAAAATTTGGTTGGATTCTGTCAATTCGTTCTCAAGATATTGAGCGGAAACGAAATTCTGATGTCAATCAAGGGCCGTAACTCCGTCAAAATTTTGCGAAAAATGACGGGTAACAATCCCAAGCTAGATCTTGTCAATGTTGATGTGCATACAAAATTTGGTCAGATTCTGCCAATTCGTTATCAAGATATTGAGCAGAAACGAAATGCTAACGGAATCACGGAATGACGGAACCAGGGAATCACGGAACCACGGAAGGACAGGGTGAATCCAGTATAGCCCCACTTTTTCAAAGCGGGGCTATAATAAAACAGGGCATACTGCAAAACGTTGCAGACCTTCTGTAAACGAGGTCAGACAGGACCACGGACCTTTCATTGATAACTAGAAATGTCAGAGAATCTGACTATAGCCCCGCTTCTCAGCTTTTTTTGCAGGGTGAAAAAAACAATGACAGGTAACTATCACAGGCTATCGCAAGCTAGATCTAATCAATATTGATGCTCATACAAAATTTGGTCTGATTATGTCAATTCATTCTCTGTCAAAATTTTGCGAAAAATGACGGGTAATAATCCAAAGCTAGATCTTGTCAATGATGATGTGCATACAAAATTTAGACAGATTCTGTCAATTCGTTTTGAAGATATTGAGCGGAAACAAAATTCTGAAGTCAATCAAAGGCTGTTAACTCCGTCAAAATTTTGCAAAAAATGATGGGTAATAATCCCAAGCTAGATCTTGTCAATGATGATGTGCATACAAAATTTGGACGGATTCTGTCAATTCATTCTCCAGATATTGAGCGGAAATGAAATTCTGATGTCAATCAAGGGCTGTAACTCCATCAAAATTTTGTGAAAAATGACGGGTAACAATCCCAAGCCAGATCTTGTCAATGTTGATGTGCATACAAAATTTGGTTGGATTCTGTCAATTCGTTCTCAAGATATTGAGCGGAAACGAAATTCTGACGTTAATTAAAGGCCATAACTCTGTCAAAATTTAACAAAAACTGAAGGGTAACAATCCCAAGCTAGATCTTGTCAATGTTGATGTGCATACAAAATTTGGTCGGATTCTGTCAATGCGTTCTCAAGATATTGAGTGGAAACGAAATTTTGACGTCAATCAAGAGCCGTAACTCCGTCAAAATTTTGCGAAAAATGACGGGTAACAATCCCAAGCTAGATCTTGTCAATGATGATGTGCATACAAAATTTGGTCCGATTCTGTCAATTTTTTCTCAAGATATTGAGCGGAAACGAAATTCTGACGTTAATCAAGGGCCATAACTCCGTCAAAATTTTGCGAAAAATGACGGGCAACAATCCCAAGCTAGATCTTGTCAATGTTGATGTGCATACAAAATTTGGTCCGATTCTGTCAATTCATTCTCAAGATATTGAGCGGAAACGAAATTCTGACGTCAATCAAGGGCCATAACTCCGTCAAAATTTTGCAATAAATTACGGGTAACAATCCCAAGCTAGATCTTGTCAATGTTGATGTGCATACAAAATTTGGTCAGATTCTGTCAATTCGTTCTCAAGATATTGAGCGGAAACGAAATTCTGACGTCAATCAAGGGCCATAACTCCGTCAAAATTTTGCGAAAAATGACGGGTAACAATCCCAAGCTAGATCTTGTCAATGTTGATGTGCATACAAAATTTGGTCAGATTCTGTCAAGCCATTCTCAAGATAATGAATGGAAACAAAAATGTCGGAAGGACGGAAGGACTGAATAACGGAATAACAGAATAACGGAATAACGGAACTACGGAAGGACAGGGTGAATCCAGTATAGCCCCCACTTTTTCAAAGCGGGGCTATAAAAAGGATGCTACCTGCTGGAACTGTGGTCAGAAAGGTCATTTTAAGCGAGAGTGCAGAAACAAAAGAATTCAGCAACATAGACAAAATCAGGAAAACTAAAAAGCTCTTCCCATAATGAAGCCAATGGGAAGAGTAGTCAAAAAGAAAACAAAATGCCAGTTTATAACATATCTTTGGCTGTATATATTATAATATAGTTCAACAGTTTTGTTTCAGAGGTTCAGAGAAGTGCAACTGGAAATCCTGAAGATCGTCACCGCGTGTTTCCCAGCCTGAAAGCATATGATGAAACCAGAGGACCAATGGTCCTGTAAACGCTCACCTGAGACATGAGATATATACCAAAAAACTTGTTTGACTAGAATGGTAATGTACATGTATATAACCCTGGGCAGGGTCAGAATAACCACTGGAGTCAATTTCTTTTTCAAATCATAAAAAATCAGTCCATTTGACCAATAAGCAATTTACTGCAAGTTTTGCCCTTCAAATCACATTTAAACAATTTTCCCCATTCAAATGCATGCATGACCTAAGTTGACCTTGCCGTAAAATAGGTCAAGGTCATCCAAGGGTCATTATTTATATAAATTTTGTACCATTCCTTGATGGTTCATGGCAAGTTTCAAAATCATAGGCCTTCTGGTTTTGGAGAAGAAGATTTTTCAAGGTTTTTGTTATTTATAGTTATGGTGGCCATCTTGGTCATGTGACCTTGACTATTTATGCAAACTTTCATTTGCCAATCCAAATTATACTCCATATAAAGTTTGGCTTTGATTGGCCAAGCGGTTTCCAAAAAGAAAATGTTTGAATATTTGGTCATATGCATGTATAAAGCCCCGGGGCAGGGACAGACAACCACCTGGGCCCAAAATATTGTCATAAACATAAATCTTCTCTCTATTTGCTCATTCTTAACAAGTTTTCTGCCAATAAATGACATTTTCCTATATTTCCCCCTTCAAATGCATGGGTGTTCTAAGTTGACGTTGCTGTAAAAAAGGTCAAGGTCATCCAAGGGTCATGATTTATAAAAAAATTTGTTGAGCTCTATTGCCTGTTGCTTCAAGCTAAGTTTCAAAATCAAAGGCCTTCTGGTTCTGGAGTAGAAGATTTTCAAAGGTTTTTGCTATTTATAGCCATGGTGGCCATCTTGGTCATGTGACCTGAACCATTTATACAAACTTTCATTTCCTCTTCCTAAGGATGCTTCACATGAAGTTTGGCTTTGATTGGCAAAGCCGTTTCAGGGAAGATGTTTGAATATTATGGTCATATACATGTATATAGCCCCGGGGCAGGGGCAGGCAGCCCCCTTGGCCCAAAATATTTTCATAAATATGAATTTTCTGTCCATTTGCTCATACCTAGCAAGTTTTCTGCCATTAAACGACATTTTTCTATTTTTCCCCATTCAAATGCATGGCCGACCTAAGTTGACCTTGCCATAAAAAAGGTCAAGGTCATCCCAGGGTCATGATTTATACAAACTTTGTAGAACTCAATGGCCTGATGTTTCATGCTTCAAGTTTCAAAATCATAGGCCTTCTGGTTCTGGAGAAAAAGATTTTTAAAGGTTTTTGCTATTTATAGCCATGGCAGCCATCTTTGTCATGTGACCTGGACCATTTATACAAACTTCTGTTCCCCCTTCCTATGGATGCTGTATATGAAGTTTGGCTTTGATTGGCCAACTGGTTTCAGATGAGAATATCTTTGAAATTGTGAACGTCGATTGACACCGGATGCTGGATGCCAGAGCATGGGTATACTATAAGCTCACCTGTGAGCCTTCGGCTCAGGTGAGCTAAAAATGCTTCGAGATTCCTTTGCAATGGTTGTATTTGACTTAAAGGAATCCAAAATTATACATCTGGAAAGACAGTAAATATATTATATAGACAATAAACATTAGTGCTTAACTAGATGATTTTGTTTTTGTTTTTTTAGCTCACCTGTACGAAAGTACAGTAAGAGCTATTGCAGTCACCCCGGCGTCAGCGTCCGCGTCTGCGTCCGCATCTGGTCCGCTTTGCTCAAATGTTAAAGTTTTTGGTTAAAGTTTTTTATAAGTCTATATCTCTTGAACATGTTGATGGATCAAGTTGATACTTTGCATGTTGGTAGATATCGGTCTGAAGTTTTATGCAGTACCATCATGACCCACCCTGGGTGACCTTGAGGTCAAGGTCACGGACTTAGAAATTTTGTGTTAAAGATTTGGTTAAAGTTTTCATAAGTCTGTATCTCTTGAACATGTTGATGGATCAAGTTGATACTTTGCATGTTGGTAGATATCGGTCTGAAGTTTTATGCAATACCATCATGACCCACCCTGGGTGACCATGAGGTCAAGGTCACGGACTTAGAAATCTTGTGTTAAAGTTTTTGGTTAAAGTTTTTATGTCTGTATCTCTTGAACATGTTGATGGATCAAGTTGATACTTTGCATGTTGGTAGATATCTGTCTGAAGTTTGATGCAGTACCATCATTACCCACCCTGGGTGACCTTGAGGTCAAGGTCATGGACTTAGAAATTTTGTGTTAAAGATTTTGGTTAAAGTTTTTATAAGTCTGTATCTCTTGAACATGTTGATGGATCAAGTTGATACTTTGCATGTTGGTGGATATTGGTCTGAAGTTTTATGCTGTACCATCACGACCCACCTGAGTGACCTTGAGGTCAAGGTCATGGGTCATAGATTTTGATAGATTTAGTGGCAAAGCACAAGTCAGGCGAGCTACGATGTCCTGCGACAGCTCTTATTTTAATTGATGCTAGTCAATGGTCATCGACTCCATTTTATGGAACATTAGGTTGTCATGACACTAAAATGTGCTTCATAAATATAACCACCCAAGCAAACCAATAAGGCTTATATTTATGGATGGTTTGACTAAACCACTTTTCCTGGGCAGGCTCAGACTTAGTGGTTAACCAGTAATCAGATGGTTGGTCAGTAATTTAGAAGCTTTGCCTTGAGGCACATTTAGCAGCCCATCTATTTCTCCAAGGCCCCAATAGGGGGCCCTTGTTTTGTATCATCACGCAATCGGGACTTTTTTACACAACCAATGAACCAATCAAAGTACCAACAAATCAAGGGACAATTACCTTTAAAAACATTATTTTGTCAGTTAATTGGAATGTGAGCAAAGACATTAAAGACTAGAAATGTTAGGCTTCTGGTATTCATCAAAGAACAGAAATCAATACCAGAGCTACTTTGATAAGTATAAGCGAATCTTTAACATTACAATTGTGACTTTAACAAGAAGTCTCGTGAAAGCAGTTTACTAGCTCAGTAGCTCAAGCGCATCGACATTGATATGACGTCATTTTCATGTAATGTGCCCGCTGGGCTCCATTTGTCAGCATTCTGTCCTAACCACTTAAATTAATGGAGGACTTATAATAATTATAATTCACATGCATGAGGCGGTTCTAACGTGTACCCACAATCTATGTTTTAAGCAAAAATAAGAAAATTATCAAATTATTTCAGATGAAAATTTTCAATTTTTAAGCTAAAAAAAATCTGTTTATTGCATGGGCAATTTTTCGTAATGGGGGTAAGATGCCATCGTCGTTTATGGATATAAGAGGCAGTGAGAGAATTATACTAATGATCAGGAATTATTCACAATTTCAGCTCCATCCAATGTCTGAGCTTGAGGAGCAGAAGGCCCCCCCCCCCCCCCCCCCCCCCCCCCCCGCAAAAAAAAAAAAAAAAAAAAAAAAAAAAAAAAAAATCCCTGTATAACTACATGCCAAAAGATCACCAGCTTCTCATAGTTAACAACCTGAAGAGGGTGGCCACTGGATGTTACAAGGTGCAGGCAAAAATGCGACCCACAAAATGTTGAGATAAGCTTATGTCTAAGCTTTGGCAAATGCCTGTTGTTACATGAATAAAATATTTTGTATATATTATGATATAGTTAACTTTTTTGTTTCAGAGGTTCAGAGAAGTACGACTGGAAATCCTAAAGATAGTAGATGCGTGTTTCCCAGTCTGAAAGCATACATTGAAAAAATGCGCCGAGATGCCTTCGCTATGGTTGTATTTGACTTAAAGGAATCCAAAATTATAAACCTGGAAAGACAGTAAATATAGACAAGGAATCCAAAATTATAAATCTGGAGAGACATTAAATATATATAGACAAGGAATCGGGAAAGACAGCAAATATAGACAAGGAATCCAAAATTATAAATCTGGAAAGATAATGAATATAGATAGACAAGGAATCTGGAAAGACAATAAAATTATAGACAAGGTCTGGAAAGACAGTAAATATATATAGAAAAGGAATCCAAAATTATTAATCTGGAAAGACAGTAAATATAGACAAGGAATCCAAAATTATAAATCTGGAAAGACAGTAAATATAGGCAAGGAATCCAAATTTATAAATCTGGAAAGACAGTAAATATAGACAAGGAATCCAAAATTATAAAATCTGGAAAGACAGTAAATATAGACAAGGAATCCAAAATTATAAATCTGGAAAGACAGTAAATATAGACAAGGAATCCAAAATTATAAATCTGGAAAGACATTAAAATATAGACAAGGAATCCAAAATTAAAATAAAAGGCTGAAAAGAAATTAAACTTTAACTTTGGTTCTTGAATGTTATTTGAAATTAACTTAGTAAAACTATACGATCATTAAAACTGTGAAGAGAATCAACTTGTGACTTCTCAATTCAACCCTACAATACAAGACTGTGTCACACAGTAATTTATTTTGGTGCCGTGACCAGGATCTGGGACTTTTATTAAATTTCCTTTCGAACGGGTTGTTAGGACACTTGGAAATCAGCAACAGAGACAAACAAAAATTTAAACAAAATACTACTACAGTACCAGTGAGAAACTTAAAACAAGGGATACAACAACTCAGTGAAACTACGAAAATCAATGGGACATTTCGCTTACAAATCTATTGGGAAAACAGGGACATACCAACACATTAATAAAGGTTTTTGCTACTTATAGCCATGGCGGCCATCTTGGACATGTGACCTGCACTATTTATATTAACTTTTATTGCCCTTTCCTAACAATGCTCCACATAAAGTTTGGCTTTGACTGGCCAAGCAATTTCAGAGAAGATGTTTGAATATTATGGTCATATACATGTATATAGCCCCTGGGTGGGGGCCAAGCAATTTCAGAGAAGAAGATGTTTGAATATTATGGTCATATACATGTATATAGCCCCTGGGTGGGGGCAGACAACCCCCTGAGGACATTCTAGCGCGTCCCATCTGGGATGATGAACCTGAGCTGACTAAGAAGAAGAAAGAAAGAGAAACAAGAGGACCAATGGTCCTGTAAACGCTCACCTGAGACCTGAGATATATACATGTACTAATAAACTTGTTTGACGACAACGGTAATATGCATGTATATAACCCGAGGGCAGGGTCAGAATAACCCCTAGAGTCGATATCTTTTCAAATCCTGAAAATTAAGTCCATTTGCCAATTAACTGCAAGTTTTTGCCCTTCAAACAACATTTTAACAATTTTTCCCATTCAAATGCATGGGCGTCCTAAGTTGACCTTGCCATAAAATAGGTCAAGGTCATCCCAGGGTCATGATTTATACAAACTTTGTAGAGCTCCGTTCCCAGATACTTCATTACAAATCATAGGCCTTCTGGTTCTGAAGAAGATTTTTTATAGGTTTTTGCTATTTATAGCCATGGTGGCCATCTTGGTCATGTGACCTTGACCAGTTACACAAACTTTCCCTTTTTACTCTTCCTGAGGATGCTCCACATAAAGTCTGGCTTTGATTGTCCAAGTGGTTTTAGAGTAGAAGATGTTTGAACATTTTGGTCATATACATGTATAGAGCCCCAGGGCAGGGGCAGACAACCCCCTGGGCCCAAAATATTATCATAAGCATAAATCTTCTGTCGATTTGCTCATTCCTAGCAAGTTTTCTGCCATAAAATGACATTTTCCTACTTTTCCCCATTCAAATGCATGGGCAACCTGACCTTGCCATAAAATATGTCAAGGTCATCCAAAGGTCATGATTTATAAACACATTGTAGTACTCAAGTCCCAGATGCTTCATGCCAAGATTCATTGAAATCGGTCCAGTGGTTCTGGAGAAAAAGAATTTTAAAGGGGTTTTACCATATATGGGTTTTACCATATATGGGCATGGTGGCCATCTTGATCATGTGACCTGAATTATTTATAAACACATTGATTCCCCCTTCCCATGGATGCTTCCTATAAAATTTGGCTTTGATTGGCCTAGTGGTTTCAGAGAAGAAGATCTTTGAATATTTTTGTAATATACATGTATATTGCCCTGGGGTGGGGGCAGACCAACCCCTGGGGTCCAAATTGTTTTCAGAATCACATATCTTCAGTCCATTTGCACATTTTCTGCAAGTTTTTCCTTTCAAATGACATTTTAACAATTTTAACCTATGTTGACCTTGCCGTAAAATAGATCAAGGTCATCCAAAGGTCATAATTTATATACACATTGTAGTCCTTTAGTCCCTGATGCATCATGTGAAGTTTCTTTGAAATCGGCCCAGTAGTTCCGGAGAAGAAGAATTTTGAAGGATTTTTATCATATATGGGCATGGCGGCCATCTTGGTCATGTGACCTGGATTATTTATAAACACATTGGTTCCCCCTTCCCATAGATGCTTCATATAAAATTTGGCTTTGATTGGCCAAGTGGTTTCAGAGGAGAAGATCTTTGAAATTGTGGACGACGGACAGATGACTGACGGCCGATGGACGCCGGATCATGGCCATCCTATAAGTTCACCTTGTGAGCCTAACGGCTCAGGTGAGCTAAAAACAGAAACAGAATGCTCCAAAACAAAAATGGTCTACAGAAGAAGAACTAGAAAATGTGTTTATGAAACACTATGCCCCCAACTGGTAAGTCACTTTCAAGATGTAAAAATGTCCAAAAAATGACTAAGTTCAAATTGTAAAAAAAAAAGTGACAAAAATTAATCTGAGGAGTATATCCCAACCATATGCATATCTTCAAAGCATGTTCACAATGTCTGCAAAGTTTCAAAAGTATCGGTATTAAATTGTAGGAGGAGTTGCGCACACAAGGTACCCTCTATCCATTCACTAAAATGCCCGAAAAAATGACTAAGTTCAAGTTGTGAAAAAAATAACAAAAATTAATCCAAGGATTATATCCAAACCACATGCATATCTTCAGACCATGCCCATAACATATGTAAAGTTTTAAATGAATTGGCATGAAACTGTAGGAGGAGTTGCGCACACAAGGTACCCAGTGCCCATTCACTTTCATTGTCAAAATGCCCGAAAAATGGCTAAGTTCAAATTGCAAAAAAAAGTGACAAAAATTAATCTGAGGATTATATCCAAACCACATGCATATCTTCAAAGCATGGTTACAACATCTGTAAAGTTTCAAGAAAATCGGAATAAAACTGTAGGAGGAGTTGCGCACACAAGGTACCCACTATCTATTCACTTTATCAAGAATTAAAAAGGGAAATAACTCTCACAGTACGGGCCCCTAGTCCCTTGAATTTACCTGAAAGAAAAAATACGGGTCCTCTTAATTTTCATATACAAACTACATAACCAAATTTCAAGATCCTAGCTCTAACGGTTCCTGACCGAGTGCTCACGCATCACAGACAGACAGACAGACAGACAGACAGACAGACAGACAGACAGACAGACAGACAGACAGACAGACTGACTGACTGACAGACTGACTGCACGGACAGACCCAAACCAATATGCCCCCTCAACTTCTTCGAAGTTGGGGGCATAAAAATTGCAAAGCTTTTGCCCAAACAGAGAGTCCTAAACAGAAGGATTAAGAAGAGGTAATCAGGAGGAGTAAAAAGATGGGTGGTCTAATATGGAAAAGACCCAGGGACAATATAAAGACAAAAGTGAAAAACGTGCAAGCAAAACTATGAATATTCCAGAGGGAATATAGATACTCAATGCTATCAAGTTAGCTTCAGGACTGTTGGTCCTCTTGTTTGCTTCATTATTGCATAATTAGCTGTGTCAAACAGTCTCAGCTGAGCTGAACATGAAAAAAGTTTTATAGCCTCGAGACCTGGACCAGAGAATCGTGGAAGCAATACATGTAATAGGTAAGACTACATGTACATCCTTTTTACAGCAAAAATGACAGGCTGTTAAATAGAAATAGGGGGATCAAGCATACAAATAATTTGAGCCTTCACATGAGAAAACCAACAATATGGCTTTCAGTCAAGACCGTACACAAACCAGGCTGTACAGCCACAGAGCTAGAAGCTTGAAATTTCTTATAATATTGTGGTGAATGGTACCATTGCATTTCTTATTTTGTCGGGTATAATATATTGTTGAAAATTTATAATACTTGAAATGCTCTCAGAATTCTGTGACAAGCTCGAAGATCTTTTATTTTTTTTACATTGCCCTGGATTGAAGACGGAAGAGACGAATCGGCAGAAAAGACTGCGTGAAATCATATGCATTGCCTCTATCAATGAGGAATGCTGGGAGCTTTTGGCAAGAATACAGAAGAAGAAACCAAGCCATGGATTATATGTCTATAACAACATTGTAAACAAAGATTCATTTTGGGTGAAAGCTGCCCTTCAAGATGTCATTGAAGGCAAAATGTCAATTGCTGAACTAAGCAAAAGGGCAAAAGATGTCCCTGCTGGAGAAAGTACTGCCTCACAAAGATTGAGAAAGAAAAGGTAGGCTAAAAATAGTGGATGGCTAGAAACCTTAGTTGGTGCTCTTTAAATAAAATTGTATGTCATGGTTAAATGTTCAACACCAGAAGTAATCTGCCATTTGTTCAGCTGTAAAATTGACAATTTTCTACTTAAGGTATTTTCATATTAATATATTTTATGGTACAATAATTTTGACATGTAGCATGTGGTAAAGAAGGCCGAATGGCTTGGCACAGCTGTGGCTGTCAAAGAAATTACAATTATGCGAATGAAACTGGCACGGACATTAATTCAACCAGAATTAGACGTACACAGCTCCATAAGACACCCAAACATACTCCAGTTACTTGCATATAGTAACGAAGGAAACAAACTTTTCCTCATCACAGAGCTAGTTGACCTAGTTGATGGAAATAATTTAGACGAAATCATTTTCTGTGGAAACGCGACGCCTACTTGGAATGAAGGTACAAAGCTGATCATAGCAGTGAAAATCATTCAGGCAGTTGCATATCTCCATAATCAAAACCCTATCATGATTCACAGAGGCATTAAACACGAAAACGTTCTTGTTTTGAATGACTATCAAGTAGTTTGATTGTGCGACATGGGTTTAAGCAAACTAAAAACTTTCAACACTATCATAACAACCATTGCCAGCTCAGATGGTGCTCAGCTAGGAACTACGGTATACCAAGCGCCTGAGATTCTATTAGACCGACAAAGCGCAAATACGAAGATGGATGTTTGGAGTTTGGCGTGTACATTAGTCCCCACTTGCAATGGCATGGAAATTGTGGATATAGATACTTCACAAAAAGTACACAGATTTTCCAGCAGACGCATTTAGTTACACCCGTAACGGAGTAACAAATGTAACAAAAATTAAGAGTAGATCGCACTAGAAATTCTTCAGGACATTAATTTTGTTAATGTAAAATTGGGGACATCTTTTTTTTTCGTGTAACGATGGGCTGGAGTCCCCGATGCTACATACCAAGTTTGGTGGAAATCGGCCCGCCGGTTCTGGAGAAGAAGATTTTTGAGTGGTTTTTACCATATATGGGCGTGGCGGCCATCTTGGTCATGTAACCAAGATCCTGCGAACAAACTTTCGTTCCCCCTACCCAAGGATGCTTCACATAATATTTGGCTTTCATCAGCCAAGCGGTTTCAGAGAAGAAGATGTTTGAAATTGTGGACGACGGACGGACGGACGCCGGACCATTTGTATACTATAAGCTCACCTTGTGAGCCTTCGGCTCAGGTGAGCTAAAAATGTACATCAGAGGTTCAAACATCAAAAAACTGCAACACCAGAATGTTATGAACAACAACATGGGCACCACCTTGGTGTGGTCGGATATATAAATTTCTTGGAAATCAAAGGGCCCTCAGCTCAGTTGCATGTTAAATACATAAATTCACATACATGTATAGAATTGTTCGCATATTTTCATTTCCTAATATCATTCAGTTTTCCTAATTTTAGATATGAAAGTAGAGTTTACACAAGATGGCAGGAAGAAGACGATCTATAAGAAAGATTTCAACACAATGATACAGAAGTGTTAAATTGACTGAAAAGACTGTGTTCAAAGACAGAATTGATTAATGAACTCGATTTGAAATAGATTTCTTGTTTTTAGTGTCTTTATCCAAACGGCGAAACATTAAGAAAAAAATCACATTTCAACTGGTCACATTCTATTTAATAAACTACCAACCTAAAGAGGACAAAAATCACAAGAAACTTTGAATGTGTTGGAGGAAAGGTGGATGGTAACCAATAATTCCTACATTTGAGCCGCCTCATGGGAAAACCAACAATCTGCATAGGCGAAAACAAAGACGCAGATCAACTTCGCGGTAACCGCGAAGCTGATCAGCGCCTTTGTTTTCGCTTCTCGGATAGTACAATTCCTCTTCTACTTAAATCCAAAATTTCAAGCTTCTAGCTCTTTTCTGTGCTTGTACAGTCGGTTTGTGTCGGACCTGTTCGGAAACCACATTGTTGGTTTTCCCACGAGGCGGCTCATTTTCTCTATGATTGTCCCGTTCATGGGGCCTGGGGATCTTGGGCACACTGGAAAAGCTACAAGCTTATCAGACTCTGTTCATTAGCCATTACTAACAGACCTATTATATGAGCCGCCTCGTGGGAAAACCAACAATGTGGTTTCCGAACAGGTCTGACACAAATCGGTCCAGTCACAGTCACAGAAGCAGGTTAGAAGCTTGAAATTTTGGATTTAAGAAGAAGGGGAACTGCACTATCCGTGTAGCGAAAACAAAGACGCTGATCAGCTTCGCGGTTACCGCGAAGTTGATCTGTGTCTTTGTTTTCGCCTTTGCAGATTGTTGGTTTTCCCATGAGGCGGCTCATATGCAACTGCACAAAGAAATACCAGAACTCTTTTTGCGAGAAGATTCAAACTTTGCTATCATTTTTAAGGAATAGTTATGGGCCAGTAAAAATATAAATTAAATCGTTAACAACTCATGGTCAGAGTTACTTTCTTTTGCTCAGGATATTTTCCATAATCAGGATCAAATACTATGACTGTCCATGGCCAGCCAGTTCAAGCTTTTAAGATCAAGCCTGCAAGCAAGAAGAACTTTCGAAAGATTTGTTACATTGTAATGATTGTACCTACCTACAATGCCCACAATATATTTGGGGATGTTGAGACAATAGGCAGCTTGATAGCTATTAATACAAATATGTCCAGTAAAGAACTTCTAGACCACAGCTTTTTACTACAGGCTTCAGATAATTCCATGTTGTTCAATCAGAAAAAGAAGAAGAAAGTAGGCACCCTTGACATACTGGTTGCAGGAGGAGTTTTTAAGTGCACAACAGCAGAGAACATTGCCAGCTCTGGACTTTGACTGTCTCATCTAATGACATATTTGTATCAAGTGGAGCTGACTATCAAATACATATGAAACCCAATTGTCAGAAGTTAGCATTAACGCTTCAATTATAGGTGATTGTGTGCAGGTTCATATAACCAACCTAGCTGAGCCAGCATGTCAAAGCTTAGTAAGACCTGTAGATTCCAACCATGTACTGTAAGTAACTCACCATGGAAATGAATAAGGGACCTGATATGTTCCCATCAGGAAAACAAGTCCATGGAATGTATTCCCCCTTTTACCCCACAATTATATAGAAAAGTTGGGGTGTGCAGGGGTATACCTATTTTTTTTATGTTTGCTTCAAAACACAGATTAAGGGTACTCATTAAAACCGCCTCGTCAAGGCAATTCTAATGTGTACCCACAAACTATGTTTTGAGCAAAAATAAGAAAAATAGCAAAATATTTCTGCTGAATTTTTTCAATTAAAATTTACAACAATTGTTGGCATTTTAACATTTATTCAGCAGGATAAATTACAGAATATGGTGATTCTATTTATTTGGGCTATTTCAGTAATTATGAGCATTCAAAATTTTAAGCTCAGCTGAGTTGAGCAAGAAAAAAGATTTATCATCTCAGGACCAGGATTGCCCTTCAGTATCTACAGTCTTCGGGCCACCTCCACAAGGAAAAACAGTCAAGGTCTGTGTCTATAAAGACCTAACAGATGATGAGGCTCTGTCTGTTGGCTACAACCCAAGACATACATGTACATGTAGGAACAAAACAATAATAAAGAAGAAGACAAGTTCACACTTTAAACAAATTTGGTCAAATATTCAGGACTTATTCTGGGCTTACACCATACTATCAAACGACAAACTACTAGATCGATGGCCAGCAAATTGCCTTAAAACTCTTTGAAGAATCATGGACAAAATACTTCCAACACTAAGGCACATATTTTTGTTGCTGCCAATTTTTAAGCAATCTACAAACAACCGAAGCATTCTGTTGTTCACTGTTATGTTTAACAACAACCAACAGTGAGCTCATTGGAGCAGCCAGGGAGAACTCCCAGGCTATGGAGCCAGGAGGGCATCGCTTGTGGCTTTTAGATAAATTTTAGTCTACCTCAAAAGTACAATGCGAAGTGTTCACTGTTTTATTTAACAACAACCGACAGTGAGCTTATTGGAGCAGCCAGGGAGAACTACCAAGCTATGGAGCCAGGAAGGCAACGCCAATGGCTTCTAGATTATTTTTAGTCTCACTCAAAAGTACAATGCAAAGTGTTCCATGTTTTATTTAACAACAACCGACAGTGAGCTTATTGGAGCAGCCAGGGAGAACTACCAAGCTTTGGAGCCAGGAAGGCAACGCCAGTGGCTTCTAGATTATTTTTAGTCTCACTCAAAAGTACAATGCAAAGTGTTCAATGTTTTATTTAACAACAACCGACAGTAAGCTTATTGGAGCAGCCAGGGAGAACTACCAAGCTATGGAGCCAGGAAGGCAACGCCAGTGGCTTCTAGATTATTTTTAGTCTCACTCAAAAGTACAATGCAAAGTGTTCAATGTTTTATTTAACAACAACCGACAGTGAGCTTATTGGAGCAGCCAGGGAGAACTGTAACCAAGCTATGGAGCCAGGAAGGCAACGCCAGTGGCTTCTAGATTATTTTTAGTCTCACTCAAAAGAACAATGCAAAGTGTTCAATGTTTTATTTAACAACAACCGACAGTGAGCTTATTGGAGCAGCCAGGGAGAACTACCAAGCTATGGAGCCAGGAAGGCAACGCCAGTGGCTTCTAGATTATTTTTAGTCTCACTCAAAAGTACAATGCAAAGTGTTCCATGTTTTATTTAACAACAACCGACAGTGAGCTTATTGGAGCAGCCAGGGAGAACTATCAAGCTATGGAGCCAGGAAGGCAATGCCAGTGGCTTCTAGATTATTTTTAGTCTCTCTCAAAAGTACAATGCAAAGTGTTCAATGTTTTATTTAACAACAACCGACAGTGAGCTTATTGGAGCAGTCAGGGAGAACTATCAAGCTATGGAGCCAGGAAGGCAATGCCAGAGGCTTCTAGATTATTTTTAGTCTCACTCAAAAGTACAATGCAAAGTGTTCCATGTTTTATTTAACAACAACCGACAGTGAGCTTATTGGAGCAGCCAGGGAGAACTACCAAGCTATGGAGCCAGGAAGGCAATGCCAGTGGCTTCTAGATTATTTTTAGTCTCACTCAAAAGTACAATGCAAAGTGTTCAATGTTTTATTTAACATCAACCGACAGTGAGCTTATTGGAGCAGCCAGGGAGAACTACCAAGCTATGGAGCCAGGAAGGCAACGCCAGTGGCTTCTAGATTATTTTTAGTCTCACTCAAAAGTACAATGCAAAGTGTTCAAAGTTTTATTTAACAACAACCAACAGTAAGCTTATTGGAGCAGCCAGGGAGAACTACCAAGCTATGGAGCCAGGAAGGCAACGCCAGTGGCTTCTAGATTATTTTTAGTCTCACTCAAAAGTACAATGCAAAGTGTTCAATGTTTTATTTAACAACAACCGACAGTGAGCTTATTGGAGCAGCCAGGGAGAACTACCAAGCTATGGAGCCAGGAAGGCAACGCCAGTGGCTTCTAGATTATTTTTAGTCTCACTCAAAAGTACAATGCAAAGTGTTCAATGTTTTATTTAACAACAACCGACAGTGAGCTTATTGGAGCAGCCAGGGAGAACTACCAAGCTATGGAGCCAGGAAGGCAACGCCAGTGGCTTCTAGATTATTTTTAGTCTCACTCAAAAGTACAATGCAAAGTGTTCCATGTTTTATTTAACAACAACCGACAGTGAGCTTATTGGAGCAGCCAGGGAGAACTACCAAGCTATGGAGCCAGGAAGGCAACGCCAGTGGCTTCTAGATTATTTTTAGTCTCACTCAAAAGTACAATGCAAAGTGTTCAATGTTTTATTTAACAACAACCGACAGTGAGCTTATTGGAGCAGCCAGGGAGAACTATCAAGCTATGGAGCCAGGAAGGCAATGCCAGTGGCTTCTAGATTATTTTTAGTCTCACTCAAAAGTACAATGCAAAGTGTTCCATGTTTTATTTAACAACAACCGACAGTGAGCTTATTGGAGCAGCCAGGGAGAACTACCAAGCTATGGAGCCAGGAAGGCAACGCCAGTGGCTTCTAGATTATTTTTAGTCTCACTCAAAAGTACAATACAAAGTGTTCAATGTTTTATTTAACAACAACCGACAGTGAGCTTATTGGAGCAGCCAGGGAGAACTACCAAGCTATGGAGCCAGGAAGGCAACGCCAGTGGCTTCTAGATTATTTTTAGTCTCACTCAAAAGTACAATGCAAAGTGTTCAATGTTTTATTTAACAACAACCAACAGTAAGCTTATTGGAGCAGCCAGGGAGAACTACCAAGCTATGGAGCCAGGAAGGCAACGCCAGTGGCTTCTAGATTATTTTTAGTCTCACTCAAAAGTACAATGCAAAGTGTTCAATGTTTTATTTAACAACAACCGACAGTGAGCTTATTGGAGCAGCCAGGGAGAACTACCAAGCTATGGAGCCAGGAGGGCAACGCCAGTGGCTTCTAGATTATTTTTAGTCTCACTCAAAAGTACAATGCAAAGTGTTCAATGTTTTATTTAACAACAACCGACAGTAAGCTCATGGAGCAGCCAGGGATAACTACTGCGCTAGGAAGCCAGGAAGGCAATGACAGTGGCTTGGTTGGCTTTTAGATTATTTTTGGTCTCATTCAAAGTACAATTCAAAGCGCTTTAGATTTTTCATACAATGATTTATTTTACCTTACATCCATGGTATTTATGTGTATTTTCATGCATCATATTGTCTAGTGGATAGCGTTTTAGGAGGCTTTGGATCAGGAGCCAACAAGACAGAAATTTGAGTATGAAGGTGAATTCATTTTAGCCGAACGTCCTTTTTGTGGGACATATGCAAACAGCATAGCCCCAGAACGCGGCATCCCATCTGGGACTATTCTGTTTGCACAGAGAAATTTCATAGAAAAATTAGATAAAAAATCAAAATTATTCTTAACAACCCTAAAAATGAAAGTGAACTAACCCAAATGATTATAATGGGAAAATCCATTCGTCAATTATGGGTTTAATTCCCCGCATATTTCTGTGTAACCACCAGTACATGGTGGATGGAGAGGCTGGCAGGACTGGTAAAAATGCTCTGAATCATACGGAACAGGAGCAAGTAAAAGACAGTGATTGGCACAATTTATGTAGAGGACCATTAGCCATTGCCAAGTACAAAATATCAAAGCTGTGGGCCCTGTGGTTTCAGAGAAGAAGATTTTTGAATTTTTTTCCCATAGTAAGTCTATGGAGACTATCAACCCCGGGGGCGTGGCCAAATTTGACCCCAGGGGCATGAATGGCACAATTTATGTAGAGGACCATTAGCCATTGCTACATACCAAATATCAAAGCTGTGGGCCTAGTGGTTTCAGAGAAGAAGATTTTTTTAGTTTTTCCAATTGTAAGTCTATGGAGACTATCGACCCCCGGGGCGTGGCCAAATTTGACCCCAGGGGCATGGCTGGCACAATTTATGTAGAGGACCATTAGCCATTGCCACATACCAAATATCAAAGCTGTGGGCCCTGTGGTTTCAGAGAAGAAGATTTTTGAATTTTTTTCCCATAGTAAGTCTATGGAGACTATCGACCCCCCGGGGTGTGGCCAAATTTGACCCCAGGGGTATGAATGGCACAATTTATGTAGAGGACCATTAGCCATTGCTACATACCAAATATCAAAGCTGTGGGCCTAGTGGTTTCAGAGAAAAAGATTTTTTTAGTTTTTCCCATTGTAAGTCTATGGGACCTATCTGTTGCCATGGAAACCACAATTTTGATACAATCTGCTCCAAAACCTAATGCCATCAATCCCTCAACCCAATTATGGTTCACATTAAATTTGATCAAGATCGGCCTACTAGCTTCAGAAATATTCTTCTTTGAAATTGTGGACGGACGACGACGGACGACGGATGACGGATGCCTGCCTATCCTATAAGCTCACCTGTGAGCCTTCGGCTCAGGTGAGCTAAAAATGGAGTAAAGGTACATATTTCTTCTAATTTGATTCATAGAAAATAATCATGACACGTCAAAATGATAATCTATTCACCAGTGGAAGATGAGAGGGGTGTGCAGAAACATCCCTCTTGCTTCGTTCCATCGTCTCAATGAATAATTTTGCACGGTTCAAAATAAGATGAGGCATTCCAATATATGCTGCGATGCAATTAATAAAGGTCACTTAGATCAACAGGTCAAAGATAACACACTTTCTACATTTTGCTCATCAATATATATTTTGTGCCTATTTTGGATCCTATACCACTACTCAGGATTGCCCTTCAGTATCTAGAACAAGGAGGGAACCACATCAGGATTGCCCTTCAGTATCTAGTAAAGGAGGGAATCTAGAACAAGGAGGGAACCACACCAGGATTGCCCTTCAGTATCTAGTAAAGGAGGGAACCACACCAGAATTGCCCTTCAGTATCTAGAACAAGGAGGGAACTACACCAGGATTGCCCTTCAGTATTCTACAGTCTTCAGGCCACCTCCACAAGGAAACAGTTAAGGTCTGTGTCTATAAAGACCTAACAGATAGTGAGGCTCTATCTGTTGGCTACAACCCAAAACATACATGTAGGAACAAAACAATAATAAAGAAGTCAACCACAATAGTCAATACACAAGTTATCAACACACTATTGGAGAAATGAACCACAAATATAATTAAGTTGACACTCAAGGAAACCAACAATCTGCAAATGCGAAAACAAAGATGCAGATCAGCTCTGCACAGCTGATCAGTGACTTCGTTTTCACTGCACAGAAATTACATTATTCCACCTCTACTTATATCCAAAAGTTCAAGCTTCTAGTCTGCTTATGTGACTGTACAGGCCAGTTTGTGTCAGACCTGGTTGTGAAACACATAGTTGGCTGCTGCTTACAGCAGCATTCTGCTGCTCACTGTTATGTTTAACAACAACCGACAGTGAGCTCATTGGAGCAGCCAGGGAAAACTACCGGGCTATGGAACCAGGAGGGCAAAGCTAGTGGCTTCTAGATTATTTTTGGTCCCACTCAAAGTACAATGCAAAGTGCTCACTGTTATATTTAACAACAACCGACAGTGAGCCTATTGAAGCAGCCAGGGAGAACTATCAAGCTATGGAGCCAGGAGGGCAACGGCAGTGGCCTGTAGATTATTTTTGGTCTCACTCAAAAGTACAATGCAAAGTGTTCACTGTTATATTTAACAACAACCAACAGTGATCTCACTGGAGCAAGTAAAAGACAGAAAACATGTACAACAGCTTTGTATTCATATTTAAGCCGTCATTAGACTTAAAAATGGGAAATATGTGTTTTTCAATAAAAGGCAGATGACATGTACAAACAGTTCATGTGAAGTATGTGTTTTTCAATTAATCAACCAGTACACGGTGGGTGAGCAGAATGGCAGGCGTGGGAAAAATGCTCTGAATCATACAGAACAGGAGCCAGTATAATAAAAAAAAAATTGGTATAACTGTGGCCCAACCATTTTGTTAGTACTATTATATGTTATTGGTGAAAGGATTCATCGCGGTGCACCGAAAACAGAGTTCTCTGCCTTCGGGTCGGTTCACCGTTCACACTCAAGGTGGTTCGGTTCGGTCGCATGCTCGTTCAGGTTGATGTATTTTACTTCTAAGCTTTTTAAATCGATACCAATACTACTCGTGATTTGATTGGCTGAAAAACATGCAGCGCCTCAGTTATAACCTCAGCTGGCGAATCAAAATCACTGTATTATCGATATTCGATGACCTTGCAAAGATGGCTGAATCTTGCAAATTGCGGGACCCTCCAAAACATTTTCTATCAAAGGTGTGGACGTGGACGCATTTCCGATTTAGGAGCGATGCAGCAAAAAATATAGCGACGTGTCGCACGTTTCACCGACATTAACTGTAAAACTGGTAACACCAGTAATATGATAACACATTTAAAAAGATGGCATGGTGTTGATAAAAGTGTTTCAACTTCCCGAACGACAGACACTAAAATGGTGGAAAGAAATGGCTTTTAATTATTCTATTCTTTCCAAGTTGGCAAAGCATTGCCTGTGTGTCCCTGCAACAAGTGTTGCCAGTGAAAGGGTCTTCTCCACGGCTGGAGATATAGTGACAGCCCAAAGGGCTTGCCTATCTGGTGACAACATCAATATGTTAATCTTCTTGACAAAGAACATAAAAATTCCTGATGATATCATCTAGGCAATTACCTCTAGTTATTGTAACTGCTATATACCCAGATCTTCTCAGTTACATCATGTGTACCTCTAGTTACTGTTAAAAAACCCAATTACATGTACTGTTAGTTACTTTTAGAAAGTTGCCAGTTATTAATTGAGCCGCGTCGTGAGAAAACCGGATTTTTGCCTTTGCGAAAACAAAGCCGCAGCTCAGCTTCGCAGTAACTGTGAAGCTGATCAGCGCCTTTGTTTTCGCTACTCGGATAGTACAATTCCTCTTCTACTTAAATCCGAAATTTCAAGCTTCTAGCTCTTTTCTGAGCTGGTACAGGTGGGTTTGTGTCGGACCTGGTCGGAAACCCCGAAGACCGGTTTTCTCACGTCGCGGCTCAATTTATTGTTACCTTGTTATGCTATCACTAGCTATCACCCTTTCACTTGCAACACTTGTTGCCAGCACACCATACATTACGAAAACATGCCCATGCAATATACAGAGATTTTCTTCAGATCTTAAAATTGAAAATTTCATTGGAAAATTTTTGATATTTTTCTTATTTTTGCTCCAAAACATAGATTGTGGGTACAGGTTAGAACCGCCTCGCCGAGGCGGTTCTAACGAGTACCCACAATCTATGTTTTGGAGCAAAAATAAGAAAAATAGGTATACCCCTGCATACCCAAGCTTTACTATATAAACATGGGGTTTGAGGGGGTATACATTACACGGACATGTTTTCCTGATGTAAGGCAGTGAACTACTCAGTCATTCCATAGTCCATAGTGAACTACTCACTCATTCCATAGTCCATAGTGAACTACTCAGTCATTCCATAGTGAACTACTCACTCATTCCATAGTGAACTACTCAGTCATTCCATAGTGAACTTCTCTAGTCATTCCATAGTGAACTACTCAGTCATTCCATAGTGAACTACTCAGTCATTCCATAGTGAACTACTCTAGTCATTCCATAGTGAACTACTCAGTCATTCCATAGTGAACTACTCAGTCATTCCATAGTGAACTACTCAGTCATTCCATAGTGAACTACTCACTCATTCCATAGTGAACTACTCACTCATTCCATAGTGAACTACTCAGTCATTCCATAGTGAACTACTCAGTCAATCCATAGTGAACTACTCAGTCATTCCATAGTGAACTACTCAGTCATTCCATAGTGAACTTTTATGTCATTTCATAGTGTCATACTCTAGTCATTCCATAGTGCCAGAACTACTCTAGTCATTTTATAGTGCACTATTCAATTTTTAGTCACAAACATATCCATATTTGTTGAATTTTTGTTCATATTTACTGAATAAAACTTCTAACAAGGTTTGCCTGAATCGTATCGAAAATAATCGAACCCAGGTATTAGTAATCGAATCAAACCGAATTGAAGCTCATCTGTATCATTTCAGCCCTATTATATGTTTCAAAGCAATTTAATGTTTAAATCAAATCCAATGACAGCAAGAAGTCTTTGAAGAAAATGGAAATATTGTCGGATTTGAGAACAAACATTTTCTTCAACAGTACCTAAAAGAATCTGGAGACATTAAGAACACCATTCTGTTGCTCACTGTTATGTTTAACAACAGCCGACGGTGATCTCATAGGAGCATCCAGGGAAAACTACCAGGCTACATAGCCAGGAGGGCAACGCCTATGGCTTTTAGATTATTTTTGGTCTCACTAAAAGTACAATTCAAAGTGCTTAAGATTTTTCATACAATGATTTATTAAACCTTCCATCTGACTATGGTATTTATGCATATTTTCATGCATTATATTGTGTAGTGAATGGAGTTGTAGGGAGGCTTGGGAACAAAAGAAATTTGAGTATGAGGGTTATACTCCCTGCATATCTCTGTGTATCAACCAGGCCCCGAGGTTATAAAACTTTTTTCATGCTCAACTCAGCTGAGCTTGAAATTTTGAATGCTCATAAATTACTGAAATAGCCATAATTAATTTAAATTGCAGTCTAGATCACTAAAATTGATAATTTATCCTGCTCATAAATGTTAAAATGCCAACAATTGTTGAAATGCCAACAATTGTTGGCATTTTAACATTTATGAGCAGGATAAATTTTTGTCTTAGCTGAGCATGAACATTTTTTAAAACCTCGGGGTCAGTACACGGTGGATGGAGAGGCTGGCAGGACTGGGAAAAATGCCCTGAATCCTACGGAACAGGAGCAAGTCAAAGACAAAAAACATGTACAAACAGATTTGTATTATTTAAGAAGTTAACCTGTCATTATACTTAAAAGTGGGAAGTGTCTGTAGTTTAATGGATCAACCAGTGTACTGTGGTTGGAGTGAATGGCAAGGTTGGGAAAAATGCTCTGAATCACATAGAACAGGAGCCAGTAAGGCAAGAAAAAATTGGAATAAACATTTTATTTTCTGCAATTTGAATGGATCAACCAGTGCACGGTGGTTGGAGTGAATGGCAAGGTTGGGAAAAATGCTCTGAATCACATAGAACAGGAGCCAGTAAGGCAAGAAAAATTTGGAATAAACATTGTATTTTCTGCAATTTGAATGGATCAACCAGTTCAGGGAGGTTGGAGTGAATGACAGGGTTGGAAAAAATGCTCTGAATCACACAGAACAGGAGCCAGTAAGACAAGAAAAATTTGGAATATTTCCATAAAGATTTTATTTTCTGCAATTTGAATGGATCAACCAGTGTACGGTGGTTGGAGTGATTGGCAGGGTTGGAAAAAATGCTCTGAATCACACAGAACAGGAGCCAGTAAGACAAGAAAAATGTGGAATAAACATTTTATTTTCTTCATATTTGAATTGATCAACCAGTGCACGGTGGTTGGAGTGAATGGCAAGGTTGGGAAAAATGCTCTGAATCACACAGAACATCAGCCAGTAGGACAAGAAAAATTTGGAATAAACGTTGTATTTTCTGCTATTTAAATGGATCAACCCGTTCAGGGAGGTTGGAGTGAATGGCAAGGTTGGAAAAAATGCTCTGAATCATACCCTATATGAGACAGTAAGACAAAAAACATTTTATTTTCTGCATATTTGAATGGATCAACCAGTTCACAGTGGTTTGAGTGAATGGCAGGGCTGGGAAAAATGCCCTGAATCATACACATGATACACACTATATACATTGGGGGCATTTTCTAGTTTCATTATTTTTCAGGCCACTGAGATGGAAGACCTTGAGACACAAGAGGAAGAAGAAATTTATTGGATTCTTGGAGGCAACCATCTAGTTTCCGCTATGAAAAGCCTAGAGAATAAGAGCTGTCGCAGGACAGCGTAGCTCGCCTGACTTGTGCTTTGCCACTAAATCTATTAAAATCTATGACCCATGACATTGATCTCAAGGTCACTCAGGTGGGTCGTGATGGTACAGCATAAAACTTCAGACCAATATCTACCAAAATGCAAAGTATGAACTTGATCCATCGACATGTTCAAAAGATATAGACTTCTAAAAACTTTAACCAAAAACTTAAACACAAAATTTTTAAGTCCGTGACCTTGACCTCAAGGTCACCCAGGTGGGTCGTGATGGTACCGCATAAAACTTCAGACCAATATCTACCAACATGCAAAGTATCAACTTTATCCATCAACATGTTCAAGAGATATAGACTTCTAAAAACTTTAACCAAAAACTTTAAACACAAAATTTTGAAGTCTGTGACCTTGACCTCAAGGTCACCCAGGTGGGTCGTGATGGTACCGCATAAAACTTCAGACCAATATCTACCAACATGCAAAGTATCAACTTGATCCATCAACATGTTCAAGAGATATAGACTTCTAAAAACTTTAACCAAAAACTTTAACATTTGAGCAACGCCGACGCCGACGCCGACGCCGACACCGACGCCGGGGTGACTGCAATAGCTCTTCCTGTACTTTCGTACAGGCGAGCTAAAAACCAGTAAGTTATAGTTTCTGAAATCATCTCATGGAGAATGAAATGCACAGATTTGTATTTAGCATGTCTTACATTTGCATGTAAGCAGGGTATTATTGCTATTGTTTTAATGGAATTTTGTGTAAGATTTTTTTTTTCGGGGTCGGGGGGGGGGGGGGGGGGGTCAGTGATAGAGCATGGACTTTGAAGCATATTAATTAGCTGTTGCTGTTCCCAGAAGAAAACAATTTTCTTCCATTATATTATCATGGATTCGGCTTTTTTGTCATTTTGAGCTGCATCATAAAAAATGTTGTTTTGTTTTGCATAAATGAAAGCACTTAAGAAGCAGAACAGCTGCAAAGTATAATGCACAACTAATCAGGATTTTTATTTCTCTCCAATGAAAGTGCAGTACTCCTTCTAATTGAATGATTACAAACATAAACACAAGTTTCATCAAGCAAGATGGATCGAATAGGACATGTTCTACTCTAAAAAAATGGTTGCACCATTGAGTCTCCTTTGGTGGGAATTCAAACATGTTCAGCATCAAACCAAACAGCCCTGGTGCAACTATCCCATGCATCCTCAGAGACCAACAACAAGGCTGCACCATTGTGTCTCCTTTGGGGGGGGGGGGGGATTCAAACTTATTCAGCACCAAACCAAACAGCCCTGGTGCAACCATCTCATGCATCTTCAGAAGCAGGAAATCACCACTGAGTCTCCTTTGGAAGGAATTCAAACATGTTAAGCATCGAACCAAACAGCCCTGGTGCAACCATCCCATGCATCCTCAGAAGCAGGAGACCAACAACAAGGTTGCATTATTGAGTCTCCTTTTGGAAGGAATTCAATCCCAAACAGTCATCATGTGTGTTTCATTACAAGCCTGTATATATTTTGAAGTTTTATAATTTAAGTGAAAAGAGAATAACTGGCAGCACCTAGCAGACTCATCAGCAATGTTTGAGTCTGGATGGCATTGTTTCTGCTGGTGGAAGGTGGATTTAATCAGCTTATAAACACTTTGAGGACTCAAGGATAAAAGACTTCCAAAATCAAGGCCTAGTTCTTTGTTGCTGCAAATCTTTAAGCAATTTGCGAGGTAACACGACATCTTACCGACAGACACCTGACCAAATAACAACTGGATAACAAAAACTCACCGACAGAAAAAAAACGCAGCCAAACAAACTGATCGACAATGACAAGTCACCGACATGACAACTCATCGACAAAAGCCCAATATATTTCAATGCAAAATTGAATGCAAATGATAAAATCTCATGTTCAACTCACATTCTTAAAGTTTTTCTGTAAAAAATATATTTTTGTTAATTCGTTTTCGACTTAATATGTTCGAGATAAGCAGAAATGGCGAGCGCATTCTTGTATATAAAATCACAAAGAGGGAAAGATAAATTAATATTTGATGGATATATCTATAAACAAGATCGCTCGAGAAACGAAAAAACTTTGCAAACAACAGAGATGATTCAGTAATCAGAGGAGGTAAATTCAACCCCACATGGATCTGCTCCAAATTCTTCTGTGCAACATTCTGCACAGAGTAAATCTGAATGTGATCGTGACATTTCAGCTTTAAAACAGGACGTGAGTCAGATTCAGGGATCCTTTGGGGAAATAAACAGCCTGGGCCCAGTTGTTCAAAACTAACGACGTCGTTAGTTAACGTTTCGTTAAAATTTCAAACATTAATATTACAAATACACTGTTATTTTTTGTTCAAAAAATGTGAGAATCCTTTGCACTGCAAAGGATTCTCACATTTTTTCAACAAAAAATAACAGTGTATTTGTTAATTTAGCTAATATTTGCTTAACAAATTTATGTATTAACGATATCGTTAAGCTAACGATGCTTTGAACAACTGGCCCCAGGAAGATAACCTAAGTCAGACCTACAATGCAGATCAGAATCTACCACCTGCAACAACCATCACCCTGAAAGGGATCCAAGACAGTGCTGATCAACACTACCGGTCTTGAGAAAGAAAGATTCACGGTGAAGCTCGCATGCACAGCTGACAGTGCTAAATTGCTTCACATGTCATTTTCAAGTGAAAGACACTTCCAAAGGGTGTGCAGTGGCCAAAAGGAATGATTGTTCAATGCCAATCCAACAGCTGGATGGACCAGGAGCTGACGATCAACTGGATCAAGTGTTTAAGGGAAACGTCTTGGTGCTCTATGAGAGAAAAGTCTTCTGAGGTTAGTTGCGATACAGTGCCACAAGTCCGACTACCTCAAGACACTACTAAAGGAAGACTACAAATCCATGCTAGCCATCATCCCCCGTAGTATGACACGCATCCTACAGAATCGATCTGTGTGTGTGTGTTTTGCATGATGGGCTTTTGCAAGATGCATAAAATTGATTCGTTTTTAAAACGGGACAGGGACTTTTGGGGAAATATTCGACAGCAAAATGGGATTAAGCACATTTTACATGTCGTGTATGAGTACCTGTCTAAATCCTTGATAAATCTCTTTTTCTTCTTTTTGTCTACCTCTTGAAAACAAACTGATGGCGATGTTCCGTCTTGCATACACTGAATGACGTTAAAAGAACGCTGAACGTCATCAATTCACGCGACGGTGATGTTGCAAACACATGCATCTGTTCATGCATCTGTTTGTAAACAAACAGCAGCGGCAGCAAACTGAAAATGTGGGCAATTGAAAAAGATGGAGAAAAACTGTTATTAACTATCCTCGGGAAAAGAGCCATCGACCCAAAGACCAAGAATAAATTTAAAGAAATTATAAGGGACAGCTGATGAACTGAAGATAAACTTCAAAGATGCCAGCCAAGGCAGATGGATGTTACGAACCAAATTCTGTGGGGTTTGGGCAGAATTGAAAGAATGTCAAAACAATAGAGCATTCATAGAAGTATTGGGGAGATACTTGGGAAAGAATAATGAGCAAAGAACATTGGGTAAAAGAAAAGGAAGAGAAAATTTGATGTCACGGGACGAAGAGGTAAAGCGGAAGAAGACAGCAGAAGGACAAGATGTTTTTGATAAATACAGAGGTGAATACAGATTGGAGCTTAAACAATTGAGCCGCCTCGTGGGAAAACCAACAATGTGGTACCAACCAGGTCTGACACAAACCGGCCTGAACAGTCACAGAAAAGAGCTAGAATCTTGAAATTTTGGATTTAAGTAGAAGAGTAGCCATACTATCCAAGCAGTTACTGTGAAGCTGATCTGCACCTTTGTTTTCGCCTAGGCAGATTGTTGGTTTTCCCAAGGGGTGGCTCAATTAGTGCCAGCCCCACCATGCTACCAGCTACGTCAAGTAAATGAAGGCCGGGCTTCCACTCTCACTCAAAGGCTTCTGTTGACAGTTCTGCAGAATACAATTTTACCTGTGAAGAGAGCTCCTCATGCTGAGTTCACTGAAGACACTCAGTCCTTAGATGATGACATTGTTGGTTTTCCCAAGGGGTGGCTCAATTAGTGCCAGCCCCACCATGCTACCAGCTACGTCAAGTAAATGAAGGCCGGGCTTCCACTCTCACTCAAAGGCTTCTGTTGACAGTTCTGCAGAATACAATTTTACCTGTGAAGAGAGCTCCTCATGCTGAGTTCACTGAAGACACTCAGTCCTTAGATGATGACATTGATTTTTTTAGCTATTAAGCCGACTCTGGTTTTAGGAGTCGTTCCCAATGACTAAAGTATCTTTTTTTCCCAAATGCATGGTTGAAAATTCCCAATCTGAATAAGTTTCCCAACTGTCATCTGCAACCATATACATGTACTGTCAAAAGCCCAAATGAGTCAATAAATCTGATATTTGTTACAAGGAATAATGTTAATTTTCATGCATCTCAGTCATATATTGTTTACTTTTGGAAAAAAGAACCACGACCAACAACAACACGGTAACAATTAAAATGATATGCCATTTTTTACTGATCTTTATTTAAAATTAAATGTTGCTGACTTTCCTAATTGGCAGGTAAATAACACAATTTTTCCCAAATCGAACCGGTACTAGTACCATTCCCAAAATGCTGAAAAAAATCACTGGATGAAGATGAATACTGGTTGTTAGGAGGTAACCATTTGGTTGCAGCAATGAAACAGCTTGACCCAGATAGAACTGTACTTTGCCACATTTATGAAGACCTTACCAGTATACAACTATTTCATACTTTCCTTTGCAACAGTCAAACCTATCATCCCGAGGTGCTGTGGATGACCCGATGAACTGTTGCACGAGGCCGAAGGCAACAGTTCATCGGGTCATCCACAGCTCCGAGGGGTGATAGTTATGACTGTCACAAAGGAAGGTTTGAAATAGTTGTTTTATTACCCAACTCAAACATTCATTATAAACTTCATAACAGACACATACTATATTATGACAAGACTGGCTGTAACAGTTAAACGTTAAAACTGAAAATATGGTTGAAACATGCTTATATCCTGGTTCATGTTTGCTTGTTTGATTCTGATTTGCTTGTTTGTATTTTTTGTAAGTTCTGCTTGTTTATTTACTTGTTTGCTTATCTTACTGTTTTGCTTATTCTGCTTGTTTGTTTGGTTCATTTTTTTGTTTGTATGATTATTTGTTTGTAATGTTTTATTCCGTTTTTGTTTGTTTTGCATGTTTGTTTGTTGTTTGTTTTGTTTACGTAATTGTTAGTTTTTGTTTCTGTTTTCTTATTTCATGTGCTTATTTGTGGTTAATGCTTGGTTGGATTTGTTTGTTTTATGTTTGTTTGCTTGTTTTTGTTTGTTTGGTCATGTTTTGTTTGTTTGTTTGCTTGATTCTTTTGTAGGGTTGTTTGCTTTTGATTACTTTTTGTTTGACAAAATTTGCAGGTATGGTGAGGCAGTATAAAAGCATGCAAAGCATGTCATATGACTGGGCAACAGTAAAAACTGTTGCACATGAAACAGTTTGTCACATGACATGAAACAGTTCATTGAAACTGGTTTAAAGTGGCTTCAACTGAAATTGATTAAAACAGCCTGAAATGTTTTATTTCTCTTTATATAGTATGTTGGGTAATAAAGACAAATGTCTTAAGAGTGGCAGCAACCCACCAAAAAAAGAGTGTGGCATTGCCACTAACATTTCAGAATAGAGTAGCCATTGCCAGGAGGCTTCCTGGTGGAGATGGGAGGCTGTCCACCCGCCTTAGAGAAGTTTTGGGAGAACTCGAAATGAAGGAAATCAAAGACAGTGTTTCGACCATTGTGTCTGTTGCTAGATATACAGAGGAGCAATACCGTCTCTTCTGCAATCTAGCTGAAACAGAGACGAGGAACCAAAAGAGCTTAAATCAAAAGCTCTTCAAACCTTTACAGGGAGAAACGGAGGCCACAAGGACAGAGGTCCTGAAAGAGGCGATTGAGAAGGGACAACATGCAGCCTGCCAATGGCTTGAGAAACAGAAGAAGCAGGCAGCTTTAAAACAAGTCTTTATTGGAGAGACGCAGAGTAACTCATGGGAAGATGCCTGCCAAAAGATGCCAGTGAAGAGCAAGATTATTTCAGCTCAATGAATTTCTCAAGTTTTTGCTAATTAATTTCAAAGATTTGACTCTAAGCTGCTTCACTATGTACACAAGACATTGTGGTTCCAAGCGTAAGCTCCAGGAAACTGAAGAAACGGGGCCGAGAGAGGAAATTGAAAGGGTTAATTTAATGGGTAATCCGCCGAGTTCAGGCCACCTGATAGATGTGTTAGATGTGATAGATTTCTTATTCATTTTTTGGCAAAGTTATTCAATTTATAAGAAAAACATAGAGTGAATGTCAAAAATACAAGTTTCGGAATTTGTACCATCTATCTCATGTTGAGCTGATGCAAGTCTAAGGCTTGGTGCCTTTGTTGTTCAAACACAGTTTTGTAAGTTGGGATGTTCAACATGATTATCATAGTCAAGGAATTGTAATTGCCATGTGTTTTTGCATTTTTTTATTCTTCAATGGTCATGCTTGGGGTATAGTTAGGGTGCCGGTCATAAATTAATACTTTCTGTTTTCATGAACAGAAAGATAAATTGTGATTTTAATATCCAGTGCCTAATAATTCTTGTGTAAATAACTGATACATTGTTTTTAATTATTATCATAGGCACCTTTTGAAGGATCTACAACTCGCATTCATCATATCATGTCAGCATTTATAATATAGATAGATCACAAACAATTATGTCGTCATTTCTATTTGAACCCCTGGAAATCAGAGAAAAAATGGAGCTCCTAGTTTATTTTAAGCATTTCGGTGCCTGGAAATTGGTGTGATTTCACTATTACATCAAAAAACCTGTGATCATTTGTGATTAATATATTTTTTTGTGATTAATATTAAAATTTAAGTTATTTAAAAAATAACAAATTGACAAAATGGCCATTATATTTCAATATACACGGGTATACAGGGGACTTACCATATTAGTCAATGCCAACTGAAGGAGGACTCAAACCCACTATAAACCAAACCAGCAAAGATGGCGGACAACTAATGTGAAAAGACTGTGATATGTTTTAAATTATTGAACATTTTACTTCTATTTATTTGTTTCATCATGTCATCTTTCATTTTGTTTATTGTTGTTTTATAGGTGCATTTTTAAATATGTTCTGTGTATTTCAGACAAAATGTATATTTGTATAAATGTTTGTATCAATTTTAGATAGTTAGCAGAGTCTTCTGATTTAGCATAAAAATGTTGCCATATCAACCACAGTTCTTATCTGATCTGAACAAAAAACAGTTTCTGTCTCATGGCTTTGGAGGAGAAGCCATTTGAAAATGTTGACAGACGGACGCCAGGTACCTGCCTATTCTATAAACTCATCTATGAGCCTTCAGCTCAGATGAGCTAAAATATAACATCTTCCTTATCCAACAGTAGTCTGTTAAGACTGCCAATATCACTAAAACAGAACAAGTAGCCCAAGGGCAATGATCGCTCACCTGAGAGTCATCAAGTACAGTCACGGGACAAAGTAATTGGGGTTTTTACCATATATGGGTATGGTGGCCATCTTGGTCATGTGACCTTGAAACCCTACTTACATCAGCAGAAGAGCTCTTGTCTGGATTGTGTATCCTCTTTTCTGCCATTTTGGTTCACTTGGAAAAATCATCTAACAAGGTCAGGGTCCTATAATGATGGGGCCATATTTGACCCCAGGGTCAAGATTGGCAGGATTTATGTAGAGCTCCACATGACAATGTTGTATATCAAATATACAAGCTTTGTGTCATGCTGTTGCAGAGAAGATTTTTTCATACATTTCCATTATAAGTCTATGGTAGATAATGACATGCCTGGGGCATGGCCAGTATGGACCCCAGGGGCATTTATAAAGGAGAGTATTATACATTGGTCCACACAACATATGAAAGCTCTGGGCCATATGGTTTTGGAGAAGAAGATTTTTTATGTTTTTCCCATGACGCCCCCGGAGCGGGGCCCGATGGACCCCAGGGGCATGGTTGGCAGGATTTACAGCAGGATTTATAAAGAGGACCACTATACTATGCTACGAACAAAATATGAAAGCTTTGGGCCTTGTGGTTTCGGAGAAGAAGATTTGTTAAAGTTTTTCCCATGACGCCCCCGGGGCGGGGCCCATATGGACCCCAGGGGCACGGTTGGCAGGATTTATAAAGAGGACCACAATACATTTCTACAAACAAAATATGAAAGCTCTGGGCCTTGTGATTTCGGAGAAGATTTTTTTTATGTTTTACCCATGACCCCCCCCCCCTGGGCGGGGCCCGTATGGACCCCAGGGGCACGGTTGGCAGGATTTATAAAGAGGACCACTATACATTGCTACACACAAAATATGAAAGCTTTGGGTCTTGTGGTTTCGGAGAAGATTTTTTAAAGTTTTTCCCATGACACCCCCGGGGCGGGGCCCGTATGGACCCCAGGGGCACGGTTGGCAGGATTTATGAAGAGAACCACTATACATTGCTACTGACAAAATATGAAAGCTCTGGGCCTTGTGGTTTTGGAGAAGAAGATTTTTTTTATGTTTTTCCCATTGTAAGTCTATGGGAGCTAATGACCCCCGGGGCGGGGCCATTTATGACCCCGGGGGCATGACTGGCAGGATTTATAAAGAAGACCACTATACACTGCTACACACAAAATATGAAAGCTATGGGCTTTTAGGTTTCGGAGAAGAAGATTTTTTTATGTTTTCCCCATGACGCCCCCGGGGCGGGGCCCGTATGGACCCCAGGGGCATGGTTGGCAGGATTTATGAAGAGGACCACTAGACATGGCTTCACACAAAATATGAAAGCTCTGGGCCTTGTGGTTTCTGAGAAGAAGATTTTTTTATGTTTTTCCCATTGTAAGTCTATGGGAGCTATCTGTTGCCATGGAAACCAGAGTTCTAATCCGACCTGGCCCATAACCTAACACAACCTTTCCCCCTCCTCAATGATGCTTTGGATAAAATTCGGTCACAATTGGCCTTGTTGTCTTAGAGATATTCAGGTTTCAAAATGTGGACGCACGCACGGACGCACGCTGGCTCGACTACTATACTATAAGCTCACCTTGTGAGCCTTTGGCTCAGGTGAGCTAATAAAACAGAAAAGAAGTGTGTGTGATCATGTGATGTGTAGGTCATTTTAGATTTATAGATTATAAAAAAAAATCCAATCATTTTGCTAATTTTGCTATCTTGTTTAACTTACAATTTAAAGTTTAATATCAATGACTGAATATGGACATAAGCACAGGATAATTATCATTTTCATGTTTAGTTAATAGAACTTGAAACCAAATTACACCTTGCCCATATGTGCATACAAAATACATAGCTTCTGAAAACATAAACATGATATATAACTTAGTTTGCACATTCAAGGGATGCAACAGATTCAGTTTTATGTGGACAGTTTTTTCTTTGTTGTTGTTTTTGTAATGTTGTTTTTTTTGTTTTTCTTTGGGGGTAGGGGGGGGGGGGGGATTAAACTTAATGGTAGCGAGGTTGCTAGGTGTGAGAGCAACTCCAACATTGTGCCCTATTACAGGCATATCAGTTTTAACAAATTAGACAGAACAAACTACTGATCTGACCATTAACACAAATATGATGCACCCCTTGTAATAGATATCTATAAATGAACAATAAACATCCAAACTTAATAACGATAACATTAATTACTTACAACCTGCCTTTTTGTGTGTTTTTTATAAATTGACATAAATTTGATAATGCAGAAGATAGCTGAGCCTGTGCATGAGAAAACCAACAATTTGCATAGGCGAAAACAAAGCCGCAGATCAGCTTCGCGGTGACCGCGAAGCTGATCAGCGCCTTTGTTTTCGCTACACGGATAGTACAATCCCTCTTCTACTTAAATGCAAAATTTCAAGCCTCTAACCATCTTCTGTGACTGTACAGGTCAGTTTGTGTCAGACCTGGTCGAAACCCAAATTGTTGGTTTTCTCATGCACAGGCTCAGCTATAAGCACGAAAGTTTGAATTTGGTAGTTGTACTACCATTATAAATATGGAAAACAAAGGCATAGATCAGTTGCCACTTGCATGTTTGTCAAGCAGCCTGATCTGTGCTTTGGTTTTCTTTTAAAAAAAGGCAAACTTTTTCTTAACACAGCTCCACTAACGTATAGTTGTAACATCTTTTTACAAAATGTAGTTTACCTGCTCAGTCGGCTTAGGACTTCCTCTTCAATGCTCTTCACGGAAAAATTATTTTGTGATTTATCCTATTTTTAAGTTCCGTCACAATCATCTTTGGATACATGAAATCATGGTCACTAATGCTTCTAACCCAACTTAAGCTCTGGATTACTGTTCTGATAGTACATTATTGTCCCTTAATTTCTTAAAATCAATAAAAATTCTGCCCATTAGTAATAAAATCTTGTTAATATGAGCCACCTCGTGGGAAAACCAACAATGTGGTTTCCGAACAGGTCCGACACAAACTGGCCTGCACAAGCACAGAAAAGTGTTAGAAGCTTGAAATTTCGGATTTAAGTAGAAGAGGAATTGTACTATCCGAGTAGCGAAAACAAAGGCGCTGATCAGCTTCGCGGTTACCGCGAAGCTGATCTGCGTCTTTGTTTTCGCCTATGCTGATTGTTGGTTTTTCCATGAGGCGGCTCATATTTTAATATTTGGAACAAAAAAAAAATACCTGAGTAACTATATCTTACAAATCTTAAATGAGCCGCTACACCAGAAAAACAACAATCTGCACATGCAAAAACAAAGAAGCTGTGAAGCTGATCAGCGCCTTTGTTTTTGCTACACAAATGGTATGTACAATCCATCTTCTTCTTAAATCCAGTTTCAAGCCTCTAGCCTGTTTCTGTGACTGCACAGGCCGGTTTGTGTAGGCCCTGGTCAGAAACCCAAATTGTTTGTTTTCTCATGCAGAGGCTCAAATCTGATTAAATGCTCAGAATAATATCTTACACATGTGTCCCCTCTAAAACTTCCCTATTACTCTAATGTATGTCCCTGTATTGAGGTATTCAATCCTGACTATACCTGATTTCACAGTCCATACTCTGACCTGGTTAACCTGAGCTGACTAGCTACTGATGAGTGTAGAGACACTTTCTTGGATATATGGAAAGTTGACCACGACCAGCCATTAGAATTCGGATTCATCATCTGAATGTGAGCCATCTCTGAGGATTTGTCTCCAGAATTTTGGTGATTGTCTCTTCACTGAAGCCCTTTATTTTCATTTTCGGTACTACATGAAGTAGGATATGGGAGTAGCCATGTCCACCATACTTCATCTATTGGTGAAAAAAATAATAAATTGCATATTTTGTTAATTTGTTTGTATTGAGGCTTAACGTCCCAGTCAACAAATTTTCAGCCATATCGGAATGGAAATTGCATATTTTGAGGTAGTTGAAGGCTTATGTGTTTTATTCTGCATTTCCCGAATTAAGGAATATCAACAAGACAAATCAACAACAGGTCAACCTCATTTTAATGCTATCTTTGGGGTCCATGCAAACATGTTTTAAATGAACCCTGTTATAATCAGGTTATTTACAATAAACACAAAGTAAAATAATTAATTACGGCCACGTTATATTGAAAGCTGCACGATAGTGAGGCGCATTACAATGAGGTTGAACTCTGTTCCTTTTGTATTTTGCTTAATGTCGACTATTATCAGCTTAGGCCCTGTATAAACTTGACCAATGTGAATAACCAGTTGTCAGTGCTCATCTTTTCACAACTAAGTGACAAGTTACAAAAGAATTTTGTGCAACCCCCATGAAAAGCCATTGTATCCTTGTGCTGACAAGACTAGGGCTTATGCTATGTTTATGCTATTTGCACGAAATGTAGAGTGGCATGAAATTTCGCTCTTTAATTTCTCTGTATTCAAGTTCTATTACGTCTTATTAGGTTTTCTCACACTGTATCATTGTAAACATGTGGCTGGAAATAAGCCAGTGTGTCCAGGAGGCGCTAGCATGCTCTACGGTTGTCCCATGATCCATCACTGTAGTAGTAGCATAATAAATTACATTAAAGTCCCTGCTTAAGAAAGAGTTTGATTTTTTTTTTTAACGTCCCAGTCAACAATTTTTCAGTCATGTTGGGACTGAGCCAACGCTTCCTGGGTTTAACCAGTACTGTAGGGAGTTAATGTGTCTTGCTCAAGGACACAACACAGTGACGCTTGTGGGGATTGAACCCTGGACCTGTCGATCCAGAGTCCAACACTCTAACCACTCTCGCCACCGCGCTCCCTAAAAATTTGAATTTCAACCTGCATTTCAACCTACCAGTCTATGTTTTGTATGTATATCCTGTCCGATGGTAACCTTGTCCCCAAACCCAGCCTCAACAAGGGCCTTAATCCTGTCCAGCCTCTCTGCGTCACTGGGCATGTCCGTGTCTACACGTTGCTGGTAGTTAGACGTCTCGATTCCAAACAGGTCGTAGTCAAGGTAACAGCCTAGCTTCGCAAATTCTAGGATTTCTGTTATCTCTAATATCGTTCCTGGAAAATGAGAGCTGTGTCATGTGATAACCGGATTTTTGCCTATGCGAAAACAAAGGCGCAGATCAGCTGTCAGTGCCTTTGTTTTCGCTACATGGATAGTACAATTCCTGCTCTACTTAAATCTGAAATTTCAGCCTTCTAGCCATCTTCTGTGGCTGCACAGGCTGGTTAGTCTCAGACCTAGTAGGAAACCCTGAAGACCAGTTTTCTCGAGTTGTAACTCATTGCATTCATTCCATGAGAAGCCTGTTTGTACCCCAGCTTCCTGTGACTCACGACACATAGAGGTGTATACTTTCTCAATTTTGCTCCAAAGCATATATTGTGGATACTTATTAGAACCCAGAGGACCAATGGTCCTGTAAACGCTCACCTGAGACCTGAGATATATACCGACTTTTTGCTTTGAATGGTAATATGCATGTATATAACCCCGGGGTAGGGGCAGAATAACCCCTGGAGTCAATCTCTTTTTCAAATCATAAAAATTCAGTCCATTTGCCAATTACCTGCAAGTTTTGCCCTTCAAATGACATTTAAAAAAAATTCCCCATTCAAATACATGGGTGACCTAAGTTGACCTTGCCAGAGAAAAGGTCAAGGTCACCCATGGGTCATGATTTTGCAAATTTTGTAGAGCTATATTCCCAGATGCTTCATGCCAAGCTTCAAAATCATAGGCCTTCTGGTTCTTTAGAAGAAGATTTTAAAAGGTTTTGCTATTTATAGCCATGAAGGCTATCTTGGTCATGTGACCTTGACCATTTATACATACTTTCATTTTCACTTCCTAAGTTTGCCTCACATTAAGTTTGGCTTTGATTGGACAAGCAGTTTCCGGAAAGATGTTCGAATATTTTGGTCATATACAATGGCTGAGACACAATCAAGGTTGCCTTTTGTGTTGCACTTGAGGCAAAAAAGTAAACTCTTTGTATTTTCATTTTTCTTGGTTTATAATAACTTATGACCTATCAGGTTTATATTCCAGAAATAATTCTTTTGGCTCTCGCGTTTTTCAAATTTCACCATAGCGGGTAATGGGAATAGTTCATAAAAGGAGTTTCAAACCAGTGTTTTGGGCTGCTTAAATAAGATCATATGCAGCCTAGATAAGTCATTGTTCCATGCTGCAGTTAATTTAATACAATGTAACATGTGTGGTTGCATATGAAAAATTGAAGGAAACCTTGACTGCAACACACATTTTATTTCTAGGGTGTCTCTTAACATGGGGCTACAGATTCTACAGGCCATGCAAAAAATATATTTGACCACATCAGCGGTCCTATACAATTTCTTGACAAAACCTTCAGCCATGTTTTACTAGTCCTCAGTCTGAAAAATAATAAGACCATTTCATCCTTGTTAATAGGAATCTGGCTTTGAACATCCATTATGAAAATAGGGGCTACGGACTCTACATAAAAATGATGATTTTTAAAAAAACAAGTACTCTTCACTGTGAGGATAAATTCAACTTCCATTGATTCTAAACTTTCTATTGTCTTAACAATGAAAGACTAGATACCAAAAAATCATGTTCTAATCATGGGTGTAAATGTTTTACCTGCCAACTAAAGACACCATGAAAAATTGAAAAACATAAGAAAAGTACTGTTTCACTTCATACTCCATACTTTGATTAATTCTAGTCCAAATTCAAAGCCGTAAAAAGTATATTACAGGGGACATTATGTCTCCTTTGTTCTAGAGCCATATGCAACATATTTCATTCATGAACATTAAAGCAAACATGTTTACAAAACACCCAAAATAAAAGTGCAACATCATAACATGTTAAAAACAGTGTATTTTTAGCATATAATCTCTCACTGACGCAAAATATTGTACACAATATGGTATCATTATATATCGTCAGAAAGCTTATTATCCCAGTGTTATAATAAAATAAAAACAATAGGTATTGGATAATATCACACTGAATTACAGATGCATAACATGACCAAGGTAGTAAAGGCAACCCTGATTGTGTCTCAGCCGACGTATGTATATAGCCCTGGGGCCAAAATATTTTCATGAGCATAAATCTTCTATCCATTTGCTCATTCCAAGCAAGTTTTTCTGACATATATTACGTTTTTCCTTTTTTCCCATTCAAATGCATGGGTCATCTAAGTTGACCTTGCCGTAAAATAGGTCAAGGTCATCCAAGTGTCATGATTTATACAAACTTTGAAGAGCTCCATTGCCTGATGCTTCATGCCAAGTTTCAAAATAATAGGCCGAATGGTTCTGCAGAAGATTTTTAAAGGTTTTTGCTATTTATAGCCATGGTGGCCATCCTGGTCATGTGACCATTTGTACAAACTTTCATTTCCTCTTCCTGAGGATGCTCCACATAAAGTTTGGCATTGACTGGCCAAGTGGTTTCAGAGAAGATGATGTTTGAATAGCCCAAAATATTTTCATAAACATAAATCTTCTGTCCATTTGCTCATTCCTAGCAAGATTTCTCCATTTAATGGCATTTTCCTATTTTTTCCCATTCAAATGCATGGGCGACCTAAGTTGACCTTGCCATTGAAAAGGTCAAGGTCATCCCAGGGTCATGATTTATACAAACTTTGTAGAGCTCTACTGCCTGATGCTTCATGCCAAGTTTCAAAATCATAGGCCTTCTGGTTCTGGAGAAGAAGATTTTTAAAGGTTTTTGCTATTTATAGCCATGGCGGCCATCTTGGTCATGTGACCTAGACCATTTATATAAACTTTCGTTCTCCCTTCCTAAGGATGCTCCGTATGAAGTTTGGCTTTGATTGGCCCCGTGGTTTCAGAGAAGACGTTTGAACATTGTGGACAATGAAGACGACGTCGACAACAGACGACAGAGCATGGCCATCCTATAAGCTCACCTGTGAGCCTTCGGCTCAGGTGAGCTAACAAGGTTCTAACATGTACACACGATCTCTGTTTTGAGCAAAAATATGAGAAATATTACAAATTTTCTACTGAATGTCTTTTATTTTTAGAGCTCTAAGAATGTGTTTTTGTAATGCGGCTCAACTTACTATCCATATGTGACATGAGCAGCCTGTCAGTACGCCCCCCAGCCTCCTGGAAGATCCTCACTGTTTCCCATGCCGACTCGTTGTGACGTCCTGGGTGTATAGAGACAGGACAACCGAGCTCAGCTTCCACCTGGGCTGACGCTTGGATGGCAGCCCTCTCTGAAGCTGTAGAGATCAAAAACTATGACAATCAACAGAAGCATGCAAGCTTATAAGCTGGGGACACAAAACACATTGTTAGGATTTAAAACATCATATATTTTACTTTTAATTGCTAAGAAAGCTTTATTGCTGCTTATGGAACTTGCTTGTGTTTTCTTTAAAGCATGATGTTGGCATTGTGTGGTCATAAGCGGTGTGGGAAACCAGAATTACGATAAAATAACTGACTTTGGATAAGTAAATCTTTCACCATTGGTAGTATAATTTTAGCCACAAAATTTATTTACCCTTTAGGGGCAAGTTGCAGCCTATTTCTCCAATTATCCCCGCCTTGATCCCCGTCCCCTCACAACCCTCCAGTATCTCGGTTGTCATGGTAACAGACATCGCCTCCTGGGACAGGTTCACAGTGTCTGGACGGGACACCTCAACGTAGTAACCTGGAGATAAAAACAGTGTACATTTCAAAATTGTCAAATTCAAACAAATTCACAAGAAAAATGTAAAAAGAATGATGCAGATCAAGTTTGCAGTAACTGCACAGCTGGTGAGTGCTTTTGTTTTTGCTTCAAGGATAGTACAATCCCTCTTCTCCTGTAATCCAAACTTTCAAGATTCTGGCCTTCTTCTGTGACTGTTCAAGTCGGTTTGTGTTGGACTTAGTTGGAAATCCTGAAGGCAGGTTTTCTCAAGACATGGCTCATTTCTTTCTGATTCATCAGGATAACATTTCCATGTAATATATACCCCTTTATGCCCTTTTTATATAGCAAAACTGGGGTATACAGAGTATACCTATTTTTCTTATTTTTGATCTAAAACATAGATTGTAGGTATAGTACTCGTTAGAACCGCCTCGCTGAGGCAGTTCTAAGGTGTACCCACAATTAATGTTTTGAGCAAAAATGTTAAAAATATCTTTTTAATGAAAATTTCAATCTTTACAGCTGAAAAAAAAATCTCTGTATATTGCATAGGCAGGTTTTTGTAATGACTGTACCTGTGCCAGCTACAACATGGACACCAGACAACTGTGATAACTTCTTCAGAAACTGTATATCCCTCTGTAGACCATAGGTAGACTGTTCTACTATAGTACCACCACCGTTCTCCTGAGAAAAAATAACAAAATGTCAAGTGGTGCTGCTCTTGAACTGTTGAAACTGTGACAATGAATTACAACTTGTGCCTTGAATGTATGTCTCTCTGTCTCTACCTATGGTGTAGGTAAATTAAAGTATATAAACTAACTCAGCTTTACTTATTTCACTTAAAACTTGTAGCCGGTACAAGATACATGTAAATAATCTTTTAATGAGTATCTAAAATCAACTTCAGTATTTGGTAAACTGATATAAAAGTGTAACAGCTACATTAAGACTATATCTGTCAATCATAGCCACATATTATATGAGCCACGACGCGAGAAAATCGGTCTTCGGGTTTTCCAACCAGGTCTGACACAAATCGAGCTGTGCAAGCACAGAAGATGGAAATTCCGGATTTAGAAAATAGAATCGTAATATCCATGAAGAGAAAACAAAAGCGTTGATCAGCTTTGCAGTTACTGCGAAGCTTGATCAGCTTCGCAGTTACTGCAAAGCTGATCTGCGCCTTTGTTTTCTCGTAGGCAAAAATCCGGTTTTCTCATGATGCAGCTCATATCCAATTTGAATAAAATTTGCATAAAATAGCTTTGTTTCAAACATGCCCATTTCAGTTAAAGTCCAATCTACTAAAACATCAGCTCTTTCTTATCATATGAGAGACACTCTTATTATTTTATATGGTTAGAAACTAGTATATATGAGCCGCCTCATGAGAAAACCAACAATCTGCATATGCGAAAACAAAGACGCAGATCAGCTTCGCGGTAACCGCGAAGCTGATCAGCGCCTTTGTTTTCGCTACACGGATAGTATACTTTCTCTTCTTCTTAAATCCAAAATCTCAAGTTTCTAGCCTGCTTCTGTGCTTGTACAGCTCGGTTTGTGTCGGACCTGTTCGGAAACCACATTGTTGGTTTTCCCACGAGGCGGCTCATATGTATTTCAGTTCAAAGTACATTGTAGAAACATACCTTGTAAAAGTTCATTTCCTCCATTAAGGCAGCTTTCTCCTCAAAATGACGGAAATTCTGCTGATTGGAATACCTAAAATATCATCAGGAAAACATGTCCGTGTAATGTATACCCCCTTGAACCCCACTTTTATATAGCAAAACTGGGGTATGCAGGGGTATACCTATTTTTCTTATCTTTGCTCCAAAACATAGATTGTGGGTACACGTTAGGCGAGGCGGTTCTAACGTGTACCCACAATCTATGTTTTGAGCAAAAATAAGAAAAATATCAATATTTTTTAGCTGAAAATTTTCAATTTTTATTGCTAAACTAACTTCAGTTTATTGCATGGGCATGTTTTCGTAATGTCAAATATGGAATCTAGTAACTGCTAACTGCTCAATCTAAGACAGGCATACTGCTCAACTGTTATGGAATGGTCGGTTGGCTGTATTGATATTTTATGTATAATTGGTTTTATGTACAACTCAACAGTTAAGGTCATATAGAGATGGGGCCTCAATTAAAACTCTCCTCTGAAAGACTGGAGAAGCCCTGGATTGCATTATGAAAACATGCCCATGCAATATACAGAGATTTTATCACCTGAAAAAAAAATAAACATTTCACCAACAAAAGATTTTTGATAGTTTTGCTCAAAACATATATTGTGGGTACCTAGGCGGTTCTAATGAGTACCTACAATCTATGTTTTGGATCAAAATAACAAAACTAGATAAACCCCTGTATATCCCAGTTTTAGTGTATAAAAGTGGGGTTTAAGGGGGTATTCATTGCACAGACATGTTTTCATGATGGAAATTACAATCCCTAGTTCACAAGGCAACAAAGCTTTACCACTGTGCCATTGAGACCTGCCATCCAGGAAAAGTAATACAACATTCCCATACCCCCCTCCCCCCCCCCAAAAAAACCAGAGGACCAATGGTCCTGTAAACGCTCACCTGAGACCTGAGATATATACCAATAAACTTGTTTGACTAGAATGGTATTATGTATATATCCCCAGGTCAGAGTCAGAGCAACCTCTGGAGTCAATTTCTTTTTTAAATCATAAAGATTCAGTCCATTTGCCAATTTACTGCAAGTTTTGCCCTTCAAATGACATTTTTTTCCTGTTTTTTCCATTCAAATGCATGGGCGGCCTAAGTTGACCATGCCGTAAAAAGGTCAAGGTCATCCCAAGGGCATGATTTATACAAACTTTGTAGAGCTTCATTGCCTGATGCTTCATGCCAAGTATCAAAATCATAGGCCTTCTGGTTTTGGAGAAGATTTTTAAAGATTTTTGCTATTTACAGCCATGGCGGCCATCTTAGTCATGTGACCTTGACCATATATACAAACTTTCATTCACTCTTCCTCAGAATGCTCCACATAAAGTTTGGCTTTGATTGGCCAAGCGGTTTCAGAGAAGAAGATGTTTGAATATCATGGTAATACACAAGTATATAGCCCCGGGACAGGGGCAGACAACCCTCTGAGCGCAAAATATTTTCATAAACATGAATATTTTGTCCATTTGTTCATTCCTAGCAAGTTTTTTGCCATTTAATGACATTTTCCTGTTTTTTCCATTCAAATGCATGGGCGGCCTAAGTTGACCTTGCTGTAAAAAAGGTCAAGGTCATCCCAAGGTCATGATTTATACAAACTTTGTAGAGCTTCATTGCCTGATGCTTCATGCCAAGTATCAAAATCATAGGCCTTCTGGTTTTGGAGAAGAAGATTTTTAAAGATTTTTGCTATTTACAGCCATGGCGGCCATCTTAGTCATGTGACCTTGACCATATATACAAACTTTCATTCACTCTTCCTCAGAATGCTCCACATAAAGTTTGGCTTTGACTGGCCAAGCGGTTTCAGAGAAGAAGATGTTTGAATATCATGGTAATACACAAGTATATAGCCCCGGGACATGGGGCAGACAACCCTCTGAGCCCAAAATATTTTCATAAACATGAATATTTTGTCCATTTGTTCATTCCTAGCAAGTTTTTTTCCATTTAATGACATTTTCCTGTTTTTTCCATTCAAGTGCATGGGCGGCCTAAGTTGACCTTGCTGTAAAAAAGGTCAAGGTCATCCCAAGGTCATGATTTATACAAACTTTGTAGAGCTTCATTGCCTGATGCTTCATGCTAAGTTTCAAAATCATAGGCCTTCTGGTTCTGGAGAAGAAGATTTTTAAAGGTTTTGGCTATTTATAGCCATGGCGGCCATCTTGGTCATGTGACCAGGACCATTTATACAAACTTTCGTTCCCCCTTCCTAAGGATGCTCCATGTGAAGTTTGGCTTTGATTGGCCAGGTGGTTTCAGAGGAGAAGATCTTTGAAATTGTGAACGACGGACGACGGACGACGGACGACGACGGACGACGACGGACGCCGGAGCATGGGTATACTATAAGCTCACCTATGAGCCTTCGGCTCAGGTGAGCTAAAAAGCTAGAAACCCTTTGTACAACTATAACATTTCATAAATTTTAAAGAAAGAGGCAGCAGTTGCATTACGATGGGTATGGTCAAAATACCTGTACTTACGGATGTTGATGGAGCCACCACAGCATGTCAATAGTAATGTCGGCGTCCGAGAACTTCTGATATGGCCCCGTATCTTTCACCTCCAATGGTTTTGAGTTACAACACAAGTGCTCATGGGCCATCGTCTTCCCCGCATCTTGTGGTCTGATGGTACCCAACACTGGAAATGTTAGCACTTTGTTACATTGACACCTAAGATGCACAACATTACGGAAACTTGCCCATGCAATATATAGAGAATTTTTCAAAAGCAAAAATTGAAAATTTCATTGGGAAAACTTTGATATTTTTAGTAATTTTGCTCAAAACATTGATTGTGGGTACACCAAGGCTGTTCTAACGAGTACCCGCAATCTATACAAGAAAAGTAGGTATACACCTGCATTCCCCAGTTTTACTATATAAAAGTGGAGTTTAAGGAGGTATTCATAGCAAGGACATGTTTTCCTGTTCAACTTTTTTACACTTTTAACATCCAAGGGTTTAGAGACTATGTTATAGCACAGATGTTCTTGGGCCATTGTCTTCCCCTCGTGTTGAGATGACACCCAACACTGCAAATGTTTAAGCTGTCTTACTTCAAACATTACAATATTCCTCTACTTTTTATTTGCTTTTCCAATTTTGTGAAAATATTTTACCAGTATTCCGGCAATTTGTCCCAAAATTTCTAAAATTTATAATACACTATAATTTCTATAAGCAATGTTATAAACAAAGTGGAGGGGTTGCACAGTTAACACTTAAAGCACTAAATACAACATATGCAAAATAGCTAAAATAAATTAGTAATCTGGCTTATCATGAGCTCTCGTCTGAGCCTAATGCCTGTTTGCCTTTTAGCCTCTGAATTTTCAATCACAAACAATTTTAATAAAGTATTCTATTAACTTCCATAACTGCTTCTTGGCATGTTAAGGGTTAACTCTGGTAATTACTTTATACCTTTTTCAATTATACCAAATCATTAATATGCAAAATAAAAGATCATTAATATGCACAATCAGGAATAGTTAAAATGTTTGAGCATGTGTATGCATATAAGCCGAGACATGAAAAAAACGGTCTTTGTGATTTCCGACCATGTCCGTCACAAATCGGCCTGTACAGTCACAGAAAAAGGCTAGAAGCTTAAGATTTTGGATTTAAGAAGAGGAATTGTGCTATCCGAGTAGCGAAAATAAAGGGGCTGATCCGTTTCGAGGTTACCGTGAAGCTGGTCTGCGCCTTTGTTTTCGCCTTGGCAAAAATCCAGTTTTCTCATGACGCGGCTCATATGGTAGATGGAAATCTTACTTCACAAAATTAATGTTATTGGCTTTACACTTTGGCCATTTCAAGTCACCTTCGGTAGCTGTTCAGCTCATTAACAGAGCTAGACCTGGTCCCAAGACGATTGTTGCCATTGAACATTTATAAGCAGGAAAAATTTCAGGTTTTGGTGATTTAGACTGAAAATTTCAATTTATTTTGTCTATTTCAATATTTATGGACAATGTAAATAAATTTCAGTCTCAGTTGAGTTGAACATAAAAAAAGTTTTATAACCTCGGGGCCTGGTCCAAAGGTTATTAAACTTTTTTTCATGCTCAACTCAGCTGAGACTAAAATCATTCCTGCTCATAAATGGTAAAATGCCAACAATAATTGTTGTAAGCATTTTAACATTTATAAGCAGGATAAACTAGAATTGTCAGAGAATCTGACTATAGCCCCGCTTCTCAGCTTTTTTGCAGGGTGAAAAAAACAAATTTGACAGGTAACTATCACAAGCTAGATCTCGTCAATATTGATGCACATACAAAATTTGGTCTGATTATGTCAATTCGTTCTCAAGATATTGAGCGGAGACGAAATTCTGACCTCAATAACGGGCCATAACTCCGTCAAAATTTTGCGAAAAATTATGGGTAATAATCCCAAGCTAGATCTTGTCAATGATGATGTGCATACAAAATTTGGACGGATTCTGTCAATTCGTTCTCAAGATATTGAGCGGAAACGAAATTCTGAAGTCAATCAAGGGCCGTAACTACGTCAAAATTTTGTGAAAAATGACGGGCAACAATCCCAAGCTAGATCTTGTCAATGTTGATGTGCATACAAAATTTGGTTGGATTCTGTCAATTCGTTCTCAAGATATTGAGCGGAAATGAAATTCTGATGTCAATCAAGGGCCGTAACTCTGTCAAAATTTTGCGAAAAATGACGGATAATAATCCCAAGCTAGATCTTGTCAATGATGATGTGCATACGAAATTTGGTTGGATTCTGTCAATTCGTTCTCAAGATATTGAGCGGAAACGAAATTCTGACGTCAATCAAGGGCTGTAACTCCGTCAAAATTTTTGCGAAAAATGACAGGTAACAATCCCAAGCTAGATCTAGTCAATGTTGATGTCCATACAAAATTTGGTTGGATTCTGTCAATTCATTCTCAAGATATTGAGCGGAAACGAAATTCTGACGTCAATCAAGGGCCGTAACTCCGTCAAAATTTTGCGAAAAATGACGGGTAATAATCCCAAGCTAAATCTTGTCAATGTTGATGTGCATACAAAATTTGGTCGGATTCTGTCAATTCGTTCTCAAGATATTGAGCGGAAATGAAATTCTGACGTCAATCAAGGGCCGTAAATCCGTCAAAATTTTGCAAAATATGACGGGCAACAAGCCCAAGCTAGATCTTGTCAATGATGATGTGCATACAAAATTTGGTCGGATTCTGTCAATTCGTTCTCAAGATATTGAGCGGAAACGAAATTCTGATGTCAATCAAGGGCCGTAACTCCATCAAAATTTTGCGAAAAATGACGGGTAACAATCCAAAGCTAGATCTTGTCAATGATGATGTGCACACAAAATTTGATCCGATTCTATCAATTCGTTCTCAAGTTATTGAGCGGAAACGAAATTCTGACGTCAATCAAGGGCCATAACTCTGTCAACATTTTGCAAAAAATGACGGGCAACAATCCCAAGCTAGATCTTGTCAATGTTGATGTGTATACAAAATTTGGTCAGATTCTGTCAATTTGTTCGTAAGATATTGAGCGGAAACGAAAGGTTCACGGAATGACGGAATCACGGAACCACGGAAGGACAGGGTGAATCCAGTATAGCCCCACTTTTCCAAAGCGGGGCTATAATAATTTGTAAACTTTTGTGTTCTTAACATCAAATTTCCACTGATTTTGGCTAGTTCAAATTAATGAGGAATTAAAAAAGTTTTATAACCTTGGGCTCTTTTGAAAGCTAGGGACTAAACCGCTCCAGTCAAACCCAGGCCATTCCCTGGTATGATCTTGTCAGATTCTGACTTTTTTCACCAGTTATACTTAATTTGAGATTCTCATCATACAATTTTCTTTAACTACACATCAACCTCATTATGCTGCACCTCACTGTAATGCAGTTTTCATTATGAAACAGCCATGTCGTAGCTCCTCAATTGCAAACTAAGTCACATTAATGTAACATTTCACTTACAACACCTTTTGCTTCTGTGGACCCCAAAGGTAGCGTTATATGTACCTGTGAGTATCTTTCCTGACAGATCTTCTTTGTTCTTAGCCATATTCGAAATGTACCTCCTCTACACAGCCTGAAAATGTATTAAAATAACTGATTATAAATTAATCTTTCAAAAATTCTAATTTTTGCACACAGATGCAGACCAGCTTCACTACAAAACAGGCAGAGCTGCTAACTGTTCATCGCCTTCATTATATGAGCTGCCTCATCAGAAAACCAAACATTTTGTATGCAAAAACAAAGGCGCAATCAGCTTCACAGTAACTGCGAAGCAGATCAGCGACTTTGTTTTCGCTACACTGATAGTTTAATTTCTCTACTTTCTAAATCCAAAATTTCCAGCCTCTAGCCATCTTCTGTGCTTGTACAGCTTGGTTTGTGTCTAACTTGTTCGGAAATCACAATGTTGGTTTTCTCAAATTAATCCTTCAAAAGTTCCAATTTTTGTAAACAGATACAGATCAGCTTCACTACAAAACAGACTGAGCAGCAAATTTTGAGAAAACCAATTACCTCGGTTTCCGACCATGTCTGACACAAACCAGCCTGTACAGTCACAGAAGGCGAGGAGCTTGAAATTTCGGATTTAAGAAAAAGAGGGATTGTACTATCTGCGAAGCGAAACCAAAGGCACTGATCTGCGCCTTTGGTTTCTCATATAAACAATTGTTGGTTTTCTGATGCAGTGGCTCATATATCATGATAATAAAATATATCAGTGGGGTTGAGGTGCTAACTTGAAAATGCAAGACAAATTTTCAGATTGCTCAGATCAAGGCTCTTCCACGGCTGAGATTCACTCCTTCAAGATTTTCTTGCCATCACTCCTTTGATTTTCTTGCCAAAGCACCAACACCATCACTTGCTGTTTTCCTCATCCACAGAATTCCCAGATTTTCAACCCCGCCCGTCCCCTCCTGAAACCCCACAGCCTCCGCAATTTTCTTTGTCTTGAGGTTTCTGGTACTTTTGTACAGTCCCGGTCTTTATCAAATTTTATGCCGCATAATGCCTTAAGATTTACCATACCGTTTCTTTTGTTTCAGTCTAATGATTTTTCTTACGCTTCCTGCTTTTCTATATGCTGGATATAGATACAGTGGAATACAATAAGATCAAAATCTGGTAAAAAAAAATATATATATATTTTGGCCTTAAAAAATTACCTCAGTTGCTATGGAAATGTGGCTTGCTGTGTTGTCCCAGCTGTTTTAAAACTACTTAAATGCAATACAAGTATTCCAAACCATGTTCTAATATTAATATATAAAAACCTAGGGAACAAAGGAAAGTCATGTCACTGCCTTAATTTAAACATGACAAGAAAACAAGATAAACTTTATCAAAAATCTAAGTCACAATAAGAAAGGATTGGTTTACTCAAAGCAGGTCAAAGGCCTAGTTCTAAATAAAATCAAAATGACACCTAAAAACTCATAAGGAAGCCTTTATCATATCTTGGGGCTGAGCGCAAAACTACTGTCACAGACATTTTTATGATTGTGTCTATTTATACACAATACGGTAAATGACCAATTAGTCCGAACACTTAAAAAATAAATATTGAAATTGGTGTTCGAATTATTAGAAATTATGATCTATGAAAAAATACAGTGTTCGAATTAATAAAATGACAAGCAAACAGCCGAAAAATGACCGTACAAAAACGAAAGTAGCCAAACTTTCTGGCGTCTAGATCAGTCTGTGTAAACAACATCTCGCCAATTACGTCATCCTGAGTGGAGTAGCTTAACTTCGTATGACGTATGATAGTGTCAATTTTACTAACAAATCGGGTGTCCAGTCCAGTTTTATCTTTCATGTGTGTGACACCTTATGAGGTATTGCCTTAGAACGAATTTGACTGCAGGATACTCCCCCATTTGCCTTTGTTTACAAGAACCACATGGCCCTGTCTTACTAGTCATATGAAAAGGCATCTCTTGATACACATGCAGATGACATGACATGCACAACGTGTGAATTCTGAGACCAACGGCGATCAGTTACGGTTGTAAAGCTGATCTGGTTTTGCTTTTGCTGGTAAAACGATTTCTCTTGACGCAGGCACTGGTAGGCGCGCTCAATTATTAGATCTATGTCCAGTTAAAAGGAAGATTATGATCAATACACAATCTTGTAAATCAACAGCTATAAATACTGAAGGTTCAATTTGCAATTAATTATTAATTAACAATCATAAAGTGGTTTAGTAAATTAGTGATAAACCATGTTGCTGGAAGAACTAAATCACCACGCACCATTCGTATTTAATTATAGACAAAGTCAAGACCTTTTAACGTGTGGCGCAGCGCTGAATGACCTTTCCAAAAAAGTGTGTCATTACAACTTCCTCTAAAAAATTGATTGTAACCCAGTTTGTGAACTAAGGACTTTCATTTAAAAATGCAACAACTTTTTACTTTGGATTCATATGCTTCGTCTATAGCAAGAAAATTTGGGAGAGAAATTTCAGATGTTTGCCATCACACACATCTTTTGTCTTGAATAATAAAATGATTAAAAAGCTGGAGAAATCAGCAATAAATGTGCAGGCATTTTACAGGAGTTTCAGGGTAAGAGATATTTTTATTTGGTCCGTCCGCTACCATCATAATTAGTGCGAGCTGTCACGAGAAAAGAAAGCTTGTTCTGTAAAAAAGGAACCTCGTGTCATCCAAAAGACGTATTTGTTGGTCTTTATTTTACAAACATGCCAAGTTTTTCTTGTGTACGAAGTATTAGAAATTCAGGGATTCAGTTTGGCGTCAGCCCTCGGACATAGTCCGGAACAAATTCTAGATGTCCGGGAGCAAGCTGGTCAGGTCGGACATTTTGTCCGAGAGCATTTTCGTCAATGCACCGTTTTTAATCTGTTAGATTATCGCTGATTGGTCAGAATTTCCAGCGGATGTCTTCCCTAGACTGGTATTATTTTTTTACCTGCTCAAATCTCGTACCGACAGAGATAATATGACAAGCTCATGACACAGTCAAACGCTTCTTTAACGCTGCTTTTCACTGGTTGTCAGAGAGAGAATGCCAGGGCTTGCGCACTGTAGAGACTACTTTCTGTTTCGCCTTTGCAAACAGTCCGCAATTTCAAGGCCCATTTCTTTCAATTTTGTTTAACTTTGTCTGTAAATTGTATGGCTGATCAATTTGGTGGCCGACTCAAAGGTTCTTAGTGTCAAAAAACGATCCAAATTGCACCCAAAAAGATCGTTCAGGCATGTACAGTAAGCATCTGATTCTGAAAAAAAGTTGGTAGAGTGGGTCGTGACCTAAAATACTTCGTTTGAATGTGCAAAATACATTATAACCTTCTATTAGCCGCTATTTTAGCATTCAATAGACCTGTATTAAATTGTGTAACCTTGCAAAATCCCTGCTTCAAATGCATTTTCCAAATTTGCTCAAATTTTCTCTGCAAATTTACGTGAAATAATACACAATGTTGTTGTTGTATATTGATATTCTGCCAGTAGTGACACACCTCCAACTGGACTTTTCTCCTTAGGGACTTATTTACAGGGGAAATATGGTGCTTTTCTCATCAATCTATTTACTATCACAGATGTAGACCCAACACCAACCATACCCCACAAGGCCATACCCCCACCCCACCCCCACATGTTTTTTTCATCATTCTTAGTTTACCAAACTCAAATTACTTCTGATCAAGCTTGGAGTTCATGGTGATGATGATAATTTAAGACTAAGTTCCCTATCAACTCTATTGTAACAAAATGTTTCCACCCCCTCTCCCCCCCAAAAAAGTATTTTTCTTTTGTCCGGAAGAAATGAAAAATGTCCGACTGAAATGGATGGCGTCCGGCCAAAGTGGCCGGACACAAATTTAGTCCAGCAAAATCACTGTTAAAAATTTAGGTCCTTGAAAAAAATAAACTGTTCGAACTATAAGAGCAATTTTTAGGGACCAGTTCCATGATAATTTTTGGTGTTCGAACTGCTAGGGTGTTCGAACTAATTGGTCATTTACCGTAAACAAGTTGATAAATTAGAAAAAGTTTATTCACAGATACCTAACATATTCATGATCATTATTTCTAATGCTTAACACATAACTAAAAATATACTAATGTACATAAATTCACATTTACACAAAATTAAAAATAAAACTTTGGCTCTTTCTTCGGGGCAGCTCACTTCTACTATCTTATGTTTCTTGGCTAACCTGGGGATCAACCCAATATTCGGACTGATAAAACTGTTACTGCAGTTGAGCATAAGTGAATCATTCTGCAAGGCTGCAGCAAGCATGAAAACGGCCCATGAAAATTGGTATTTCCAAGCCTAAGAACAAGGCACATAATGGAGTTATCTGAAGTCTGAACAGGCATGAATACGGGACATTCACACTTATATCGTAATGCTTGCTTGCCTGTCCAACATATAGGCTCGACTCCTAATTGCAGTTCTCAGACATAAGTACTGAATTGTTGAACAGAAGAAACAACATGTGGCATGAACATTGCTAAACTTAGGTAAATCCCATATTCAGGTTAGCCTGACGTTGCATACTTGATATAAAAATCATGATATTTTGGGGGTAAAGAAGGCCAAACGAATTTGTGGTAGCAAGTGAGGCCCCCAAAATGTAAGAGCCATGATTGCAATTACGAAACATTATGCTACTTATTGCAATAAATGCCACCATAAAATAGTCAAATTAAAGGGCAAATAAAGCATATTTGTGGTAAACTTGTTAGATTGAATTTTAATAAAGAAGAAAACTTCAGTTTATAATACTACCATCTAGTGATGGGACGATGATCGAAAGAAATCGAAAATCGATCGATTTTACCCAGATTTCGATTAATCGAGCTGAATCTCAGAAATTTCGATTAATCAAAATACAGAAAGTGCTAAAATTAGCCAAACTATTTTCACTTTTCATTTCCATAAAAACAGGATATAATTAGAAAATCATGTTCTTCTGCCACAAGAGGTCAATTTATGGGATTGGAGCAACAGAGTAAAGAATAAATTGTGTTTTTTTGTGTCTGAAGAAAGTGTTACTGTTTATAGCATCATATATAGCTTGACAAAAATATTCAAATTTTTAGGTTGCCTTTACAGTGGCTGACCAACACCCATCTAGGCCCCCAACAAATAATTAACAACGAAATATAGCTGTGTGCCTGAATGATCAAATATATGACACATTGTGTGCAAAAAAACACAAGGAGTAGCACCAAAACACTACTCCAAAATATAGAATTTGTTCCCAGGAAAAGTCTAAGAGTAATTAACAAGAATAAACAAAACTGTATAGATTTTAAAGAATGACAAACAGCACAGCAACCTGCTGCTCTCCATATTAAGGATGAGTCTACACTGAAGCAAGCAGACTCTCACCTGTCAGAATAGGCTGACAGATTTTAACATTCAAATCTTAAGAGCAAGTATCACAAATTCACAAGTAAAATGGTTAAGATTGCAAACCATTTTTGCCAGTTTATTTGCATCATTGTTTACAGAAATACAAAACAAAATGTCAAAGCAAAACTATAAAAACTAAACAACTAAAGTCAAGGATGTAAGATAATGAATAAAGGCTGTAAAGCTGCACTGTTAATATATATACATGTACTTTAGGCCAACCTTAAAAAATTCTCTGTTTGCCGTCACCCGACCGACCCACCAAAATTGCCCCTACCCAAAAAATTTTATTGACATTCTCAAAGAAGATTTTTTTTATTTGAATATCTTAAATTTCAGTCTCTGAATTACTTATTTTTTGATTATAATAATAGTCTGAATGCAATATTGTGCAGTCTTACAGTATGAAGAGTAACTGCCTATGTGATTCTGAACAGAAATTTAAACCTATCCTCTGTAAAAGTCAAACAAAAATATTATCTTTCAGTTCTGTCCAAAAAATAAAAAAAAAAAAGCCTACCGACCGACCCAATCCTAAAACCATGGGTCGGGTGACAGCAAACAAACTATTTATTAAGGATGGCCTTAGCAACAGATTTCGATTCGATAATTAGTCACTTGCTATGAACCGATGATCGATTATGAAAATTCAGCCGATTCCCATCACTACTACCATCCAGTGATTAATCTACCTTTGGATCTGGTTGAGTCAAATTGACTCACTGAGTTTGGAATGGTGAGTCAAATTCCAAAAGAGTGAGTCAATTTTGCCGACTTTAGATATTCTTATGTTTGACTCACTTGTTAGTATTCAGGATCAATAAATGGAAATAAAAAAAAAAAACAGTCTATTTGTTTTCATAATTTATTCTTGAACAAAAATTCTTAACTATATACCTTTAAATATAACAGGCAGGGTATAAGCAATGAGTTCAAATTCATAAGCAAAATGCCTGGCCAAGAGGTAGTATAACTATTCACAACTCAGTTGAGCATTAAATTGATTGTTCACAAATATAAAAAAGCCAAAATCAATGAAATTGAATGGCAACAATTTATCCTACTTATAAATGTTAAAATGACATCATTTGTTGGTATTTTAACATTTATGAGCTAGATGAATTCCATGCTCAGCTGAGTGTGAAAAGTTTTATAATACTCAGTGCCATGAACAAATCAAGACAAAATACAAACACTAAAACTCAACACTATCAAGTCATGCTGACCTTCAGTAAAGGTGAGTTGCTGACAACCTCCAGTCTTTATGGAGCTGAAAGGATGCATTTGATTTAATTGGAAGAATTGCAAGGACTTAGCTTGACAAGAATTGCAGCCACTCCCCATTTCACTCTGATCAGGTATATGCTATTGCTTATTTGAAATAGCTGATTTCATACAGCCTTCTATCCTTGCAAGTCTTCCAATTGTGGAGTGCTGCAGGAAAATCAAATGCATCCCTTTCAGCTCCATCTATCTTTATCTGCCGATAGAGATGATGCCTTCTCGAAAAAACAGTTTTTGTTGGACAGTTTTCGGTCTTTTTTCGGCCGACGCCATCTTGGCGAGTTACCCAAAGAATATTTGTTAGGATGCACACGATTGGATTCCTGCGGATCTTTCGACCAATCAGATTCTATTTTACGTACCGCACGGAAGAATACGGCGGAAAAGACCAAATTTCGACGGACGTTATAAAACCCAGTACTCATTATAAAATCCGGTACTCTTAAAGGTACCAGATCAAAAAACGATGCGTCGGACGTACGCTCGACAGGAAAAATCTTGCGTCATTACGTATTTTCTTGCGTAATATACGCGCGACGCAGAGGTAGATAAATCACTGACCATCACAAGCCAATCCCAAAAAATCCAATTGATTTTGTTACATTGTAGTGCATGGACACCTTCTCCAACTTAGAAAAAATAAGTCCTCCTTAAGAAAAGGAAAACTCTCCCTCCAGAAGAAAAAATCTCCCTCCTTGCAATTTTATTGGTCTTAAAGCGTGCGCGGAAGTCAGAATCAGAATCAGAATAGTTTACTGGTGAAACGTCAAACTGACAATACCACACCAGTCGCAAGCTCATTTGGACAAAAAATAGTTTTTTTGCGCAATCTCCCTCCTAGAATTTTCAGGAGGTTGACAGGTCTGATACCCTTAAGTATACCGGGTTACTGGCTTACCGCGGTACTTATGAGTCAATGGCTCGCCAAATATAAACAAGATAGCCCACTTTTTGCTCACACCCGTTTACATTTTTATCATTACCTCCTACGTTTTTCTAAATAGAAAAAATTAAATATTTTGTTGTTTTTGTTTTACAAATCATTCTTATCGCCGTCATATTGTTCAAGGTCGGTCAAATTTTGTTTCCTATATTACCGCGGAGTTCACGTTAATGGAAAACTGATTAGATTGAGAAGTCCAAACGATGTCGGAACTTTATTGATTAAAAGATCAGATATTTTCAAACAACATTCAACAACATCAACTAAGGAGATTTAGGCAATTTAAATATTTTCGTGTTTGGACTTTTCATTGCTGCATGTTCATGTTCACCAATTAACACATAGCAATGCAGTGTGGACAACGGATTTCGTGACTATATATTTTAACAAAAAGCAAACATAATTATGATAAATAATGTTGTTTACACAGAAAATAAATGTCTCAGTGCTTGCACTAACTTTTTGGGCCAGGAAGTCATGACTTCCACCCTTTAAGATTTGGAAGTCGCAGGCCCAAAATCTGGAAGTCATAGATTAGTCGCGGTGCCGCATGTCTAAATTACTCGCGTGCGATGTGTCAAGTGTGCATGCACACATTTAATTATTTTGTAACTACATCCTATATATAGAACACTTCCAAGGTGAAAATTCTGTTATGGTTCTATTTGTCTATGTTTTAGTGTCATTTTTGTACTGTTTGCACCTATAATGCATGTATTGATTGTATTCATATGTTTAGTGTTCAAAGTTCATGTAACTTAGTGGCCACCTTTAGGGAAATAGTCTCTCAATTTGCTTGGGGTATGTATTCATTGTACCAGTTATGACTTTAAATAAATATAATTCATGAATATGTGAAAATTATTATTAATTTACATATTTCATTTTTTATTTTCATTTATTATTATACATTTTAATCCTTATTAGTAGATCTATCTTATTTTATTATTGTTATTATTATTATTAGTGTCTGGTCAAGGTATTGTGTTCCCTAGATAGTTTGCTGAACAAGAAAAAAAAATCTTTTATTTTATTTTATTTTTTTTTTTCTACAACTTGCTTATTAAAAAAGTTTTGAAAGAAAAAATCCACCAACACTTGACTTTCATATATGTGACAATAATAAAGTAGAAAATATCTCAGTTCAAAAAAAATGCAAAGTTGAGATGCTTCAAAAATGTGTATTGATTTCCTTCCCAGTATTGATATTCAGCCTAGAGTGGACTATTCCCTATTGCAGTTTTACCCAATATTAATGGATTAGTCCAATATACCTGTCTTAGTGTCTAGCGGTAAACTTTTGATCACACTTGACCTTGATCTGTTTATTGTTTTGACACAAATTTCTCTGCTCAGCAGTTAAAATAAGACACCTTTACACCCTGAAGGCATGGACTCGCTGTCACTAATTTAAGAGTTTTAAGATGGATTTCAATACACTGAAATAGGTAAATTTTCGTTTCTGACCATACGTCGCGTGCCTTGCTGCAGGACGTGGGAGGATTTTTCTGGAAGTCAGCTGACGTCTGCTGTGTCATTTTTCGACGTACGGGAGTCATTTCAAGACGTAAAAACGCCCAAAACGTCCACTAGTGCAAGCACTGTGTCTGTCAAGGTTTCTGATAAAAATAGCGCGAAACCGCGGTCGAAATACATGTATCTTTAATTATTGTTCTATTTTCTACTGTACGATGAACTCCTCTATAGTTTTGCAATTTTCCCGTAAAAGGTACGGACATTTCCGAATCGTTTCCGGATACTTCCAAATAAGGCAATAATGTGACACATGGTGCATTCGTCATGTGACAGACCATGCCGACATTCCTGCTATAAAAATAAAATACCAACATGTATTTTAAGAATAGCAGAGGCAACTTAGGGGTAAAGGGGGTCTGCAATATGTGTAAAATCGATGTTTTTCTATGACTTTGACAAAAATATCATTTTAATTACCGGTAATCAAGAATTATCTATCAAAATGTGCCTCAAACTCGAGATTGACTTTACGTCGGAGGATCTCCAATGTAAAAAAACTGCTAGGGCGCGAAGCAAGCTAAAAATCACGAGCTATGCAAATACGTCGGTAACGTAGCATCCGCGGTAACGTAGGGTCAGAGTATATGATGGTACCTTCGAAATTCGGTGTAGTTAATGTTTAGTTGTAATTTAAAGCTCTCTCTAAAATCTCAGGTTTATTACAGTTCTTGCACACATCCAGTGACACCTGCTGAACTAAAACAGAATTGAGAAATTGGTCACTTTCATGTGTCAACATAACTATCCTTGATTAGAATCACTAAGGTAGGATTTTCAGCCAGACGAAAAGTCCCTTCTAAATTCGGTGTAGTAATAAACAATACTCAAAACAAAATTATCCAGTGGTGCCAGAACAGTCTGATTTTTACCAATTTGTAGAGCTGGATATCCCCAAAGTAGTCATGGTAATTAAACTTATCTATCCTGTCTGGTTTGTATTTGGGATGAATTTAATCTCAGGGACTATATTTTATTAAGAATTTGCTTTTTTTCCTTGTTGAAAAAATGAGTGTGTGAATTTAAATGCTTGTGAACTTGCACAACATTGTTGTTCAGATACATTTTTATACCATTTTAAAGTGCAAACATCAAGGTTTAAACTAAGGTTAAAATCTTTTCAGAACACTTCACAGAGAGAGAGAAACTATCAAAAATATAAATTACCCCGAATTTCGAATTGCCCCGAATTTCGAAGGTTCCGCCATACGAACCTTTCACCGGTAACGGGTCGTTTCGGCCGTGAGTCGTTTCGGCCTTGAGTCGTTTCGGCCGTGGGTCGTTTCGGCCTGGGTCGTTTCGGCCTGAGTCGATTCGGCCCTGGGTCGTTTCGGCCAATTTTGGTGAGTCGTTTCGGCCTGATTTTTTATTCAATCCGTATATACTATATTATATACTTTATGCAAGATGTGTATGCTATACAAGGCTAGTTTACCATGCAGCCAGTCCTTCAAGGGTTATTGGGTCTATTACAGGGTGAAAAATTGCATCTTTATTCAATTAAAAACGATAGAGAAAATATACTTAACGACACTTCCAACGCTACCGATAGAGTTTCTGCTATAATTTCAAAACTATTCAAGATATTGAAATGAAATTTGCAGGGACGATCGCACAATTCATGAGACGTGTACTGAAGGCAGAATCATACCAGCAATCCTTTATTAAGAAACATCCCGGGCGTTTAGACAAACCACACCTCATTTTCAAAAGTCGCAAAACTTGAGGGATTAAACAAAACATTTTTCAGCAATAAACCTACAGCTTATTGCTATACTGTATTTCTTTTTGTATCTTTTATTCATGAAAAAAAAAGAAGAAACAAAAACAACAAACAAAACAATTGAAACTAAGCTATCACAGCAAAATATTCATCGGATCCAATCACGTTACCCAGTTAGGCCGCCATTTATTTGAATGACAGCTAGCCAACAGCCACGTACCGCATACAAGTACGCTGCGCTATACCCTTCCACCCACACCTTACAAATTGCTCAAACTGTAAAACATTTGCAGGGTACCGTCTCCTTACTACACAACTAATAACTTCCCAGATATGGGACAGAGTCTGCAAGCAAACAGAGTTAATGTTTTAGCCATTCAAATCACCGACCTAAATTTGGATGGGTAAAACATTAACTCTGTTTGCTTGCAGAAAGTTTACAGTCTTGCGTGCTGTATGAGACGTCGCACCGTCATGCAACAGGCGCATACCCCTGCGATTCCGTGCAAATGATTTGTTTTTCTGAGAACAAATCTTCCCTTAATGTGCTGTGACAAAAAGAGAAAACAAAATTAGAAGGAAATACGGAAGAACTGTTGTAACCGGATCTTTGTTCGCTATAAAAGGTTTTGTGACTTTTAAAAATGAGGTGTGGTGCTTCCAAACGCCCGGGGCGTTTCTTCATAAAAGTCTGCTGCCAAAATTTTGCTTTCAGTACACGTCTCATGAAGTGTTCTATCGTCACTGCAATTTTCATTTCAATATCTTGTGTAGTTTTGAAATTATAGCAAAAACTCTATCGGTAGCGTTGGAAGTGTCGTTAAGTATACAATAGTCATTTATATGGCGTCATGGTTTATAAAACAAAAAAGCACAAACGGTTTAATTTCATAATGCAATCTAAGCTTTACATGTACAATGCAAACATCAACTTAACAACCCCATCTCAGAGAATTCTAAGAAGTCTATATAAAATCTGTAAACATAGTACATGTATCTATTAGAATTTGAGTTTTTTCATAACTTTTTAAAGCTACCATTTTAACGGTATTTAAAATCTTTTTCCAAAGTCACATAAGAAAACCAACATGCATAGGCGAAAACAAAGGCGCAGGTAACTGCACAGCTGATCAGCGCCTTTGTTTTCGCTACAAAGATAGTACAATCATTCTTCTTCTTAAATCCGAAATTTCAAGACTCTGGCCTGCTTATGTGACTGTACAGGCTGGTTTGTGATGGACCTGGTCGGATTCCAAAACTGGTGTTTTTATTCATGCGTAGACTCAAATTAAATTGACAAGCACACGTTTTCACGCCTTAATTGAGTACATTAATAATCAATCACCATGGATTAGCATTGCTGATTACAGACACGAGTTTTCACACCTTGTTAATCACCCTTATAATTTGATCACCGACAGCCGGTGCATCACTGAAAAGTTTTCCATTGCAATTGCCGATTACTTCATAACTACATGTTTAGTTTAATTGTACAATCTATCTATCTATCTATCTATCTATCTATCTATCTATCTATCTATCTATCTATCTATCTCATTCATTCATTCATTCATTCACTCATTCATTCATTCATTCATCCCCAAAACCCTATCAATCCTTTCTATCGACAGTACTAATCATTAAATGTTAATGGGAACTTCTTTCCGAGACACTAAGAATATGTGAGGCTGGAACTGTGACTACAATACTTTCAAAACACCCAACATGCATACATCATGTATATGTCCACTAAAACGCATGTACTCAAGAAGATCGATTTATCTTTGAGTTATAACTTACCTGAAGATTTCCATATACTTTGGCCGAAACGACTCAGGGCCGAATCGACTCACCCAGAAAATTGGCCGAAACGACCCACCTACCAAGGCCGAAACGACCCACCCCCAAAGTTGGCCGAAACGACCCAGGCCGAAACGACTCAGGCCGAAAAGACCCAGGGCCGAAACGACCCGGATTCCTTTCACCTTTGTGGTGCGAAACTGTCGAGGACCGATAACAGACTGAGCGTTTTTTCCTTAACCCATATGGTGACAGCCCTAAAGCTTTTCTTAAAACGCCATAATAATGCCCAAATAAAGATATTCTGACAAAATATAAACTCACGTACCTTCTGTTACCGCAATATTACGGGGAAAATGAACTGAGACAAAAATAGTCAGCCGCGACACCGTTGTAGCGCCAACAACTCATTAGAGTATCTAAACACAGTTTTCACTAATCGGTGGGATCCTATATTGAATTATCCGGGATCCAAGGAGGTAGTGCCCCCGGTAGTGCCATGTCGTCATCAATATCTCAAGTATTATGCACCAGTCATTTGTATCCCCGGCTCCCCCGGGGCCGGGGATAGCGGGGACATAGCGGGGCTAAAGTGCCCGGCTTTAACCTCTGATGTGTCCCGGCAGTGCCGGGGATTTGCCGGGGTTATGATTTCCCGCCAATACACTGTCACATTAATTCAAATTAGATTTTAATGATATTTTTAACATTTAATTATCTTTATGGTACTTATTTAATTTCCAAATGCACCTAAACATTTACATGCATAAAATGAGGCCCTTCTCCCATGTTTCAGTTTCATCAGAACAACTCCCAGCTGTTGTTCCACGTTATTGTCAGCCCCTGGGGAGCCGGGGCTTTTAGCAGGGGTTTTACCAAAACTCTTGCCCGGCAGTGCCGGGCTTTTAGCCGGGCTTTAAAAATTAAAAAGTTAAAAGCCCCGCTATTCCCCGGCCCCGGGGGAGCCGGGGATGCAAATGACTGGTGCATTACGCATCAGATTTTCATGATCTTGTTATCACATTAAAACTAAAGCTCTGATCTAAAATGTGATTTAAGAAGAAATCGACAAAAATAAAATTTAATATGTTATTTTTGCGTTTGAAATTTACAGGATCGATGAAAATCGCATCTGGGATCCAGTGGGTAGTGAGACAATCTCTATTAATATCTCGATTAATTTATATCAAATTTCATTTTTTCATATGTCATATGAAAATGAAAGCTCTCATTTAAAGCATGGTTTAAGAAAAAATCGAAAAAAAAACTATAATTGATTCGTTATTTTTGCGTTTGAAATTTCCGGGATCGCTCAAAACCGCATCTGGGATCCAGTGGGTATAGTGATACATATATATTAATATCTCGATTATTTTATATCAAAATTCCCTTTTTATATGTCATATGAAAATGGAAGCTCTGATCTAAAATATGATTTTAGAAAAAAAAAATCGAAAAAAATATACTTTAATATGCTATTTTTGCGTTTGAAATTTCCGGGATCGCTCAAAGACGCATCTGGGATCCAGTGGGTGGGGCACCCAGTTATTTCTTATCATTTTTTTTATACGTCATTAAAATTAAACCTGCAATTTCTCATATGACATTAAGATTAAATAAAAACATTATTTTTAATGTTATTTTTACGTTTAAAATTTCCGGGGTCCACTGGGATCACGCATACGGGATTTCGACCAAGGATTAGAAACTCAGCTTGATCACCTTATGGCAAAATTACAGGTTATGTTCTGGTTCTGACAGCTTTAAAGCTTTTATAAACTTATAAACACACAACATATATAGCATAAAACATTTAGAAGATCAAAATAAAATAACTCCATTTGAAAACTTACGGATGATATTCATCCACTAGTTTTTTTTTTTTTTTTTTTTTTTTTTCTAGATCTAAATTGATTTAGTAAAAATAATTCCGTTTCATCTCTTTGACCATGCATATAACATATTTCATTTATACATGTATTTTCTTTCAGATATTATTTTAAGTTTGTCCGTTTTAATTGTTATGTAAAAAATGAATTTGAAATTCATTAAATCATGTTCCCAGATAGCATGACAACGTTGGCCCAACGTTGGCATTGAATCGCATCGTTGGTAAATGGCTAGCCGTTGGCAGTCTAACGTTGGGCCTACGTTGGATCTATGTTGACCCATTTGTGACACCAAATCTTATTAATTTAATTTAGACAGTCAAATAATACTTAAAGTTGGCATAGTGATGGGAAAACGTTTTCCTTTTATTGAAAAAAAAAATATTCTTTTTCTTTTCAATTATTGTAACGTTGGCCCAACGTTGGCCCAACATCGTAAGTTTCACCAAATGTACAAACATATGTGTAACGTTGGCCCAACGTTGGCCCAACGTCGTTGGTTTCCTAAAATGTTCATACATGTGTATAATGTTGGCCCAACGTTGGGCCAACGTTAGCACGTAAAACCCGAAAAAGTGACAATTCAAACTCTTAAATGGGCAAAACAACTATAGAAAAGCCTTTACATTATCTGATCAGGCGTAAGTTGTTACATAATCTGATCAGGCGTAAGTTGCAGGTAGACCAGGACATTCCAGTTTCAATCTAACGTATTCCCGAATTTGACCAATCTTTGTTCTGCAAACATGTAATTAAGCCGTTTTACTTGTCGGCTTACCTCAAACCAACAGTCCATTTAAATGTGGTGTACAACAAGAAAACACACATTTTGCTCATGCAGAATCAAAAGTACAGAGCAGCTGCACAGTCAACCCACAGATGATCAGTGTTTTTTCTTATCGCTGCCTAAACTTAAACCCGTCTCATCCTAAATCTAACATTTCAAGGACATGTGTACTGTTTTGTTTCTTGTCATATGGTGAAATTCGCAAAAGGCAAACTTTTTCACGACATCATCTTTATACTAAGTGAGCCGCTGCATCAGAGAACCAACATTCTGAATATGCGAAAACAAAGACGCTAAAACAAAGGCGCAGCTGTGCAGTTACTGCACAGGTGATCAGCCGCTTATCATCTGTGCAGTAACGGCACAGCTGATCAGCGCCTTTGTTGTCGCTCCAGAAAAGGTACACTTGCCTATTCTTTCTAAATCTGAAATTTCTATTTTCTTCTGCTCTACAGTCTGGCTTGTGTCGGACCTGGTCAGAGACCAAGATTGTTAGTTTCCTCATGCATAGGCTCAGATAGTAATTGACCTGCACTGATTGACTGTGTAGATGCACACGCTGATCGCACACGTAATGTATTCCTGATGTGAAACCCAAATTTCGTCTTAAATAATATGTGTAACTATTTTTGGTGCAATTAAGAGTAGATTTAATATTCATATAATTATGTTAAAATTTGATAAAATATTGATAAAATTTATTTTTCCATTTTTTCTAGCTTTTTGATGCACATGCTTAGATAAGAAACACATTAGGTATAATCAAATTTATTGTTATCATAAAACAGACAGGTCACCTACTGCTTTCACCACAAATTAATCTGAAACATGATACCCAGAAGAACAGAATATTTAGTCACAATTATCTATGGATAATTGAGCCGCACCACGAGATAACCGGACTTTTGTTTGTGCGAAAACAAAGGCGTAGATCAGCTGTGCAGTAACAGCACAGCGGATAAGTATCTTTGTTGGCGCTACATGGATAGCACTATTCCTCTTCTGCTTATAGCCAATACTTCAAGTCTGTAGCATTTTTGAGTGTGGACAGGCCGGTTTGCGTCAGACCTGGTCGGAAATCCCCAAAACCAGTTTTCTCGTGTAGCGGCTAAATTAGCAACAGATACTTATTGCAGTTTGAAGAGACAAAGAAAATGTTGCAGAAGAAAGAAATGGTAAATTATTTTCTCCCTCCATTTTATTCTATTTTTCTGGTAATGTTCATTTTTGCTGTTGTTAAACCATGTTTTATTATTATCATCATTATTATCATGTTTTGAAAATTAGATAAATATGTCATTTGAAAATAAATGATGCATTTTATTTATTGATTTATTTTCAGATTGATATAAGTAGTGCCGTGATGAAGATACTTCTGCTAAAACAGAAAGGATCAGTTTGCGCATCCCAATTCAGATCAGCATGTACTCATTCTAAAAAAGAAATGGAAACCTCTAACAACGGAGCAGATCGGCCTGCACAGTCGAACAGTCAAACAAGGGAATGGATCCTTTTGCACATCTACGCAGTCTATCAAGGAAGAATCATCCTGCACAGTCTATAGTAGGAAAAGACAACCTGCGAATTCACAATACCAGCGAATGAACAGACGAGCCAGCGCGTTCATGTAAGCTAACCCAAACAGACTTACAAGGAAACAGTTCAGGCTTAACGAGCAAATAGATCGGCCTGCAGATCTATGCGCAGTCACCGCACAATCGGAAAAGGAACAGCCTTAACAATGACGACGGCTACAAAGGAGAACAACGGACTCATCCGCGCAGCCTTTCAAAGGAACAGATCTTGAATATATGTTTGTTTGATACATGTATTTCTAATAAAGATACCGAAACATGTGCAGTCTTTTTTGTCTATTTCAGTTTACTGCTAGCATACTTCAACATTTAGTGCACTAAGGCACAGGTACTAAGGTTGGCATTTGATAGGCAAACTAACAATAAGCCAACTTAAATGTAACGTTGGCCCAATGCTGAATCAACGTTGAATCGACGTTATCAGTACACTTTGGCCTACGTTGGCCCAATGTTGGCCCAACACGTTGGCCCAACGGAGGCCCGATGAGCAAAATGACGTTGGGCCAACGTAAGCTACCGACGTTGGGCCAATTTTCTTGTCATTTCCGGCGACAGGCTATCCGCACGATAAGGCTTATCCGGTTATTGGACAACTTCTTCTTTGTGATAATGGCACTCCCTCAATTACTGAGGATTATCTGCCATGCGCTAGAATGGTATTTACAATGAGTTTGGAAAAAAGATGGGTATTTGTGTTAAAGGAGCGTTAAAAGTAAATTACAGAGTGGACTAAAACTTTGCATTAAAACTATGTACAGGGATGAACTCGGTTAGTCAAGGATGGGTATGAGGACTGGGGCAGTATGGAGGCCCTTGAAGCCTTCCACTGTCTCTGCAGTTACAATAGATGTTGGTAGCTGATTCCACTGCACAATGGTGCGAGGATAGAATGATACTTAATATACATCTTTTCAGTCCGAATGTGTTTGTAGCAGTTAGGGTTTTATTGTCTGGTCCGGGTATCTGATTGAATAAGATGATCTGTGGGATAAAAATTGCAACTTGGAAGTGGATTATTTTATAAAACATGATAGTTTCTCTAGCTGTTTTATTTGATTAGTTTGTGCCGGATCCCAGATACATGGAGAGTATTCTAACTTTGTTCTATGCATGTTCACTGATTTTCTGTGATTTAACTTTTAAGTTCCTTTTCAGGAAATTTAGAGTCTGATTTGCTGTGATATTGTTAATGTGTTTGTCCCATTTGAGATTTGACTGTAGAGTGACACCAGAAATTTTGTCTAGTCTGTTTTTTCGAGAATGTGGCCATGAAGTTTGTAAGTAAATTTGATTGGTTTTTGTTTGGAAGTGATACTGAGTATGTTACATTTATCTGGATGGAAGCACATGAGCCAATCTTGTTCCCGTCTTGCCGCTGCATTGAGGTCTTCTTGGAGATCTTTTGCATCCTGGATAGAGTGTATATGATACTGTCGTCTGCAAATAGCCGTAGAGTGCTATGTCTCGGGTATTCGTGAAAATCATTAATTTAGACTAAAAAAAGAATGGGGCCGAGGACTGTCCCTTGGGGGACGCCGGATGTTACAGGTATGGTGTCGGATTTTTCACCTTCAAGGACAACAGATTGTGTACGTTGGCTTAGGAAGTCAGATATCCAGTGTAAGGCATTGTTGTTTATACCATAGTATGAGAGTTTGTATAGGAGGTGACGGTGAGAAACCTTATCAAAAGCTTTGGCAAAGTCCATTATAATGAGATCTGTTTGAATCTTTTTATCTGCTGACTGTGCAAGATCTTGAACAAATGAAATAAGTTGTGTTTCACAGGACCGAGATGATCGAAACCCGTGTTGGAGATCATACACATAACAACCTCGGCTCATTACAAATCGGCTTAACTGGTACCCGCTTTATCACTAAAAGTATATACGTATAGGACAGATACAAGTCGAAAACTCGGCTTAGTTTTCTATTGTGGATCTATTTGTTTTATGTTTTGGAGTCGATTTTTTGTGCTGTTTGAACCTTATATGTACGTTTTCATAGTTTTAGAATAGTTAAGATCGGGTAACTGAGTGACCGATTGGGAAATAGCTTCTCACTCGGCTGGCTTACTATCTGTTTTCTAAGTATAATTTCAGGTCTCAGGCTGCAATGGTTTCCAAAATATCCATTGTTTTCGCCTTTTACCATGTAAAAGCCTATGTTTCCAAAATTGACCTTGCCGTAAAATAGGTCATTGTCATCTTAGGGTCATCATTTCAACAAACTATGATGGGCTGGAGTCCCGAATGCTACATACCAAGTTTAGCGAAAATCGGCCTGCCGGTTCTGGAGAATAAGATTTTTGAGTGTTTTTTACAATAGTTGGGCATGGCGGCCATCTTTGTCATGTGACCCGAATTTCTCTATCAAACTTTCGTCTCCCCTACCCGGCCCGCTGGTTCTGGAGAAGAAGATTTTTGAGTGGTTTTTACCATATATGGGCGTGGCGGCCATCTTGGTCATGTGACCTGGATTTTGCGATCAAACTTTCGTTTCCCCTACCCATGGATGCTTCACATAAAATTTCACTTTCATTGGCCAAGCAGTTTCAGAGAAGAAGATCTTTGAAAAGTGTGTAGGTACGACAGACTAGCCAAGGTCAAGAGATGACCTTGACATAAATTAATCATATACCTTCATCTACTCTATTAGTTGTTCGCATCTACCACTTTTCAGGCCTCAGGCTGCAATAGTTTTCAAATCATCCATAGTTTTCACTTTTTCCCCATGTAAAAGCCTATGTTTCCAAATTTGACCTTTCCGTAAAATAGGTCAAGGTCATCCCAGGGTCATCATTTTATCAAACTATGATGGGCTGGAGTCCCCGATGCTACATACCAAGTTTAGTGGAAAATTGGCCCACCGGTTCTGGAGAAGAAGATTTTTGAAGGGCTTTTACCATATATGGGCGTGGCGGCCATCTCGGTCATGTGACCAAGATATCGCGAACAATATTTCAATGCCACTACCCAAGAAGGCTCCACAAAAAAATCAACTTGATTGGCATAGCGGTTTCAGAGAAGATCTTTGAAATTGTGGACGACGGACGGACGACGGAAGGACGGACGACCGATCATGGCCATCCTATAAGCTCACCTTGTGAGCCTCCGGCTCAGGTGAGCTAAAAAGATAATTGTCGAAGATTAATCTGTTCTGCAATAGGGTACAGGATGCATGATGTACATTTTATTTATGCTTTAGTCTAAAATATAAATCGTTGACAGTGCATAGAAGCTCAGTGATGTAGTAGTGATACCTAAGCACAAGATATATAGTTTTGGCACTGAAATCCATCTTTGACGGACACAAGACTAGTTTGCTCTGTTGTTGAAATGACATCACTACCTTAGCCTGACAGCTAAACGCTCAGTGAAAAAAAATGTACCTATTCGTTTTAACGTTGACAGTTTTAATGCATATATACCTACCCCAAAATTCCTGGATATCAATCTGATGCAAAATAATAATAATAATAATAAAATAAAATAAATAAAAATATCGTTATTGTGCGGGGAGCCCTACTCGTTCTGTGAAGCCGAACGCATCTTATCTACGATGGCCTGCATGGATCATAAAAATTCAAAATCCACAGATTTTTTATTTTAATTTTTCTTTGCAAAAGCTTTCGTCACACAAAAAGCGATTAAAATGAATAACAATAAGGATCAATGATGACTTGTATAGTAAAAAAACATCATCTTAAAGTACTTTTTAAAGAGATGCAGTTTGTTGCCTTTTTCATCTTCCATATGGAAAAAACCCGGATGCAGGTCAAAAATGATCTGAGATGTCTTCGACAAACAACAGAAGGTCAATCATAATCAAACTTTATCAGAGCATCATTGTGGTGGGGGGATTGCCTGCACTAGGTTTTGAAGCAGATTGAATTAGAACTCTGCTATGGTAACGGATAACTTCCATAAACTGTGTATGGAGACTTGCATTGAAGGAACAAGAACAACACAGGAGCTTGGATACGTATGAAATTCGGACAGATCTGATCAGACATTGTGGAGTAAGCAGATATCAGAATTTTGTTTCTGCTAATTATCTTGAAAATGAATGGACAGAACTTGGACAAATTATGTTACAATGCACATCAATATTGGCAAGATCTACTTTGGAATTGTTACATGTCATTTTTTAGCAAATTTGTAACAGAGTTATGTCCCTTCATTGATGTCAGAATTTTGTTTCAGCTCAATACATTTGTATCGTGAGAAAGATTTGCTGTATATTGTTTTCTTAATATTCATGATAAATCCAAGAGGGAATGAAAAACGATTTATAATAAAGATTTGGAAATTTTCAATGCTTTGTCGTGATTGCTAAAAGTTGATGCTTTTAACATATCTATTATTTCATTGTTTTTAGCTTACCTAGGCCAAAGGCTCACGTCAGCTTATAGGATGGGACTCGAGCTGGCGTCGGTGTGTTCTTGCGTCCACACTTTCAAACATGTATATCTCGGAGACCAGCAGGCCGATTGCAATCAAACTTTGTCAGAAGCATCATTGTGGTGGGGATCGCCAACATTAGGTTTTTAGCTAGAATTAGAACTCTAGTTTCCATGGCAACATATCTCAAAAAGGGTTATAAAAGGGAAAGGTTTGTCAACACTATAACGGGCTCATTTTTAAACAAATCTTCTTCATTCTTGCAGGTAACGAGGATATAGAATCTCAAATGAGTACGAAATTCAGCCAGATCCGCCCACTGACTGCGGAATTAGGTGCCGTTGAGCGTTTGAAAAAATCCCCATATACTTATAATGGGGAAAATGGTGTCAACATGCTATCTTTGCTATTTTTATCGGAGCTTTTTCATACTTGCAAGAAACCAGGACAGGAACAAGAGCTCGGAGGAGTTTGGAATTTAGCTAGATTGGACCCGAGACTGCAAAGGTTAGCTAGCTGCCTTTGAACGTCTGAATATGTATGAATAAAATGTTGTCAACACTGTAGCAGCTTCATTTTTGATCAGAACTTCTTTATTCTTGCAGGTAATGTATGGAGAAAACGTCGACATTCTAGTGGCTTCACTTTTACTGGATCTTCATTCATGCAGGTAATGTGGACCAGCATAAAACCTTGAATCAGTTCGAAATTTGGCCAATTCTGAAAAGCTGCCCTTGAGCATTCCTAAAAATTGCCTTAGGCTTCTGATGGCTCTCAGGTGAGCGATCATTGACCTTTGGGTTACTTGTTTTTAAATGACTAGGTAACATTATCGACATCAGTCTTTTCTTTACATGATGACACGCCTATGTTGTCTGCATGGATGTAAGTGACCTCAAACAAAAGCACCCCTATATAGTTTCTAAGATTGTGAAGTTTTCTTTCAAAAATTTACCCTTGATGGTGATCCGGCAAATAATCAAATTGGGCGATTTGAACAAGTGTAAAAATATAGGCGACTACTTAATAATTATTTCTGAAAAACAAAAAAAAAACTAAATAAAAAAAATATCCAAAGTAAGTCTGCAGAAATCGTGAATTTACACAATTTACATTATAAATCTATGGGTATTAAAAGTTGCCATAGCAACCAGAGTTCTATCTTTAACAACATAATCTATGTGGAAGCTAATACCAGTAACCTGTGCTTAAAGCTCGGGCTTTATTCCTTAACAGTTTCTACTGAAAAGAGTTGATTTATTTACTAAAATTTACCATTTACGGGGCCCTACCGACAATCTTAAGCGAATTAAACAAAATTCAAATGAAATATAAAGGAGTACTCATTACATATCTCTGCAAAAAACAATTACACATATCCCAAATAAGACTGCTGAAATTCTATTCTATTCAATTCTATTCTATTCTATTCTATTCTATTCTATTCTATTCTATTCTATTCTATTCTATTCTATTCTCTATTTGAAATACTGAATACAACATCAGTGATATCATACATTGCAAAGCATACATGACATACAAAATACAACAAAACATGATACACTACATGCAGTAACTGCAAGCACATATTGAATTATGTCAACCCTCATAAAGTTATGACTGTAAATCTCCATGACAAAGTAGTTATAAATCTCTTATTTCCAGGGCCTTCAACAGATATTTACTTAGCATCGTTGCCTAGCTGGGTCCTATTTCTTGGGTTAAGTATTAGTTTCAATGTATTAAACTCATTATCTTTACATAACTTTAATTTATCAATATCAAATTCTTTTAGTAATCTATCCCTAAATGTATCGTAAGTTTTACAAAATAAAATAAAGTGTGATTCACTTTCTACTTCATTGCAAAATTTGCATATTCTTTCTTCTCTTGGGACTTTGGGTCTAGAATACCTGCCTCTTTCAATATTTAGTTTGTGAGAACTCAGTCGGAATTTAGTGATTATAGAGGTACAGGTTTTTTTTTTTATTTTTTTTATTTGCTATTACTGCAGCTGGTGTTGTGCCGTGTGGCGGCCCTAAAAAGTCTCCCCGTACATCATCCATAGTGCAGATTATATTTTTCTTTTGATCCTTTGGGATCAGTGACTATATTTGGAGTATTTCAAATATATTGTTCGTTAAGAATCATCTTCTTAACTGTATTTTGATTATTTGGCTCCTTTGGGATTATGAGTCTTTGATTTGGACTACACAGATGCAAATTATTGAAATTGCAGCAAAAATGTCTGGCTTTCACTGCCAGTTTTGTAAAGGGTCACTGATGAAGGTTCATTACCCGAAATTGTACAATATGGCCCATCTTTTCGCTTTGAATGTTTTACTGCTTCCAAAGGATCTAACAATTATTTTTATTTGCTTAAGATTCAATTTTTAATAGTCTGGGACATTATCATTGAAGTTAAAAACAGTAGAATATAATTTAAGTTTACTGTCATCATGTAGTCTTAAATTGTTTAAATTATTTTTGTTTGTTGCATATAAAATTTAGTCAACAATTTATCAATTGTTTCAGAGTCTAAGAAATTAAAATTTTCTTTAATACCAACAGATCTTAATGTTTTTTCTAGGCAAGAATACCAAGATTTGTATTCATTGATATGTAAGTCCTGATCAGTTTGAAATGCTTTTGATAGTAACCTATTGGTAGGTCAAGTCCTTAGTCTTTCATAGTATTTAAACATAAGTTTGATAGCAAATAAAACAATTGGGGTACGCAGCATTTCACAACGACTTGCCAGGTTTGAAGAATTGCGGGTTATGCCTAAAACAGACTTACAAAACTTATGTTGCAGTTTTTCTGTTGGAAGGAGATCTATATTATTCAGATTTATTACATAGTCAGCTAACCAAACCTCACTTTCATATGTAACAATGGGTCCGATCAAAGAATCAAAAAGTTTTGAGCTTAGTTTTGTAGGAAATTGGGAAAAATTCGAAAGTTTTTTCTTTAACGAGAACATTGCCTTTAAAGCCTTACTGTATAAATCATCTGCCGCATGCTTAAGATTTCCATTATAAAAAAGTGTTATTCCTAGATATATATAGGTATCTGTTACATCAAGTTTATGTCCCTGATATATAAAATTATAGTTTTCATACTTTCGCCTGCCATTGCTGAATATCATTATCTTTGTTTTGTTTAAATTTACATCTAGTTTCCATTCTTGACAGAAGTGTCCCAATTTATTTAAACAGTTTTGTAAAGCATTACTGGTTTCAGATAACAAAAGTAAGTCATCTGCAAAGAGGAGGTAATTTAAACGAGAATCACCCAAGAGAAATGGCCTTAATACAACCACCTCAGCACACAAAAAGAGGAACAATGTTCCGTATTTATGTTCACTCATTAATGTCAAATGGAATCAGGACAACTCGCCCCAAAGACAACTCGCCCCAAGACAACTCGCCCCACATAAAACTCGCCCCAAGACAACTCGCCCCACTTTCAGAAGACAACTCGCCCCACTTTAGAAGACAACTCGCCCCACTTTAATAGACAACTCGCCCCACTTTAAAAGACAACTCGCCCACTGTCTTAGACCCCCCCCCCCCCCCTATGGAATTTGCTCCTTATTATTAGACCGTCCTTCCTACTCCTACTCTTTATCCCTGGTCCCTCTCGGTCTATATGTCAACTCAGCTCATCTCCTTCCCCAATTTTATATAGTAAAACTGGTGTTTACGTGGGTATAACAAACCAACAAGCCTTGACTGAACTTTTCTCATTTTACTACTGAAAATGTTTATGGCATGGGCAAATTTTCGTAATGCAAAACAGGCCGACTAAGATTTCAATTTCACGAAAACAATAAGCATCTTCTGGTGTCTCTCCTAGTACCACCATATCATCAGCAAACAGAAGCAAAAGTAAGTTTATATCTTTAATATTCAAACCCGTGTTCGGTCTGTCTTGCATGTGCATCTCTGGCACCAGCTGGCTGAGCTGGGAACTATGAAAAGGTATGCTGTAAATATACATACAACAACTTACATGTATGTGTGTATATGAACAGCATCTTATTAAAATAATAAACCTTTTCATAGGCTAACGTGATGAGTCGAGTTTTCCTTGTGGATTTTTACTTTCAGAAAGAAAACAAAGACTTATTTAGGCAGCAAAAACGTTTGTTTGGTATGTTCTGTAATAATATGGAGCAAATTCCATGGAGTGGGGGGTCTAAGATAGTGGGCGAGTTGTCTTTTAAAGTGGGGCGAGTTGTCTATTAAAGTGGGGCGAGTTGTCTTCTAAAGTGGGGCGAGTTGTCTTCTGAAAGTGGGGCGAGTTGTCTTGGGGCGAGTTTTATGTGGGGCGAGTTGTCTTGGGGCGAGTTTTATGTGGGGCGAGTTGTCTTGGGGCGAGTTGTCTTTGGGGCGAGTTGTCTGTAATTCTGTTAAATCTTAAGGCGCGTCCTTACAGCGCAAGCACGCATCCAGTACCGCTTTCTTACTAAACTTAGAAGGCTTGGTTGTAGGATGTATGACGCTGTCGGAGTTAAACCTGTAACGGGATAGTCTCCCTTGTAGAATACGTTGGTGCAACGTATTAGCGGCATATTAGCGGGTAGTAATATGCAAATTAGAAACTCGAAACTTTGTGATTAGAGTAAGTGTTAGGTATATAGCGCAATAAACCACCCTTGGTGGATGAGCATGCTTTTCCACCGACGGGGTTTCTGTAATGTAACGGGATAGTCTCCCTTGTAGAATACGTTGGTGCAACGTATTAACGGCATATTAGCGGGTAGTAATATGCAAATTAGAAACTCGAAACTTTGTGATTAGAGTAAGTGTTAGGTATATAGCGCAGTAAACCACCCTTGGTGGATGAGCATGCTTTTCCACCGACGGGGTTTGCTGTGGCTCAGCTCGGCTGTACGTTACATTTGGTGGCAGCGGTGGGATGATGACAACTGCCAGAACGGAGTTGCCTTACCCATGTAGTCCCCAGGCCAAGACTCGGGGCGAGTCTTCTCGGAGGGGGAAGTAATGTAACGGGATAGTCTCCCTTGTAGAATACGTTGGTGCAACGTATTAGCGGCATATTAGCGGGTAGTAATATGCAAATTAGAAACTCGAAACTTTGTGATTAGAGTAAGTGTTAGGTATATAGCGCAGTAAACCACCCTTGGTGGATGAGCATGCTTTTCCACCGACGGGGTTTGCTGTGGCTTAGCTCGGCTGTTCGTTACAAACCTTAATCTGAGCTCTTCGTACATCCATAGTACTTTGATTGCCATCCAATTAATATCATCCACAATGCTGCTAAACGGAACATGTATCAGTCATTCCAAAATCAACGGGCAAACTGTAAGAAGTACACCAGTCAAAAGTGATAACTACTTTTTGTTCCCCTAAAGGTTTATATCAATAGACGCATCCTCACAGAAACTAAAATAACACATTTTTATTGTTCTGCTTTAATTTGATTTAACAATTTCATGTATAGTCTTGCACTCAAGTGTCAACTCAGTTACGAATATTTTTGGCTATAAGGCACTGTGTTTATGCAATATATCAAACACTTTGTTATGAGTCCGCATTTGTTTAATGTGCAAATACGAAAGAAGCAGTATCAAATAATTTTACTGTCACAGGGGCGGAAAAAGAACGTGGCCCGATCGGGACTCGAACCCAGGGTCTCTCGCTTACCGTGCGAGCACTCTACCACTAAGCTACCGAGCCACTCGATCGACCGGTTACATTTTCCCCCTGCTTAATTGGATTTGTCCCCGAATCTGCTCGGAACCATGACGGAACCGACGAGACAGTCTCTTTCAGGTTGCTGCTCGCAGCCCGAGCACGGACCCACACTAAGCCACCAAATGTCACAGGGGCGGAAAAAGAACGTGGCCCAATCGGAACTCGAACCCAGGGTCTCTCGCTTACCGTGCGAGCACTCTACCACTAAGCTACCGAGTCTTACATTACAATGCAATATTTCACTTTTGAGAAAAAAGTGTCAATGTTAAGAAAATAGACCAGTGTTTTTTGTTCAATATTGCGATTGCTGCACATATGGAATAAAGTTGAATCGAAAAATTGACATTTTGATAATAATTCTGTTATAAAAATGTGGAAATGTTTATTTAAGCTCAGCTTAATATTTTACCTCATGTAAAATGGAATGGATTGGAATTTAAGTAACAGAGTGGTTCCGTTCCGACTCGATGAAATTCCAAACCTTATCCCAAAAAATAGGCATTGTAGGAATCAACACTCCTTGGCATTTCAGATACCTTCAGCAAGTACAAATACAAATACATGGTGTGGTATTGTCATTTGACGTTTCACCCAGTAAACTATTCTGATTCTGAATGCAATGGGCCGAAGTGTCCAGAAATTAGTTTTCTCTGCTTTTAGATACACTAGTCTCTATCAATCGGATGTTTGTTCAAGCGTTTAAATGTTGACACCTGTGATCAATATTTCATTTACAGGTAAAATATATTCCTTTTTTGGTTAATAAACGTCATATAGATTTAGCTATCAGTGGGTGTTGCTAGATAACTTGTCTAAAACTTACCTCTGATAATGTTTTTTTTTTCGCAGAAAAATTCTCTCTCTCTCTCTCTCTCTCTCTCTCTCTCTCTCTCTCTCTCTCTCTCTCTCTCTCTCTTTGACTTCTCCAAGGCCTTTGATGATCTTTGACGCCGACACAGGAAGCTTCTACACAAGATGTAACCCGAGTCTTCTCTGGCTGCAAATCCATAAAGGGTCTGTTTTAATAGCCGCCAGTCAAAAATAATCGAAGGCTATTTAATGTCAGAGCAGTCTCAGATTAATAGCCGCCAGTCAAAAATAATCGAAGGCTATTTAATGTCAGAGCAGTCTCGGATTACACAAGATGGAACAGTATTGTTGGTGTCACTGGCAACATCAATGCATGGCTATGTGACGTCTTATCTAACAGACAGATGAAGGTTGTTGTAGGTGGTGGAGAGTCAGAAGCTGTTCACATCGACTCTTGTGTCTCTTAAGGTACAGTGTTAGGCCCCCTTTTATTCTTATGTAATATGCTACATCAATGACCTCCCAGTCCCTGATGCTGTGAAGTCCATAGTCCGTCTTTTTGCTGATGACTGCCTGCTGTATCATCCCATAACATCTCCACACCTGGTAAAGACCTGCAAATTGACCACCGTTGGTGGTCAACGTAAAAAAAGTTGTGTGATGGGATAGACTCCCATGGTAAAATACGTTGGTGCAATGTATTAACGGCATATTGAGCGCTTGTAATATGCAAATGAGAAACTAGAAACTTTGTGAATCAAGTAAGTGTTGACTATATAGCGCAGTTAACCACCCTTGGTGGATGAGCATGCTGTCAGCTGATGGGGTTTGCTGTGGCTTGGCTCGGCTGTTAGTTACATTTGGTGGCATTTGGAATATTTGATAAACTAACATTATCACGAATCCAAGCTTCAATCTAAGAAATAGGGACGATCAAGATAGTCCAGCTGCAAAGATTGGCAAACTTGGCATACCCGACCACACCAATTGATGTAAGGGACACCCTTGCCAAGGAGTAATTTGAGCCGCCTCGCGAGAAAACCAACAATGTGGTTTCCGAACAGGTCCGTCACAAACCAACCTGTACAAGCACAGAAAAGAGCTAGAAGCTTGAAATTTTTGATTTAAGTAGAAGAGGAATTGTACTATCTGAGTAGCGAAAACAAAGGCGCTGATCAGCTTCGCGGTTACCGCGAAGCTGATCTGCGCCTTTGTTTTCGCCTTTGCAGATTGTTGGTTTTCTCATGTGGTGGCTCATTTATTGATGCTCTGCATAGTTCTGACATGAGATTAAGAGTGAAACAGCCGAGCCAAGCACAGCAAACCAGTCAGTAGAAAAGCATGATCATCCACCAAGGATGGTTTACTGCACTGTATATCAACACTTACTTGCTTCACAAAGTTTCTAAAACTTTTCTAATTTTCTAACAAGCACTCAATATGCCGCTTGTATGTTGCACTGACATATTTACCAAGGGAAGCTATCCCGTCACATTACTTCCCCCTATGAGAAGACTAGTTTCGAGTCTTGGCCTGGGGACTACATGGGTAAGGCAACTCCTGTCCAGCATTTGTCATAATCCCACCACTGAAATGTTTTGTAACGTTTTGTAAAGTTCCGAGCTGTCCTATCCACAAATGCAACAAATAAAAACACTATATAAATTTTCCACAGGACAGATTGTCAAATGTTTGGTTATGCATAAACTATTTTACAACAAAACTAGACAACTATGTCTGCAGTCTTGATTAGGATTTCATTCAGCAATAAAAGAATCACAGAATAATCACCAGAAAAAGGTACAAGTAGGCAAAGATCAGGAAAAGGCGCAATCAGAAAAAGATTCCCACTCCAAAAACCGAGGTGGGAAAAAACCAAACTAACAATCAGGTACTCATACCATGAAACATATCGTAAGCCGAATGAGCAGCTATTTTCCCAATAGGTGGCCACTCAGTTACCTTAACTTAACTAAAAATATGAAAACATACATAAGGCGCCAACAGCACAAAAAAAATTTTATACACCAAGACATAAAACAAAAAGAACCACCACAGAAGTATCAACTTGGAACGATCAGTAACACAAAGTTACTGGCGGGCTTAAACCGGTTTTACATGGCCATAACCTCACCCTCAGCTTCTGCAGTGGTTCATAACATGATTTAGTTAGTTATTCGGTCCTCGTGGTGAATCTCTAACTAGTCAATGAATCATCAAGAACAAACAAATAAATCATGATAAACATCCTGATGAATCAAAAAACATATATATAAACATATATATGAGTTCAAGCTTTTCTCAACTGAGATGGTCTGAAACCTCCCAGGCCACTTGCTGCTCAAAGACTATCCAACTCTCAAACCTTCTCGCAATCCTATGGTTTGCAACTCTTAGTTGCAAGGCTATCCCATGGCCTGAACGTCTATATGGCTATCTCTTTATAGCCAATATGTCTCTGGAGCTTCCCAAGAGCTTGTCTGAGACCAGCTGGTTCAACTACCGCAATGGTGTTTATACCGTATAGGCCTCAGGTGTGCTCATAATTGTTTTCCGTCCATTATCAGTTCATTGTGTGAGGCGTTTGATTGCAAGCGTCTATCGATCTTATTAAAACATGGCGCCCCCCGTGAAATTTAAGAAACACAAAATGAAAACAAAGAAATAAGGTGCATATAACAACATTTCAAACAATTTCTGGATAATAATGCAATAAAATCACCAAATGTAACGAACAGCCACAGCAAACCCCTTCAGTGGAAAAGCATGCTCATCCACCAAGGATGGTTTACTGCGCTATATAGTCAACACTTACTCGATTCACAAAGTTTGTAGTTTCTAATTTGTATATTACAAGCACTCAATATGCCGCTAATACATTGCACCGACATATTTTACCTAGGGAGGCTATCCCATCACAGTTGAATTACATCTGATGGTCATTTTGAGCATTTTCTGTTATTAGTTAAATTCACTGAGGTGAAAGGTACGGTAATTTTTCTAGTGCTCAAATTCAAACCAAGATTAGACAGACACATACAGCCAGATAGATTTAATCTGAGATATAACCAACATGTAACATTCCGGGAAGCACGAAGTCGGATAGAGAAAAGTTTAGAGAAAGTGTACAAGCTCCAACGAGCTTTCAAGACTCAAGATTCAAATCAAGAATCAAGTCAAAATCTTGATCTTAGTTTGTCCTAATAGGACCTGCAAAAATAAAAAAAAAAAAAAAATAGGTGAACAGATAAAGTTTTATGGCCAAAAGGAATTTTGAATAGGGATTTTGTATTGGCAAGGGAGATAATCGATGCTCATGAAAATGCATCCTTTTTGGAGATTTTTTAACTTGATCATGAAGATTTCATCTCAGATATGTCATTTGTTTGTTTGTTTGTTTGTGTTGAGGCTTAACGTCCCAGTCAACAATTTTTCAGTCATGTCGGGACGGAGCCAACGCTTCCTGGGTTTAACCAGTACTGTAGGGAGTAGATGTGCCTTGCTCAAGGACACAACACGGTGACGCTTGTGGGGTTCGAACCCAGGACCTCTCGATTCGGAGTCCGACGCTCTACCACTACGCCACCGCGCTCCCTACGATATGTCATTTGTTCATTTTATAATGATTTTGAGCAATCATGTTGAAATACTAAGAATTTAAAGTTTTTGTGGGAAAATATTTACCGGTACCTCCCTACCATGAGATTTTTGTACAGGAAATTGCTATTCAAGAATAGTCACATGTCAGTCAGTGACATGTGGGTCAGTTTTTAGTCTGAGGTTCTCGTGGCTATTGAAAGGTTTATACCAACAAAAATGATCAAGACAGTTTGATTAAACACCTTATTAAGAGCATTTGTCAGTTACTGATGAAAAAAGTTTGCACTTAGTATTGGTAGGCTGCCTCTGGGAAGCTTGCTCAGGAACAGTATGGCTAAGATAACTGAACATCCCAACATGACCATAAGTGTTGTTTGTTTGTTTGAATTGAGGTTAAAACATCTCAGTAAGCCATTTTCCAGTCATGTCAGGACGTACCTTAGCTGTTGATCATGGACATAAAGCAAAAATACAGATACAGTTTTGAGTGGCTGCACAAGAAAACCAATAATTTACTTATGCAAAATCAAAGGCGCAGATCAGCTGTGCAGTAATTGCTACACAGATAGTAGAATCCCTCTTCTTCTTAAATCTGAAATTTCAAGCTTCTAGCCTGCTCCTGTGACTGTGCAGCCCGGTTTGTGTCAGACCGGGTCAGAAACCTAGATTGGTTTTCCCATGCAAAGGCTCAAATATTATTATCTACTTTCCAGCAAAATCAGCCATGACATAGATGTAGAGAAATGAGCAGTAAAGTAGAGGAACAGAATCTCAAATCTACAGTGTAGTGGTGTAGTCCAGAAGAATGGCTGACGAGTCGTATAAAGAAGGAGGTAGGATGTATACTGATTAGCTTTAAATACAGGTCAATCTCATTATAACACTATCTTTGGGGTCCATTGAAACAGACCGAGTCATATAAAGAAGGAGGTAGGATGTATACTGATTAGCTTTACAGGTCAATCTCATTATAACACTATCTTTGGGGTCCATTGAAACAGACCGTATTATAAGTGATTCTGTGTTGTAATGAAGTTATTATTAGACATAACAAAATAATCATTTTAGGAGCCATTGACATGGTCATCTTTTATTGAAATCCGCACTATAGTGAGTCACGTTATAATGAGCTTGATCAGTATATACTGATATACCATTTATGCAAACAAAGGACAGATAATCTATTTGTTAATCGGGCTCCTTTCTTTTTGTTACATAGCCAAGTTTTTGGCTACTAAAATTCTTTGGATGACCAGTCTGGACTGTCAAATGAATTGTTCTTGGAGATAGTTTATCTTGCTATGGTGCTTGCTTACTTAACTCAAAGAAGCTTGGGAGTCCTTTTTATGGGAAATAGGCTAACAGTAAAGCCCCAGATGTGACGCCGCATTCTGCGGCGTCCCATCTCGGGCTATTCTGTTTGCTAAATTCAAAAACACGTATGATGCGGCTAAAAATGAAAGTAGACTCACCCTAATGATAATGATGGGCAAGTCCATTGGTCACAAGTTGGTTAAGGGCAGGGGCTTATAATTTTTCTCTGTGGGAGAATTATAAGCCTCTGTTAAGGGATAAATTGCTTGTTTTTCCTTAAACCTATGTCAGTGCTCCAGATAATTTTTAGCTCAGTCAGTACAGTACTGGTCGAAATTTGAGCCTGTCAGTATCAAGATTTTGGCTTCAGTATCTGCTCCAAGACTAATCTGCTTCACGGACACTGACCGTTTAAGTATGTTATTTACGCATGTATAAATGTTTAAATAATGTAAATTGAGATTTGAGAAATAAAGTTAAAAAAAAAAAAAAAACAGAAGTCCAACCCTGTGAAAAATTTGAGCATAGGTTCCCCAGTTTTTTGCATTTGATTTTTCACCTCTCCCAAATAACCCTAGCCTATTGAAAGATATGGGCAAGGCAGAAGTAAAAGGGAAGGTGGAGGGGAGTACATAGGCTCATAAAGACTTGCAAGTCTTGACTTAATGTCAGTGTCCAATGCACAACCTTTCCCTTTAGTGACCTTAGATAGATATGAAAAGGGTACATACTCTGGCTTCAAAGTTATGTGTCAGCTTTAAAATGGGTGGAGTTTTGTGTATTTGGCGTGTCACCAGTACACAATTCATAGCCTCTTTCTAATTATACTCAGATTGATCGGTACCAACCAGTGTGCCTCTTCTGTTTTTTAACCGCAAGCTGAATGACAGTATCTGTAGTTATCTGTATCTGTAGTTATACGTAGGAGGACCACTTCTGGTATATATCCTACGGGAGTGGAGGAACTCTAGTCGAGTTTCTGGAGGGCTAGTATCAATGATACTGTTGATGAGCGAAGCCGCCATCTGTCTAGGCTCATTTTCACTAATTTCTGTCTTGCAAAACTTCAGGATGGAAAGCTGTTTCGCCATTGCGCCGTTTGTTCTACTTTCAGTTTCGATTCTAGACTGGTTTACGAATATTAACCCAACGCGTCCATGAAAACATCGAATAAAATTAAAGTTTGTTAAACCAGTCAAAACGGCTATTGGTATAAAATCCGTTTTAGGGTACGGTCAACAAACTATTACCGAACCGTAACGGTCATTTCGTTCCCGTATTTGGTACTGACAAAAATTCAATTTCTACCGTATTTGGTAAAATGAAGTCCGTAAATTACGGCTGTACGGACGCTATCTGGAGCACTGCTATGTTGTGGGTGCTCATTAATATTGTCTCACCAAGGAATTCTAATGAGCACCCACAACATTGGTTTATATGAAGAAATAACAAAAATTAACTTTCAGTTATCATCAATTATTATCAGATGAGCCACCACACCAGAAAACCAACAATCTGCATTTGCGAAAACAAAGACGCACATCAGCTCTGCAGTAAATGAATAGCTGATCAGCGCCTTTGTTTTTGCTACACAGATTGTACAATCCCTGTTCTTCTCAAGTTCAAAATTTCAAGCCTCTAGCCCACTTCTGTGGCTGTACAGGCTGGTCAGAAACACAAATGAGCCGGGACGCGAGAAAACCGGTCTTCGGGGTTTCCGAACAGGTCCGACACAAACCGACCTGTACAGTCACAGAAGCAGGCTAGAAGCTTGAAATTTCGGATTTAAGAAGAAGAGAAATTGTACTATCCTTGTAGCGAAAACAAAGGCGCTGATCAGCTTCGTGGTTACCGCGAAGCTGATCTGCACCTTTGTTTTCGCATAGGCAAAAATCAGGTTTTCTCACGATGCGGCTCAAATTGGCTCAGATACTCTCTTTACCGGCTGTTCTGTGTTTCCAGGTGCTTCTTGTGTCTGTAATAAAACATTATCTCTATATTTACACAGCAATTCATATGTAGTTGATAAAAACTTATCTTATTCAATATATGAGCCGCCTCATGAGAAAACCAACGTTTTGTATATGCGAAAACAGAGGTGCAGATCAGCTTCGCAGTAACTGTTTTCACTACATGGATAGTACAATCCCTGTTCTTCTTAAGTTCAAAATTTCAAGCCTGCTTCTCTGGCTGTATAGGCTGGTTTGTGTTGGACCTGGTCAGAAACCCAAATTGCTGGTTTTCTCATGTGACGCCTAAAATACTCATTACGAAAATATCCCCATGCAATATATGGAGATTTTTTTAAGCCGTTAAAATTGAAATTTTCAGTAAAAAAAATGATATATTTTTGCTCAAAACACAGATTGTGGGTACACGTTAGAACCGCCTCACCAAACCGCCTCAATCTGTGTTTTTAGCAAAAATAAGAAAACTAAGAAAACTATATAAATAAAAAATCTACTGAAAATGTTAAATTTTTAAAAAAATCTGTATATTGCGTACATTTCGTAATGATTAATATTGGCTTGCCAAGGATTTCTGATGAGCACCCACAACATTTTTTAAATATGAATTTTATATGAAGAAATAACAATAATTATCTTTGAGTTATCACCAATTATCATCAAATACTCCCCATATCTGATGTTCTGTGTTTCCAGGTGATTCCTCTGTCTGTAATAAAACATCTATCTCTCTATTTACCCAGCAATTCATATATAGATGATAAAAACTTATCTATATTTAATATATGAGCCGCCTCATGAGAAAACAAACGTTTTGCATATGCGTTTTTCTGTGACTGTCCAGGCCGGTGTGTGTCAGACCTGTTCGGAAAACACAATGTTGGTTTTCTCATGAGGCGGCTCTGGGATCCATATTGTATCATTTTTAGATTAAGTTAGTTGTAAGAAAATCTACCCATATGTATTACATGTATATTGTTTTTGACCTGGTCAGGCACTAGTAAGCCTGCGCCATTTCAGATGTAAGCTGTAGGATATAAAAGCTGAAGATTTTGCAGGCAAAAATGAGGAAGCTGATATGCCTGCACTACAGCACAGCTGATACGCTTTTTTATTTTTATTTGCACAGTATTTTAAAACAAGTTTTTCCATGATGATCATTTGATATCATTAATTGGACATGCGAAAATTTCATGAATATTACTGTCATATATTTTGTAACAGACTGAACACCTGTATTCTATACTATAAGCTAAGCCTTGGCTCAGGATAGCCTGCTTTCAGGGTCTTTTTTGATACACACTCGGATGAGCACAATTTCCTTTTTGATCTTATATTTTGCTGGATATTTTTTTATTAGCACTGATTTTCATGAGCCGTTACAGATGAAAACCAGTCTTCTATAAGTTTCAAATCAGGTCTGACACAAACCAGTCTGTACATCTACAAAAGATGGTTAGACGTTTGAAAGTTTGTATTTGAGTAGAAGAGGGTTTGTACTATCAGTAACTGCACAGCTGATCTAACCTTTTTTTCACATACGCAAAAAGTCGGCTCCTATGTTCAATCATCGCGTAAGTGTACATAATAGTTTGTGTCTGACATTATAAGAAACCGAGGAGAGAGGTTTTCTCAGTACAAGCCGATTGATAAATTCATATTCCTCTTACTTCGCTTTTGTAAATTTTGTTAAATAAAGACATTGTAATGGAATTATTGTCTTCTTGTGTAGAAAGTGATTTTGATGATAATACATGGGATGACATAACAGAGACAAGTAGGCATTTTCTTTTCTTTTTATTCTAAATTTTCTTGATCTTTCTTGTAGCATGTGAAAAAAGAGAAGAACAGAAAAAGTAAATTTTAGAACTGTTTTAAGTTTTAAAAGTCTTGAGAGCTCTAATGTTTGAAGCAGTGCAGGGCAGAAGTATACTCCGACCCTACTATATCGCGGCATCTACTGTATCGCAGCATTTGCATATCACGTGAACTTTCGGGCACAGCGCCCCCTAGTGATTATTTACGTTCAAGGCAAATGTCAAACTCTCATTTCCAGAAAAAATTGTGCAAAAATGTCAAGTATACTGGTTAGTAAAATTATAACTTTACAAAAATCATGTAGAAAATGTGTTTTTGCACAAACTGGTTACACCCTTCCCATAAAATGTCCCCTCAGTCCATCAAATATCCATTGTTTTTATTTTCTTCAAACTGCGATCTGTCGGCTGCATGTCAGAGCTTACGTTCCGTTACTAGGTCACGTTATCTCCTTATATGGAAACTGACATTCGCATTTTAGGTGAACCCCGCGATACAGAAGTCACTTTTGGCACATGAGCATAAAACAACATGGCAACACAAATGCTTAAGCCAAGCGGTATTGACAAATATCTTGTAATTTTCGTTATTATAACAGGGTTGCAGCGGAACATTTTTGGAAGTTGTTGAGGTAAAATAAATTTCAATTATTGATCTTGTGTATTTGCTATTTCACGTTTACAATTAAGGGCCGCGATATAGTAGGAAGCCAGTATATTTATGAAAAAAAAAAATTGCAATAGATGCTAAATGTATATGGATCAATTGTGAATTTAGTATAAATTTCAAAATTGCTTGAAAATTAGTCATGGGGCCAAAATATGGACCAGACCCAATAATTTGATATACAGAGGGAGGGGTCAGCTGTTTTTTATTCTATGTACATGTATCTTTTCCTTGTAGCTCAATGGAATTGGGTGTGTGAGCATACAATCAGAAGACCTTTTTTTCTCGACTCAATGTTTTACTTATATATAAAATGAAAGATGTAGCTTGCAGTATTTTTTTTGCATTTATTTATTTATTATCATTTTCATTTATTTGTATTTTAGTAATAATCATTTAAAATTATCTTCTATTCTCATCTACAGAAACCTTGATCAGTCGCCATGGTGACAGACAGGTCGACCTTGACTCTGACGACGGCGAGTTCTGCCAGATTGAGCTACAGGATCAGCAACAAGATGGCCGCTTCATGGAACCCAGAGGCTCAGACCCAGCACCTGGCCAGAGGACCAACTGTTTTGTGTTTATGGCCTCTGTCATGGCATCTCTTGGTGGAATTCTGTTTGGTTATGATATAGGTCTGTTACTTATTAATTTTGTGAATACAGTAGTGCTAAGATGAAAGGTAACATCCTTGTGCACATTGAGTGCACTAGTAAGTGCACTAATTACTTTAAAATATTGCAATTAAAGCAGTAAATGCACAGCTAATCAGCGCCTTTGCTTTTGCTACACGGATTGTACCATTTCCCTCACCCTTCATAGTTTCAAGGACTGTAAAATGCTCCTACTGCAGACTGATCGATGGATATATTAATATAGCCTTAAGATGTCATTATAATATAAGCCACGATGCAAAAAAAAAGAGTCTTTGGGGTTTCCAACGAGGTCCGACGCAAACCAGCCTGTACAGCCACAGAAAAATGCTAGATGCTTGAAATTTTGGATATAAGTAGAAGAGGGATTGTACTAACCGAGTAGCAAAAACAAAGGCGCTGATCAGCTGTGCAGTCACTGGCTGATCTACACCTTTGTTTTCGGATAAGTAAAAGTCCGGTTTTCTCATGGCGTGGCTTATATAAAATAAAATTGCACGATAATTTTATACAACTGTTCTTGTGACAGAATTCTTTAATCAGCTTATGGTTACTCTTTGATATATTCAGGGATCATATCGGGCGCTATTCTCCAACTACGAGATGTTTTCTGCTTATCCTGTCTGTACCAAGAGTTAGTTATCAGTGCCATGCTCATGGGGGCTGTACTGGGCTCTCTGATTGGAGGTAGGAATATCATTTGAGCCATCTTGTGAGAAAACCAACATTGTGGTTTCCAAACAGGTCCGACATAAACCGGCCTGTACAAGCACAGAAGATGGCTATAAGCTTGAAATTTTGGATTTAGAAAGTAGAGGAACTGTACTGTCCATGTAGCGAAAACAAAGGCGCTGATCAGCTGTGCAGTTACTACACAGCTGATGTAACTGCACAGCTGATCTGCGTCTTTGTTTTCGCTTATGCAGATTGTTGGTTTTCTCATGAGGCGGCTCATTTATTGCTTTTTGCATTAAACAAGCCATGGTATTGCTTCATGTTAATGTGGTCAGTTCATAACAAAGTCAAATTAATTGGGTTATGATAAATCAGACTCCTTGTAAGAAGAAAGATGATTGACTCAGTATTGCCACATTTAAATAATTTAAAGATTAGAATTATTATCATCAACGTTAGAGGCCATTATGAAAACAAATCTGTTTCTACAATATACAGATTTTTCTTGAAAGTGTAGAAATGCAAATAAATTTTTAGTCAATTTTTTTATAATATTCTTATTTCAGCCATAGAACCGCCTTGCCAAAATGAGTACCCAAAATCTATGACTTAGATCAAAAATATGAAAAAATGTCTACCCCTGTTTACCCCAGTTTTACTATAAAGGGGGTATACATTTCCAGGACATGTTATCCTGATGCTTATCTCATTTCAGGCTTCCTGATAGACTGGTATGGCAGAAGACTGACCATCATCTTGAATTCTGTGGTGTTCCTTATTGGTGCACTCATTCTAGGTCTGACACCAAACTTCCCTGTATTGGTGAGTCATCATATACTCTGTGGTGTTCCTTGTTGGTGCACTCATTCTAGGTCTGACACCAAACTTCCCTGTATTGGTGAGTCATCATATACTCTGTGGTGTTCCTTGTTGGTGCACTCATTCTAGGTCTGACACCAAACTTCCCTGTATTGGTGAGTCATCATATACTCTGTGGTGTTCCTTGTTGGTGCACTCATTCTAGGTCTGACACCAAACTTCCCTGTATTGGTGAGTCATCATATACTCTGTGGTGTTCCTTGTTGGTGCACTCATGCTAGGTCTGACACCAAACTTCCCTGTATTGGTGAGTCATCATATACTCTGTGGTGTTCCTTGTTGGTGCACTCATTCTAGGTCTGACACCAAACTTCCCTGTTCTGGCGAGTCATTGTGAACTCTGTAGTATTCCTCATGGGTGCACTCATTTTAAGTCTGACACCAAACTTCCCTGTCCTGATGAGTCATTGTGAACTCTGTGGTGTTCCTTGTAGGTGCACTCATTCTAGGTCTTACACCAAACTTCTCTGTCCTGGTGAGTCATTGTGGACTCTGTGGTGTTTCTTGTAGGTCTGACACCGAACTTCCCTATTCTGGTGAGTCATCTTGAACATTGTAGTATTCCTTGTTGGTGCATTCATTCTAGGTCTGACACCTGGTGAGTCATTGTGAACTCTGTGGTGTTCCTTGTAGGTGCACTCATTCTAGGTCTTACACCAAACTTCTCTGTCCTGGTGAGTCATTGTGTACTCAGTGGTGTTCCTCATTGGTGCACTCATTCTAGGTCTGACACCAAACTTCCCTGTTCTGGTGAGTCATCATGAACTCTGTAGTATTCCTCGTTGGTGCACTCATGCTAGGTCTGACACCAAACTTCCCTGTTCTGGTGAGTCATCATGAACTCTGTAGTATTCCTCGTTGGTGCACTCATGCTAGGTCTGACACCAAACTTCCCTGTTCTGGTGAGTCATCATGAACTCTGTAGTATTCCTCGTTGGTGCACTCATGCTAGGTCTGACACCAAACTTCCCTGTTCTGGTGAGTCATCATGAACTCTGTAGTATTCCTCGTTGGTGCACTCATGCTAGGTCTGACACCAAACTTCCCTGTTCTGGTGAGTCATCATGAACTCTGTAGTATTCCTCGTTGGTGCACTCATGCTAGGTCTGACACCAAACTTCCCTGTCCTGGTGAGTCATCATGAACTCTGTAGTATTCCTCATTGGTGCACTCATTCTAGGTCTGACACCAAACTTCCCTGTTCTGGTGAGTCATCATGAACTCTGTGGTGTTCCTTGTTGGTGCACTCATGCTAGGTCTGACACCAAACTCCCTCTCCTGGTGAGTACTGTTAGGCAGCTAACATTGCGAAAACATGCCCATGCAATATTCATTTTTTTCTTGCTCTTGGTAAAAGTACAGTCTTTCATTCAGGATTTGAGGTTGAAGGTCGGGGGTGAGCATGTGTGGGAGGTTGGGGGGGGGGGGGGGGGGGCTTGGGGCTGTACCAACCAGGGGTATATGTTCCTCTCAAGGCACTTTTTCTAGTTTTTATTGCATGATTCAAATGTTACACTCTCTAGACTGTTTGCCTTAAGTCAGGATGAACATTATTTTGTCACCAACATGACAGGCACGTAAAGGCCTTAGTTTGAACTGACAAGCTCCTGATTGCAAAGTGAATATGCTATACATTAGATCTCTGCTGCCATTCATATCTTGAAACTAGCAAAAAATCATATATTATTGAAGCTGATTTCCAAAAGCAATACATGTATTTTGTTTGTATGTTTGTAACGAGTTTAAACGTCCCGGTCAACAATTTTTCAGTCATGTTGGGACACAGCCAGCACATCCTGGTTATTAACCAATACTCCTGGAAATAATGTGTCTTGCTCAAGCACACAACACAGCGCTCAGTGTGTGCAACAAACCCAGGACCTCTCAATAGAGAGTCTGATATTCTACCACCAGGCCAAAGCTCTTCCTTGATGCCTATACATGTTTATATTTGTATTGTAGGTTGTAGGCCGTCTACTAGTAGGGTTTGCAGTGTCAGTGTCAGCTACAGGAGAATGTATCTACATATCAGAGATAGCACCAGCTGTAAGTTTTTGAGGCTTATGAGCCTATGTGTGAGAAAACCAACAATTTGGGTTCAGACCAGGTCCAACACAAACCAGGCTGTACAGTCACAGAAGATGGCTAGAGGCTTTAATTTTGTATTTAAGTAGAAGAGGGATTGTACTCTCCTTGTAGCGAAAACAAAGGCACTGATCAGCTTTGCGGTTACTGCGAAGCTGATCTGTGCCTTTGTTTTTGCCCAAGAATTTTGTTGGTGTTCTTATGCAGTGGCTCTTATAAAAACTTTGTTACTTAGGCCAACCATAGAAATATTCTTGTTTCCGCTTTCCCAACCCTGTTTTGCAGGTATGGGTCGGTCGGTCGGAACCAAATTTTTCTCAGATTTCATACAGAACGAACTATGTTGGAAATTATTCTGATTTATTGTACAAGTTCTTGACTGTTTTTTTATTTCATGATATTCCTGAAAGCGTTAGACAAGTTATTCATCTAACACATTTTGCCTTACTGTATTGGGACAAAAGAAAAAAAAAAATTTCTGTCAAAGTGCAATAATTTTTTTTTGGGGGGGGAAGGGGGGGTTGAGCCATTTTAGTAGGGTCATTGTGAAAGAGGAAACAAATGAAATTTTAATTTTGGCCTTATCATGTACATGTATTCATTTAATTATTGAAAAATATAAGTTAACATTTTTTTTTAAATTATTTTCATCAAAATGTGTAGCTTTAGCTTAATCGAAACCTGAAATAGCAGACAGTATTATCTTGATTATGACCTGCACTTTTTACACAATCTGCATGTCAGAAAATTTAAGGGGCTGCTGTGGCCTAGTGGAAGAGCATCAGAGTTGAAGTGAGCAGTGTCGAGTTCTAACCACACTGGCACCAGGTTGTGGCCATAAGCAAGACCCACTAACACACACACACAGTACCCGTTAATACCAAGATATTGGTGGCTCCATTCAGACATAAATGAAAAACTGTTGACAGAAGTTACACCACACAATAAAAATACCAGAGGACCAATGGTCCTGTAAACGCTCACCTGAGATCTGCTTCATATACCAATAAACATATTTGAATATTATGGTATTTAACCCCAGTGCAGGGGCAGATGAAGCCCTTGGGCCATTTTCTTTTTTCAGAATAATCAATATTCTGTCCATTTGCCAATTTCCTGCTGATTTTCCCCTCAAATTGTAACGGGATAGTCTCCCTTGTAGAATACGTTGGTGCAACGTATTAGCGGCATATTAGCGGGTAGTAATATGCAAATTAGGAACTCGAAACTTTGTGATTAGAGTAAGTGTTAGGTATATAGCGCAGTAAACCACCCTTGGTGGATGAGCATGCTTTTCCACCGACGGGGTTTCTGTGGCTTGGCTCGGCTGCACGTTACATTTGGTGGCAGCGGTGGGATGATGACAACTGCCAGAACGGAGTTGCCTTACCCATGTAGTCCCCAGGCCAAGACTCGGGGCGAGTCTTCTCGGAGGGGGGAGTAATGTAACGGGATAGTCTCCCTTGTAGAATACGTTGGTGCAACGTATTAGCGGCATATTAGCGGGTAGTAATATGCAAATTAGGAACTCGAAACTTTGTGATTAGAGTAAGTGTTAGGTATATAGCGCAGTAAACCACCCTTGGTGGATGAGCATGCTTTTCCACCGACGGGGTTTCTGTGGCTTGGCTCGGCTGCACGTTACATTTTGGTAATGTAACGAACGGCCGAACCAAGCCACAGAAACCCCGTCAGTGGAAAAGCATGCTCACCCACTAAGGGTGGTTTACTGCGCTATATACCCAACACTTACTCGATTCACAAAGTCTCGAGTTTGAAATTTGCATATTTCCAAGGGAGGCTATCCCGTCACATTACTTCCCCCTCCGAGAAGACTCGCCCCGAGTCTTGGCCTGGGGACTACATGGGTAAGGCAACTCCGTTCTGGCAGTTGTCATCATCCCACCGCTGCCACCAAATGTAACGAACGGCCGAACCAAGCCACAGAAACCCCGTCAGTGGAAAAGCATGCTCACCCACTAAGGGTGGTTTACTGCGCTATATACCCAACACTTACTCGATTCACAAAGTCTCGAGTTTGAAATTTGCATATTTCCAAGGGAGGCTATCCCGTCACAAAATAACATTTTAAAAGCAGATGGGCCCCGGGGTCCATTTTTTTTCAGAATCATTAAATTTCAGTCCTACTGCCCATTTCCTGCAAGACTTTCACTTAAAATGACATTTTAAAAGTTTTCCCCATTCAAATGCATTGACGACCTATGTTGACCTTGCCATAAAGTAGGTCAAGGTCACCACAGGGTCATGTTTTATATACACATTGTAGTACTTGAGTCATCCATACTTCATGCAAAGTTTCGTTGAAATCGGTTCACCGGTGCTGGAGAAGAAGATATTTTAAGGGTTTTTACCATATATGGGCATGGCGGCCATCTTGGTCATGTGACCTAGATTATTTATATACACATTGGTTCCCACTTCCTATAGATGCTTCATATAAAATTTGGCTTTGATTGGCCAAGTGGTTTCAGAGAAAAAAATCTTTGAAAAGTGTGTATGGATGACACCGGCCAAGGTCAAGAGATGACCTTGACCTAAATTAATCATATACCTTCATCTAATCCATTAGTTGTTTGCATCTACCACTTTTCAGATCTCAGGCTGCAATAGTTTTCAAAAAATAGCTAATTTTCACTTTTCCCATTATAAGTCTATGGAAACTTAGAGTTACCATAGCAACCAGAGTTCTTATCCGACTGGAATAAAAAACACAAATTATGTAGAGGCTACTGTAAGGAACATGTATACAAAGTACAGGATTCATCCACTTGATAGTTTCTGAGGAGAAGATTTTTGAATGTTTTTTTCAAAATTTTGCCCTTTATGGGGCCCCAGCAACCAATCAAAATAAAGGATTAGGACAAAACTCGCAAGAAACATCAAACACTACTCAATAAACATTTCTGCAAAAACAAAATTCAAATGTCTGCAATTTTAGCGGAAAAATAGCCGATTTCTACTTTTCCCATTATAAGTCTATGGAAACTTTAAGTTGCCATAGCAACCAGAGTTCTTATCTGCCTGGAATAAAAAACACTAATTATGTAGAGGCCACTGTCAGGAACATGTATACAAAGTATAGGCTTCATCCCCTTGACGGTTTCTGAGAAGAAGATTTTTGAATATTTTTCGAAATTTTGCCCTATATGGGGCCCCTGCAACCAATCAAAATGAAGGATTAAAACAAAAGTCACATGAAACGGAGAGGATTATTCAATAAACATTTCTGCAAAAACAAAATTCAAGTATCTCCAACAAGACAGCAAAAACTGGCAATTTTCACTTTTTTCCGTTATAAGTCTATGGGAAGCATAAGTTGCCATAGCAACCAGAGTTCTTATCCGATCAAAACAAAAAACACAATTATTCTTTCCCCCTACCTGTAGATGGTGTATGTATAATATGAGAACAATCAGCCCAGCGGTTTCAGAGAAGAAAAGCTTTGAAATTGTGGACGACAACGGACGGACGGACAGACGACAGACGGACGCCGGAGCATGGGTATACTATAAGCTCACCTATGAGCCTTCGGCAATATACAGAAAATTCTTTTCACCTGTAAAAATTGAAAATTTCATCAGAAAAATTTTTGATATTCTTACTATTTTTACTCAAAACATAGATTGTGGGTACTCGTTAGAAACGCCTCAACGAGGCGGTGTTTTGGATAAAAAATAAGGGAAATAGGTATACCCCTGTAAACCCCAGTTTTGCTGTATAAAATTGGATTATTAGGGGTGTATACATTACATGGACTTCTTATCCTGATGTGTATGCATAATATATTCCAGAAAAGAAGAGGCTTACTTGTGTCCCTAAATGAGTTAGGTATAACCCTAGGTTTGCTGCTGGCCTATCTCTGTAACTTTCTCTTCATTGACATGGAAAATGGATGGTAAGTCAGCTTGACCAGTTTAGACAGGTTCTTCCTTTATATTTGAGCCACCTCGTGAGAAAACCAACAATCTGTATATGCGAAAACAAAGACGCGGATCAGCTTCGCGGTAACGCGAAGCTGATCAGTGCCTTTGTTTTCGCTACATGGATAATACACTTCCTATTCTTCTTAAATCCGAAATTTCAAGCTTCTAGCCTGCTTCTGTGACTCTGCAGTCTGATTTGTGTCAGACCTGTTCGGAAACCACATTGTTGGTTTTCCCAAGAGGTGGCTCATTTTATATCATGTAAATCATGGAGTGCTTTACAGATTTTGACCAAGCCTATGTGTACTTCATTGGCCAGTTGATGTTAAAGCTTAAGGCTAGTGACTTACACAGTTTATCATAGTATAATCTAAATTATACCTAAAGTGAAAGTCCCCTGGGTTAACAAGTAGCCAGTATAAAGGCATGAGGGGATAAAAACTTCTGATGGTAGAGCAATAACCCATCAACAAATTTCATTTTTCTGGATTATTTAACTTGGATCTGATTTAATAGACATTTGGAGTTCCATATTTCAAAATCGAGGCCTCCAGTCAAAGCTTATAACAGACCAGCCAAACCTCTAGAAGGTCTGAACCTGCCCAGGAAAAGTTTAGTCAAAGTACATACAAGTTGTATTTGATTACTTGGTTATATTCATAGCATATTCAAGTTGTCATGACATCCTAAATGTTGGGTAGACATCCCACATAATGGAGTTAACCTGCAACATGACCATAGCTGTTGACAGGAACATAAAGCAACAAATAAAACATAATTATGAATATTTCAAAATCAGACTTAAAAAATGTTTTTGCTTTATTTTTGTTGTTTAGGATTACTATATTTCACCCTTTTACTTTGTCATTGGTATCCTCTATTTTCCCAATAGGAGATGGATGTTCTCACTGTCTGCCATTCCAGCTGTAATCCAAGGTATAGGGATGTTCTTTCTGCCGCCCAGTCCTAGATACCTCATGTTGAAGAAGAGGGAGGAACAGGTAATGTTGAAACAAACACTTTTTCTTACATGTGATATCTCCCGATTGATCGTGAAATTCCCGATATTTCTCACTGTCTGTCATCCCAGCAGTAATCCAGGGTATAGGGATGTTCTTTCTGCCACCCAGTCCTAGATACCTCATGCTGAAGAAGAGAGAGGAACAGGTAATGTTGAAACAAACACTTTGTCTTACATGTGATATCTCCCGATTGATCATAAAACTCCCGATATTTCTCACTGTCATCCCAGCAGTAATCCAGGGTATAGGGATGTTCTTTCTGCCAACCAGTCCTAGATACCTCATGCTGAAGAAGAGAGAGGAACAGGTAATGTTGAAACAAACACTTTGTCTTACATGTGATATCTCCCGATTGATCGTGACTCTCCCGATATTTCTCACTGTCTGTCATCCCAGCAGTAATCCGGATGTTCTTTCTGCCGCCCAGTCCTAGATACCTCATGTTGAAGAAGAGAGAGGAACAGGTACTGTTTAAACAAACACTTTGTCTTACATGTGATATCTCCTGCTTGATCGTGAAACTCCCAATATTTCTCACTGTCTGCTGCTTGATCGTGAAACTCCCAATATTTCTCACTGTCTGCCATCCTAGCAGTAATCCAGGGTATAAGGATGTTCTTTCTGCCACTTAGTCCCAGATACCTCATGCTGAAGAAGAGAGAGGAACAGGTACTGTTTAAACAAACACTTTGTCATACATGTGATATCTCCTAATTGATTATGAAACTCCCGATATTTCTCACTGTCTGCATTCCCAGCAGCAATCCAGGGTATAGGAATGTTCTTTCTGCCACACAGTCATAGATACCTCATGCTGAAGAAAAAAGAGGAACAGGTAATGTTGAAACAAATGCTTTGTCATACATGTGATATTTCCTGTTTGATTGTGAAACTCCCAATATTTCTCACTGTCTGCCATCCCAGCAGTAATTTAAGGTATAGGGATGTTCATTCTGCCACCCAGTCATAGATACCTCATGTTGAAGAAACAAGAGGAATAGGTACTGTTTGAATAAATTTGTCGCTACATTACTGCATGACTTAAGGGGTATAATAAATCTGAAGACCTGTTCCAGAAGCAAGATTGATAGCTTACCCGATTCTTTTTGCAAACAGGCCTGAGATAGACCTCCAGGTCAAGCACACTTTTGTGCAGATTTAATCATTTACTGAAATAAATTAAGTTAACATGTTTTATTTCACGAATTTTCTATTTCCGAAGCATTCACAGGTTTTTTAATTCGCGAATGAGTGTTTGTATAGTCTTATGACATTTACACTTAGATTTATTATTAGCAAGAACCTTGAATTCACGAGGCATCAGATTCTTAAATTTTCGCAAAAATTAAGTTCTTGCGAACATTCTTGATCTTTCAGTAATTATTCTTTGGTCTGTCTCATTGGAAAGGTCCTCAGACCTTTCCACTGTATTCATGTGAATTGCAGTAAATTTTGAGCTGGTTCTATTTATTTTACATCTAAAGTGGCCATCACTGACTAGGAAAAAAGATCGATACAAGAAACCAGTCCAAATTCACTGTGCAGAATCTAGTACGCAGCAACACTTATCCTATAAGCAATGGAGATAAGACAGTTCACCAACAAGTCGCACCACCGACCCGTTTAGTGTATACATTTCCAATAGATTCGGAGTGAGTTTGAAACAACGTCATTTAAAAGTCTCGGTTTTTAGTCTGCTCAAATTAATTCTTGCATTTAAAGTCTTCTAATAACACAATCAACTCTCATATTTTATTCCTTTCTGTATACTCTTTAAAAATTTAATGCGCCTTTAAGATGCAGTTCACATGCATGTTATCCTCGTGAGGAGGTATTGCAGTATAATAAAAAAACAAACAAAGAAAAAACATAAAAACATTCTTGCATTTAAAGTCTTTTAATAACCCAATCAACTCTCATTTTATTCCTTCTTGTACAATATTTAAATTTAATGCACCTTTAAGATGCAATTCACATGCATGTTATCCTCATGAGGAGGTATTGCATTATAAAAAAAAAAAAAAAGAAAAAACATAAACATTTTTTTTTCTTTCTTTTTCTTTTTTGCTTATGATGGATCCATTGCTGAGTCATGTATCTGTTGTAGTGACACTCCCATGCGCACGCTTATCACATGACGTAACATGCTCTTCTTATGCACCATAGCAGACTGTGGGGGAAACAGCAGTGGTTTTACGAACAAGTTGTCCCCACAGGGGGATATGCTAGATCAAAAGTCAAAGTCCCCGCTATTCGCCGGGGGTGGGGGCCGTGGTTACAAATGACTCATGGTAGTGGATAACTTGTTCATAATATATTCTCCGTACTTTGTTCAAGACTGTGTCAAAGAGTCATCCGCATCGCATGATCTTTATGGGCATTCTGGTCATTATTGAGAAGGCTATCCGAGTTACACGAGTAACCCGAGTAGCAATCCCGGACAGCTCAAGTTACTGTTATACGCATGCGCATCTACGTCATGTGCGCGCGTATTACTGTAACCTGGGTGTAACTCGAGCTCTTTGGCATTGCTACTCTGGTTACTTGTGTTACTTGGATAGTCTTCTCGAAAATGCTTACCGTGTAACATGAGTAACTCGAGTATGAATGCAGAACAGTTACACCTGAGTTACGGTAATTAAAACACAATGCATATGACGTACATCTATGCGCATACGTATTACTGTAACGGGTGTAACGCGCTGTGCGACATTGCTAGAGGCTAATTTCCCCCAGTTACAGCCCCTGGTGAGGAATTGTCATTGTGGCTTTTCACCAGCAAACTATTCTGATTCTGATAGCGTACATAATTGACCGGTTGAACTGGTCTGAACCATTACATTATGTATACACGGCTATACAACTTACAACAAATCTACATGTATATTAGTATTTTCAGTTGCAAAAGGATATTTTCATGTTCACTTTACATATTGAATAATGTGATATACACCTGGACCTCTTTATAACACGGAAGACCGGATCCATACGTTTTTTCGTGTTAGCTAAACGAACCGTGTTATAATGGGAGCTCAGAAAACCCTAAATGAAAGTTAGGTGCTGCTGTTTTCAAGTAATTTTGGCAAGCCTTTTGTCAATTTTACTTTCTATTTCCTTCCCTTTTTACTTCATTTTATGTTTGTGTCCTTTAATTGAAAATTAAATATACATGCTGAAAGGAAAAGTGCATACCTTGCACTTTTATAAAGTTCCATTTTTTAAGTTGTAAATAGACACATTTTCTCCGATACACAAAGAGTGACACAGAATTTCTCATATCATCCACACTAATAATCTGCGCATAGACAACATCCTACTTTCACTTTACCTGTAAATTAGCGGATATAACCACTCAAATAATTACTGATGTGCAACCTTCGGTTTGCAGCTTTATTTAACAACTTTTTTCAAGAGAAAGACGATAATGATAATCATCTTTAATTTGTCTGTTTACAGTAAAAACTTTTACTCATTAGCAAGTGATCATTTGCATTGTTGATTTATTATAATGAGATGGAGAAAGTTCTTTATTCAGAAACTTTAAACAGAAATAAAATTTTTGGACAGTTATGTCCAAGTATGAATACATTGACTTATCTAGGCCGCTGATTTCATTCTCCGAAAATTGGGAAAATTGGGAAAATTGGGCCGACCTAGACAGATGAGCAATGTCACGAAAAAACGTCTGTTCAGCTTTCCGAAAATGGCAATCACAGATCAGACTGTGCAGTATTAGTATTTCAATCACTATGAATAGAGGAGATTTTACCAAATAAAATAGACGCTCAGCTGCACAAGACATGCGTAGCTGCACAGTAGCCTTACACTATGTTTGTCATTGAATGCTTCAACTTTTTTGTGACACAGCTCAGTAAAGTGTCAGCGACGTAATTGATGTTTGAACTTTAACTAGGACACCTGTTTTGGGATTAAGAAGTGTCAATCGGTCTTTGTTTGTTTACGCATAGGTATTTAATTATTGACTATGAAAGTGTGAACATGTTTTGATTGCTGCTAATTTCCACAGTTATCAAGTCTTGTAATGAAAACAACCGTGTTAACAATTTTGTCTCACATTGGTAAAATTTTTCATTCTCTCTTCTATGATCGCGAAAATGAAAATGGAAGGTAACAGTGCTTGCACTAACTTTTTGAATCAGGAAGTCATGACTTCCACCCTTTAAGATTTGGAAGTCACAGGCCCAAAATCTGGAAGTCATAGATTACTCGCAGTGCCGCGTGTCAAGTGTGCATCCGCACATTAAATTAATTTGTCACTACATCTAAGAAGACTTCCAAGGTGAAAATTCTGTTGTGTTTCTATTTGTTTCATGTTTTAGTGTCGTTTTTGTAATGTTTGCACCTTTGATGCATGTATTCATATGTTACTAGTTCATGTAACTTAGTGGCCACCTTTAGGGGAATAGTCTCTCACTTTGTTCAGACAGGGTATGTATTCTTTGTACCAATACAGCTAATGACTTTAAATATAGCTCATGAATATGTATTTCATTTTTTTATTTTCATTATTATTATATATAGTTTATTTATTTTTTTTTTCACTATTATTGTTATTAAAAACTATTTCATTTTTATTTTAATCCTTATAATAGTAGATCTATGTTATTTTTCATTTTCATTATCATTATTTGTTATTATTATTACTAGTGTCTGTTCAAGGTATTGAGTTACCTCCCTTAAATATTATTTTATTGAACATATTTTTATTTATTTATTGATTTTTTTTTTTTTTTTTTTGAAAAAAAAAATGTGCCAATTAGTAAAAATGGAAATATCTAAGTTCAAAAAAAAAAAAAAAAAAAAAAAAAAAAAAAAAAAAAATATGCAAAGTTTAAATGTTTTAAAATTGTGTATTAATTAATTGTGATGAAATTCCTTCAATATCGATATTCCAACCTACAGTGGACTAGTTCAATTGTACCCAATATTTTACCCAATATTACAATGGATTAGTCCAATCTACCTCTCTAGCAGTAAATATTGATCACGCTTGACCTTGATCTGTGAATTGTTTTGACACAAATTACTCTTCTCAACACGTTAAATGAGACACCTTTACACCCTGGAGGCATGGTCTCGCTGTCACTAATCCCTGAATAAACAGTTTTAAGATGGTTTTCAATACACTAAAATAGGTAAATTTTCATCTCTGACGATACGTCGCGTGCCTTGCTGCAGGACGTAGGAGGATTTTTGTGGAAGTCAGCTGACGTCTGCTGTGTCATTTTTCGACGTACGGGAGTCATTTCAGGACGTAAAAACGCCCAAAACGTCCACTAGTGCAAGCACTGAGGTAAGGGAAAATTTGGGATCCAAGGCAAATCCATGTTATAAGCATTTTCGTGCTATAACTAAGCGTGTTTTATCGAGGTCCAGGTGTAGTGCCTACTTTGTGAAACCAACTCCTCCTAGAGTTTTCAGTATATCCTTTTAATACTTTGCAGTTATCTTTCAAGATGTACATGAAGATTTTTCTTGAAGAAAAAAATTATTGTTAAGAATATGGATAAACTGCAGCTCTATGAAGACGTTTGGCGCCGTTAAAATACTAAAATGTAACTAGCAAACAGGGACTACAAGTTATCACCATGCGGGGGTATACTGTAAGCCTTGCTTGCAGCCAACTTCTTGTTTCCTCTGAAATCTCTAAAATGTTTTATTAGTGAACCACATCTGTCAACTAGCAGCAGACTTTTCTATTGGATTCTTTTTAAAGAAGCCAACTTGTACTATTCTGCTTTTCTGTGAAGAATAGTTGCCGGTTTCTGGTGAAGAATGTGATAGACATTGTGATTTCAGTGAGGGACTTGTTTTCAATTATGTAACAAGATCGACCCTTTCTTTGTTGGTCTAGATAGATTTTGTATTTCAGTATTTCATTTTCATTTCAAAGTATGCTTTATTTTCTTTATATACCAGGCTGAGCAAGTACTACAGAAGTTACGAGGAGTGAGCCGGGTAGATAAAGAAATCAGTGGCATCAGAGTCTCCATAGCATCTGAAAAGGTAAGACTATCTACACAACTGTTGTAAAAGCATATGTCTGACTTAAACATGAAATATGGCAAATTACAAGAATCTAAAATATATGAAAAATAAATAAATAAATAATAAAAAAACAACAACAAAAAAACAAAACAAAAAAAAAAAACAAAACAAAAAAACAAAAAACAAAAACAAAACAACAAAACAAACAGAACTAAACAACTTCAAGAATTTATGCTGTGTTGCATTTTAGATAGTTCATGCATTTTACACATCATCAAAATAAGGCATAATTTAGGGTGTTAAAGATTGGTGTCTGAAAGCCAGTCACAACTTAAAGAATTCTAAACTGAAGGGGATAAGCATGCTCTGACAGTGACAATGAAATTTAATTTATTTAGAATATGCATATAACAGGCTTTCACATAACAGCTGCAATGTTTAGTAGTCAAAATGATTTATGTTTTTTTTCAGAATCAGTCATGTATTGACCTTTGTGCCTCACAGGATGGCATGAGAGGTCGTATGATGGTGGGAGTAGGGCTTGTCTTCTTTCAACAGGTAATCATGAATTCTGTAGTAAAATTACACAGCTGCAAAAAAAAAAAAAAAAAAAAAAAAAAAAAAAAAAAAAAAAAAAATGAAAATATTGATCAAAATACATGTAGCTGAAGAAAGTAAATACAATGAAAATATTGATCAAAATCTTTAGATTTAGCTGAAGAAACAAATACAGTATAGGCATCTTAAAATAAATGTGTATGTATATCATTTTAACATGTGTTAAAGTATACATCAAATGGATAAAATTACAATGATGATCTACAAACCCATAAGATCTATAAGTCACTTTTAGACAACCCAGTAACATATATATCTATCCTAAATGCTTAGGTTTCTCTATCTTGCTGCATAATTACAAAATGCCTGCCAATTTAAATTTGTAGATGACACTCATTAAGCCTTTTCATGAGAAAACCAACAGTCTAAGTTTCTGAATAGATCTGACACAAGCCTTCATGTACAGTCACAGAAGCAGGCTAGAAGCACAAAATTTTGGATTTAAGAAGAAAGATTGTTCTGACTGTGTAGCGAAAACAAAGACACTGATCAGCTGTGCAGTTACTGCACAGCTGATCTGTGCCTTTGTTATTGCCTGTGCATGTTGTTGGCTCAGTTGGTATCTTTTTCAGTTTACGGGTCAGCCTAATGTTCTATACTACGCACCAACGATATTTGAGGAGATTGGTTTCAAGTCGGACTCAGCAGCTACACTAGCTACTGTCGGTCTGGGAATAATAAAGGTAACATTTAGGTTTGTGATGTCCATATAAATGAGGATTAAAGAGGTTTATGGAGATTCTTTATTAGCAAGACCCTTGAATTTGTTTGTCAACAAATTCGCAACTTTTTCCAAAAGTAAGTCTCTTTACCATTTATATTTTACAGTAACAACTGCTGTCAATATTATGTAATCTGTTATCAGTGCTACAGATAAGCAGCGTATCTGCGTATTTACCCATTGGCAATTAAAATGTCTTAAAACCCAATTAAGATTTACAACTCTGCGTACAGAAAAGCAAAAGAAATCTTCGATACGCAAATCAGATTATTAGCTCACCTGAGCCGAAGGCTCACAGGTGAGCTTATAGTATACCCATGCTCCGTCGTCCGTCCGTCGTCGTCCGTCTGTCGTCCGTCGTCCACAATTTCAAAGATCTTCTCCTCTGAAACCGCTTGGCCAATCAAAGCCAAACTTCATGTGGAGCATCCTTAGGAAGGGGGAACGAAAGTTTATATAAATGGTCCAGGTCACATGACCAAGATGGCCGCCATGGCTATAAATAGCAAAAACCTTTAAAAACCTTCTTCTCCAGAACCAGAGGGCCGATTTCCACGAAACTTGGTATGTAGCATTGGGGACGAGGTCCCATCATAGTTTATATAAATCATGACCCTAGGATGACTTTGACCTATTTTATGGCAAGGTCAACTTAGGTCGCCAATGCATTTGAATGGGAAAAAATGGTAAAATGCTATTTAATAGGTAAAACTTACTGGGAATAGGCAAATGGACAGAAGATTAATGTTAATGGAAAATTTTAGCCCCTGTGGGGTTGTCTGCCCCTGCCCCGGGGCTATATACATGTATGTTTCCATAATAATGAAACATCTTCTCCCCTGAAACCGCTTGGCCAATCAAAGCCAAACTTCATATGGAGCATCCTTGGGAAAGGGGAAAGAAAGTTTATATAAATGGTCAAGGTCACATGACCAAGATGGCAGCCATGGCTATAAATAGAAAAAAAAACCTTTAAAAATCTTCTTCTCCAGAACCAGAAGGCCAATGATTTTGAAACTTGGTGTGAAGCATCAGTGACTGGAGCTCTACAAAGTTTATATAAATCATGACCCTGGGATGACCTTGACCTATTTTACTGCAAAGTCAACAAAGGTCGCTCATGCATTTGAATGGGGAAAAGTGTTAAAATGTCATTTGTAGGGAAAAACTTGCAGGAAGTGGGCAAATGGACTTAAGATTGATGATTCTGAAAAAATTTGGACCCCAGGGGTATGTCTGCCCCCACGCCGGGGCAATATACATGTATATTACAGTGATATTCAGAGATCTTCTTCTCTGAAACTGCTTGGCCTTTGATTGGCCAAACTTTATGTGGAGCATTCTTAGGAAGAGTGAATGAAAGTTTGTGTAAATGGTCAAGGTCACATGACCAAGATGGCTGCCATGGCTATAAATAGCAAAAACCCTTCAAAATCTTCTTCTTCAGAACCAGAAGGCCTATGATTTTGAAACTTGGCATGAAGCATCAGGCAATGGAGCTCTACAAAGTTTATATAAATCATGACCCTGGGATGACCTTGACCTTTTTTTCCAGCAAGTTCTACTTAGGCCGCCCATGCATTTGAATGGGAAAAAATAGGAAAATGTCATTTAATGGCAAAAAACTTGCTAGGAATGAGCAAATGGACAGAAGAATTATGTTAATGAAAATATTTTGGGCCCAGAGGGTTGTCTGCCACTGCCCCGGGGCTATATACATGCGTATGACCATAATATTGAAACATCTTCTCTGAAACATCTTGGCTAATCAGAGCCAAACTTTTTGTGGAACATTCTTAGGAAGAGTGAATGAAAGTTTGTATAAATGGTCAAGGTCACATGACCAAGATGGCCGCCATGGCTATAAACAGCAAAAACCCTTAAAAATCTTCTTCTCCAGTACTAGAAGGCGTATGATTTTGAAACTTGGCATGAAGCATCAAGTAATGGAGCTCTTCAAAGTTTATATAAATCATGACCCTGGGATGACCTTGACCTTTTTTATGGCAAGGTCAACTTAGGTTGCCTAAGCATTTGAATGGGGAAAATTGTTATAATGTCATTTGAAGGGCAAAACTTGCAGTAATTTTTGCAAATGACTGAATCTTTATGATTTATTAAAGAAATTTACTCCAGAGGTTGCCCTGACCCTGCCCTGGGGTTATATACATGTATATTACCATTCTAGTCAAAAAAGTTTATTGGTACATGTATATCTCAGGTCTCAGGTGAGCGTTTACAGGACCATTGGTCCTCTGGTTTTCTTTGCGTACAGCCCTATAATTTGTAAAAAGCATAATCTTGTACACAGGATGTTTACCCTGTGCCTGCACAGGCGTACAGTAACAATCGAGCACATGGGTCTATTTTTGGAATTTGGTTCCCGTTTTGCCTTTCATATTCTATAGAGCGTCTTGATGATCTAGACTATGAGCCAAGAATTTCAGCCAATCGATTTTCGCCGCCAGGTTGCATGTCAGAATAGAATTGTACTTTCAGTTTGACTGGGATAAAGGAAGCCCAATTCTTTAGCCTATTTCTTTCAATAATGACCCATCAGTTTTGTTTTATTGAATGTAAAGTTAAGAACACTCGTTAAAATTTTATTTTTCATTATTTCCACACAAATAATTTATTGATTCTGCAATTAACAGCTTTAGGTCATTCTAAATTCTTACGCAACTTACGATCTCTGTTAACCGTACCCCACCCACTATCAGACCTGGGTTAATCTTAATCGTTAATCATGATTACTTTTATTCGATTGAAATTTTTTTTAATCAAAAGTTATTCTGTAATCGTAGATTTTTACGATTAAAATCAATCTTATTCTTATTTGAATACTTTTCAAAAATGCCTGTAATCGTGATTAATTTCCCGAATACATTTAGATTACATTTGAAAATGTGCTTCCTCAGAAAAGGAAGAAAGTAAATAAATTTATATCAATAATTATGATAACAACAGGAATAATGGGATACAGTACAATATTTAATACAAACAACATTAATAAATTGGTCATTAAGTGTCAGTTATAGAACAGATTATTACAGTGACATTGGTACATTTTGAAAGCAAACTGGCAAACAAATTTAACACTGTTATATTTTTTCTAGTCCTGTTTGCTTTTCACCTAAGTTCTCTCCTCTGACATTTTCTATATCTGTTCAGAATTCCTCTTAGAATACTCCTTTTTGCTTAAATTACTAACATACTGATCTCACCATGCTTATCAAAAAAAATTAATCACTGTATTTTTTGATATTGCAAATAATTAATTAAAGCTATATATGTTACCTGGTTGTAACACCTTAAGTACTCAACAAGTGTCATTTGATAAGAATATGCATTTTCTTAAAAGTTGTGTTGTCAAAACACAAGTGACAATAAACAATAGGATTAAAGCAATCAACAACTGTAAGAGTCATATTGAAAATTTTATCTTATTTGTTACTGCAGTACTCAAACAAAAAGATCTAGAAACTTCTTTAATTTTTGTCTGATTTTGACAATTTTTTAGCTCGCCTGCACGAAGTGCATAGAGCTATTGTAGTCACCTCGGTCGTCCGCGTTTACGTTTACGTCCGCGTCACACTTTCGGTTAAAGTTTTTTACAAGTCTATATCTCTTGACCATGTCGATGGATCAAGTTGATACTTTGCATGTGGATAGATATTGGTCTGAAGTTTTACGCAGTACCATCATGACTCACCCTGGGTGACCTTAGGTCAAGGTCACGGACTTAGAAATTTTATGTTTAAGTTTTTGGTTAAAGTTTTTGTAAGTCAATATCTCTTGACCATATTGATGGATTGAGTTGATACTTTGCATGTTGCTAGATATTGGTCTGAAGTTTTACGCAGTACCATCATGACCCAACCTGGGTCACCTTGAGGTCAAGGTCACGGACTTAGAAAATTTGTGTTTAAGTTTTTGATTTAAGTTTTTGTAAGTCTATATCTCTTGACCATATTGATGGATTGAGTTGATACTTTGCATGTTGCTAGATATTGGTCTGAAGTTTTATGCAGTACCATCATGACCCACTCTCAGTGACCTTGAGGTCAAGGTCATAGACTTGGAAATTTTGTGTTTAAGTTTTTGATTTAAGTTTTTGTAAGTCTGTATCTCTTGACCATGTTGATTGATCGAGTTGATACTTTGCATGTTGGTAGATATTGGTCTGAAGTTTTATGCAGTACCATCATGACCTACCCTGGGTGACCTTGAGGTCAAGGTCACAGACTTAGAAATTTTGTGTTAAATTTTTGGTTAAAGTCTAAATCTCTTGAACATGTTAATGGATAAAGTTGATACTTGCATGTTGATAGATATTGGTCTCAGGTTTTATGCTGTACATCACAACTCACCTGGATGACCTCGAGGTCAGGGTCACGGACTTGGAAGTTTTGTGTTTAAGTTTTGGTTAATGTTTTTATAAGTCTATATCTCTTGAATATGTAGATTGATCAAGTTGATACTTTGCATTGGTCTGAAGTTTTATGTTGTACCATGATGACCCACCTGAGTGACCTTGAGGTCAAGGTCATGGGTCATAGATTTTAACAGATGAAGTGGCAAAGCACAAGTCAGGCGAGCTATGCTGTCCTGCGACAGCTCTTATTACCAAAATATACGACACAGAATGTAGTTGAAACCGAAAATAATGTTTATGATTTACTATGTCTTTGTTTTTTATTTAAGTCTACAATCTGAGCATAGAATAAGAGGATTCCTATAAGTCATACCAATCTACTGTTAGTATGCTGAGTTAAGACATAAGCACATAAATCAAGACTGACCTGACTATTAAGGCAAAAGTAATCGATTGATTATTCGATTACTTTTGCAAATCAGTTGTAATTGTAATCGATTACATTCAGGAAAAATTATTTTCAATTGTAATCGTTAATCGTAAGATTGAAATTAATTGTAATCGTTAGTGATTAAATTTAAAAGTAATCGATAACAGGTCTGCCCACTATGCCTATATTATACAGCATGATGGCTCTGCCTATAGTTGCAATAGTTGTTTAAATATCAAAAATACATCATTTCCAGATATTACTTCAATGAGCAAAATACTTTTTACAAAAGGAAGCAGCTTCCAAAATATTTTGTGTCATTTAAAATGCAGATTTTTGTCTTATCTTGTTGCTTAACAAAATAGATTACAAGTATTAGCTTTAAGAAAAAAAAAACTTAATCACATAGACCTTTATTCTGACAGTGATAATTGAGATATTTTTTCAAGTACCACTTCCAATGTTATAGGAAATTAGCTGAGATACCCTCAAAACAAGGGGCAAATCAGTTATTATTGAAATACATGATTTTTGTTTTTAATTTCAACTTTATTTTCATCCTCGATTACGATACCCAATACAAAAACATGAAGTACCCAATTCGAAATTTTAAAAATTATAATTTTACCCAATGGATTCTGAAATACCCAATTAAGCCAAAAAGAGGTGGGTAAATACCCATTGACCATCAATCCTTATCTGGAGCTCTGTGTTATGCAGTCAATTGTTATAATGATATGAGCTGTGTTATGAGAAAATGGGATTTTTGCCTATGCGGAAACAAAGACGCAGATCAGCTGTGCAGTGCCTTTTTTGCTTAACAGATAGTACAATTCCTCTTCCACTTATATCCAAAATCTCAAGGTTCTAGCCTTTTTAGGAGACTTTACAGGCTACTTTGTGTCAGACCTGGAGCAAGGTTATAAAACATTTTTCATGCTTAACTCTACTGAGCATAGAATTTAAACTGCACATAAATGACAAAACAGCCCAAGTAAATTGATACTTCAGGTTTATCGCACCAAAGGCTGTAATTTATCCTGCTGATAAATGTTAAAATGCCAACAATTATTGGCATTTTGACATTTATGAGCAGGATAAATTTTAGTCTCAGCAGAGCTGAGCATGAGTCCTGGTCAGAAATCCCAAAGACCAATTTTCTCACATCATAATTCTCACAGTTCATATGTTGTAGGTTGTGATGACAGTGATAGCCTTATTCTGTGTGGACAAGTTTGGGAGGAGAAAATTTCTAATCACTGGTGCATTATTAATGGGCATAAGTATACTCACCCTAGGAGTCGTCTGCCATTTTGAACAGTCTGGGACACCACAAAAAACCTGTGTAGATGATACAAACTGTCATAATACTGGAAAACTTTCTCAAAATATTTCTCACAATCAGTTGTTAACAACAGTTGATCCTAATTCTCATATTTCATTTATTTCAAAAAATAATTCTGAAGCCATAAAAGTGACAACTACTCCAAAAATAGATTCAGATCATGTGACTTTAGTCAACCAATCAAATTATTCAGAATCTCAATCTCATTCTAAGTCTGTGATAAAAAGAGATACGCATTCTAAAAGTGATACTGCCTTGCCAGAAAGTGATAGTTCTAATTCTATGAATAATCAAACAAAGGGGGAGAGCCAAGGCCAGTCCTGGGAGAAAGTGATTGGGTTTGCCGCCATTATGGTCTACGTGGCTGCATATGGATTCAGTTTTGGACCTGGTAAGTGTCTAGGAATCATTGATTGATTGATTACATGGGCAAGGTTACAAAACCTCTTAATTGCACATTTTTATGAAAACCGTTTTTTAACACCTAGCAAATAACTACAATCGAATGCAACCTGGGCCAAAATCTTGTACGCTATAGTCAATGAAAAGTTAACTTTCGAGGAGATTCTGAAATATCCTACCTGCCATGGTCAAAATTATTAGGTCTAAAACCATGTATTCCACTATTTTGTTTATTGAAAAAATGGCAAAAACAGGTAAGTTTGTAAACATGAGGTTTTGTACCCGAGCCAACGATATGGAAAATATTTTTAATGGTTGTACAGGCAATTAAATTTTGTACAGGGCTTATGTAAGCATTAGTTTCTTGTGATATTTCATTAGGAAAATTCTTTTCCATAACTTTCTTTGCTGAGATTAACACAGACCACTTTTAAAGCTATAGATTTTCATCATGACCAGCTTATGATTTTTGCAAAAGCAGGCAACCACAGCTTTGTTACCTATATTTGAGCAGCCTCATGAGAAAACCTACAATTTGGATATGCGAAAACAAAGGCGATTATCAGCTTCGCAGTAACTGCAAAGCTGATCATCGTCTTTGTTTTTGCTACACGGATAGAACATTTCTTCTACTTTCTAAATCCGAAATTTCCAGACTCTAGTCATCTTCTGTGCTTGTACAGCCTGATTCGTATTGAACCTGTTCGGAAACCACTTTGTTGGTTTTCTCACAAGATGGCTCATTTATGTTTGTTTTATTATAGTGACCTGGCTGGTACTCAGCGAGATATTCCCAGCAGCAGTGAAAGGTCGAGCTATTGCCATGGCAACAGTGTTCAACTGGGGAACCAATCTCATAGTGACCTTTACCTTTCTAGATGTCATGAGTAAGTAAACGGGAATTATACTAGACGTGGCTGACATTTACAGCAGAGTCTAAAATTGCAAGAAATTATTAATTTAGGTCTGTGTATTGTCAGGATGAGATGTTTGTGAAATCTATACTCTCTTAAACCCGACTTTCATATATAGTAAAACTGGAGTACACAGGGGTATACAAATTTTCTTATTTTTGCTGCAAAACATAGATTGTGGGTACTCATTAGAGCTGCCGTGGCGATGCGCTTCTAACATGTACCCACAATTAATGTTTTGAGCAAATATAAGAAAAAGAAAAAAAAAAAAATCAGCCGAAATTATGAATTTTTACAGCTGAAGAAAAACATGTACACGTATAATACATAGACATGTTTTCATAATTCAACCATTTCAGGACTGAGGAGATCAGCAGCTTCATGTTGATGATGTATTGTTAAAAGATTTCTTTAAAAAAGTGACTAAGGCCAAGTTCTGTATATATGTCATAATATCTAACAGTTTTTCATTCAGAATCAGAAAATATTTATCATTTAACAAAATCCCTTAAATACTAGATATTCACCAAATATAATAACAAAGTTGTAGATCAAATGACAAAATGCCAGCGTCAAACGCGAATCAGTGAAATAAGCCTTAATAAGCCGCAAACTGAATAAAGAATATTATGATTTTATAAAGCTCTGCATAATATAAATTCTAACACAACTTTATCGTCTTTCCCATGGAACCTAATGGAAACGTCAGTTTGCAAATTAACAATAATTCACTGTAAACAAAAAAATATTGCGTTTGTGTCTACATATTTTCCAGAAAAGTGACGGAATGTTTATAATATTTGATTTTTAACAGATTGTTAAACAACATTGATTTTGAAAACGAGGCTCTTGATCTTTTTATTAATATCTTTATTATGCACCTAGTAATTCTGATCTCTTATTCTGCAGATGGTCTTGGTGTGTCAGGGACATTTATTCTCTTCAGCGTCATTTGTGCCATATCTGTGCTGTTTATATTCTCCTTCGTACCAGAAACTAAAAATAAAACACTGGAACAGGTCTCAGCAGATATGAAAAACAGGTACAGTGTATATTGTAAATTTAATTTGCTGCATTATGTGTAATATGTTTTTCCCCCCATTTATTGTACTGTAAAAAGAATTATTGTCTGCTCATAGCTGACATCAACTTCAAGGTAATTGCACTCATGGAGATGTTGGGTTTGACTTTCGTCTCCATCTAATGAGTGACTGCTCAGAATCAGTGAAATAAGCCTTAATAGGCCGCAAACTGAATAAAGAATATTATGATTTTATAAAGCTCTGCATAATATAAATTCTAACACAACTTTATCGTCTTTCCCATGGAACCTAATGGAAACGTCACTGTTTGCAAATTAACAATAATTCACTGTAAACAAAATTATGTGCGTGAGGTGGCACATTTGTGACTTGGCACACAAACATTCATGTCCACTGAGAATGAGTCCACTGGCAAACGTTTTGAAATTTTTACAGTGAATTATGTTTGATTAACGCGTAATGTTGTCGGGCAAATGCGATATTTAATTCAATCCGGCTGTGACATCTTGAATTAATACATCGCAATCTCCCTCCAACATCCCACGTTAATCTTGATAATTCACCGTAAAGTAAAATTATTTCTTTAAAAAGGTAATATGTATGGGCACTCATGACAATTTAGAGCAGTTCATAAGAGATCCTATTAAATGAGCCGCCTCATGGCAAAACCAACAATCTGCATAGGCAGAAACAAAGGCGCAGATCAGCTTCGCAGTAACTGCGAAGCTGATCAGCGCCTTTGTTTTCGCTACTCGGGTAGTATTGTTGGTTTTCCCACTAGGCGGCTCAAATTATTTGTGTGAGAAATACATGTAGTAGAAATAATTCCTTTCAAAATCATCAGAAACAGGCCCTACATGGTCTTTTCTGCTTTACTCTTCTTTTCTATTTTCATTGTATGACTTCATTTTAGCTTCATACTAACATATTGCCGTAATCGAGGGAGAGGAAAGTTGAAACTAACAGTTTCTTAATATGGTAACACATGGTCTTTTCAAAATTTGCACCCAGCCCCATGGTTAAAGAAAATATTTCATGCTCATCTCAGCTGAGACTACACTAAAGCTTTATACTGCTGGTTAATACTGAATTAGCCCAATTGGCTTGAATTTCAGATTTATATATTCAAGTCCATAAAGTAATCATGCTAATTTTAAAATGCCAACAATTGAGCATGATAAGTTTTCATTGGAGCATGAAAATATATTTATAACCTCAGTGCCAGATCTTTTGGAGGCCTGGATTGCTAGAATTCTCTGGTGAAAGCTTTCTATCTCTTGTAATCAGTCAAGTTTTGCCTCAATGCTAGCATGCTAGAATGTCCATGTAATTCACACCCTTCAAAACCTACCGTATTCGTTCTAATTAGCACACAGTGCACTTAACTTTTCAAAATAACTTGAAGTTTAGGAAAAGAGACATTGTTCTAATAAGCGCACACTAGGAATGAAAACAACACAAAAACTGCTGAAATTACTACGCCAACAATACCAGTGATGATGAGATTTCAGTGTTCTAATCATTGCAAAACAGTGTTTGATCATCTAAAATTTAATTTTAAAGCGGTTAAAACAATATAAATGTGTAAAATTACTGTAGTATAAAATACCAATATGCAAGTCGAGGAGTGTGCGCTTATGCATGATTTTCAGAAATGATAATAGTGTGGGCTTATTGGAGCATGTGCACTAATTAGAATGAATGCAGTACATGTGTTCCTTTTCCTGTTTCAATCTGACCCAAGCTGTTGGTGGGATGTTGAGTGTGAACACAATAATGGCAAACCCTACTTTTAAAGTTTGAATATTTATTTTGGTTCAATACACATAAAGCTTGTAAAATGTATTTACATGTTCTTGAAGTGGTTATAGAAGATGGTCACAGAAATGGCAAGAAAGCATTATATCACTTCCTTATTACAGGTCCCTCGGGAGTGTTGAAAATCTCGGGCTATGTGTCATGATTATCCTTATATTGTAGGGATTATCTCATTTTCTATATGTATTAAGTTGTTGTGCCAATTTCCGAGTTAATAATGACATGATTTAATTGTGTCTTTGGTTACAGGTTAAAATTTTCCCAAAATTTTGTTACTCTTTCCTTGAAGGTATCAAGGTTGGTGATTGCATTTGAGCCGTGCCATGAGAAAACCAACAATGTCTTTTTCAAACAGGTCCGACTCAAACTGGCCTGTAGTTACAGAAGGTGGCTAGAAGCTTGAAATTTTGGATTTAGAAAATAGAGGAATTGTACTATCTATGTAGCGAAAACAAAGGCGTTGATCAGCTTTGCGTCGCGGTTACTGCGAAGCTGATCTGCGTCTTTGTTTTCGCACATGCAGATTGTTGGTTTTCTCATGATGTGGCTCATTTAAAAATGCATGCCATACATAAACACCCATTGAAATAGTTAACGTTTGATCCAACAGCACAGTGGTTAGATTTAATGGTTAGATTTTCTACAGAAATTAACAAAAATCAGTCGAAAATGTAAATGTTTTATAATATCTTTTCATTTACAAAGTCTTGTTGCTCGCTTTGCCCAGAAATCATGATCAGTATGATCACAGATACATTTTGATTGACAAAGCATGATGTAGGCTAGCTAAACTGTTTAAGTTTGTAAATGATGCTCAATATACATTTGAGCCGCCTCGTGGGAAAACCAACAAGGTGGTTTCCGAACAGGTCTGACACAAACCGACCTGTACAAGCACAGAAAAGAGCTAGAATCTTGAAATTTCGGATTTAAGTAGAAGAGGAACTGTACTATCCGAGTAGCGAAAACAAAGGCGCTGATCAGCTTCGCAGTGACCGCGAAGCTGATCTGCGTCTTTGTTTTCGCCTATGCAGATTGTTGGTTTTCCCATGAGGCGGCTCATTTAGCTAATGCAATAACCTGACAAAATGTATGGGATTTGTGTATTATACCTATGCTTGCTGTAGTGTATGTTTGAATAGTTGTTTTATGGGCCAGTGCAATGAAGATTTTCAGAAGAATATGTCAGATATCAGACAAATTGATTCTGTCAAACCACTCTGGCACCAAATATTACACACTTTCATCTGTTTGTAAAATTTTTGCATCACTTTATCAAATAATAGCCGGGATTGTCCTCTTATTTCCCCTAGCATGAATTTGGAGTAGACTTTTGGCAAAGTGATTAAAATTGTATTATCATTAATCCTTAAATGGAAGTTTACTGTTAATTTTGGAATATCATTCTGACAGGCACTTTAGCTTTATGGCATATGCCTAGTAAGGTCAGGATGATTGAACCTACATGGACCCGAATATACATAGCAGTTTAAAATTGGCATTCAGGTCTCAAGGTTATTGAACTTTTATCATGCTCAACTCAGTTGAGTCGGAAATATATCCTGCTGGCCAACAATTGTTGGCCTTTTAACATTTATTAGCTGGTTAAATTATTGGTTTTTATGATTCAAGCTCCCATAAACAACAGATTCTATTTTGACATTTAGGAGAAAATAAGATTTCAAGCTCAGCTGAGTTGAGCATGAAAAAAGTTTTATAACCTCTTGGCCAGGTCTTTCTTATTTTTCAGTGGCTGCTCATCATTTTAATGTTTTTTATTTGTCTTTGAATGTATTTTTTCAATTTATAATTTTTTCAGACCACCTGGTACGAGAATGAAGCAGAATTTCTCTTTCCTTCTATCATGTTGTGTTGGACAGGGAGGTGTACGCGTCCACAGTAGCTATAGGAGGGTACAGTCAGAGTCTGTGGCTTAGAGAAATCCAGATCACTACCACTATCGGTCCTGAGTTTGATCCCCACTGGGGTCACCAGGTTGTGTCTTTGAGCAAGAAACATTTACTCCCTAGAGTGCAGTTCAATTACAAGGAAACGGTAGCTCTGTCCCAACATGACTGAAAAATTGTTGACCGGGACATTAAACCTCAATACAAACTACTACAAAATGTATCAATGCAAGCAGAAAGTAGACAGTCAAACACTGAAGTGTACTTATCTAGAGCAACTGTGATGCCTGTGTTACATACATAAATTAAGCCTTTTCATGAATGTGATTACAGAAATTGTATTGTGAAGAGAAAACAAAAACACTGATCGTTAATATGGTTACAGCACAGCTAGTCTGTATCTGTTTTTGTGCAGATGCTGTCTGATTATATGCTTGGTGAAACTTAAGTGAAACTTAAGTATTCTTGTTTTATTTCTGAGAACTTGTAAAAGAATCTCATTTCTTATATATGATATTTATTTGCAAAAATTTTGCACAAATCAATCTCATAAGTAGTATATTGAACCCATCAGTTGTACCTGAACATACAAGGGATATCCAGAAGTTTGTGGACAAACAGAATCAAAGGACTAGGGTGTTTAACGCCTGATTTTGGCCTCAGATTTTGCTAAAAAATAAATTTTGGAAGTTAGGTGAGAAAACTGTTCCTTAAAACAGTCATATGTCTCCTCTTTTAAAAACAAGAACAAGTACTTCATTTATCCTACAGGCGTTGCCATGGCAACGCCCAGAAGAACCATAGATAGAGTACATTTTGCACTTTTTGGTCTATTTTTGACCATTTCTGAACACGTTTTAATTTTAAGTACCAGCCCACACGACGAACAAAATGATACTTAGCATACAATATCTCTGGATGATACTTCATAATTATTTCATAATAAGAAATTGTTCGTCGCGTGGGCCGGTAGTTGAAAATGATGTTGAATGGTGAAAAATAGACCCAAATTTGCAAAAAGTGGTGTTTCTATGTTTTTCGGAGCGTTGTCATGGCAACGTGTAATTTGAATGTGTTAGTTGTGCTAGAGTATATAAGCAGGGACCTATACCTGCTATTTGCAATACTTCTCTCCTCAAAATTCCAAAATTCAATTTTTTACCAACACATCAGGCCGAAATCAGGCCTTAAATTCCCCAGGCCTTTACATAAGTCATTGGATTTCTCTGAAAAAAATATGAGCCAATATTTTGATGAAAAAAGTTGTGGACAAACGGAATAAAATTTACATAAGACATTGGATTTCTCTGAAAAAATATGAGCCAACATTCCGATTCAAAAGTAAAAAGAAATGAGCTACATGTATTCCATTCTGTTAATTAATGCTATGTTTGACGAGGTTCTGCATGTCAAAATTTCAAATGGTATTTTCCCAAATAAGATAATAAAAATTAAAACTCAGATCCTTTAAGAGCAGCAAACATATTAATGAGATAGGGGATGGGCCATACCGCGGTTTCGACTAGTAAAGTTTCGTCAGTGACCCTTTAGATTTGGCAAGATGGAGCCAAAGACAATTACTGAAATTTGTCAACTTTAAACATGGTAGTCGATACAAAGACTAGTTTTATCTAAACTTGACCAAAAATATTTAAAATTGGTTAGAAAATGAATCTTAACCGATAATAAATTTCTGATTTCTCAGAATATCCTTGCTGATCTCAAAGGACCAAAAAGAAAATATAAACTGCACTATGGATGATGTACGGGGAGACTTTTTAGGGCCGCCACACAGCACAACACCAGCTGCAGTAATAGCAAATAAAAATTAAAACTCAGATCCTTTAAGAGCAGCGAACATATTAATGAGAACGGGGATAAATAAGAACCCGGTGATGATGTGCACTGGCGATGTTACTCTTTCTACGGAGGATACCTAGCGGGGAATTTATTCAGCCTCTCCATTTTATGAGTAATCTTGAAGCAGTAATGTTGTAACTTGAAAAAAGAAAACTGAGTGCCAAGTTATGCTATAGCAAAAGAATAATCACCTGATTCCATACAAGAGTGTTATAGACGATGCATTCAAAGGTTTTAAGCCATGTCACCTATAGAGTAACCGAATGGGTATGATAGACGTTTCTTTTTGCATCATAACAACACCAATAATACTGCAAATGCAATCCATCATTATCATTGTCTCTAACACCATCTCAAGTGCAGTGTATCATCAGTGTAAACTTTGGAAAGAAGACAGTTGTCACAACATTTTTTGAAATTTTTACTGCTGCACCTCGAACATGGTATTGGCACCTGGAGCATGTTATTATTCAACTGTATACCATTATTGTTCATTTGTATATTTTTGTGAAATTTTGTGTATCTGTCATAGGGATATCAAGGTACATGCGTATTAATTTCTAGACTAAACTATTGCTTTGTGTAAGTTTACATTACATTTGAGCCACTGCATAAGAAAACCAACAAAATGCTTGGGCGAAAACAAAGGTGCAGGCTTCGCGGTAACCGCGAAGCTGATCAGCGCCTTTGTTTTCGCAACACGGATAGTACAATCCCTCTTCTTCTTAAATCTGAAATTTCAAGCTTCTAGGCTGCTTCTGTGACTGTACAGGCTGGTTTGTATTGGACCTGGTCGGAACCCAAATTGTTGGTTTTCTCACGCACAGGCTCATTTCTCCACAAACTTCTGGATATCCCTAGTACATTGTAACATGGTTTCTTCATGTACAGAGAGGGATAAATCTTTTTATCATTAAGATACTGATACAAGTTTGTGTTTTTGATATTATTATACCCCCCCGCAAAACGAAGTTTTAGGGGGTATACTGTTTTCAGCCTGTCCGTCATTCTGTCATTCCGTCAACATTTTGACATCTTTGCTGAATAACTTAAGTAGTTTTTGCCAGATGTTCTTCAAATTTTCAACACACCTGCACCATTAGACAACACAAGTGTGATATGAATTTAGGGGCCAAAGGGTCAGTTTTGCAAGAGTTATGGGACTTTTTAAACCTATACATAGAATGTTTGCCATAGTGCTAATAGTGCATACTTTGTGAAATCAACTCCTCCTACAGCTTTCAATATTCTCTTTTGATACTTTGCAGATATTAGCCAGAGATGTTGAAGATGTGCATGAAGAAGTATTATGCTGAAAAAATTAATTTTGACAGATTTACAGCATTTTGAACTTAGCCAATTTTCAATAATTGCCATATTCAACAATGGTTGGTAGTGCATAGTTTGTGAAATCAACTCCTCCTAGGGCTTTCAGTATTTCTTTTCAATACTTTGCAGACATGTTTCACACATATTGAAGATGTGCATGAAGAATTATAATGATGAAAAAATAATTTTTGACAAATTTACAGCATTTTTCAACATAGCCATTTTTTGACCATTGCCTATATACAATAATGGTTGGTAGTTCATAGTTTGTGAAATCAACTTCTTCTAGGACTTTCAGTATTTCTTTTCAATACTTTGCAGACATGTTCCACACATATTGAAAATGTGCATGAAGAATTATAATGCTGAAAAAATGTTTTTTGACAAATTTACAGCAATTTTTAACATAGCCATGTTTTGACCATTGCTTATACAAGAATGGCTGTTAGTGCATATTTTGTGAAATCAACTCCTCCTAGGGCTTTCAGCATTTCTTTTCAATACTTTGCAGACATGTTCCACACATATTGAAGATGTGCATGAAGAATTATGATACTGAAAAAATAATTTTTGACAAATTTACAGTATTTTTCAACATAGTCATTTTTGACCATTGCTTAAATACAATACTGGTTGGTAGTGCATACTTTGTGAAATCAACTCCTCCAAGGGCTTTCAGTATTTCTTTTCAATACTTTGCAGGCATATTCCACACATATTGAAGATGTGCATTAAGAATTATAATGCTGAAAAATTAATTTCTGACAAATTTACAGCATTTTTTAACATAGCCATTTTTTGACCAATGCTTATATACAGTAATGGTTGGTAGTGCATATTTTGTGAAATCAACTCCTCCTAGGGCTTTCAGTATTTCTTTTCAATACATTGCAGACATGTTCCACACATATTGAAGATGTGCATGAATTATTATAATACTGAAAAAGTGATTTTTGACAAATTTACATCATTTTTCAACAGTGCCATTTCTTGACCATTGCTTATATACAATTGTGGTTTGGTAGTGCATACTTTGTGAAATCAACTCCTCCTAGGGCATTCAGTGTTTCTTTTAAATTCTTTGTAGATTTGTTCCAGATATATTTTAGATGTGCATGAATAATTTTCATGCTGAAAAGTTAATTTTTGACAAATTTACAGCTTTTATTTAACTTAGCCATTTTTTTTTACCATTTCTCATAATAACAATAATGATCATAGTGCAAACAGTGAAATCAACATCATTCTTTCAGTATATTCTTTTAATATCTTATAGATGCAGCTGGCATGCTGAGGATGTACATGAAGAATTATAATGCTGAAAAGATATCTTTGTCAAATTTTCTGCATGTTTGACTTAGGAAGTTATTGGCCAGCTTCAGATAATTTTGCGGGGGGTATCCTGAAAGCTTTGCTTGCAGCCAATTTCTAGTTTATTGCTTGTCCTAAATTGAACTAGTCCAACTGAGTCATTATTATTAAGTGTATGTGTGAAACCAAAATTGTTTCAAAGATACTGACAGTACATTCTTTTGCAAGGATTTGGTCACAAAATCATTTCTAAGGGACATTTTGTACCTGATGATTCAAAGATCAGAGGACTCACCTGAGATCTGAGATATATAACAATACACTTGACTATAAAAGGTCATATACATGTTTATGGCCCCAGGACAGGGTAGATTAACCCCTGGGTTCAATTTGAGCCGCCTCGTGGGAAAACCAACAATGTGGTTTCCGAACAGGTCCGACACAAACCGACCTGTACAAACACAGAAAAGAGCTAGAAGCTTGAAATTTTGGATTTAAGTAGAAGAGGAATTGTATTATCCGAGAAGCGAAAACAAAGGCGCTGATCAGCTTCGCGGTTACCGCGAAGCTGATCTGCGCCTTTGTTTCCGCCTATGCAGATTGTTGGTTTTCCCACGAGGTGGCTCATTTCTTTTTCAAATTCATAAATATTCTGTCCACTTGCCCGTTTCCTGAGAGTTTTTCCTTTTAGTGACATTTTAATATTTTTCTCTATAAGTGACCTTGCTGTAAAATCTGTCAAGGTCATCATAGGGTCATGATTTATATACACATTGTAGTACTTTAATTGAATTGCTACAGGTTTTGTTGCAATAGGTTCAGCCGTTCCTGAGAGGAAGATTTTTGAAGAGTTTTTACCTATATGGACATGGTGGCCATCTTGGTCATGTGACCTGGTTTATTTATAAATACATGGGTTTCCCTTCATACAGATGCTTCCTATAAAATTTGACTTTGATTGGCCAAGCAGTTTTAGAGAAAAAAATCCTTGAATGTTATTGGTATATACATATTTACTGCCCCAGCATGACCCATCCCTGGCATCCAAATACTTTACAGAATCTTCAATCTCCAGTTCATTTCCTGCAAGTTATGCCCTTCAAATGACATTTTAACAATTTTCCCCATTCAAATGCATAGGCCACCTATGTTGACCTTGCCATAAAATAGGTCAAGGTCATCCAAAGGTCATGATTTATATAAACTAAGTAGAATTCCTTTGTCTGATGCTTCATGCCAAGTTTCAAAATCATAGGCCTTCTGGTTCTGAAGAAGGAGATTTTTAAAGGTTTTTGCTTTTTATAGCCCTGGTGGCCAACTTGGTCATGTGACCATGACTTTTTATACAAACTTTCATTCCCCCTTCCTAACGATGCTCAACATATGATAGTTCGTCTCTCACTAATGAGAAAGACCATCATAATTTCTTGAATAGTGCTGATGTGTGTTGGTGAGTTCTTTGATGGCTGACTAGGCCAATTCTGGCTCTAAACTGTCGGTTGCAAGTAGAGCAAGTCAATGTCATAGAGTCTGATGGTGGCACATTTGTTTTGGCTTTGCGCTCTCTTCGCTTTCTTTCAGCTTCACAGATTCTCTTCTTTTCATAAAGAGCTGCTCCTTTGTTGATGAGACCTCGCCACTTTGATCGCTCCTGTGCAGTCCATTCCCAGGACCCCATTGGTATTTCGAAATCCTTCAGAGAGGCTTTGAGGGTGTCTTTGTAACGTTTCTTCTGGCCACCTTGAGAGCGCTTTCCCTCCTGTAGTTCTCCATAGAAAACTTTCTTTGGAAGTCGCGCATCAGGCATTCTTATAACATGGCCAGTCCATCTTAGCTGTGCTAGCTTTAAGACTGTATGCATGCTTTGCATCCCTGCTTTCATCAGGACCTCTGTGTCTGGAATCTTGTCCTGCCACTTGATTTTTAACAACTTTCTCAAACAGCTTAAGTGGAAATGGTTAAGTCTCTTTGCATGGCGTTGGTATACTGTCCAGGTCTCACATGCATACAAGAGGGTTGGCAGTACCACAGCCTTGTAGACTTTCAGCTTGGTGTCAAGCTTGATTCCATTTCGCTCCCAGACATTTGCACGGAGTCGTCCGAATGCCACACTAGCCTTTGCAATTCTGGCAGTGATCTCATCATCAATATGCACTGCTCTGGAGAGAGTGCTTCCCAGGTAGGTGAACTTGTCAACAACTTTCCGTTTTTGCCCATTCACAGTGATGGTTGGTTCATTATATGGCTTTCCGGGCGCTGGTTGGTGTACAACCTCTGTCTTTTTTGTGCTGATTGTGAGATCATAGTTATCACATGACTGTGAGACTTGATCCATGGCTCTTTGCATTTTTGCCTCTGTGCTGGCATTCTTATCCATATCATCTGCATAGAGGAGCTCATCTAGCACATCAGTCTGGACCTTAGTTTTGGCTTGCAACCTTCTGAGGTTGAATATGTTGCCATCAAAACGGTACCTGATTGGAAAACCAGTGTCACTGTCCTGAAAAGCATCCATAAGCATGGCAGAAAACATCATGCTGAACAGTGTTGGTGCCAGAACACAGCCTTGTTTGACCCCATTTGTTACTTCAAATGGTTCAGAGAACTCTCCATCATTTTGCACACGTGCCTGCATGCCATCATGAAACTGCCGCACCAATGCTATGAATCTGGGTGGACAGCCAAACTTGGCCATGATTTTCCAGAGTCCATCACGACTAACAGTGTCAAAAGCTTTGGTGAGGTCAACAAACGTCATGTATAGATCTACATTCTGTTCTTGGCATTTCTCCTGAAGCTGTCTTGCTGTGAATATCATGTCTATTGTCCCTCTGTCTCTTCTGAATCCACATTGACTTTCTGGGATAAGTCCCGTCTGATCAAGATGAACATTCAGACGATTCAACAGAATTTTTGCAAGTATCTTCCCAGCAATTGATAGGAGGGAGATGCCTCTGTGATTGTCACAGACTTGAGGATTTCCTTTCCGCTTGTATAGGTGGATTATGGATGCATCCTTAAATTCTTGTGGGATAGCCTCCTTTCTCCACATACAGTGAAACAACTCTGTCAGTTTCTCTGCCATGGGTAGCCCCCCAGCCTTGTAAACTTCGGCAGGAATTGCATCTGCAGCTGGGGCTTTGCCAGATGATAGTTGTTGAACTGCTTTTCTTGTTTCCGTAACGGTAGGAAATTCATCTAACAGAACATTGCACTCTATCTGTGGAAGTCTGTCGATTGCATCCTCATTGATGCTTGATGGTCGATTAAGCACACTATTGAAGTGTTCTGCCCACCTTTCCAAGATAGCTTCTTTATCTGTGAGAAGAGTGTTTCCATCTGCTCCAGAACTCTTTGGACCATAAATGGTTTTCAGTGCATCATGAAATTTCTTCATGTCCTTTCTATCCGCAAAAGACTGAATTTCTTCTGTTTTCTTCCTCAGCCAGGAATCTTGCATGTCCCTAAGCTTGGTCTGGACTGTCTTACAAATGTTGCTGTAGGCTGCTTTCTTTGATACTGAGCTAGTATCATCTTGATGTGCCTTGTGCAATCGGTGCTTTTCTTCAAGAAGCCTCTGAATTTCGTCATCATTCTCATCAAACCAGTCTTGATGTTTGCGAGATGGATGGCCTAAGGTGCTTGCAGCTGAAGAAAGAACTGTTTTATGGAAAACTGTCCAGTTTTCTTCGGGGTCCTCTGAACTGAGATTCATTGCATCCAGTTGGTTGCAAATGTCTGTTAAGAAATCTTGTCTCATGCTGTCTTTATTCAGCTTTGAGACATCCAGTCTCTTAGGAGCTTTCTTGCCTTGAGGTCGCCTCGCAGGCTGTATTCTTAGGTTGAGTTTGCTGACAACCAGTCTGACTTTGATTGGCCAAGTGGTTTCAGTGAAGGTGTTTGCATATTATGGTCATAAAATTTTTCATAAACAGAAATTTGTTGTCCATTTTCATACTCCCAGCAAGTTTCCCCCCCATTAAATTACATTTTACTAATTTTCCCCATTCAAATGCATTTGCCACCTAATTCGGCCTTGCCATAAAATAGGTCTAGGTCATCCCAGGGTCATGATTTATACAAACTTTGTAGAGCTCTATTGCTTGATGCTTCATGCCAAGTTTCAAAATCATAGGCCTTCTGGTTCTGGAGAAGATTTTTGCTATTTATAGCCATTGTGGCCATCTTGGTCATGTGACCTGGACTATTCATATTAACTTTCATTCCCCCTTCCTAAGGATGCCTCACAGGAAGTTTGGCTTTGATTGGCCAAGTGGTTTCAGAGGAGATCTTTGAAATTGTGGACAATGGACGGATTCCGAAGCATGGCCAATCAATAAGCTCACCTTATGAGCCTTCGGCTCAGGTGACCTAAAAATAAAATAATTACTAGAAAATGTGTTTATGAAACACTATGCCCCCAACTGGTAGGCCACTTTCAAGATGTGACAATGTCTGAAAATTGAAAAGTTCAAATTGCAAAAAAGTAACAAAAATTAATCTGAGGAGTATATCCAAATGATATGCATATCTTCAAAGCATAGTTACAATGTCTGTGAAGTTTCAAAAGTATCGATCTTAAACTGTAGGAGGAGTTGCGCACACAAGGTACCCTCTATCCATTCACTAAAATGCCCCCAAAAATGACTTAAGTTCAAATTGTGAAAAAACTAGAAATTTGCTGCAAGCAAGGCTTTCAGTATACCCCCCGCAAAATTATCTGAAGCTGGTCAATAACTTCTTAAGTCAAACATGCAGAAAATTTGTCAAAGATATCTTTTCAGCATTATAATCCTTCATGTACATCCTCAGTATGCCAATCACATCTATAAGGTATTAAAAGAATATATTGAAAGCTTGAGGTTGATTTCACTGTATGCACTATGGTCTTTGTTTATCATGAGAAATGGTAAAAAAATGGCTAAGTTAAATAAAAGCAGTAAATTTGTCAAAAATTAAATTTTCAGCATGAAAATTATTCATGTACATGTACATCTAAAATATATCTGGAACAAATCTACAAAGAATTTAAAAGAAACACTGAAAGCCCTACGAGGAGTTGATTTCACAAAAGTATGCACTACCAACCATTATTGTATATAAGCAATGGTCAAGAAATGGCTATGTTGAAAGGTGATGTAAATTTGTCAAAAATCACTTTTTCAGTATTATAATTATTCATGCACATCTTCAATATGTGTGGAACATGTCTGCAAAGTATTGAAAAGAAATACTGAAAACCCTAGGAGGAGTTGATTTCACAAAACATGCACTACCAACAATTATTGTTTATAAGCAATGGTCAAAAAATGGCTATGTTAAAAATTGCTGTAAATTTGTCAAAAATTATTTTTTCAGCATTATAATTCTTCATGCACATCTTAATTCTGTGTGGAACATGTCTGCGAAGTATTGAAAAGATATACTGAAAACTCTAGGAGGAGTTGATTTCACAAACTATGCACTACCAACCATTATTGTATATAGGCAATGGTCAAAAATGACTATGTTGAAAAAATGCTGTAAATTTGTCGAAAATTATTTTTTCATCATTATAATCCTTCATGCAAATCTTCAATATATGTGGAACATGTCTGCAAAGTATTGAAAAGAAATACTAAAAGCCCTAGGAGGAGTTGATTTCACAAAATATGCACTACCAACCATTATTGTATATAAGCAATGGTCAAAAAATGGCTATGTTAAAAATTGCTGTAAATTTGTCAAAAATTATTTTTTCAGCATTATAATTCTTCATGCACATCTTCAATATATGTGGAACATGTCTGCAAAGTATTGAAAAGAAATACTGAAAGCCCTAGGAGGAGTTGATTTCACAAAATATGAACTACCAACCATTATTATATATAAGCAATGGTCAAAAAATGGCTATGTTGAAAAATGCTGTAAATTTGTCAAAATTATTTTTTCAGCATTATAATTCTTCATGCACATCTTCAATATGTGTGGAACATGTCTGCAAAGTATTGAAAAGAAATACTGAAAGCCCTAGGAGGAGTTGATTTCACAAACTATGCACTACCAACCATTGTTGAATATGGCAATTATCGAAAATTGGCTAAGTTCAAAATGCTGTAAATTTGTCAAAATTCATTTTTTGAGCATAATACTTCTTCATGCATATCTTCAATATCTCTGGCACATATCTGCAAAGTATCAAAAGAACATATTGAAAACTGTAGGAGAAGTTGATTTCACAAACTATGCTCTATTAGCACTATGGCAAACATTCTATTTATAGGTTTAAAAAGTCCCATAACTCTTGCAAAACTGACCCTTTGGCCCCTAAATTCATACCACACGTGTTGTCTAATGGTGCAGGTGTGTTGAAAATTTGAAGAACATTGGGCAACAACTACTAAAGTTATTCAGCAAAGATGTCAAAATGTTGACGGAATGACGGAATCACGGACAGACTGAAAACAGTATACCCCCCTAAAACTTCGTTTTGCGGGGGGTATAAAAATGACAAAAAATAATCCAAGGATTATATCCAGATAATATACATATCTTCAAAGCATGGTCACAACATCTGTAAAGTTTCAAGAGAATCATTATTAAACTGTAGGAGGAGTTGCGCACACAAGGTACCCACTGTCCATTCACTTTCATTGTCAAAATGCCCGAAAAATGGCTAAGTCAAATTGCAAAAAAGGGACAAAAATTAATCTGAGGATTATATCCAAACAATATGCATATCTTCAAAGCATGGTCACAACATCTGAAAAGTTTCAAGAGAATCGTTATTAAACTGTAGGAGGAGTTGCACACACAAGGTTCCCACTATCTGTTCACTTTATCAAGTATTAAAAAGGGACACAACTCTCACAGAATGGGCCCCTAGCCCCTTGAATTTTCCTGAAAGAAAAAATACTGGCCCTCTTAATTTTCATATACAAACTACATACCAAGTTTCAAGATCCTAGCTCTAATGGTTCTTGACCGATTGTAAGTGTAACTTTCGCACTGGACACACATACGCATGCATGGACGGACAGACCCAAACCAATATGCACCCTCAACTTCTTCGAAGTTGGGGGCATAAACATGTTCCACACTATGTATATATTGGCATTCTTATATGTGACCTTGTTCCTTGCGTGTATCGGAAAGATCAGTCAAAAATAGCAGAGAAAATGCCTAGACAACACTTTCTCAATACAAAAGTTGATGGGAGTTATTTTTTACCATAATAAGAGCTGTCGCAGGACAGCTTAGCTTGCCTGACTTGTGCTTTGCCACCAAATCTATTAAAATCTATGATTACTTTCTTGTACATGTAGTTAAATCAAGGACAACAGGTAAAAGATACAATTACACAACCCTGACCTTTATTCACTAAAATCTTGATAATAAATAGACATTATCACAATCAAATAGATTAAAAGAAAGGAAAAACAACAGATGAATATATATTAAAACATTAAATTGATATGTAAAAAGATATGCACAGCATCAAAGGTTGTGCACCACCAGGTTCCATAGAGAGATTTCTACAAGGTTTTGATGAAAATTATTCATTTTTTTCTGAAGCTGCAAATGGGCTATGATAATGTTATTTCTTATGAAACAGGTGTGAAGATGAAAGGTGGCCTTGAGTATGAAAAAGTATCCAAATTTATGAAAACACTTGTTCTTGAAAAATGACCAACGAGTATGAAAAAGTATCCAAATTTATGAAAACACTTGTTCTTGAAAAATGACCAATGAATATGAAAAAGTATCCAAATTTATCTCCTTTTTCGTATTTATTTGAGACTTAGATGAAATAATTGGTCATTAGTGAGAATCCTGCATAAAACCTTTTAAGTATGGGGATTTGAAGTACGTTTTGAATCAAATTATGATGTAAAATTGCTATCTTGTCTAATTTCATAAATGATATAAGAAATTGCAGCCAGGAAAGGTTGTTAAGCATTAACTCATTAAAGCCTGTCGTCCCTTTTATGGGACATAGTCGAACAGAATAGCCCCAGATGTGACGCCGCAGAACACGGCATCCCATCAGGGGCTATTCTGTTTGCTTATAGAAGTTTCATCGATTTTAGAATCACTCCTGATGCCACTAAAAATGAAAGTGGACTCACCCAAAATGATAATGATGGGAAAATCCATTCGTCAAATATGGGTTAAAGGAAAATCGGTGGTGCTTAAGTTTTGATGCTGTTTACATGCATAAAACAGTGCCCATGATTTTTAACATGATTTCATAATGATCCGTTAAAAGAATTTGAGACAGCACTGGTCAATATCAAGTAATTCATAATTCACCTTTTTTTCTACAGGGATTGTATAAACCCTCTAATTCCTATATTGGTAATTTCAAGCTTCCAGCTACCTTCTACCTCTATTCATCCAAGTTTGTGTAGGACCTGGTCTGAAATCCTGAAGACTATTTTTCTCAACCTACTGCTAGAATGAAAACTGCTTCTGGTAAAGCCTAATGTAAAATACCCATCCAGTCATCATTGTAAACTAAATATTGGTAGGCAGCATAGGACCTAAGCTTTTCCCAGGCAGGTGATTCAAGTATTCAACGTATGAACTTATTGATTTGTAATGATTTAGCTCATTTCAGATCAATAATCAAGATGACGTTTGCCACGGACATGTTTGCATCATAACTCCCTAATTTCATGTAGTAAAACTGGGATGTACAAAGGTAAAAATTGTTTTCAAACTCCTGCTTTCAATTATAGATTGGGCGAAAGTAACTAGAACCAACAATGTATGTTTTGAGCAAAAAAAAAAAAGAAAATTAAGAAACATTTCAACCAAAATTTTACAGCTGTATGAAAAATCTATATCTTATTGCATGAGTGTTTCCGTAATGTTATGCATTTATCATTACATTCTGAAGAACTTGGTGAGCTGTTGTTGACCTTTGACCTGAGGTATCAACTTTCTCCTCACTGTCTTGTTTTTCTCAACTTTCTGTTTCTTTGTCACCTGACTTGATGACTGACTAGCTATTTGACTTGATTGCTGACTAGATTCCACCTCCAGGGGGCGCTTTGTTCCTTTGTCCTTGACCTTTGACTCCTTGGAGACATATTTGGTTGCCTTGGAAACGGCCTTGGTGACCTTTGCCTTGTTATTGACAATATTTGCTGACTGAGCAGTGCTTGGTCTCCAGGTTATGTCACTGGTTTCCGAGATGTTCTCCTGGTCTAGCATGGACTCCAGGACTTTGTTGGCTTCACCTGACGAGAACTTGGAACCAGCATGGACAATGGTTTTGCTGGAAGTTGGACAGATATTTTAGTCAGTTTGCAAGCTATGACACAAATTTGACATGCTGAATCTTCTTAGAAAATGTAGCCAAAAAGTAAACTCAATTATGGTTAAAAAAGATACTTGCCAAGAAAATGTCTTGTCTACACCAAGGAAAATTTATTCCAATAATGATGTGATCAGACGCTAAGTAATGAGAGGGCTGCCACACTTCTAACAGTTTCAAATTTCTCAGACACCCAACATCAACCTCTGTGTCAGTTAACGAGAGAGTTTAGAAAACTTCTAAAGACAGCCATTACCAAGCACACCAATCAAAACATTTTAAAAATATGCTTTCTTTACATGAAATACTCCAAAAACATCAATGTATGATGCTGAATTCACTCCATTGGCTCTTGTATGTTCAAAATTCTCTAAGAATCCTTGATATTAACCTATTATGTTCAAAATTCTCTAAGAATCCTTGATATTAACCTATAATTAATAAATTTCCCTAACAGTTTGAAAAATTCCCCGACAACTCCTACCTTGGTATGACATAGACCTGAGACTGGTTGAAGATATCATCACAGTTGGTTATATCAGCATTGTGTACTGGCGCAGCCCAGTCATGACCTGCCTTAAACCTCTTGGCATATAGTGGTGTCTGAAAATACAGAGCTCTTTCTAGGCAAATATGTCTATGTGTGGTGGTTTTTAAATACTTATTATTGCATAAATACCTGTGTCACACGATATTAAAATGAAAAGAAAGCTATGCATTAATATAGCAATTCTCGTGGGCATATGCTGTTAATACATGGCTTTTATGTATGCTTGTTACCGGGCGCCACGCAAATCACCTGCTAATAATGAGAAGCTGAAGTCCGCCCAGAACGAGCATAAAAATGAAAGCTTTTACACGTATGAAAATGTGATGAGGCTGTAAAATATAGTGCACCATTATTTCTTTTGTTTGTGTAGAATTTATGCAATACAATGAACTCGACAATGGAGAATCATCGACAATGGCGAACCACTCGTAAGGATATTGCAGAATTTCTTGAAACTTAGACAAAATATTATTGATTTTATAACCCAGTCATTTACTTTCATCTGTGCCTTGATGTTTGGTAAAAGAATGGAGTCAAAATTCCACCAGACAATAAAACCAGGGTTGCTGAAACGCTTGACCCCTTAACTAAGATGCCTAGTTTATTGTTCCGCAAAAAGTGACGTTCAGATAAAATATGTTTCTTTCCTCATTTCTAAGCATTTTATTATTTCCATTTTTGTATTACTTTAATGCCTAATATCCCTAGCTATGCAGTATGCATGTTTTTGATAAAAGTTTTGACATTGAAAGTAGATATTAGCGTGGAATGATGTACAGGTAAATTCGACAATAGCGAATCATACTTTGTGTGGTGAAAAGAATGTGCACAAAATACTGATAATCTACCTTTGGGATGCTTGTCCAGGGACAATTTGGTTCGGTCAATGGCGTAACTACGGTAAATGACCAATTAGTTCGAACACCCTAGCAGTTCGAACACCAAAAATTATCTTGGAACTGGTCCCTAAAATTGCTCTTATAGTTCGAACAGTTAATTTTTTTCAAGGACCTAAATTTCTAATACTTCGTACACATGAAAAACTTGGCATGTTTGTGAAATAAAGACCAACAAATACATCTTTTAGATGACACGAGGTTCCTTTTTTACAGAACATAAGCTTTCTTTTCTCGTGACAGCTCGCACTAATTACGATGGTAGCGGACGGACCAAATAAAAATATCTCTTACCCTGAAACTCCTGTAAAATGCCTGCACATTTATTGCTGATTTCTCCAGCTTTTTAATTGTTTTATTATTCAAGACAAAAGATGTGTGTGATGGCAAACATCTGAAATTTCTCTCCCAAATTTTCTTGCTATAGACGAAGCATGTGAATCCAAAGTAAAGTTGTTGCATTTTTAAATGAAAGTCCTTAGTTCATAATTTGGGCGGGAAACTGGGTTACAATCAATTTTTAGAGGAAGTAGTAATGACACACTTTTTAGGAAAGGTCATTCAGCGCTGCGCCATGTGAAAAGGTCTTGACTTTGTCAATAATCAAATACGAATGGTGCGTGGTGATTTAGTTCTTTCAGCAACATGGTTTATCACTAATTTACTAAACCACTTTATGATTGTTAATTAATAATTAATTGCAAATAGAACCTTCAGTATTTATAGCTGTTGATTTACAAGATTGTGTATTGATCATAATCTTCCTTTTAACTGGACATAATAATTGAGCGCACCTACCAGTGCTGTCTGCGTCAAGAGAAATTGTTTTACCAGCAAAAGCAAAACCAGATCAGCTTTACAACCGTAACTGATCGCCGTTGGCCCCAGAATTCACACATTGTTGTGCATGCCATGTCATCTGCATGTGTATCAAGAGATGCCTTTTCGTATGACTAGCAAGAAAGAGCCATGTGGTTCTTGTAAACAAAGGCAAATGGGGGAGTATCCTGCAGTCAAATGTGTTAAGGCAATACCTCATGTGGTGTCACACACATGAAAGATAAAACTGGACTGGACACCCGATTTGTTTAAAAATTGACACTCATACGTCATACAAAGTTAAGCTACTCCACTCAGGATGACGAAATTGGCGAGATGTTGATTACGCAGACTGATCAAGACGCCAGAAAGTTTGGCTACTTTCATTTTTGTATGGTCATTTTCGGCTGTTTGCTTGGCACTTTATTAATTCGAACACTGTATTTTTTCATAGATCATAATTTCTAATAATTCGAACACCAATTTCAATATTTATTTTTTAAGTGTTCGGACTAATTGGTCATTTACCGTAATATTGATGCATGTGGTGGTTTAATCTTCTTGCTTATAGGCTTTCATTGATTCGTAATAGCAGTAGGACAGGCTTAAATCGGTATAATTTACCTTTCCGACATGACATTTGCTGTTGACAGTGAACGTAAAGCACCAACTCAATAAACACTATATAATCGAACACCATTTAGTTTCGCATTATGACGGTGCCATTTTAGCGCCAAAAATCCCCCTTAAAATTATTTCTTTTGGGCTATAGACTATTTGATTCGCCATTGTCGAGTTTGGTTCGCCATTGTCTAATGCGGGAGGTATCATATCAACAGAGTTATCTCCCATTAGAATAATGAATGAATCAAAATTATTATTTTCCTGTAAAGCTGAGATATGTTACATGTTCTTAGTACCAAATAGAATAACAGTTCCATGGTCTTGTTTAAAATAATAGCGTTTGACCCCTTAGTGATTCGCCATTGTCGAGTCAACTGTAATAGCAATCAAAAATGATTTTGTCATTCACTAACATTCTCTAGGTCCCTCAGGGAGTGTTGACACCCCTTGGGACCTAGCGAATGTTAATGAATGGAAAATCATGTTAGATCCCTATATCGATAACCTGCTTCTATTTAGGCTATAATTTTGTGGTTACGATAAGAGAGACTGTGAACTAAGCTTCAGCAAACTGCTAGAGGCTTGCTAGAAAACAGGGCACACTTGTTCAATTTCAAAATTAACAATGTCGTTAGTTAACTATTCGTTAAAATTTCAAATGGCGATATTACAAATACACTGTTATTTTTTTGTTGAAAAAAATGTAAGAATCCTTTGTTTTGCAAAGGATTCTCACATTTTTTTCAACAAAAAATAACAGTGTATTTGCTTATGTAGTCGGCATTTCCTTAATGAGTTTAGGTCTTAATGAAAATGTTAAGCTAACAAAGTTTTGAACAACTGGCCCCAGGATGCATGGACAAGTTTTAGAACAACAATCAATTTCATATTGCATAGTTGATGGAAGTACCAATCATTAGTTAAACCTCTTACTGTGAATTTTAGTAGTTATGCATATATGTAAAGCATCGTTAGACAAGAACTCCACGGAAGTCGATATCACACCTGCATCGGGCAAAGTCAATGGAACGTGAAATATAGGTCAAGGCACCGGGTCAAGGTGAGTGCTTGAAGAGTATGTCAATGACAATTACTATGCAAGGTCTACACTCGCAGCTATCAATGATGCAGAGAAAACCAAACTTCGAAGTAACTTTGAAGTAAAAATTTGCAAAGTCAATGGATCGCAAAATATAGGTTAAGGGCACTGGGTCAATGTGCATGCTTGAAGGGTATGTCAAGGACAATTACTATGCAAGCTTTCACACTCATGGCTATCATTGATGCAGAGAAAACCAAACTTCGACGTAACTGCGGCGTAAAAATGAACAAAGTCAATGGACCGTGAAATATAGGTCAAGTGCACTGGGTCAAGGTGCGTGCTTGAAGGGTATGTCAAGGACAATTACTATGCAAGGTTTCACACTCGCGGCTATCAATGATGTGGAGAAAACCAAACTTCGACGTAAAAATTAACAAAGTCAATGGACCATGAAATATAGGTCAAGGGCACTGGGTCAAGGTGCATGCTTGAAAGGTATGTCAAGGACAATTACTATGCAAGGTTTCACACTCATGGCTATCACTGATGCAGAGAAAACCAAATTTTGACATAACTTCGATGTAAAAATTAACAGTCAATGGACCGTGAAATATAGGTAAAGGGTACTGGGTCAAGGTGCATGCTTAAAGGGTATGTCAAGGACAATTACTATGCAAGGTTTCACAGTCACAGCTATCACTAATGCAGAGAAAACAAAAACTTTGACGTAAATGTCAAACTTCGACGTAAATGTTGACGGACGGACGGACGAACGGAAGGACGAACGAACTGACGGAAATTTGGACTCCTATATCGCACCCGGCTATAAGCAGGTGCGATAAAAACCAGTATAAGCAGTGCAGTAACTTCACAGCTGACCAGTGTCTGTTTCTCTCCACAGATAGTACAAATCCTCTTCTTGTTAAATCCCAAATTTCAAGCTTCTAGCCTTTGGTGACAGCATAGGGCGTTTTTATCAGACATGGTCGGATAACCGAAAGACAGTTCTGGCAATGCATCATATCATATATGATATACCTTTGATTGAGACTGTCTATTCATCACTCTCTCAGACAGTGAAAGGTTGTACTTGTTTTCTGGGTCAGTCTCATGTAGTTCTTCAACTGGAGATCTGAGATAATAAACACAGAATATAGGGTTGTTTTTGAACTTCTAAAGCCAGTTGTTCAAAACTTTGTTGGCTTATCATCATCGTTAAGACCTCAACTCGTTAGGTAAATGCTGACTACAAAAGCAAATAACCTGTTATTTTTTGCATTGCAAAGGATTCTCACATTTTATCAACAAAAAATAACAGTGTATTTGTAATATTCATGTTTGAAATTGTAACAAATCATTAACTAATGGTGTCGTTAATTTTGAACAACAGGGCCCTGGCCTCAAGGTTATTAAGCTTTTTTCAAGCTCAGCATGAAATTTCAACTGCTCATAAATGTTGAAATAGTCAAAATTAGTGGCAAATTCAGGTTCAATACTCAACAGCTAGTAATTTATCCTGCTCATAAATGCTAAAATGCCAACAACTGTTGACATTTTAACATGTACATGTATGAGCAGGATAAATTTTATGAGCATGAAAAGTTTAATAACCTCTGGACCAGGTTTTTCAGTCTCGTTAGACTAAGTTTAGCCAAGGTCATACAGAAACAGGACATGTTTAAAGTCTCATCTGTACTGGAGAAGCCCGGGATTGAACCCACAACCCCTGGTTAAACCACTATGCCATGGAGGCGTGTTTAGTACTTTCGTAATTGATAAAAAGGCTGTCAGAAGATATTAATATTTCAGACTAGATTTCATACGCCGCTTTGATACTAATTATTGTGCATCCTATGAAAAGCATCTTTCTTGATCTAATTAAATTAATCTGAGAAATGAGACAAACCAAAGCATCAAGAAAACATGACCATAAAATGTATACCCCCTTAAACCCCATTTTTATATAGAAAAGCAGGGATTTGCAGGGATATACCTAATTTTCGTATTCTAGATCCAAAACATACATTGTGGGTACTCATTAGGTTAGAACCGCCTTGGCGAGGTGGTTCTAACGTATAACCACTATGTACATGTATGTTTTGCGCTAAAATGTTAAAAAAAAAATCTCTTTTTTTTTCCCAATGAAATATTCATTTTTTCCTCTGAAATGAAAATTTCTGTATATTGCATGGACAAGTTTTCGTAATGGGAAATCTGATCGGCATTCTCTGTCTGGAATATATCTCTTTGACATGACCAGGAGCTGAAGAGGTTTTTAGCTTGTTTATCAAGTAAAGGTCTTTTTGAAAAACTTTAACAAATTTACCTGAATTGAGACAAAACCGAAGGAAATCTGATTGGCGTCCTCTGACTAGAATATATATCTGTGAGATGATCAAGGGTAGATAATTCGTCATCGACTGTTGCTAGTTTATCCAGTAGATGTCGTAAGACCTTCCTGGCTCTGCGACTCGTTAGGGATCCACCATTACTTGCAGACTGGAAAAAAGTGAGTAAGAGAAAACCATATTGCTACATAGTATGACCTTTATAAATATTCTAAATTTCAAATCCTTCATATCATCTGTGAACTTAGTCCATTTTTTGTCAGGCCTGTTCAGAAGCTGGATGAAATTCATTTGTCTTTAGCATCAATCATACAATTAAGCTTCGGTATATGATACAAAAGCAATGGTTTATCCACATATTCCAAATTTCAAACTGAAGCTAGTAGTCACAGGTATTTGGCTATCGCATGAGAAAACCAACAACATGCATAGGCAAAAATAAACACACAAAGACGCAGATCAGCTGTGCAGTAACTGCACAGCTGATCCGCACCTTTCTTTTTGCTTCACATGTAGTACTATCCCTCTTCTACTTATTTAATATGAAATTTCAAGCTTCTAGCTTTCTTGTGTGAAGTTACAGGCCTGTTTATGTCAGACCTAAGACCTGCTTTCTCCTGTCAAGACCCAGACCAGTACCTTATCTGGTGTATTCACTATCTGCTTGTCAAGATCATCAATCACGTCGGCTATCTGTTCCTGTAACTGTTCAGCTACTGACTCTACGCTGGCTGGTCGTAGTTTGCTGTCACGACACTTTATCATCTCCTTACGAATAATCCTGACAACCCTTCGACAAGCTGATCTGTAGTATTAAAAGGAATAATCATTGATAGATAAGCATGCTCATGTAAAAAATTGTTTTGATCTTAACAGACAAAAGTACTAATGTTTTAAATTTACAGACTATAACATGATTTCCACTTTATTCACATGGCTGGTTTGCATCACACCTGGTAAGAACCTGCAGGATAGGTTTTTTGGAGGTTAAAAGGTGAACCCATTATTATAGTTGCCGCGTCATGAGAAACCCGGATTTTTGCCTAGTCAAAAACAAAGGCGCAGGTCAGCGTCTTTGTTTTAGCTACACGTATAGTACAATTCCTTATCTTCCTAAACCCAAAATTTCAAGCTTCTGGCCATCTTCTGTAAGTGCACAGGCTGGTTTGTGTCAGACCTGGTTGGAAACCCCGAAAACCGATTTTCTCGCGTCGTGGCTCACAAAACTAATAGTATTTGCACCCATATTTGTATGTGAGAAGCCTTTTATAAGTAACAAAACCAGCTTGTTGCATATCAGCTTGTTGCTAAAACAGAGACACAGATAAGCTGCTGATAATTCAACAGCTGATCAGTACCTTTGATTTTGCTACTAAGAGCACATATCCTCTTTCTTCTAAATCTGACAAATCAAGCCTCTAGCCAACTTCTGTATTTGTACAGGCCACTCTGTGATGGACATGGTATAACCTAAACAGGTTTTGTTGTTACAGAGCTGTCAGATCATGCAGATTAACAGCTCATTTAACTGCGCCGCATTATAAGAAAACTGTTTTGTTTTGCATATATGCAAAAACAAAGAGGCAAATCAGCTGTGCAGTAACTACACAGCTGACTGGCTCCTTTGTTTTCTCTACTTGGATACTAAGTACAATCCTTCCACATATTAAATCCAGAATTCAAGCTTCTTGCCTTTGTCTGTGACAGTACAAGCCAGTTTGTGTGGCTCCTGGTCGGAAACCCCTAAGATCAGTTTTCTAGCGTTGCTGCCTATATAGGCCGCATTGTGAGAAAACAGGATTTCTGCCTATGAGAAAACAAAGGCGCAGATCAGCTTCGCAGTTACCTGCGAAGCTGACCAGCACCTTTGTTTTCACTACACGGAGAGCACAATTTCTCTTCTTCTTAAATCTGAAATTTCAAGCTTCTAACTTGCTTCTGTCACTGTAAAGGCCGGTTTGTGTCAGACCTGGTAGGAAACCCCGAAGACCGGTTTTCTAGCGTCGCTGCCTATATATCACAATTACAAGACACTGACCTAATATCCTGGTCCTCCTCAATGACCTCTTCCATCCTCTGCATCAGGGTTACAAACTCGCCTAGGCCCTTTATATGTTGCCCTAGGGCACAGTTAGGGTCAGGGGCGTATCCTTTACCACCAAGACGAAGCTTCATCACATATGAGGTAGCAGTCTACAAAAACCAAGAAAGCAATACAATACTTAGAAAACATATTGCATTTGAGCCACGTCATAAGAAAACCAACAATGTGGTTTCAGACCAGGTATGACTCAAACCAGGCTGTACAGCTACTGATGATAGCTACAGGCTGGAAATTTTGAACTTCAAAAGTAGAGGAACTGTACTATCCATGTAGCGAAAACAAAGGTCCTGCTTTGCAGTCACAGAGAAGCTAATCTGCACCTTTGTTTTCGCATATGAAAAATGTTGGTTTCTCATGATGCAGCTCATTTATTTATGGTAAGACATTCAGAGGCTAGTCAACTAATGCCAGTGACAAGGGACAACTAATTTGTTTAAATTTCATCTTTATCTGGCATACAATTTCTGACCTTGCTTCAGTGAGGGAGAAAAGTTACCTGTAGAATTTTTGACAGCTCTTATCAGCAGATTAACTATGATCGATATTCCAATTGGCTTAAAATTACCTGGGCGAGGGCTTAAACCACACCCACTAAAATTTCAACAGGTAATCCCTAGTAATATTATAAAACTCTTGCCGGCAGGCAGCAAATGTGCCCCTTTTAAGTCTACCTTAAAACTGCAAGAAGACATAACTCAATAACTCTTTAAGAAGATTATTATAGGTAGAGCCATGAAAAAACGGAAACATTTTGTAACTGCACAGCTGATCAGCCACTTTTGTTTTTCGATACACAGATACAATCTCTCTTCATCTTAAATCCAAAACTTCAAGCTATGACTGTCTGACCTGGCTGGAAGTCTTCAAGACCCTTTCTCTCAAGACATGACACTTGCGATTAAAGTTACCAACCTGGTACATGGTCATATTTTTCTGTTTTGCAGAATGTTTGAGCTCTGTGAAGGCTTCATGTGTCAGTTCTCTCTCGGGCACATTAATGACTCTGGCCAGAGCTAGCTCAGACCGGGAGTTGATCAGTAGCTCCAGATACGACAGGTAGACCAGTCTCACATATGCCTGGAAAACATTAGAAAATTTTGTACATGTAACAACTGTTGTGGAACTGATTTGTTCTAACTGGGGGTAGGGAAACCCACATAAAATTTTCCTAAATGTTTGTGAGAACTAAGTTTTTACTAACAAATGGTAAATGTTTTTGCTCCACTAATTCCAAATTTTCAAATACTTTAGTGCAAATTCAACAAATAGCCCAGAGGGCAGTGACTGCTTACCTGAGAGTCAACAAGTACAATCACTAAACAAAAGTTGTTTTTTTTTTTATTTATCATATATGGGTATGATGACCATCTTGGTCATGTGACCTGGATTTTTTATATACACATTGGTTCCCACTTCCTACTGATGCTTCATATAAAATTTGGCTTTGATTGGTGACTACAGAGATGTTTGAATATCATGGTAATATACATGTATATTGCCCCAGGGTAGGGGCAGATGAACCCCTGGCGTCCATTTTTTTAGATCATAAACATTCAGTCCAATTGTCCATCTCCTGCAAGATTTTCCCTCTAAATGGTGTTTGAACAGTTTTGAACAGTTTTCCCATTCAAATACTTTATACCACATACCTCAGTTACAGACACTGGCTTTTTAACAGTACTGAATGGAACACTGACATCAAGATTGGTTGCTATGCAGGTGTCGCTAATGGCAACGCTGATCTCCTGTTCTGTATCTAGGGGAACCTCCAGGGCAACAGCCTTAATCTGTCTATCAGTGCACAGGAGCTCCAACAATGTTTTCTGAATATATGATTGAATGACAAAGTGAGAAAAATCTTTAACATAAAAGTTGTACATGTCTGTATGCTGAGTAAATGTACTGATCATCTTTGTCTACAGGGTTTGCCTTTGGTGAAAATTTAAATGTGATGCAATGCATTATCTTTCGTATAGTTGTAATCCTTGCAGTTATAAGGCATTTAGTTATTTAAACATTCAAGTCGTTCAGTTGATAATTCAATCAGTTTGCTTTTCCTCAAAATGACTGGATTTTTTAGTTCTTCTTGAGATCGGCTCCATTGTCAAAATATTAAAGCTTGGCATAGTTGTGGGAGAAATTGGCCACCCTGTGAATTGGTTTATATTTGCCTAGTTGATGGAATTGGCTGGGGAAGCAGTCCATTTGTGAGTCTTATGCAACAGTCATTTGTAACCAAGGATCACCCTCCTACGGGGAAGGGCGGGGATGATGACTTTTCAGTTTTCAATGCCCTGCTATAGACACCACCCCCAGGGGACAAACAGGAGGTCAAGACTAGGCTCTTTGCTCTGCCCTTCGCAATAGAAAATCTCCCTGGGGTAAGGATCTTTATATCAAAACCCCGTCATATCCCTGCACTTCTGGAATTATAAAAAAAGAAACTGCCCCGCACTTTAGCCCGGCTATTCCCCACCCTTCCCCGTAGGTTTGGCGTGGTTACAAATGACTGGTGCAATCTATGTTTACCTCGGCTTTACTTTTTGGCACATCTAAAAACACAAAAGTCTGTTTCTCTATTTCTTTCTGCAATTCTTCACTTTTATCAAACTCTTGTTTAAAAACACTGTAAATATCACAGAAATCTATGTAGCTGCAGTCTTGTAAAAACTTCTGGTAGTCTTTCTCAATCCCACAATCCTCAGAGGAAGTGATGTCATCATGACCAAGCATTTTTCTGTTCACAATGTCTTTCTGTGCCTGCATCACAACACTTGTCTCTATATCATAGTCTCCTTTCTCCTGTAAAACAAATTATAGGTAAGATTTACTTTGTCTAAATAAAAACATGTAGGCTCATAGTATACCTGGAATTTTGCCTTTTTTGTTAAAGCACAGGTGCTTGATGTTATAGTCATAAAATGATAAAATTATACATTTATATGAGCCTCGTCAGGAGAAAACCGGAGTTTTGCCTATGCAAAAACAAAGGCACAGATCAGCTGTGCAGTAACTGCACAGCTGACAGGCACGTTTGTTTTCGCTACAGGGATAGTACCATTCCCCTTCTTCCAAAACCCGAAATTTCAAGCAGCTAGCATTGTTCTGTGACTGTACAAGCCGGTTTGTGTCATAGCTGGTTGGAAACCCCGAAGACCGGTTTTCTCATGACGGGGCTCAATTATAATGATAGTGTATACAAGACAAGACCTTTGGTATACATCATATTTACGATTTCTGGCTATAGCTCCAAGTGCCTGTGGTTAAAGCTTTCAAGTGGACAAAATAGACTTGAAGTGGTTTTTATCCACATTTCTAAGCCTCAGTGTCAAAACAACTTTTGAATCATACCATATTTTGTTTTGAGTTTTCATGTAAAAATGGCATGCTTTACATTTGAAAAATATTTTGGGTACCGATAAAGCAGAATCGTCAAATTGGGTTACGAGATAACTAGAGTTTGTCTATGCAAAAGCAGCTGAGCAGTAACTGCCAAGCTGATCAACACCTTTATTTTTTTTTTTTGCCCTCTATATGAGCCGCGATGCGAGAAAACCGGTCTTCGGAGTTTCCGACCAGATCTGACACAAACCAACCTGTACAGTCACAGAAAAGAGCTAGAAGCTTGAAATTTTGGAGTTAAGTAGAGGAGGAAATGTACTATCCGAGTAGCGAAAACACAGGCGCTGATCAGCTTCGCGGTTACCGCGAAGCTGATCTGCGCCTTTGTTTTCGCATAGGCAATTATCCGGTTTTCTCGCGTCGCGGCTCATATAGTAAAATGTCTCTTCTATCTAAATCTGAAATTTCAAGCTTCTAGCTTGCTTCTATGAGCCTGTACAGCCTGGCTTGTGTCAGACCTTGTCATAAAAATACTGAGGACCAGTTTTCTTGAGTGAAAGCTAATTTGTAACCCACCGTCTTATTCTGCTCAGCGAGACAGAGCTGTAGTGTGATCAGCTGATCCATCTCAGAAAGGACCGTAACTCTGTCATTCCTGAGGAGGTTGTACCGTCGACAAGCAGAGATGAAGAATTGTGGGAATCCCTGGACACCGTTGTGGTTGATTAGCTGCCTCTTACTGCTGATCACAACTGGTGCTAATTCTGAATAAAAAACAGTGAGAAAGAGAAGATAACAGCATTGTTCTACATAGTTTGTCATTAATTACATGTATCAATAGATCTATGCATGTTTTCTTGCAAATGGTAGCTAGAAAGAACACTTGGTTCATTGATTAAACACATGTACATTCGCAGTAGCCTCGAAGCTGATCAGCGCCTTTATTTTTGCTACATGGATAGTACAATTCCTCTACTTAAAGTCTTTCTAAATCCCAAATTTCCAGCCTCTAGTCATCTTCTGTGCTTATACAGGCTGGTTTGTGTCGGACCTGGTCAGAAACCCAAATTGTTGGTTTTCTCATGCACAGGCTCAAATAGAAGCATTCATTGCATAGTGGTAGCTATTAACCTGTAAACCATGGGGTTGATCTAGAGCTTCACTTTTTCAGACGTGACTTTGAACAAAGATTTCAAGACCTTACTTTTGGTAGCGTATTAAACCCCAACACAACACAAGAATACTGATCAACTATTTAAAATGTTTTAGGCCTCCAGACATCTAATTTTGGTTGTATACGACCTGTTGAGGACTAAACCTCATCAGAATTCAGATACACCAAAACAAAGGTTTCCTTGTAACATAAAAACATGTAAACTTTCTCATGGTGTATTCTTGCTTTAATATCAGGTTGGTTAGAATCTGCCTGTCTTGAAGAAATTCATTTTTAAATCATTTAAAACACTTTAACAGTCACTGAAACATTAAACTGTTGCAAAAATTATGCATCTAGGATTGCAGGGGGAAAAGGCCCTATTCCCAAAATACTTTGATAAAGCCCTGGATTGTGAACTGCATTTAACTCATTTAAGCCTGGCGTCCTTTTTGTGGGACATTGGCAAACAGAATAGCCCCAGATGGGACGCCGCAGAACGCGGCATTCAATCTGGGGCTATTGTGTTTGTACAGAGAAATTTCATCGAAAAATGAGATAAGAAATAAAAATCACTCAACACCCCTAAAAATGAAAGTGGACTCACCCAATTGATAATGATGGGAGAATCCATTCGTCAAATATGGGTTAATAATCAAATTTAATGTACACCAAAGCACGTTTCAAACCTGATTGAGTGTCTTCTGTGAGCTTCTTTAAAATGGTTGTCAGGTTTTGTTTCAGTGAGTCTGTGTCATCACTTGATAGAAAGTATGCACGTCCCATCTCTTTGGCCATTGCTGTCCTGAAACCAATGAAAATTACACAAATTCACCATTTTTACACTATCTGCTGGCCTCAACTCACCAAAAATTGATATTGGAATTACAGGTAACTACAACCACTATGTCCACAAGGCTCGGCGTGTGGACACCATGGCAAAACAGAGAACTTCATAAACGTGCCAGGATCTCCGCAGGTGCGCAGTGAGATTGTATTGCAAACGCTGTGGTAGCCCATGGCGTTTGCACAGAGATGGTATGGTGTTCATCCCAATCTCACTCCGTTTACATTGTGCTTACACGGCACATCTTTGGCGCTTTCATGGCATGTGAATTATCTTACTGCGTTCCTGTGGCGTTTGCAAGGCAGTCTTCGCAAAATCTTTTTTCAGCTGCAGGACAGTTGTTTGGCTGACTGCAAGTTTTTGCTGGTCAAAAGCCAATCCTGCAGTTCTATATATATTACATGTATCATTGTCAGGATTGTAATTTTGGAATTTTTTGCCAGACATTTGTCTGACAGAATAAAATATTTTGTCAGTATAATGAAATTTTGCTGGTTTTGACCAGAAGACCAGAACATTTCGTGAAGACTGCAAGGCGCAGTCAACACATTCTCAAGGCGCTGTCATGGCATTCGTTGCGCTCAGGTATAGCTTTAACTGCGCCCAATGGCATTTTTGTGATTAAAAAAAAAAAAAAAAACTAGAAAAGTGCCTTGAGAGGCACGTATACCCCCGGCTGGTAGCCACCAAGCCCCCTTACCTACCCCGGCTGGTAGCCACTAGCCAGCCCCATTCCCTACCCCCTACCTAAACAACCTGGCACATGCTCACCCCTGACATTGAACCTCACATCACCAATGAAAGACAGTACCCTTATGAAGTACAATTTAGAAATAAGTAGTGTAAAGTACTTTGCATACAAACATGGGTAAGTGTAGTTTTAGAATGACATATCTATTTAAAAGTGGTATACAGAGCTGACGTGTATACCCAATCTAGGACATAAGCACAGACATTGTGGGTCAGGTCCTCAGTCCTAGATTGAAATGAAAGTAGAATGTCATTCTTATATCTTGACCTAAGGTCCTACCCCCATGCACAGACCCATGGGTCTAGCCCTTATGTCGTACCTATGTTGTGTTGTAAGCATGAACGCTTTCTGACACATGGTTGTCAAGATATAGACATACAAACTATTAATCTTGGTAACTACTGTATTTTATGTGTCCTAGATTTTGACCTCCAGCCCCACCCCTAGAGTTTGGTGCCATGGAATTTCATTAAACCCTGATCCAAACAGGAATACATTCCTAAGATATGAACTTTGAGATGAAAAACACTATATAAATAGCACATTTTCAAGGTGACCTAGTTTTTTACCTCTAGCCCAACTCCGGGCAGAACACACAGAAACAAAGCAAACCTCATAGGGTACATATGGTTAAAATATGAATGGTTTCTGATCATTGGTTCATGAGATATACACCACCAGAGAAACTTAAACCAAAACTTTGACCCAAATTAAAGGTGACCTAGATTTTGACCTCCAGCCCCACCCCTGGGCATGGACCCTGGGTCCGAACATACAGAAAGAAAGCAAACCCTATAGGGTACCTAGTATGGTTAAAATATGAATGGTTTCTGATCATTGGTTCATGAGATATACACCACCAGAGAAACTTTAACAAAAACTTTGACATAAATTCCACGAACGTTCCGGAATAACTAACAAACGAACGAACATACGAACAGAAAAGCGAAAACTATAAACCCGTCGGCATAAATGCCGGGGATATAATCAAATTACAGCTCCAGAATGAGAAAAAAGGTCAGGGAGATTTTTGTTCCATTTCAGGGAGATTTTTGAAAAATATATAGAATATATAGGAAAATTCCTGATTCATTTCAGGGAGATTTTGAATTTTGGTTAAAAAGTGGTGCATTTTAGAAGAATTTTTACCAATTTTAAAGCTCATTTCCTGGAGTCTCCCTGATGATGAGGGAGGTATCACATGTATGCATTCCTCGGCCTATAGGGGGCTAAAAACCCATTCGCTACCCATTTTGTACTAAGCCCATTTTAACAGCTAGCCGATAACATAGACCGAAACATAGAGCTGTCTTAATGCCAATACGTTCCTTGCCGTTCTTACACTCGCCATATCCTTATATTGCTAGCCGATAACATAAATTGTGTGGCAGTCGACGTTTATGTTATTTTGGACTTTGATATTGACTGCCTGACGAGATCCGGTATTTCAACAGGAACATTATACTAGAAAATATCAGAAATATACCCGATCTAGCTTTTGTTATATGGGAGTAATTGAACCCGGGACCTCAAGCATCAGAGGCAAGTGAGCTAACCACTGAGCTACCTCGCTTTAAAATGACCATATACACCAATCTGATTTTTGCCTTGTATCTATTTACAATTGCCACGAAACAAACTCAAATGGGCACAATTTTGAACAAATTATTCACAAATTATTGTAAGGAAGCAAGGTAGCCGAGTGGTTAGCGCATTGGCTTCTTGTGCTAGAGGTCCCGGGTTCGATCCCCGCCGGCGGCAAGGAAAATTTGTTGGTCCGAAAATTTGTTGCTTCCCTATATGTCATTTGCAGGGATGACATGATAAAGTACGTACGCCGTCCTTCGGATCGGGACGTTAACTGGAGGACCCCTGGCCTGTACAGGGACAGTCATCCCCTGCCAGTGTGGCTGTGCAGGTTAAAGATACACAGGTATTTAGGCTCATCCTGCAAACAAACCGGATTGTACAATGTACACCTCCCAAGAATAATCAGAAATTGATTGATGGGAGTAACAAGAACAGTGAAGAAAACAAAAACAAAACACTGAGTACCCCACCCATTCAAAAAACACTGAGTATCCCACCATTCAAAAACACTAACAAAAAAAGAATCCATTCTTCAGCTCTTTGCTCCTTTAGTCCTAAAGAAAAAGAAATTGACTTGAATCTGTTCTGACGAAAATGTCATAAAAATCACAGAATTTAATAAAAACCTTTTGAAACGCAGCTTTCACCTTCAATTTTGTGTATCTTTTTTCTTTCGTGTTTTCTTCGCTTCGGACTTCAAAGCACAGTGCAAATGACGTATCTCTAGTTTGGCCAATAGAATTTGTCGATATCGATTCTAACCAATCGACTAGACGTTCAAAATGTAAACACGGAAGTAATTTACATAACACGTGCTGCCAAATATTTCCGAGTCGATTCGACCCAGAACACAATTATTTACCCGGACATCTCGACCCACAACAAAAAAGTTAAAAAAAGTTAAAAAAAAAAAAAAAAAAAAAAAAAAAAAAAAATAATTTAAATTAAACTTGTACAAACATATACCTTCCGATTTTTTTTAAGAAGTTAGAACCAGTTTATTTGTATCCCAGACCCCACTAGGGATACTTGGTCAATTTCAAGTGTATAAAAATTTTTCATCAAATCCTTTGACTGTCTGCATTTGTTATGGTTCCATTATTTTATGTTAATTTTTGTTATTGTATTTTTGAGCATATTCTGTAAATGAGTGGCCATCTTCAGGGAAATAGCTGCTCACTGGGCTTACTATAACTTCTGTTTGTATCTGAACTATATCTGGGCTCGAAGTTATAAAACTTTTTTCAAGCTCAACTGAGACTAAAATTTATCCTGCTCATAAATGTTAAAATGCCAACAATTATAAATGTTAAAATATTTATCAGTAGGATAAATTACAGGCTTTGGCAATCTTTAACCAAAATTTCAACCATTTTTTGTTATTTCAGCCATGAGTAGTTCAAATTTCATGCTCAGCTGTGTTGAGCATGAAAAATGTTTTATAACCTTGGGACCAGGGCTTTTTAGAATGTGATGATTGCACCAAATCATTATCATTGCCTGTGTACCTCTGTACCTCTAACATTTTAGGTCTCTGGCCTCTGGCTGTGATGGTTTCTAAATGCATGTAATCTGCCGTTTTCCTTTTTTTTTCTCATGTAAAGGCTTAAGTTTCTAAATTCAACCTTGGCTTTACCGTGTTTCCTGGAATTCCACCAACTGGTTCTTGACAAGATTTACTATAATTTTGGAAAAATTTGTGCGCACCCATCTTGAGCATACCACCCATATTTCAAGGAACATTAATGGATACAGCATATGGAACTTGACTTGCAATAGCCAGGCAGTTTCTACAGAGACCTTTGAAAAGAGCGGATAGACAGACAACAGATCATGGTTATATTTACATGTGCCACATATTGGATAATCCACGGAGGTTGCATATAAAATTTGACATTCATCAGCAAAGTGGCTTCAGAGATCTTTAAAATGAGGATCATTGGTATAGCTGTACTGAGTGAGCAAACCGTTCAGGTGAGCTAAAACTGTATGCATCTAGGGTCTTCCATGATTTTTATAAATTAATGTGTAATCTATATGAATTCAATCTCACGTCATGTGGAACATACACATTTTTGGGAAATGGCTGCTTGCTCACATTTAAGATGGCCTGACCATACATGGTAAAAGCCTTACAAACCCTAAACTGCCAGTTGACTTTAGTCTTACGTCAGCCACTCAGCACGGTCTTACAAACCAAAAACTAAGTCAGAAGTTGAGGGATTATATTTGAGTTGCCACCCGAGAAAACCGGTCTTCGGGGTTTCCGACTAGGTCTGACACAAACCAGCCTGTACAGTCTCAGAAAAAGGCTAGAGGCTTGAAATTTCGGATTTATGAAGAAGAGGAATTGTACTATCCTTGTAGCGAAAACAAAGGCGCTGATCAGCTGTGCAGTTACTGCACAGCTGATCTGCGTCTTTGTTTTCGCATAGGCAAAATCCCGTTTTCTTACGACACAACTCATTTCTAAGCTGAACCTCCGGAAACAAAATCAGTGACTTCTAATGAAACAATGCATACTGATATACTACAGCAGACTATTGTTTTTGGCCTTATGCAAGACTTTGTACTTGACTTTTTGTACTTGTACTTAACTTTGTTAAGTTAAAGTCACATATAACTTTATAAGTTATAGTCACATTCAAAAGGAAGTATTATAAAAGAGTCATAAGAATTATTATTATTATTTTTTTATATATTTGCATGTATATCCAGTTTTACATTATTCAACAGAATAAGGCAACATCATAATAGCATCACAGTAATCATCTTAGCCCATCAGGAAAACATGTCCATGAAATGTATACCACAATAAACCCCTTTTTATACCCCGCCACTTAAAAAAGTGCGGGGTATTATGTTATACCCTCCAAAAAAAATTTGCGTTCGAGTGTCCGTCCGTCCGTCCGTCCGTCTGTCCGTCCGTCCGTCAGCGTTTCGTTTCCGGGCTCTATCTTGAGCATTTATTGACCGATTTTCTTCAAACTTTGTATAGGAGTTCATATCAGGAAGGAGTGGTTTGGGATTGAAGATGGGTAAATTTCGTCAAATAAGTACAGAGTTATGGCCCTTGATTTACGTTTAAATTTCGTTTCCGGGCTCTGTCTTGAGTATTTATTGACCGATTTTCTTCAAACTATGTATAGGAGTTCATGTCATAAAGGAGTGGTCTGGGATTGAAGATGGGTAAATTTCGTCAAATAAGTACAGAGTTATGGCCCTTGATTTACGTTAAAATTTTGTTCCCGGGCTCTATCTTGAGCATTTATTGACCGATTTTCTTCAAACTTTGTATAGGAGCTCATACCAAGAAGGAGTGGTCTGGGATTGAAGATGGGTAAATTTCGTCAAATAAGTACAGAGTTATGGCCCTTCATTTACGTTAACATTTTGTTTCCAGGCTCTATCTTGAGCATTTATTGACCGATTTTCTTCAAACTTTGTATAGGAGTTCATACCAGGAAGGAGTGATTTGGGATTGAAAATGGCTAAATTTCGTCAAATAAAAACAGAGTTATGGCCCTTGATTTACGTTTAAATTTTGTTTCCGGACTCTATCTTGAGCATTTATTGACCGATTTTCTTCAAACTTTGTATAGGAGTTCATATCAGGAAGGAGTGGTTTGGGATTGAAAATGAATAAATTTCGTTAAATAAGTACAGAGTTATGGCCCATGATTTACATTAAAATTTCGTTTCCTGCCTCTGTTTTGTGCATTTAACAACCAATTTTCTTCAAACTTTGTATAAAAGTTCAAATCAGGAAGTAGTGGTTTGGGATTGAAGATGGGTAAATTTTATCAATGTATACAGAATTATGGTCCTTCATTTATGACAAAATTTTGTTCTGCTCTTTATCTTGAGAATTTATTGACAAACATTTTTGCTAAATTAAATTTGCGTGGCGGGGTATCATGCATGCCTGCATGGCGGGGTATCATGCATGCCTGCAGCGCTTTTATTTATATAGAGAAACTGGGGTTTGCAAGGGTATACCTATCTTTCTTATTTTTGCTCCAAAACATAGATTGTGGGTACTCGTAAACTGCCTAGCCAGATTTTTGCCTCGCCGAGACGGTTCTAACGCGTACCCACAATCTATGTTTTGAGCAAAAATAAGAAAAAAAAAAAAAAAATAAATAAATTTCCAATGAAAATTTTCGTTTTTTACAACTTTAAAAATCTCTGTATATTTCATGGGCAAGTTTTCGTAATGCAAAGCTAAGACTTCATATGAGAACATGATTGATTGCTTAACTTCTTCACTACCAGAGGACCAATAGTCCTGTAAACGCTCACCCAAGATCTGTGATATACATGTATACCAATAAATTTGACTATAATGTTCATGTGTATACATGTATGTATATAGCCCCAGGGCAGGGTCAATTTCTTCTTCTGCAATATGTGACCTAAGTTGACCTTGCCTTTAAATTTGTCATGGTCATCAAAGGGTCATGATTTATAAACACTGTAGTACTCTGGTCCCAATTGCTACATGTCTAGTTTCATTGCAATAGGTTCAGCAGTTCCAGAGAAGACAACTTTTGAAGGGTTTTTACCTTAAATGGGCATGGCGGCCATCTTGGTCATGTGACCTGGATTATTTATATACATGTTGGTTCCCAATTCCTAAAAATGATTCATGTAAAATTTGGCTTTGATTGGCCAAAAGGTTTCAGAGAAGGAGGTCTTTGAATATTTTTGTAATATACGGGGTTGGGACAGACTAACCCCTGGAGTCCAAATGTTTTCAGAATCATAAATATTCAGTCCATTTGCCCATTGCCTGCAAGTTTTCACCTTCCAATGACATTTTAACAGTTTTCCCCATTCCAATGCATAGGCCACCTATGTTGACCTTGCCGTAAAATATGTCAAGGTCATCCAAGGTTCATAACTTAAAAACACATTGAAGTACTCTGGTCACTGATGCTACATGCCAAGTTTCATTGAAATCGGTCCATCAGTTCCGGAGAAGATTTTTGAAGGGTTTTTACCATATACGGGCATGGCGGTCATCTTGGTATTGTGACCTAGATTATTTAAAAACACATTGATTCCCTCTTCCTGTAGATGCTTCATGTAAAATTTGGCTTTGATTGGCAAAGCGGTTTCAGAGAAGAAGATCTTTGAATATTTTTGTAATATACAAGTATATTGCCCCAGGGTGGGGGCAGATTGACCCCTGGGGTCCATTTTTTCAGAATCATAAATATTCAGTCCATTTGCCCATTTCCTGCGAGTTATTCCCTTCAAATGACATTTTAACAGTTTTCCCATTCAAATGCATAGACGACCTATGTTGATCTTGCTGTAATGTAGGTGAAGGTCATTCCAGGTTCATAAATTATAAACACATTGAAGTACTCTGGTCACTGATGCTACATGCCAAGTTTCGTTGAAATCGGTCCATCGGTACCACAGAAGATTTTTGAAGGGTTTTTAACATATATGGGCTAGTGGCCATCTTGGTCATGTGACCTGGACTATTCATAAATACATTGGTTTCCCCTTCCCATAGATGCTTCATATAGAATTTGGCTTTGATTGGCCATGCGGTTTCAGAGAAGAAAATCTTTGAAAATGGTGGACGACGGATGAAGATGACGACGGACGGACGCCGGATCATGGCCATCCTATAAGCTCACCTTGTGAGCCTAACTGTTCAGGTGAGCTAATAAACAAGGCCAATGGAGAAAGTCAATTTTCCTATGGCATGCTTTTTAAGGACATGCTTAAACTACAATACACTCATGGACTTAAAAAACCCAACACTTGCTTTATTGATTGTTTGTCTCAGAATACAGGGTGTTTTCCAAAGATCATTTTTGAACTGAAAAGTACAATCAGTCTGCTAAATCATTTTAACATCAAAAATTGCATGCCAATGCCAGTCAGAGTTTTTATTCAGTTTAACGTCCCTTTGCAAGATTATTTCAGCTCATATGAGACTGGCCAATCAATAAGCACGCAATACAGGAGAACCCCGAGAAAAAACACCTGGCACACCCACAAGCAGTAACTGCAAAGCAGATCAGCGCTTTTGTTTGCGCTACACAAATAGTACACTTCCTCTTCTTAAATTCGATATTTCAAGCCTCTAGCCATCTTCTGTGACTGTACAGCCTGATTTGTGTTGGACCTGTTCGAAAACCACATTGTTGGTTTTCTCATGAAGTGGCTCATATAATCAGCAATCTGTAACAAATAAATGTCCTACTTTTTTCTGTAGTTTGATTTCAGTAGCAAACTCAATTAATGAAAGGTCGAACCTGGGAATCCAACCAGCAAACTCCCAACTCCACAAAACTAGCTACCTGACAACATAAATGACTGAATCAGCTCAAGACATTCTTTTCACACAGGTAGCAAAGAAGTGTAAACATTTACATGTAGAGTGACAAAGTGTTGAAATCTGGAGGCTAAAGAAGCTGAAGTGATATGACTGGCATATAAGCCGCGTCATGCGAAAAACCGGATTTTTGCCTCTGCGAAAACAAAGGCGCATATCAGCTTCGCAGTTACTGCAAAGCTGATCAGCTCCTTTGTTTTTGCTTCACAGAAAGTACTATTTCTCTTCTACTTGTATTCAAAATTTCAAGCTTCTAGCTTTCTTCTGTTACTGTGCAGGCCAGTTTATTTCGGACCTGGTCGGAACTTTCGAAGACAGGTTTTCTCGCGTCGCGGCTCATATGAATATTCACAGGTCACAGTTTATTCTCCACTTCAGTGACATCCTTATGTCACAATAATGTCTTTGACATGTAAGGCCCATCTAGTTCATATCCAATCTTCCTGTAGTAGTTTCTTGTCCCCACACCTGGAACAGAAATTCAAAATATCAGGATAACATGTCCATATAATGTATACAACATCATACCCCACTTTTGTGTAGTAAAATTGGGGTTTACAGGTTATACCTATTTTTCTTATTTTTGATCCAAAACATAGATTGTGGGTACTTGTTAGAACTGCCTCTGTACATTGCATGTGCAAGTTTTCGTAATGTTTACCTTTCAAGTTTAAACATTTCTTGAGAAAAAACCTTAGTGTAAAATGGCACAAATCAACTGCCTCACCACAAAGGCTGTCTTATAGGGGAGCCGGGTGGCATGGAGTTACAGCATCACACTCTGAATGAATCCAGAGGTCCTGAGTTTAATCCCCACAGGCGACACCATAGTTGTGTCCTTGAGCCAGACACATTAACTCTCCAAATGTACTGGTTAAAACCCATAAATTGATGGTTCCGTCCGGACATGACTGAAAAACTGTTGACTGGGACATTAGACCTCAATACAAACAAACAAAATACTGTCATATAATCACAAACAACATTGTAAACCTGAAACATTTTTTTATTTGGACAAACAGTGGAGAACAAGATCAGACTGATTTGAGCTGCAATGCGAGAAAACTGGTCTTTGGGGTTTCCGACCAGGTGAGGCACAGTCACAGAAGCAGGCTAGAAGCTTGAAATTTCAGATTTAAAAAGAAGAGGGATTGTCCTATCCGTGCAGCGAAAATGAAGGCGCAGATCAACTGTGCAGTTACTGCACAGTTGATCTGCGTCTTTGTTTTCGCATATGGAAAAATCCAGTTTTCTCCTTACGGGGCTCATTTCTAACCACAGTATTTTCCTACCCGAGATAACTGCTATCTTATGAGATCCATGTTCGTCTTTAGCTATCCTCTCTGCTTCTTCCATCAGTAACATACCAAAACCCTACAAGTATACAAAATTCATGGTTTTATATTTTATATACCATATTCATTCTAATTAGCGCACTGTGTGCTGAACTTAAGATTGTGGGTACACATTCTCAGCGAGGCGGTTCTAACGAATACCCACAATCTATGTTTTGTAGCGAAAATACGAAAAATAGATATGCTACTGCATACCCCAGTTTTGCTATATAAAATTGGGGTATAAGGGGGTATACATGACACAGACATGTTGTACCGATGATACACCATTGACCATAAAGACACTAAACTGCAAAAATTATAAAAAAAGATGACCTGATGTTGAAACTTGGTTGGATCCCTGGCATGAACTGGAACAACACTGCCGTACACGTGTAATTCTCTCACTATAGAACAGCCTCCCTTCAGTTCCGGCCTGAAGGTGTCCTCCGAGCACTTCCTGAGTCGCAACAGACCAATCAGAATGTCTTGTTCTGGGTCTTCGTATGACAGAAAGGTTTCCCAACCACCATTTGCAACATAGTCACGCCTTATCAACTCTGCCTGTTAATGGAAAAGCAAATACATTATGAAAACATGCCCATGCAATATACAAAGATTTTTAAGTTGTGAAAAAAGAAACTTTTCAGAAGAAAAATTTTGCTATTTTTCTTAGTTTTGCTCAAAACATAGGTTGTGAGTACACGTTGTGGGTTCTAACTAGTACCCACAATCTAGGTTTTGGAGCAAAAATAAGAACCAGAGGACCAATGGTCCTGTAAACGCTCACCTGAGTCTGCTGCATATACCAATAAACATGTTTGAATATTATGGTATTTAACCCCAGTGCAGGGGCAGATGAAGCCCTTGGGCCGTTTTCTTTTTTCAGAATAATCAATATTCTGTCCATTTGCCAATTTCTTGCTGGCTTTTCCCTTCAAATGACATTTTAACAGTTTTTCCCATTCAAATGCATGGGCAACCCATGTTGACCTTGCCATAAACTTGGTCAAGGTCATCACAGGGTCATGATTTATATATACATTGTAGTACTATAGCCATGGATGCTTCACGCCAAGTTTCATTGAAGTCAATCTATTTGTTTCAGAGAAGAAGATATTTGAAGGGTTTTTACCATATATGGGCATGGCGGCCATCTTGGTCATGTGACCTAGATTATTAATATATACATTGGTTCCCCCATCCTATAGATGCTTCACATAAAATTTGGCTTCAATTGGCCAAGTGGTTTTAGAGGAGAAGATGTTTGAATATTATGGTAATATACATGTATATTGCCCCGGGGTGTGGGCATATGAGCCCTTAGGTCCATTTTTTTTTTCAGAATCATTAATATTTAGTCCTACTACCCATTTCCTGCAAGATTTTCACCTCAAATGACTTTTTAAAAGTTTTCCCCATTCCAATGCATTGGCGACCTATGTTGACCTTGTCCTAAAATAGGTCAAGGTCACCACAGGGTCATAATTTATATATACATTGTAGTACTTCAGCCACTGGTGCTTCATGCCAAGTTTCTTTGAAATCGGTCCACCAGATTCGGAAAAGAAGATTTTTGAAGGGTTTTTACCTTATATGGGAATGGCAGCCATCTTGGTCATGTGAACTAGAAAATTATATATACATTAATTCCCCCATTCCATAGATGCTTCACATAAAATTTGGCTTTGATTCGCCAAGCGGTTTCAGAGGAGAAGATGTTTGAATATTATGGTAATATACATGTATATTGCCCCGGGGTGGGGGCAGATGAGCCCCTGGGGTCCATTTTTTTTTCAGAATCATTAATATTCAGTCCTACTGCCCATTTCCTGCAAGACTTTCACTTTAAATGACATTTTAAAAGTTTTCCCCATTCAAATGCATTGGCGACCTATGTTGACCTTGCCGTAAAATAGGTCAAGGTCATCACAGGGTCATGATTTATATACACATTGTAGTACTTGAGCCATCGATGCTTCATGCCAAGTTTCTTTGAAATCGATCCACCGGTTCTGGAGAAGAAGATTTTTGAAGGGTTTTTACCATATATGGGCATTGCGGCCATCTTGGTCATGTGACCTGGATTATTTATATATACATTGATTACCCCTTCCTATTGATGCTTCACATAAAATTTGGCTTTGATTGGCCAAGCGGTTTCAGAGGAGATGATGTTTGAATATTATGGTAATATACATGTATATTGCCCCGGGGTGGGGGCATATGAGCCCCTGGGGTCCAATTTTTTTCAGAATCATTAATATTCAGTCCTACTGCCCATTTCCTGCAAGACTTTCACTTTAAATGACATTTTAAAAGTTTTCCCCATTCAAATGCATTGGCGACCTATGTTGACCTTGCCGTAAAATAGGTCAAGGTCATCACAGGGTCATGATTTATACATACATTGTAGTGCTTGAGCCATCAATGCTTCATGCCAAGTTTCGTTGAAATCAGTCCACCGGTTCTGGAGAAGAAGATTTTTGAAGGGTTTTTACCATATATGGGCATGGCGGCCATCTTGGTCATGTGACCTGGATTTCTTATATATACATTGATTCCCCCTTCCTATAGATGCTTGATATAAAATTTGGCTTTGGTTGGCCAAGCGGTTTCAGAGAAGAAGATCTTTGAAATTGTGGACGGACGGACGGACGACGGACGGACGGACGCCGGATCATGGCCATCCTATAAGCTCACCTTGTGAGCCTAACGGCTCAGGTGAGCTAAAAATACGTATACCCCAGCATACCCCAGTTTTGCTATATAAAAGTGGGGTTTGAGGGGGTACATATTTCACGGACTTGTTTTCCTGATGAAAACTAATGCAGCCTCCTAACTGATGTAACGATTTTTTTACCTACTCAAATGCAAAATAAATGACATACATTTTGGCACCCTAAGTTCATTAGCAAAGAATTTTCTTGTATGTACAGATAGAGAACATACTATACAATTTGGTTGATAACAGATTAATCTTTACTTTGATAAAACGTGTACCTGAATATTTGGACATCTAATTGTTTTGTTGTACACAAGTTAAATTCAGAGGGTCTACAATGAAATAAATGTGTAAAAGACTGCTGTTTGAGAACAAATGAGCCATCACGTGAGAAAACCAACAATTTGGGCTTCCGACCAGGTCCGCCAGAAACCAGCCTGTACAAATAAAGAAGCAGGCTAGAAGCTTGAGATTTTGGATTAGAGAAGAGGGATTGTACTATCTGTGTAACGAAAAACAAAGGCACTGATCAGCTTCGCAGTTACTGCGAAGCTGATCTGCGCCTTTGTTTTCGCATATACAAAATGTTGGTTTTCTCACGAGGTGGCTCAAATGTTAATGTGGTATACAATTATTGGACCCACCTCATAAGGCTTGACTTTATGGTGTATTTCTTGTATGCCGACCTCCCTGGTTCGGACATCCCTACACTGAGTACCCAGGTCCTTCATTCTAGCCAAAGCAAGTTCTCGTAGATTGCCATGCTCTACTCCTGAACTCACTAGCGGCATAGGGATATCTCTACAAATTTTTGTGGAAACAAGTCAATATGTGGATAAACTTCACATTCTTGATGTGGCTTTACATCCCAGTCAATAATTATCAGTCATACTGAGAACATTACTTGATTCTTCAGCAATACTAAGCATGGAGATAATGTGTCGTGTCTTTGGAAACAGGATTCAAACCCAAGACCTCTGTATCTCCAGGCAAATGCTCAGCCACTGTCACTACTCTCACCATGGTTTTTAGATAATTGTTTAAACATTTATTCATTCATTTCAATTACACAGAAACCTCATGGACCTAACATACACATTCAAGAAAACGTGTAGGCATTATGTGGTTAAACCTGGTGGGGAAACAAGAGAAACTGGAGAAAACCACCAACCTTTGATGGGTGACCACTACCGTACCACATGCCTTGTCTTAATCTGAACCCAAACTGTTGAGGTGACAAGCCTGCTATCCGTTAGTTTTATGCTATCCTAACCCCAAAAATTGTCATGAGGTGAATCAAAACAAACATTCAGCAAATTTCAGCTCATCTTGTAGACAGTATTTCCTACAAAATTGAGCCGCCTCATGAGAAAACCAACAATGTGCATATGCGAAAACAAAGGCGCAGATCAGCTTCGCAGGACCTGTTCGAAAACCACATTGTTGGTATTCCCACGAGGCGGTTCAAATGCTAATCCCACATGCCACCACTGCCCATACCTTTGAACTCTATATACCCTAGTCCATGGTGGGACTAGAGCTAATATTCTGGCAACCAGGTCTATCAGCGTACTTGGTGGGTAACTTTTATATCGCCCTGTCTTCCACAACTCGTACAGACCTGTCAAAATAATGAAAATATTCATTTATTGTTATAAAATGAAGAGCATCCACTTTGAAATAAAAGCTCAAAATATGAAATTTGCATGGCAAATGATCAGGAAAACATGTCTCTGCAATGAATACCTCCTTAAACCCCACTTTTATATAGCAAAACTGGGGTATGCAGGGGTATACCTATTTTTCTTATTTTTGCTCCAAAACATAGATTGTGGGTACTCGTTAGACAGTGTACCCACAATCTATGTTTTGAGCAAAAAAAAGGAAAAATATAAAGAAAAATCTACTGAAAATTTTCATTTTTTACAACTTTAATAATCTCTGTATATTGCATGGGCGTGTTTTCGTAATGTGATAAAACAGTCTTCAGATATGGCAGTCCCCAGAGATGCAATTTGATCTGGGTGTGCATTGTTTGCCTAAAATGACTGCATGTTTTATAAGTGTGACTATATCAATATTGAAAGGATCTGCTGCCTGCATCATGACAAAAACGATTTTCCTTGCCATTTGAAAACAAAGATGCAGATCAGCTGTGCAATAGGTGTCAGCTGATCAGTAGCTTTGTTTTTCTGTACACAGATATTAAATCCCTCTTCTTCTTAAGGGGATGCCAATTGTCAAAATCTAATACTTGTATAATTTTTACCTGTATAAAGAAAAATGACAATATTACCAAGGAGACTGGATATTCTTGAACCGTTCTTGTGTGAGTCATTCAAACGTCAAATACATATTATTTTATGCCCAAACACTCAGTTCCACAGGGCTCAGCAACATGCTTATCAGCTTTGTCCAAGTCACTTCCTGGTTTGATTCCGTTTTCATCCGTCTGGCATGCTGGATAAATTTTACTTAAAACTACCACCATAAACATATTCTGAAAAAGCCCGACTACAATCTTTGAAAGTTTGTCCACTTAGAAATTATTTCTTCTTGAGGAAAACAAGGTATTAATCATTTTAACTGAAAACCATTTACAGCAGATACAGTAAATAGTATTATTTCTCCCAAAATATTGACTTTTTGTTCGAAATACTTTCAAAGGTTGTAGCGAAGAAGTTGGAGATCATGTTTATCGCGATAGCTTTTAGTAAACTTTATCCAGCATGCTAAATGGATGAAAACGGAATCAAGCCAGGAACTAACTTGAACAATGCTGATAAGCGTGTTGCTGAGCCCTCTAGAGCTGAGTTTTTGGGCATAAAATAATCTGTATATGATGTTTGAATGACTCATACAAGAATGTGTCAAGAATATCCAGTCTCCTTGGTAAAATTGTCATTTTTCTTTATACAGGTAAAAATTATACATGAATGAGATTTTGACAATTAGCATCCCCTTAAGTGCGAAAAGTTCAACCTTCTTGCCATCTTCTGTGGCTAAACAGGTTGCTTTGCACCAGACCTGGTCAGACACCCCCAAGGCTTGTTTTCTCGCATCACTGCTAATATCATAGCATACAATGGTGAGGAGGGGTGGGGGGAGGAATCTAGATTGGGGCACATTTTATTTGCTATAACCAACCTAAAATTATGGAAAGAGATTCAATCAAAAACATTTTAGCAATAAACTTCAAGTATTGTGTTTTTCAAGAAAGAAGAAATATAGCATGAATCTTACCAGTTCCTCTGATAACAAGTGTCGGATATATCTTAAGGCCATCAGCTCGAAAGGCAGGGTTCTCAAAAAATTCCTATAACAGTAAACAAATTCTAACTTTAAATGACCTGTGACAAAATAACCTTATTTATCAATTTATGATATGCTTGACAAAGGAGCCAACCCAGTTAGTTCTATATAATATGAGCCGTGTCATATTGCAAAAACATATGCGATCAAGGCATATGCGAAAACAAAGCCGCAGATAGTTGATCAGCGCCTTTGTTTTTGCTACATGGACAGTACAATAAGTACAATAATTATTTCTCTTCTTCTTAAATCTTACATTTCAAGCTTCTAGCCTGCTTCTGTGGCTGCACAGATGGGTTTGTGCGGACTTGGTGGGAATCCCCGAAGACAGGTTTTCTCATGTCGTGGCTACTATAATATGACTTGAATAATATGAATAGACGCCACAGAAATTGATACAATTAAATCTAAAATCCCAATCCAGATGCCAGGTGGGAAAGAAAGCACAGCTAAATCCCGAAAATGTTACAACTCACAATAGAGCAAAATTACTTGCTCTTTCCCAATAAGGTAGCCATCTGGCTAGCATACACTAAATACATGTACATGTACAAAGCAGCTTTAACAATTAGATTGTCTATTATATTGGAAACAAAAGTACCAGTACAGTATATGCTTTAGCAAACACTGAAGACCTTTATCAGAATGTGCCCTTTATTATTTATGAGCAGCAAGATCTTGGTCTACACTGTTTAAGACCATCCATTCTTAAAGATTGCTTAGTATAGTAAGTTTCTTTCCTTGATTTTTTTTTGCTATATAAAAGTGGGGTTCACGGGTATACGTTTCACGGACATGTTTTCATGATGTACTAATGCACCGTTAGACTTACAATAAACTGTTCTACATCTCTTTCCAAGTCCACATTAGGTAGATCAGGCATCATATGTGCTACAACCTTGAAACCGGCATCTTTTGACATCTGAAACGACTCGCTCACAGCTCGGACTGTATGGCCTCTGCAACAAATGAAGCCATGATGAATAAGCACAGATTTTGGTTGGTTGGTTGATATAGTGTTTTATGTCACTGGCCAACAGCTATCAGATATGAGCTGCATCGTGAGAAAACCGGATTTTTTAATATACAAAAACAAAGGCGCAGATCATTACTGCGAAGCTGATCAGCGCCTTTTGTTTTCGCTACACGGATAGTACAATTCCTCCTCTACTTATACCCAAAATTTTAAGATTCTAGCTTCTCTCTGTGGGTGTATAGACCGGTTTATGTTGCACCGGGTCGGAAATCCCGACAAGAAATTTACCAGTACTAAGTAAACGTTTGAGCAGCCTCATGAGAAAACCAACAATCTACATATGCAAAAACAAAGACGCAGATCAGCTTCGCCGTAACCGTGAAGCTGATCAGCGTCTTTGTTTTTGCTACGCGGATAGTACAATTCCTCTTCTTCCTAAATCCGAAATTTCAAGCTTCTGGTCTGCTTCTGTGACTGTACAGGCTGGTTTGTGTTGGACCTGGTCGGAACCCCAATTGTTGGTTTTCTCATGCACAGGCTCATTTCTCATATCCTGTTATCATTGTAAATACTAGGGATGTCAACGAATATTCGAATGTTCGAATATTCGCATTTCATACGAATATTCGAATGCGATTTCTGGATTCGAATATTCAGATAATTTTCTAACCTGCAATATTATCATGAATCAGTTTAAAGGAGGACTCAAATTTAAGGCCAAAGGTCGAAAAATAATATGACCAGTAATCCTGCTTGTCTGTTGAGTAATTCAAGATGGTCAACATTTTGACACACCTGCAAATTGAGATTGCTCAATTAACAGTTTGACACTTTGTTGATTCAAGTGACACTTTGTTGATTCAAGTGACACTTTGTTGATTCAAGTTGAGAAGAAAGCATTGCTTGCTTTCAATAAATGTTTTTAAGGTGTGAAAGTCCTACAATTTTAGCTGTGTCATGTGAAAACTTAAGATGGCTGGATAGATTGACAACTCAATCATTTAGGAACAACACAGTCACAACAGACCTTTCACAAAGTACATGTAGGCCACACGATTACAATAGACCCTAAGCTTTCTTGGTGGCAAATATCAACGACATGCATGCAGAATCTTGGCTTGACAATGATGGTGTGTCGTTGCTTTCTCAGATCATTATTAAACACCTCCAGATTGTCTAGTTTTCTGTGCAAAATTTGCTGATTTTCTTACATGGCGCCATTGGTATAGCCCAGATACGATACAATGCATATACATGTACCTCATGTTTTCAATACATGTACCACCAAGTAAGTCATCGTAATGGGTCTATTGGGCATAGATGTGTATATCATTCGAATATATTCGAATATCCTATGCGAATATTCGAATACCAATTTCGGCATTCGTTGACATCCCTAGTAAATACATGTGTACTCAGAGGATAAAGTTTAGTCAGTAACTTTGACAAGCCCTGCAACTATTTTATCCTGCTAATTGCCTTAGTTGACCTGTCTTGTTAATTTCCAAGACCACTTCTTTGTAAATTTGATAAAAAAATCTCAAGGTGCACATTCAGACACAGTTATTGGCCTTTTTCGCAAAGCATTATTTTTGTAACTACCAGATAAATAGTAAATAACTACCCCGTGACCAAAAATAAACTGATTTATCACGAGAGGATTAGTAAGCAGGTGAAAGGGCGGGTTTTCAGCGAGCCTTTTCATCTGCTTACGGTCCGAGCGTGATAAATCGGTTTATTTATGGTCACGGGGTAGTTATTCACTTTAAAATGCAATGAAAGCCGATAAATTTCGAGAAAAAACTCACCCGATGTGAGGAGATTTGCTTTCCGCCATTTTGTTTATTTAGTCAACAGCTCAGCAATCACTCCGCAGAACAACTCCTCAAAATTCGCCACCATAGCAGAAGATTTTGTTGATAATTTAATTTTTTCTTGTCCATTGTTTCATCTACGTATCGTTGCATAACAAGGCGGAGATTGACGTCACAAAACGTGACTAAATTTGACGTCATTGGCGCGCTTCTTTTTGTTGCGTTAAACAAAATTGCAACGCGGTCTTTATTTAGTCAGTAGATGTGGCCTTTATTCGGTCAGTAGCTCAATAAAGCTTCTATTTATGAATCCCCCTTTATCAGGCCGATATGTAGGGTTGTTGCATTATAAATTATAAAATGGGTGCTTTTATTTATAACGTTGCCAAATAGAGACTGTAGCCAGTGACAAAAATCCGAAAACATCTTAGCAAAATTCAGCCACAGTCTCGAGAAATACCAGGTCAAAAATTCGGAATTTAGAGATTACCTCCCTTTGAATTAAAATACGAAGGTAAATCAGAGCATGTACTGTGGCAAAACCACATACAATGTTTTAATTGTTTTTCTTGGAAATGTTGGGTTTTATTCACAGCATTATTACTGGTCATTTCAACCGAAAACTATCAAGGAGTTTTGAAGCTAAAGTGATTTTTAGAAACAGTCCAACTTAAATTATGTCATGAGAAAACTGGCTTTTTGCATATGCAAAAGCGAAGACACAGATCAGCTGTGCAGTAATGGCACATCACGGCTGATATGAAATCTACATCATTACCTGTTGGTGTCTCTAGCCACGTCTTCATACACACTCTGAACTCCTATCTCAAGTCTAGTACACCCGTACTTCAACATATCACTATAACAGAAATATGAGCCGCTTCATAGAGAAAACCAACGATCTGCATATGCGAAAACAAAGATGCAGATCAGCTTCGCAGTAACTGCGAAGCTGATCAGCGTCTTTTTTTTCGCAACACTGATAGTAAAACTCCTCCTTCTTCTTAAATCAAAAAATTAAAGCCACTAGCCAGCTTTTGTGACAGTACAGGCTGGTTCGTGTCGGACCTGTTCAGAAACCACATTGTTGGTTTTCTAATGCCATGAGAACACATAGAAACAAAATTTCTTAAAAATTGTGCTATAATTATAATTCTGCATCTGCATCAGGATGACATGTCCATATGATATATACCTTTTTAAATAGTACATGTAACTGGAATCTTGAATGAATATTCCACAGGGAATTAACTACGACAATTTATTTCCAAAGTCACTCTTTGTTCAAATTTTCGGCCTCTTGGCCTTTATCAAGAAACAATACTCTCTTCTTACGATAAAGTACATTCTAAAATAAGGTTTTCCACCATCTTGATCTTGCCCAAATCTTGCCAAGATGGTGAAATACCTTATTTCAGAATGTACTTTAGTATTGTTTCTCGATAAAGGCCAAGAGGCCGGACATTTGAACAAAGAGTGACTTTGGAAATAAATTGTTCAAATAGTAAAACTGGGGCTTCTAGCCTGCTTCCTGTGATTGTACATTGTACAGCTTTGTTTGTGTCAGACCTGGTTGGAAACCCAAATTGTTGGTTTTCTCATCAGGAAAACATATCTGTGAAATAAATACCCCCTTGCACACCATTTTTTATAAAGTAAAACGGGGGTTTACAGGGGTATTCCTATTTTTCTTATTATTTATCCAAAACCTAGATTGTGGGTACTTGTCACCAAGGCGGTTCTAATGTGTACCCACAATCTATGTTATGAGCAAAAATAATCTCTAGGGAATGATCAGGCCCCAAGGTTATAAAACTTTTTTAATGCTCAAAAATAAGATAAACATCAAAAGTTTGCTACTGAAAATTTTCAAGTTTTACAACTTTACGAAAATCAGTATTTTACGCGGGCGTCTTTTAAAAATGTCAAGCAAAGGATCATTTACTTGTATTATTTTCCTCAAGGAAGCCTACCTAAGATGTTTCCTGAGACAGTAATCTGGTCTGGTTTCTATGGTGATACCTATACACTTTGTCTTGCTCCTCTCTGAGTACCTAGAAGACAGGGAAATAAAAATACACTTTAGCAAGGTGGATAATCACGTGACTAAAATCAATTAATGTGTACTAGTATTTGGACAGAACCAGTTAGCTAAAAGGCCATAAGTTTCTTACAAGAACTCCGCGGAGGTCGATATCGCACCTGCATCGGGCAAAGTCAATAGACGGTGAAATATAGTTCAAGGGCACCGGGTCAAGGTGCGTGCTTGAAGGGCATGTCAAGGACAATTACTATGCAAGAATTCAGACTTGCAGCTATCTCTGATGTCGAGAAAACCAAACTTCGACATAAAAATTTTCAAAGTCAGTGGACCATGAAATATAGGTCAAGGGCACCGGGTTAAGGTGCATGCTTGAAGGGTATGTCAAGGACAATTACTATGCAATGTTTCAGACTTGCAGCTATCTCTGATGTCGAGAAAACCAAACTTCGACATAAAAAGTTTCAAAGTCAGTGGACCGTGTAATATAGGTCAAGGGCACCGGGTTAAGGTGCGTGCTTGAAGGGTATGTCAAGGACAATTACTATGCAATGTTTCAGACTTGCAGCTATCTCTGATGTCGAGAAAACCTAACTTCAACGTAAAAATTTTCAAAGTCAGTGGACCGTGAAATATAGGTCAAGGGCACGGGTCAAGGTGCGTGCTTGAAGGGTATGTCAAGGACAATTATTATGCAAGGTTTCAGACTCGCAGCTATCTCTGATGTTGAGAAAACCAAACTTCGACGTAAATGTTGACAAAACTCTGACGTAAAAATTTTCAAAGTCAGTGGACCGTGAAATATAGGTCAAGGGCACCGGGTTAAGGTGCGTGCTTGAAGGGTATGTCAGGGACAATAACTATGCAAGGTTTCAGACTCGCAGCTATCTCTGATGTCGAGAAAACCAAACTTCGACGTAAATGTTGACGGACGAACGAACGAACGAACGAACGGACGAACGAACGAACGGACAGAAATTTGGACTCCTATATCGCACCCTGCTATAAGCAGGTGCGATAAAAACTGAATGAAATTTCATGGGGTAAAGTGCACATACCCCGTAATGGTTCACTCTAACTGTTATACAACAGTCAATTTAATGTGCATTATAGTTTAATAGATTACCCTGAGCAACTGGATTTATATTTTAACCCCCGGGTTGCTTGGGTAATCTATTAAATTCCAACATGCATTAAAATGACTTTTGCATTAGACTTTAGAGAATATCATTCCGGCGTGTGTGCACTTTACACAATGGAATTTCATTCAGTTTTGAGAAAACTGTGACCAATTCGCTTTCTGGTTATATACGAATACTAGAACATAAAAATAAATTTATAGCCGAATTCAAAATAGGAGCACGCCATCAAACTTTCTGACGCATTAGTCCCTTAAACTGGCATTGCTACATGAAACAAAGAGCGGCTAACACCAAGTGTTTCTAAGTCAGGACTTCAAAGTCTGTGTAAACCTTTGTAGTATAAAGTGAACTAAATTAACCTCAAGACAGCAGCATCTGACTGAGCATAGCCAATGATTAGCCAATGCTCAAGCTGGTAGATAAACCTAAGTCCCGCCCATATAATTTGTGTGACAGCTGACCAGTTTAATTGAAATCAATATTGGATAACATTGTAAATTTTATGATGTTTGAGAGTGGTTTGTTTTGGCTGCTGAAAAGATGCTTGACCTGTCAATTGTAATCTAATATGTCATAATTGAAGTACCGGTAGGGTTGATGTATTTTCACACAATTGACCAAGATAACCCCTAAAGGGCAACAGAAAGTATATCTATTTGCATTTCAAATTGATAAACAATTATTGTATCTAAGATCCCATGTTTTTTTTGGGTTTTGATATAAAACCATGCTGAATTAAACATATCTTCAGTGCGTAACAAAACTGGCCTTAATGCAAGGAGTATATAATTATGCAGCATATTTCATGTTTTACCAGTGAGTGGATAGTTATTTGAATATGCTTTGGGTTGTTTTGTTTTATACCCAAAAAAACAATTTTTCAATCATTTTTGGACTGATACTTTGTTTCCTAGGTAAGAAATAGAACTTAGGGGTAGCTCAATTTCATGCATCTTGTTCAGTGAAACAACATGACTGAGATGGGGTTTGTTAGACATGTCCCTTAATGGAGCGAGCGCAAAGATCTGTAACTAGACCATTGCACTACTAAGCAAGCCAAAACTCAAGACATGCCTTCTTCAAACTATTTTCCATTATGAAATTCCTTTATTCCCCCAAGTTAATGGACACATGAGCTGCATCATGAGAAAACCGGATTTTCGCTCAAGCGAAAATAAAAAGAGTAAAGATCAGCTGTGTAGTTATTTGTATTTTGTTTTTGCTACACGGCTGGCCCAGTACAGTTCCCCTTCTTCTTGCATCTTAAGTTTCATGTTTCTAGCTTTCTTCAATGACTGCACAGCCTGATGGTATGAAACCCTGAAGACCAGTTTTCTCTGCATGATTTAATCATGACTTTATTTAAAGTGGAAGATCAGTTGGACTAGACATGTAAGTCAGATTTATATTGAAAATGGGTCTGGAGAGCTCTTTCCTGGTTGTGTGATTTTCTAGATTTTGATAGAATCTCACTGTTATGCGGCTGTTTTTCAAACTACAAATCGACAGTTGTGTGATGTCATTTAACGGTTATTTGTCACAATGATTTGCATGAGTCGCAGACTGGTCAACAGACAGTTCCACTCAATGAGACCCCAATGTCAAAATTGTGTTTTATGGCAAATTGGCTGTTGTCGCTTAGTGTCCATTAAGCATCACTTTCCAGTGAGACACTAGCTTTAGAGAAACTGTCGATCACATCAAGGAAAATGTGACTTTTCGCTCAATGCCACAATGAACAACGAACCAGAGTCCTACACTTTGTCATTGTCCCAGTTCATCATGGTGGTTATCATAATTTATCTGTTTTTCCCGGATGATTCATTGACTACTTAGAGATGCACCTATAGGATCCTGTAAAACCAGTTTTATAAAACCCCCAGTAATTTTATATTACTTAAATCCAAGGCGATACCTTTGTTGTGGCTCTTATTGTTTTATGTTTTGGCATTGAATTTTTGTGCTGTTTGCACCTTTGTATGTTGTCATATTTTTGGTTAAGTTCTGGTAATTGAGTGGTCACCTATTGGGAAAGAGCTGCTCACTCAGCTTTTGATATGGTTTCATAGTATAAATACCTATTTTTCCCCTCCATCTCAATTTTTGGAGTGGGAATTTCTTTCTGATTGCACCATTTCCTGATCACTGCCTACAGTTTCACCTTTCCATTCACATAGAAGTTAACATTTCAATTTCAAAGATCAATTCTGATTAACTAAATCACAATAAAATTCCTACTGAACACCTTAAAATAAATCAAAATGTCAACATAATACTCTTTCATCCCACTCAACACTCTATCTTGAATAAATTACAAGGATCATTATTTCTCATCTTTAATCTGTTCAAACAAATATCCATGCTTCAAAATATGCAGTCTAAGGGGATGGTTAAAACAAATTGCAAGTCATACATTTGATCTAATTTGTTTTAATGCGTTTTTGTACCTGTCTTCAAAACTCCTATTATTATTGAAATAAATTCAGCTACTGTCAATATCAGAGGTCATGTAGTTCCTCCTCCAATGGTGGGCGGAGCTAAACTTGTCCTGTCTAAATGTACTGAACTTGAACCCTTATACTGATACTATTTTTGGAACATAAATGACAGCAGTGGTGGTCCAGATTCTTTGACCTTATGGTGAGACATTGTCCAGGTGTTATGTCAGAAAACTACCAAAAGTGCTTGAATAAATATTATGAAATTTGCTATAAGTCACATGATTGTCCACCTTGGAAGATAGGCTTGCAGAAGCAATTGCACAAAGTTTTTTTGTTTTTTTTTTTTGTTTAACATCCCAGTCAATAATTTTTCAAGTCATGTCGGGACGGAGTTCTTATGATGCTTATCATTGTGAATGAGAAATTCATCATTTTAACGGCAGTAAAAATCACAGTAAATGTCAATGGTTGTATCTTTTGTAATTTGAGCCACATCATGAGAAAACCAGATTTTTGTCTATGCAAAAACAAAGGTGCAGATCAGCTGTGCAGGAACTGCTCAGCTGATCAGCGCCTTTGTTTTCGCTACATGGATAGTATAATTCCTGCTCTACCGTTTTCCAAAATTTCTTATGTGCCTGCACAGACCTGTTTACGTCAGACCTGTTCGGAAACCCAAAAGACCAGCTTTCTTGCGTTGCTGCTCATTTGTAAGATAAGAAAATGACATACTTAACAGCTTCCTCTACACAGCTACTGGTGTGGCCTGACAGGGCGTCGTGTAGGTTTCTGATGAAATAGTCGCGATACTCATCTGACAGACACATAAAGGTACCTCCCATCACGATAAACTCCACTTTGTCTACACTGTGGCCTAGCTGCTTCAACTGAGGAAGAAAATAACATATGAGCCGCCTCGTGGAAAAACCAACAATGTGGTTTCCGAACAGGCCCGACACAAACCGACCTGTGCAATCACAGAAGCAGGCTAGAAGCTTGAAATTTCGGATATATGAAGAAGAGGAAGTGTGCTATCCGTGTAGCGAAAACAAAGGCGCTGATCAGCTTACCGCGAAGCTGATCTGCGTCTTTGTTTTCGCATATGCAGATTGTTGGTTTTCCCACGAGGCGGCTCATATGAAACTTTGCCTGAGAAAAGATACAATCTATGTTCCCAGGTCCGACACACACCAGGCTGTACAGCCACAGAAAACAGCTAATGGCTTGAAATTTCAGATTATGTAATAGAGGTATTCTACTATATATGGAGCCAAAACAAAGGCGCTGATCAGTTGTGCAGTTACTGCACAGCTGATCTGTGGCTTTGTTTTCGCATATGCAGATTGGAGTGACCTGAAAGGGTGTAGTCCCGGTGCTCATCTGACAGACACATAAAGGTACCTCCCATCACGATAAACTCCACCTTGTCTACACTGTGACCTAGCTGCTTCAACTGTGGTTTAAAACAAACATTACAGCTTTCTCTCTTATCCTATTCATTGTTATAAATTATGTCAACATTTAAGCTATTTTTTCCATTTTTTGACTGGACAACGTCAGAAATTTGTGACAGTATTTTCTGCGATATACCGTCAGAAATCCAACGTCATGTGCAATGTCACTTGTGATTGGTTAACTCATGGTTGACGTGACGCTCATGTTTCGTGAAAACCAATACATTTTCTATGCTTATAGTTAAAACGTAAGTACATTAGAATGAGAATAACAATATTCATATTTTTATTTGGGGTGGTATATTGCCTTATATACAGTCGAAAATCATGTTTTATGGCTCCGCTGACACGTCTCGTAAAACAAAATTTCCAACCATATATCCGACGATATACCGCCCCAAATGAAAAATTTTAATACAGTTAACCCCTAAATACCTGTTCCACTCTGTGTCTAGTCTGGAGAAATGGATTGTATCTTGCTCTGATAGCTCTCATTGAGGTTGGCTAGAACGACAAAACAACAGAAATCAGAGCTTTCACATGAGAAAGACCACTCCCCCCGAGTTTCACAAGTAACTTTGTCGGTAGATCTACAAACATATTGTTTCTCTACCTTGATTTATAGCCATTTTTCTATGAAATAGCTTTAAGAGATAATTACAACAAAAAAGGAGTCAACGAGCAGAATGTTACGCAATGGTGATTTATTGTATCAACAACCATTAAATTATACCTCATATCCTGTGTAAGACTGTGTGGAGTATTCAAAATCTGAGTCGGGTCCACCAGGACAATAACTGAAACAGGAAAGTTTCATTTTACAATTCATTAAATTTTGTATTCACATTTCATTAGTATTAGGTTAAACTTGTTCTACATGTACATGTAATATCAAATTAAGTGTTTTGTTTGTTTTTGTTGCTTATCGTCCCAGTCAACAGCTAAGGTCATGTCGGGACGTTGCCTCCATTTAATGAGACTTTTACCCAAAATTAGGTTGTCATGACATCCAAAATGTGCTTCAAATATAACCACCCAACTAAGCCAATAAGGCTTATATGTTTGGATGGTTTGACTTGAATCACTTTTCCTTGGCAGGCTCAGACCTGAGCAGTTAACCAGTAATCAGATGGTCAATCAGTAGCATAGAAGCTTTGCCTGGAGGCACAAGCAGCCCATCTATTTCTTTATGCCCCTATAAAAGTTTGCAGCAATACTCTGGTTTTATTTAAGGCTTATGTTGCAGCATATAAATTTTAGTAGTTTCTGAAATTGCATTTTTCTGAATTCTATCTAAAATGACTTACTTTAAAATCAAGAACCTCATATATTTGTTCAAATTTAAAATTAATTCACAGTCACCTACTTACACACATATATTTCCTGTCATAGCTATATGTGGACATCTGTGGGGTTTACACATTACTGCTACAACAGCAATCTAAAAAAAATAATAAAAAATACACAACACATAACTATAACTTAAGGACTCATCACACATATGAGAAAATCTTTCTATGCAGACTTGCATTTAATTGCGAAAAATAGTTTTTTTTTTTTTTTTTTGGGGGGGGGAGGGTTTAAACAATATTGATCCTATAAACATAGTACAGAGCCTATGGAGACAAAACTATGGTTAAATGAGTTAACGAAAATTAAACAATATGAGTTATTCATAGTTTGAGTGATCTTTTATCAGGACCCTTTTACTCACCTTCGGCTCGTAAAAGGTCCTGATGAAAGGTCATTGAACTATGAATTAATTTCCAAAACACAGCACTTGAAGAAAAATTACCAGAGGACCAGTGGTCCTGCAAACGCTCACCTGAGGTCTTTCATATAAAACACTAATAAATAGAAAGCTATCAACTGTTCTGTGAGGACGTTCCGGTGCAACCAAAGCCTCTTTGACAGAGCATGTTGGTTAAGCCACTCCTGAAGATCCTGAGTTCAATCCCAGGTTTCTACAGTCTTTTGTCAAGACTAAAAAAGTAAACTCTGAATCAATATGCCCTTAGCTATTGAGTGGGACATAAAACATGAAATTAACTGACCAAATCTGATGAAAGATTTGTATTACCTTCAAACTGTGCCAGTTCTTGTCAGCATTTCATTCAATATAAAATCTACTTGACATATGCTATTTTGTTTCATATTTCATGAATGCTGTAGATGGTCGGCAGAAGTAAATTGTTGCATTTTTGTTATTTTATACCTCATCTTTTTGAACATTATAATATTAAGCACCTCTAAAATTAGTTAAACCCAAATTACAGTAAACTTATATTGATGTGCATTCAAAGATGTTACTTTTACTGTGGTTCTCCCTAGTTTATGTTTTGTTGTAGAGTTTGGTCACATTTTGGGAAACAGCTGTTCACTCTGCTTACCATATTATGTTGTCCTTGTATCCGTACCTTTTTGTAAATTTCCTTGTTTACTATATGTTTTTATACTTTGTTCTCATTGTGCCAGTGATGATCATTGCTTTAATACCTTCTACTTCTCTGTCCTTTCATATTCAACTTTGTAATCAATAGGTCAAAATCAACCAAGTGTCACCATTTCAACAGGCAAGCCAAATTAGTTGCTGCAGTTGGAGTTTCAGTGAAAACAACAAGTTTCTTTATTCAATACTTTTTATTTATTGAATCACACTACAATGATTCTTATAGTGTTCTATTAAAATTCATTAACATCAGACACTTACAACTAAAACACAAAAATACTAAACAAATGAGAGCTATTGTAATCTAATGACAACATTTAAAAAATGAAGAAAAAAAAGAAGAAACTTAATCCTAAATCTTGAATGATAGATGTAGAAGTCCTGAGACTGTGTCTATAACATTAAGCACCAGAAAACATTCCAAGACTGAAGTTTTGCTAGTACATTTCTGTGACTAAAATAGATACCTTGTAAAATCCAATGTAATGGCACAGTTTAACACAATCTTACAATTATACTAGAGTAGACCACAACATGGAAAATAGGTAATGTCGCATTATTACTGGACAATATATTCATGAACTTGTCAATGAACATAAGTCTGTATGCAAGTTTTCACATAACAAAATACAAATACATGCACTGATTGGATATTTCTATTATTTTTTTTCAATTTAACATTTTCAAGTTCTTCATTTTCATTTAAATCTATATACCATATACCATGTACATATTTGCAAATTATATATTCTTTTTATTATGATGTACATTATAGTCAACACCAAATCAAGCTCTATGTAACTATGCTTTTGTGGATCAACATGAGAATCTGTCCAAAACTCACAGCCATCCATTAATTGCCAGATTCTTTAAAAATAAAAAAGCACTGCCACTTGCTGTTCATCACAATATAATAATATATTTTTGCAGAACCCTGAAACAAAGCATATCTGCTTGCCAAACCTTTATACATTATCTATATAAAACTATGAAGCACTTGCTATATCAGTTATCACCGTATCATAACAATGACATTTTACAATGCATCAAACTCACAGCTTCCTTTAATAAAATTTAGTTTACTGTATATTTGAGATTCTATTTAAAATAAGATGTTATAGTCACAGTCTCATTAATTCTACATCTAATTTGAGAAAACATTACAAAAAAGTTACTATTTGACTCATACATAAAAAGAACACATTAGGAGAATTTCTCAGTGAAATGTGAAAAATTGAGAAATTATCCTAGTGTTTATGATCTATTCTCTCAAGAATTTATATTTGAGAATATTTAAAAAATAAAATTAAAAAAAAAAAAAAAAAAAAAAAAAAAAAAAAAAAAAAAAAGGTGGCAACCCCAAATCTTGCTAAACCACCAACTTTAACCTAGTGGGGTTTCGCCCTGCAATTTTTCTCTTCAATTCTCTACTCTGTAATGATACACAAGTTGAAAAATTTTAGAGATAAAGTGATTAATCTGAACCAAGTAACAATTTAATAGCTAACCTTAGTGAATAACACTATTAAGTTCATAAAAAATTCAGCTTTCCATCTTTGTGGGATTATGAATTTGCCATTATAGAGAGATTATTTGTTCAGAAATTTTTAGGGTTAACACTGGTTGTACTGTACCAATTATTGAACAGTTATTCATGTTTTGCGTCACCTCATTTGAATATCTATTTGTCTAAGGCATGATATATAATTTTATGATCAGACCAGTAAGCCTCAATGACATCACAAAATCCTTCAGAATTTGAAAATATCAAATCTAGTACTGACCCAGAGTCAGTTGTGCATTGTTTAATATGTTGCATACATCCAAATAATGTCTCCACAAAATCCACAAATCCTGTACTGGCACCATCTATCTGTATGTTGAAGTCCCCTAATATGACTAATTTAGCATTCAGATCAATAACTGGCCTAAGATGACAGTGAATTTCATTTCTAAAATCAGTCTGTGAACTTTTTGGGTATTTGTACAACACAACAACTTGAACATAACCTCGTTGAATGCTGAATGTGCCAGTGAATATGAATTCAAATGACTTACATTGCATTTTCACGACTTTCTGAATCTGCAAGTACTCCTTTACATACAATGCAAGTCCATGGTATGGTCTGTTGTTTGCCTCTTTTATTGTATCATCAAGCCTAACAAGTCTAAACCGCTTCAGGGCAAAATGTACATTTTCATCCCTACTACATAACCTTGTTTCAGCAAATCCAATGATATCTGCTGCCAATACATTTGGTTCAGATTGAACATCCTTATAATGTTTATGCAAGGATCTAGCATTATTGAATGCGATTTTGGTTTTGTCTGAACCAATTTTATACAGCGGAACATAACACAGTTCTAAGGCAGCATCTGTGCGTAGCCTTTGCATCTCTATATTCACATCATCATCTAATGCCATAGCAGCTTCATTCATATTCAGTATATATAAATCTTCCAGCTTTTTCACTCTACTAAAAGCAACATAGTGAATGTGTGGTATTTTCCTTGTCTCCTTCTGGGACAAATCAACAACTACCTTGTCAACTGTTGCACCTTCAGCTTTGTAGACTGTTTTACCTGAAGCTGGTGTCACTGGAAATTGGCTTCTCTGAAATGTTTTGTAGTTATGTATAAATGTTCGCTGTGTTTCAAATACAGGTGTCCAGTCTGCATGAATGCTTGAGTTGTAAAATTTTCTGTTTTTCTCACGTGTTGCTTTACCAACCCGAGGGTCATCAAATAATACCCAAATAATGCTCGGACGGTTGGTTCCTTCCATCCACCTGAAGTCAATGTGTTTTACCACACCAGTAGCACCATTGGTTAAACCATCTTCTACATCTACATTAGCTGTATGAACAACAATCATTCCAACAACTACCGTCAATGATTTCTTTAGCTGACCTGTTTGTCCATAGTCCTTTGGGAGCTTATCAATCAAGGACTGGTGCCTGTTGGCAGGAATGTTTGCTGAGACAACACTGTCATGGCATGATATCACATACTTTTCTCCTGGCAACTGACTCAAAATAGTGTCGTTGTGTTGGTCTACGTAATAATTCTGTGCAAACAAATGAAGAGCATCCTTTGGATAATCACCAGTTTCACGGTCAACAACACGTGTCTGCAGTTTTTGTTTGTCTTCCTCTGTCATTTCATTCAACCGAAGTCGGTTTAATAACTGTGCGAATGCTAGATCGTCTTTCTGTCTCATGATATCAACCAATTCATACATTGTAAAGAGCTCTTTCCATAAGTTCCTTCCCAGAGAAGATGCTCCCTTTTTCAAATCAAGACTTATCAAGTAATCACCTACTGGCTTAAGTTGGTAGAGATCCCCAACAGCGATAACACTCAAACCACCAAAAACTTCTTTTGTTCCCATCAGCTGCTGTAAGCGAGTGTCAATAAAGCTTAGTGTCATGTTCCCTACCATTGATATTTCATCAATAATGATAATTTTCAGATGTCTGTATTTAATTCTGAATGTATTTAACTCATCAGCTGAAAGATGATTGCTTCCCTTTTGATACATTTTCCTGTGGAATGCAGAGTAAATGGTTTGGCCACTAATATTAAAAGCAGCAAACCCCATGTATGCACACAGCAGAATTCTCTTATCATCTGGATTTTCTCCATCTTTCAAATTCAAAATCCTGAACAGACTTTGGTAAAGAGCTCGAATCACTACCGATTTACCAACACCTGCCCCTCCTGTAAGAAAAGCATAGACCGGCTCATCTTTACATTTGATCCAGTGCACAATATGGTTAAAGAATTCTCTTTGTCTCAAATTAAGACTTCTGAGTAGTTGTAAGTATTCATCTTCTGGTAATAAAATGCTACTAGTTTCTACTGGGGGCACTGAGCAAGTAGACTGTAGTTCTATGCCAATATCATAATGTCTCTGCTCCACAACTCTGCTTGGGTTAAAACAAACAAACTTTTCTGACTCTCCTGTCCCTCCTTCTTCTGCTTCCCTATTTTCTTGCTCTGCATTTGGTGCAATTTGATCATAGTCCCTTTCCTCAGCTTCCATCATTTGCCGTGCAAGCTCAAGTTCTTCCGCATGGTGCTCATACTCATTTCTTGTGGATATCAATGATGTCTGTACAGACTCATAGTGAGCTTCATATGTATCAAAAGAACCTATCAAATCTTTTTGTTCATTTCGCCACGGTACAAAAAGCATAAGCTGCTCCCTGAAGTAATTTTCTGGGTCCTTCTTCTTGTTGTATTTCACATACCTTATTATTCTTGGGACTTTTCTTTTCTTGTATTTTGTTCCATTTTTTGCTTTGAACAGCAAGTCTGAACTTTGACTGTTATCGTCATCCAAGCTGTCATGACCTTCATCCTCAGAGCTACTGGCAAAACTGTCATCATCATTAGTTTCATCAATTTTATCTGGTAGTCTATTCCTTTCGGATAAGTAATGTCAATCTTTGAAACATAGTCAGCTAGGCAAAATTTCCCAAGCTGCCTGGGTCTTTTAGAATACCTCTGTATTACATTTTGTGATTCTATATCTGTAGATTCAGCTGGAAGTTCATCAAGAGCAGCTTTTGGCTTAAGCAGAAAGATTCTTTCTTCTGGTATAGATGTATTGATGAAAACAATATCCCTTGTGCACTTTGTCAAAGGAATTTGCAGATCAAGATATACAGCCTCTTGAGCACTAACCTCCACACAGTTTGAAAATACATTCCCAATATGCCGGACTTGTTTCTTCAGGTCAAGATTTCCTCTTCTAGCCTCTTTTGCGGCTGCATCAAGTTGTGCACTCATTCCTCTTTGTGATTTACTTATATAACCAACTATATATGAAGCACATCCGTATGGTTCAAGAACAATCTGAATGTCAAGATTGGCTTTCCAGGCAAGAAGTATGTTTTCATTAAATGGATTTATCCTCATGTCTTTTGTTTCACGTTTTAAGAAAACCTTTGGTGCTTTCAAAGAGCTTTTGATGCAACAAATGTAGTCTTCAAAGTCCATTTTAGCAATGTTTTGTAGAAATTCCTCAAATGTCATATCTCCAGTTTCTTTACACTCATTCATTGCTTTCTGGAGCTCTACATTCTTCTTTTTGTACTTGTCAACATTCTCTTCAAGAGGGTACAACAACATAGTTCTCGGCAATGGTGGCAATGGAAATCCAAACCTACAAATTGGTTTACCTTTTTTCCTGCAGGTTCTAGAATGTTTGTGACTTTGAAGGTTAACAAGATTTGCTGTCTTCTCATCATCAGTACTGCAAGTGAGATACTGATCAACAAACTGAATTATTTCGTCTTCAGAGTTTGTTTCTAAAGTAGGAGCATTTTCTACCCAAACAAGCATATGAATATGAGGAGAGCCACGCTGCTGAAACTCAACTCTATAAAAATAATCACGAACCTTTCCTATTGGCTCACAACTGCTCTTTAGAATTGTACTGAGGAATTCTTGAACTCTATGATCAAAGTACCTTGAACATGTAACTGGGTCTTTCTGGACTAGCTTTGTTTTCTCTTGCCAAGTCAGATTTTCTAATTCTTTTTCAGAATATTCAATACCATCATTCAATTTTGCTAACATTCTCAACAGATCTGTCCATCTAGTATCAGCGGCTGACAATGACATAAACCAAGTAGGCAAGGAAAGTTGCCTTATCATTGCAAAAATGTCTTTTTTGCGCATTTCCAAATAGGCTGGTGAGTTTCGCAGTTGGCGAAATATATAATAGCCTTCATCAAGATTTACAAGTTTATCCAAATAATTTGAATCTCTAGCTTCAGCTGCTGTAATTTTTTTGCCTTTCTTTTTACACCTTCTAACAGCTAAGTTAACTTTGTCACTGATTTGTTTCATTTGTAGCTTTTTGTGTTTAAAGAATATATTTGGGACTGACTGTGCAGCTCTCCTGTCAACACTACGCAATTCCCATTTTACAATGTCACTATAATGTACTGGAACTAATCTTTCATCCTTTCGAGGTGGTGTCTGGCCACAAAATATAGATGGAAAGCATAAGTACTCTGCATCTTTATCTTGATATAAACTTAAAGGGTGCTGACCCTCACCTGGGGCAAAAGTGAAAACTTTGTCACACTTATTGTCAATATCAGCATCATCTACTAATGTATCAATATTGCCAACATGATCATTTGCATCTATCTCACTGTAATGATCAGAATCATAGCCATTTGAAGCTTCAATGTCATTTTCACTTTTCTCTTCTTGTACCTGTTTTTCATTTTGTGTATTCTCTTTGTCATTAGGCTGTTCTCTTGACACTTCTAAAAATTCTCTGACTGTATCTTCTGCACTTTCACTAACGTCCCGAAACCAGCTTTCATCAGCTACTATGCCAGACTTTTTGTATAACTCACTGTTGTTCATTAGCCAATGTAGTGCAGCCAAAACTCTTAATGGTCTTACATTTTCTTTAAAGTCAACCTTTTTGTAAGAAAGCTTCTTTTTTAGTTGGATGGCAACAGTAAAATTTTCATCCATTGGCCTAGGAAGACTGTTTATAGTAGGCTGGATATCAACAGGCACATTGATAACATTTCCTTTTAAGGAGTACTGGCCACCACGAGGAAGTTCCCTAATTTGCATAAATGGAATACGAAGTGCTATTAATCTTTCTTCCAACTGATGCAAATTTAGTTCTACAGGTTTGTTTGGCCATTTGAAGCCATTGGCTACTGATAATTTTGGACATTTCCGTTCTCGTAAAGCACTCAAGCAAGTATGACAAACCCATTCTTCATTATTTACAGACATAAAATCTGTGCAATACTGACGTTTACTTTCTTCAGCAATATGAGTGTTCTTTAACATTGAAACACTTTTTCTAAACCATGTTTGGTGACAACATGTACAAATATATAAGGGGCCAATAGATATATCTAAATGAAATTGTTTAATAGTTTCTTCAATAGTTTTATAGGCCTTCTGATGAGTTTTATGAGGCAAAGTTTCTGTATCATGCTTGAATCTTTTGCAAGAATCAGTCTTTCTAGAAATGTCCTTACATTTTCTCTTCTCTTGTCTTATCTGTTGCTTCTTGATTCTTTCACATTCCAGAACAATGGGATTTTTCCTTGCATTTTGTTTAGAGACATTCTGGTACACTTTCTCTCTTTCCAGAAAAGCAGGACTTTCTCTTGCTGACTGTTTTGATTTCTTCTGATACGCAATTTCTTTCATTCTAAAAACAGGATCTTGTCTAGCATGCTGCTTTGATTCCATTTCTTGTCTTTTAAAGGCAGGGTCTTTTCTTGCCTCCTGCCTTGATTCCATTTCTTTCCTTTTAAAAGCGGGGTCTTTCCTTGCATGCTGCTTTGATTCCATTTCTTTCCTTTTCAAGGAAGGGTCTTTCCTTGCATGCTGCTTTGATTCCATTTCTTTCCTTTTAAAAGCAGGGTCTTTCCTTGCATGCTGTTTTGATTCCTTTTGATACCTAATTTCTGTATCCTTAAAAACAGAATCTTTTCTTGCTTGCCGCTTTGATTCCATTTCTTTCCTTTTAAAGGCAGGGTCTTTCCTTGCATGCTGCTTTGATTCCTTTTGATACCTAATTTCTGTATCCTTAAAAACAGAATATTTTCTTGCTTGTCGCTTTGATTCCATTTCTATCCTTTTAAAGGCAGGGTCTTTTCTTGCATGCTGCTTTGATTCCCTTTGATACCTAATTTCTGTATCCTTAAAAACAGGGTCTTTTCTTGCTTGCTGCTTTAATTCCATTTCTTTTTTTTTATAAGTTGCATTTTTTCTGGCCAATTGTTTGAAAGTTTTATAATATTCAGTGCGATTACGCTGCTTTCTTTTTTTCAGTAATGATTCTTTCTTTGATTCAAAAGTGTGTTTACCACTCACATTTCTTTGTGTTTTCAGAGCCTGTCGAAATCTTTGATCTTTGAAATAGCCTTCCATACGACTTATCATTTCATCTTCATAAGTCTGTTCTTCGTGATATTTATTTATATGGACTGGCAGGAAGTCAAACTGCAAGTTAGTATCAGTTTCCAGTTTCATGCTATCATAAAATGCATATATATATGTAACTAGGTCATCCAAGTTTGAGAAAGTTATTAAACAGGAAGCACCATCACTTGATGAAAGTCCATTTTGTCCATGGGAATGAGAATCAAAAAAGGCATACAACCCATTATTTTTAAAAACTGCAGAACATATTGCACCTACAGTTAATAAGCCACATGATACAGAGGAAAATGCCAACTGCAAGGTAGAGTGAAGTGTTGGTAAGCCGTGATCTTGAGTATCAACAAGAATACCACTTTCAATTTGAAATTTTTCTAACATAAATTTTCCTAACTCTACTTCAAAATCATCTGGTATTTCTTCTAAGCTCAAAAGCTGGTTAGTGAACTTTCCATCTGTTTTCAACTTGCTAATGACAGTTTGATACAGAGCATCCCCTTCATAAAGTACTTTATCTATCATTGAACTATTATCTACATTGTGGGTAAGTGCGTATGACAACATACATAATGCATTACATGTGCACTGATACCCTTTTGACTGTTCAGAAAATCTAACATCATTTTGATGAAAACTTCCAAATACCAAATCAGTGGCATTCCACAATGGTTCAGATAATCTTACTGCTTGATAACATGTCACATCATCGACTAAACATGTTTCAAATGTATCACTGTTAAAATGATGTTGAGCTTTAACATTTTTATGAAGCTCCACATTTTGTATAGTGTTTTGAGTGCAAAAAGCTTTGTTCACACTTTCATAAAATTCCTCATTGACCCTTGATTGAAAGTCTTTAGCAACATCAGGAAAAGCTTCCAAAAACACAGTATCAAAATCTGTCTGTAAATTTGAGCTAACCTTCTCTATAATCAAATGAATATCAATTATTGTCTGTTTGAACTGACTCTCTTGATCATTTTTAGCTTGTTCTTTCTTTTTGTCTGGTGGTGCCCTTACGCTGAAGGGACTTCGTGCCACTATAGGGCTGCCTGCCCCCACGCTGGAGGGACTTCGTGCCACAGATGGGCTGCCTGCCCCCACGCTGGAGGGACTTCGTGCCACAGATGGGCTGCTTGCCACCACCCTCGGTGGACTTCCTGCCACCTCCCTCGGTGGACTTCCTGCCACATCCCTTGGTGGACTTCCTGCCACCTCCCTTGGTGGACTTCCTGCCACCTCCCTTGGTGGACTTCCTGCCACCTCCCTCGGTGGACTTCCTGCCACCTCCCTCGGTGGACTTCCTGCCCCCCTTTCGGAGGGACTTTCATACCTGACTGTTGCTTTACCTTCCCCATCACTGTCTACACTAGATCTCTCCCTATCGCCATCTCTGCCATCTGCTCTCAATCTCTCTCTCCACTCCTTCCTTTTCTGCTCTGACCACTTCCAGCCCTTTTGCCTAGGCATGATTAATTACCTGAAAATAGAAAGAAAAGGTAATGTGTAGAATTGTTAAACATTTAGCCTGTATAAATCTTCAAATTAGAACCTAGAAATATTATACCATTATAGCAAAGATCAACAAATGTTCTAACCAGTTAGTGGAGGTTAGTGGAGATGGTCAGGTCATGCTACTTTGCTGTTTTCATAACAAGATAGGTTTTCTTGTGCTGAAGCAGATATACACTTAATATGACACAATGCTTTAAAAACAAACAAAGAAGCAGATCAGCAGCTCTACTCTACCAACTGATAAGCCCCTTCATTTTCTATAGCTAAAATAGTATGATCTTTCTAGTTTCTAAATTTCAGATTACACCTTTTCCAAAAATTATATTAAAACTTATCTGTCACTTCATCTGTTCTTGACCTCTCTCTCCACTCTGTCCTTTTATTTTCTACTTACAGCCAGTTCTCGTGCCCAGGCATGAAAACACCTGAAAATAGAAAGAAATTAATATTCATATACAATTTTGGGACAGGCAGCACACAGGATCAACATTTCCCTCATAAATATGAATCTTGTATCTATTTGAACATATTATGGTAATATACATGTTGTATATTGCCCCGGGGTGAAGTACATGAACCCCCTTGAGTCCATTTGTTTTGGCAGAATCATTGATATTCAGTCCTACTGCCCCCTTTCTGCAAGACTTTTCAAATTAAAGGACATCTGAACAGTTTTCCCCATTCAAATGCATAGGCAACCTATGTTGAACTTGCCATTAAATATGTCAAGGTCATCACAGGGTCATGATTTATATCCATATTTTAGTACTTTAGGCATTGATGCTTCATACTAAGTTTCATTGAAACTGGTCCACAGGTTCTGGAGAAAAAATATTTTAAGGGTTATTACCATACATGGGCATGGCAGCCATCTTGGTCATATGACCTGTATTATATGCACATTGATTCCCCCTTCCCATAGATGCTTCGTATAAAATTTGACATTGTTTGGCCATGTAGTTTCAGAGGAAAAGTTGATTGAATATTATGGTAATGCATGTATATTACCCTGGGTGAGGCAGATGAGCCACTGAGGTCCAATTTTTTCAGAATCATTGATATTCAGTCCTACTACCAATTTCCTACGAGACTTTCCCTTTAAATGCCAGTTGAACAGTTTTCCCCATTCAAATGCATAGGCGAACTTTGTTGACCTTGTCGTAAAATAGGTCAAGGTCATCACTAGGTCATGATTTATAAATACATAGCAGTAATTAAGCCATCAATGCTCCATGCCAAGTTTCGTTGAAACTGGTCCTCCGGTTCGGGAGAAGATTTTTGAAGGGATTATACCATATATGGGAACGGCGGCCATCTTGGTCATGTGACCAGAAATATGTATATATACATTGGTTCCCCCATCCTATGGATGCTTCACAAAAATTTGGCTTTGATTGGCCGGTAGTTTCAGAGAAGAAGATGTTTGAATATCATAGTAATATACATGTACATTGCCCCAGGGAGGGGGCAGATGAGCCCCTGGGGTGCAATTATTTTCAGAATCATTGATATTCAGTCCTACTGCCCATTTTCTGCAAATTTTTCCCTTTAATTGATATTTTTACAGTTTTCCCCATTAAAATGCATAGGCTAAAAATGTTGACCTTGCCGTAAAATAGGTCAAGGTCATCACAGGGTCATGATTTATATATACATTGCAGTACTTCAGCCATCGATGCTCCATGACAAGTTTCGTTATAATCTGTCCTCCGGTTCGGGAGAAGATTTTTGAAGGGATTTTACCATATATGTGCATGGTGGCCATCTTGGTCATGTGACCAGAAATATTCATATATACATTGGTTCCCCCATCCTATGGATGCTTCACAAAAAATTTGGCTCTGATTGGCCAAGTAGTTTCAGAGTAGAAAATGTTTGAATATCATATAAATATACATATATATTGCCCCAGGGAGGAGGAAGATGAGGTCCTGGAGTGCAATTATTTTCAGAATCATTGATATTCAGTCCTACTCAGTACTGCCCATTTTCTGCAAATTTTTCCCTTTAAATGATATTTTAACAGTTTTCCCAATTAAAATGCATAGGTGACTTATGTTGACCTTGCCATAAGATAGGTCAAGGTCATCACAGGGTCATGATTTATGTACACATTGTAGCGCTTCAGCCATTGATGCTTCATGCCAAGTTTTGCTGAAATCGGTCCACCAGTTATGGAGAAAAAGATTTTTGAAGAGTTTTTACCATATATGGGCGTGGCTGCCATCTTGTCATGTGACCTGGATTGTTAATATACACATTGGTTCCCCCTTCCTATAGATGCTTCACATAAAAATTTGGCTTTGGTTGGCCAAGCGGTTTCAGAGGAGAAGGCTTTTAAATATTATGGAAATAAACATGTATATTGCCCCGGGGTGGGGGCAGATGAGCCCCTGGGATCCAATTTGTTTCAGAATCATTAATATTCAGTCCTACTGCCCATTTCCTGCAACACTTTTTCTTTAAATGACATTTTAAAAGTTTTTCCCATTCAAATGCATTGGCGACCTATGTTGACCTTGCCGTAAAATAGGTCAAGGTCATCACAGGGTCATGATTTATATACACATTGTAGTGCTTGAGCCATCGATGCTTCATGCCAAATTTCATTTAAATCGGTCCTCCGGTTCGGGAGAAGAAGATTTATGAAGGGATTTTACCATATATGGGTGTGGCGGCCATCTTTGTCATGTGACCAGGATTATTTATATACACATTGGTTCCCCCTTCCTATAGATGCTTCATATAAAATTTGGCTTTGGTAGGCCAAGCGTTTTCAGAGGAGAAGACGTTTAAATATTATGAAAATAGACATGTATATTGCCCTGGGGTGGGGGCAGATGAGCCCCTGGGATCCAATTTGTTTCAGAATCATTAATATTCAGTCCTACTGCCCATTTCCTGCAAGACTTTTTCTTTAAATGACATTTTAAAAGTTTTTCCCATTCAAATGCACTGGCGACCTATGTTGACCTTGCCGTAAAATAGGTCAAGGTCATCACAGGGTAAAGATTTATATACACATTGTAGTGCTTGAGCCATCGATGCTTCATGCCAAGTTTCGTTGAAATCGGTCCACTGGTTCTGGAGAAGAAGATTTTTGAAGGGTTTTTACCATATATGGGCATGGAGGCCATCTTGGTCATGTGACCTGGATTTCTTATATACACATTGGTTCCCCCTTCCTATTGATGCTTCACATAAAATTTGGCTTTGATTGGCCAAGCGGTTTCAGAGAAGAAGATCTTTGAAAATGGTGGACGACGGACGACGGACGACGGACGACGACGCCGACGGACGGACGCCGGGTGCCTCCCTATCCTATAACCTCACCTGTGAGCCTTCGGCTCAGGTGAGCTAAAAACAGTTGATTATCTATAACTTACTTTAATTGTACAGGTTTTCTCCAAGAGCATTTCAGTATGGATTTTCACAGATTCATATAACAGCTCATCATCATTTTTGCACCGCATTCAGTCAACAGTTGTAAGATTTACTCTACCGATGCCACTGACATAAATATAAATGAGCAGCATCCTGAGAAAATCAACATTGTGTTTTTCAAACAGGTCAGGCACAAAGCGTGCTGAACAAGCACAGAAGATAGCTAGAGTTTGGAAATTTTATGTAAACAGCGAAAACTTAGGTACTGATCAATTTCACGTAATCATGCAAAATGCTGGTTTTTCTCTTGTCGCAGCTCATTTTAACCTACCCCACTAGCTGTTCTGACAGGTTTAGCCTTCAACTTGGGACCCAGCACCTAAAATTATAAATACACCTTTAGGCAAAGCAGTTTCAGAGTAAAATCTTCTAATGGAAAATATCTAATGGACAACAATGAGGAAAATATACCAGTGAACCATGGTTTATTTCATGTAAAACCTCGAGAGCAAAAGCTTTTAGTTTATACATATTTATTTGAGCCTTCGCATGAGAAAATCAGCAATTTGGGTTTCCGACCTGGTCAGACATAAACCGGCCTGTATGGTCACAAAATCATGCTAGAAGTTTCAGATTTAAGAAAAGAGGGATTGTCCTATCTGTGTAGCGAAAACGAAGGAGCTGATAAGCTGTTCAGAGCTGATCTGCGCCTTTGTTTTCACATAAACAGACTGTTGATTTTCTGATGTGGCGGCTCATTTCAAATTTGTTTAAAAAAAATCAAATATTAAAACAAATAAAAAAAAACAAAACAAGTAGCCCAAGGGCAACGATCGCTCACCTGAGAGTCAACAAGTACAGTCACTGGACAAAGTGTGTTTTTTTTTCCATATATGGGTATGACGGTCATCTTGGTCAAGTTTCAGGCCTATGGCTGCAATGGTTTCCATAGGATCATTGGTCCTGTAAATGCTTACCCGAGACCTAGTTGTCACTTTTTCCAATGTTTTATGTTTCCAAAATCGACCTTTACCTACATTAATCACATACCTTCATCTACTCTATCAGTTGTTTGCATCTATCATTTTTCAGTTCTCAGGCTGCAATAGTTTTCAAAAAATAACATTTTAAACGCAGATGGGCTCCTGGGGTCCATTTTTTTCAGAATCATTAAATTTCAGTCCTACTGCCCATTTCCTGCAAGACTTTCACTTAAAATGACATTTTAAAAGTTTTTCCCATTCAAATGCATTGACAACCTATGTTGACCTTGCCATAAAATAGGTCAAGGTCACCACAGGGTCATGTTTTATATATTCATTGTAGTACTTGAGTCATCCATACTTCATGCAAAGTTTCGTTGAAATCGGTTCACCGGTTCTGGAGAAGATATTTTAATGGTTTTTACCATATATGGGCATGGCGGCCATCTTGGTCATGTGAACCTTGATTATTTATATATACATTGGTTCCCACTTCCTATAGATGCTTCATATAAAATTTGGCTTTGATTGGCCAAGTGGTTTCAGAGAAAAAAATCTTTGAAAAGTATGTATGGACGACAGACCGGCCAAGGTCATCTCCTCGGCAAGGTCAAGAGATGACCTTGACCTAAATTAATCATATACCTTCATCTTATCCATAAGTTGTTTGCATCTACCACTTTTCAGATCTCAGGCTGCAATAGTTTTCAAAAGATAGCTAATTTCCACTTTTCCCATTATAAGTCTATGGAAACTTAAAGTTACCATAGCAACCAGAGTTCTTATCCAACTGGAATATAAAACACAAATTATGTAGAGGCTACTGTCAGGAACATGTATACAAAGTACAGACTTCATCCACTTGACAGTTTCTGAGGAGAAGATTTTTGAATGTTTTTTTTTTTTTTCAAAATTTTGCCCTTTATGGGGCCCCAGCAACCAATCAAAATAAAGGATTAGGACAAAACTCGCAAGAAACGTCAAATACTACTCAATAAACATTTCTGCAAAAACAAAATTCAAGTGTCTGCAATTTTAGCGGAAAAATAGCTGATTTCCACTTTTCCCATTATAAGTCTATGGAAACTTTAAGTTGCCATAGCAACCAGAGTTCTTATCCGCCTGGAATAAAAAACACAAATTATGTAGAGGCCACTGTCAGAAACATGTATACAAAGTATAGGCTTCATCCCCTTGACAGTTTCTGAGAAGAAGATTTTTGAATGTTTTTCGAAATTTTGCCCTATATGGGGCCCCTGCAACCAATCAAAATGAAGGATTAGGACAAAAGTCACATGAAACGTAGAGGACTACTCAATAAACATTTCTGCAAAAACAAAATTCAAATATCTCAAACAAGACAGCAAAAATAGGCAATTTTCATTTTTCTCCATTATAAGTCTATGGGAAGCATAAGTTGCCATAGCAACCAGAGTTCTTATCCGATCGAAATAAAAAACACAAATATTCGTTCCCCCCACCTGTAGATGCTATATGTGAAATATGAAAAGATTCGGCCTGGCAGCTTCAGAGGAGAAATCGTTTGAAAATGTTGACGACGACGGACGACGACGGACAACGCACGGACGCCGGCTCGACCACTATACTATAAGCTCACCTGTGAGCCTTTGGCTCAGGTGAGCTAAAAATACAAAGACATGTAATCAACAATAGGATCAGAATGTAAATGTAAATGTGAATTTGGTTGTTTTTTTTTTTTACTTCAATCATACCCTAATAAATTATAATCAAAAGATATATGCACTTCTTTTCGGTCGGTCGTCTTTCAGCTGAATATGGTTGGTATTCGAGTTCATGTATTATCTCGAGGATTTCGTAAAAATGGTGCAATTGTGAGTGAGCATTTCTCAGTAGCCTGTATATAAGGATTTTCGAAATTTGAAAAATCATCGACGCTCGTTGCTTCGCAAGTTTGGTACCGTTTCGTTTGTTCGTCAAATTTTCTTGTTTGTGGAATAGAGGAGGAAAATCGGATGTCTACGACGAGGATGCGTGTGATACACAGAGATATTAGTATCATAAGTATATTTACGATTTCTATAAATAATGAAAGATTTTTAGGTTTGGTCTTCATTACGTTTTGCTGTTTCATGAGAGATGATTTAAGAATTTAGATTAAAAGATTTTGTTGTGGCAAAAGAAACATGTCGGGCCCTTGTATAATTTAGTTTTATTATGCCTGCATATACATGTATAAATTATTGCTCACAATTGAATGTTCGTAAATTAACCGTTTTTCCTTTTGAGTTTCAGTTGTTATCGAGTTTCGATGTATTCGAGCCGATGTGATGATTTGGGTACAGTGTACAAGTATATAGCTTTTCATAGATCCTTTACCAGCGTATCCGCGACTATATAAGATAAGTACATACTTATTTGTTCAGTTTTGACTTTGTATCAAAGGCCGATACTTGAAGAATTATCAGTCATGACCGTTTATGACGATAATTTTTAGTTTATATATAAAATAATGCATTACATACGGGTCATATTAAAGTACCGAATTGTTTGTAGGTTGGCCAGAAGGCTTATTATTAGGATTTATTCTTTCAAGTCAATATAAATCTAGGTTTGTGAAAAAATAGATATTCGATGTTTTGCTGTTAGATCAAGACGAATAAGGTTTCGGTATATTTCAAATATTTTGGTAAACAGTTTTAATTCAAGATGAAATTGAGATTAGCATAATCTTTTAAAATAGTTATCTATTTGTCATCATATCTCTGAATTTCCAATGGTATTTTTGGTGGAAGCGGTCTGTGGGTGCGTTAAGGTGGGGCCGGGGGCCGAGGATGTAGTGAGGACGGGTTACTTGGTGGCTTGTGTTTAACAGTTTACGTATTTTTTAGACCATTCGGTTGTATGGTTTTGGCAAGCTGAGGTGCAGATGGTTTGTGGCCGTTGGTGCGTTTTGTGTGCACTGGGGAAGCATCGTTTCAATCGCTTGCTAAATTTTTATTCCTGAGGCCAAAGTGCGGCAGACAGCTTTGAAATCATGTCGAGTTAAAATCATTGTTTATTTCTTGTCACTGTAAAATAAAGATTCTGTTCATGTGGGTGGTTATTTGCTTTTAATGAAAGTTTGGATATCTGGAAATTATCTGTTTACTTTAGTACATGTATCAGGCGTTTTCTGTGGGCTTTGGTCGATGGATCGAGCTTTGTGTATGCAGAAAGGAGATATTTTTAAAAAATTATTACTTGATAGTTACGCTTAAATAAGGGAGGCTACTTTAGAGATCAATATATTAGTTTGTTAGGAAGCATTGATACTTGTTAGTCTTAAGGAATGCGTAGATTATGCAGAATTTGTTTGATTTTCACAAAAATGTTGTTTCGCTATATGTTTTGTGAGTATATGTAGAAGTTTAGTGTATTTTATGAAAAATGACTTCGGTTATTTAGAAACACTTTAATTTATTGATATGCGTGCCGTATATATATATACTTATATACTGTTACAACTAAGCCGAACTTTAAAATGAACGTGTTGGTTTCATTTCGTGACCGGCATGGTCCCGTTATTCTATTTTAATGTCGTTTGTCCATGTGAGAAATAACGCAGTGTGAAATGCAAAAATCTTTTCCGGGTAAGAGGCCGAGCTTTAGATTTGGTGATACACTTGTTGTAGCCATAGCGGATCTGTAGATGATCCGGATCAAAATAATTTTCAAACGAGTTTTACAAAAACATAAAACAAGAATTTTTTAAAATGAACTTGGCAACCTGACTCTTGGATCAAACACGTTTCATTCCATCGCTCAATGATCGTGGATAATGACGTCAACAGCTTGTTCACGTCAATGGTTCCCAGCTCATATACAAAAACACGATGAAAAAAAAAAAAAAAAAAAAAAAAAAAAAAAAAAGCTGTTCGCCGAATTTCCCTAAAATGAAAAGTACCATTGTTAGTTAATCTTTCGATATTGGTTGCTAATATCTTTTCCAATTGTTTTCTGTCATTTTGACGAAATATCCGTCCTAAAATCGAATATTACGACATATTTAATTGAAACTTTGAAACAGTGCCATTGTAGTTACTCCGAATCACGTTTAACCGCATACTCTCATTTTATGCTTTCGAAGGACTTGGATCGTTTGATGTTTGGAACTAAAGGTATATTTATACATTCTGGGTGTTTATGTTATAAAGTTTAGTGTTCAAAATGAAAAAATCTGCGTTTTTAACAAGCATCATATAATATTCCGACGTCATTCAGATCTTCCATGGAACATCGTGTGTTCGGTGGGAGTGGGGTTGAGCAAACATGGCTATGGGAAAATGCCGCCGAAAAAGGCATATGTTTTGGTCCTCGGAATATTTCATAAGGTTCACTGTATGTCTACATGCACAAAATTTGAATGAGAAACCCATCGCTGGTGATATATAGTCCATGATTCGGATTACCTCCAATTCATTCGTATGCATAGACTTTCATGCTCCAGTGGTCAGTCGTATGCTTGATAAAAATGAAAACCATTGCATTTGATGAGGAACTAAATTGGCTTCAAGATAGTACTAAGTTTATAAATCTCAAATCATTCATGTGCGCATGCGCAGCAATTTTCATGAGCTTGATCCGGAATGGGTAGAATAATTGTACATGTACAATGTACCTAGTTTGTACCTAATAGTCTACATTTTTAAAAGCAAACAAATAAATAAATAAGTAATATATTTTCGATTTTTAGGTGGTTTTAAGTTAATATGTCTGTGTAATTGTATGAATCTGACTTGTTTAGTTTTGTATGGGTATTGATTTGGATAAGATTGGATGGCATATTGTGCGGGTGTTTGGTATGGCAATCGTTTTGGCTATTTAAAGCCGATGACGCATTCATATTACAGTGAAAATTTGACTGGAAATTCTCGCTGTTTTAAATAGTATTCAAAAGTGCATAAGAGTGCTGCAGAATATGGAATCAAATTGATCTTTTAATATCATAATGTTTTATAAAACTTTGAATATGTGAGATTCGGACTGGGGCTGGAGATAGTTGCAATTTCTGCTCGGATTCGGTTTACACAAAGACGAGTTGTATATAGTTATGCTTTAAGTCTGTGCAATGTGGTTTGTTTCGACACAAATAAAATCTCAAGTTTATATATTTTTCATATTTATATGATGAATTTGTTTAAAATCAAAATGAGATCCATGGGGGGAAAACGATTTTCGACTAGTGCGTCACAAGTTGATAGTTCTTTTAAATAATTCCATGAAAAAGTTGAAAATAATGAAAATCGAACCATCTCAGTTTTATGGTTTACTGGTATGATATTATAGAATATATTGGTTCAGAGAATAGATTAGTTTTCCGATATTTACGGTTCCGTGAAAAAATTGTTGTCTTATTATCATCATAGTGCATTTTTGCTTTGACTGTGTTAGAATTCACTTGATTCAGGGGCTTTATTGTGGTTGTTTTGTTGGACAGGGCTTGAATCTCGACATTTCATGTGTTAGAGTATATCTGTCATAGAAATCTCTATTATTTGTCGTTATTTATCTGTAAGTGTGAAAGCACGATACATAGACTCAGTACCGTTAGTTTGAAACTAAAGTATCTAAATGGTTGAATAACGGATTTCGTTCCCGAACACATGTGGTGTTTGGCGATGCGGTCATTTCGGGGCGTGAATAATTAAAAATAGGTACAACGTTTTAATGAAGAATAATTGGTAATAGGCAGTTGTAGAAATATTGGTACACAAGTTTATGTATCTATGTGGTTGATGGTTTTGCTGGTTCTGTGGCTGTTGGTTGGGTTGAACAAACAGGTGCTGGAAATGGTTGTATTTTGAGTTGCTTAATACAAGGACAAATTGTAATGATTTTTAACAAAGCTTTAGATACGGCACTTGGGTACATAACGTCGATGGATTGAAGGTTGGAGTTAGCAAAAGTAAAGATGAGTAAAGTTCTGTCGTGTTTTAAATGGTGCACGAAAAAAAAAAAAAAATGGTTTTTTTAAAGGCTTAAGATAATATGTTAAAGAATTGGCAATGGGTGCCTCAGCAAGTTGAAGAGAATATTGTTCATTGTTGCCATTTGTTGTTTAGATAGATAAAAAAAAAAAAAAAAAAAAAAAAAAAAAGTTAAAGATATACGAATGAGATGTGGCTTGGGCCTGAAAAAAAAAAAAAAAGAAAGAAAGAAAAGAAAAAAGAAAGAAAAGAGTAAAAAAAAAAAAAAAAAAAAAAAAAAAATAGAAGAAAAAAAAAAAAGAAAAAAGTTGAAGATATATGAATGAGATGTGGCTTGGGCCTAAAAAAAAAAAAAAAAAAAAAAAAAAAAAGGTCAAGGAGTGAGACCGCCTGGGCGGCTAAAAATGCGAAAATGACAAATGAGATATGGAGAAAGCCTGGTAAGCCTGTTTTTTGCTTACTCTATTCAAAATGTATTTTATTGGCATCAGTGTAAGATAATATTATGGATGCACATATATATTCAGTCTACAATATTTTATGAGGAATAGATAAGGCGTGGATAAAAATGAAGAGATGGTAAACTAAAGGAAGGAATAGAAGAGGGGGAGTATTTCAGAATCTTTTACATTTTAAGGAATTTTGTTTTTCGAAATAATTAAACATGAAAGAGCGGAGGGCATATAAATCATATACTGGTATGTTTCCACTTCTTTGTTTGATCGAAAAATGAAGCAACAGCGGCATTTCAAAATATTGTGTTATGTTCTTTATTACTCTGCAGAAGGGTTCTTGAATTGTGATTAGTTTTGCAAGGCAAGACCTTATATTAAGACCGATAGAGAAAAGACTTTATTTATTTGCGGACGAACGAAGTGAGGGAGAAAATAAATGCACTTCTTTTCGGTCGGTCGTCTTTCAGCTGAATATGGTTGGTATTCGAGTTCATGTATTATCTCGAGGATTTCGTAAAAATGGTGCAATTGTGAGTGAGCATTTCTCAGTAGCCTGTATATAAGGATTTTCGAAATTTGAAAAATCATCGACGCTCGTTGCTTCGCAAGTTTGGTACCGTTTCGTTTGTTCGTCAAATTTTCCCATATAATTTAGAGTAAAAATGTTCAAATATGTTTGGTTATAATAGCTGTAATTGACACAATTACACCTAATGTTAGATTACATTTGTAGATATTTTGCAAACAAGATCGGATAAATGAACAAAACAATCACATGTTGCAAATAAGATCGGCTAAATGAACAAAACAATTACATGCACGCTTGCTTAAAGAAATTATAGTAAAATGGTATTGGCGTTGTCTCCAGTAAAAATGGTATAAGCGACGTCCCAGGGAAAGTGGTTTTATGTTCGTGATACGACTGTTTATTGTGGCTGTCCTTTTTCGTGCCCGTTTTTCCATACTTTTGGTTGAAACTTAGCCTACTTCTTACTTTCACGAGAGAGAACAAGTCATTCTGCTCCTCGAATTTGTCGCCGGGAAAAATGTTTTATTATGTATTATGTATTTTTCCCCGACCGGGTGTCTATGTTGGGACTTCAAATTTAATCGCATTGAGTTCTGGTTCCTATATTCTTACTCTATAATGCAAACCACGAAATTACGGGCTTTATGGGTATTTTAGAATTTTGTCGTACATTTATTTGACAAATGTCGGTTCAAGTTTGAGATTATACGGTAATTGTAACTTCGTTTTAAGTAGAACTTTGTTTTTAAAACAATAGTAAGTTTGATTTATATATGTATTCAGTTTTGCTGTTTTAAAATGCATTGTTGTTGTGCTGTGTTTAATAAAGTATTCTAAGTTTCAGACTGTTGAGAGATTAGAGATGTGTTACAGAGATGGCTGGCTGTAATCCGAAACTGTAGCTGTGAAATGGGATGGAAACAGGATGCGTTTTTGTGGAATAATAAACATAAATGTAGACAGTTTTAAACTGCTGAAATTGAGTGTGGTTGTTATTGAGTCGAAAAATGAAGCAACAGCGGCATTTCAAAATATTGTGTTATGTTCTTTATTACTCTGCAGAAGGGTTCTTGAATTGTGATTAGTTTTGCAAGGCAAGACCTTATATTAAGACCGATAGAGAAAAGACTTTATTTATTTGCGGACGAACGAAGTGAGGGAGAAAATAAATGCACTTCTTTTCGGTCGGTCGTCTTTCAGCTGAATATGGTTGGTATTCGAGTTCATGTATAATAATCTCGAGGATTTCGTAAAAATGGTGCAATTGTGAGTGAGCATTTCTCAGTAGCCTGTATATAAGGATTTTAGAAATTTGAAAAATCATCGACGCTCGTTGCTTCGCAAGTTTGGTACCGTTTCGTTTGTTCGTCAAATTTTCCCATATAATTTAGAGTAAAAATGTTCAAATATGTTTGGTTATAATAGCTCGATTGACACAATTACACTTAATGTTAGATTACATTAGCAGATATTTTGCAAACAAGGTCGGATAAATGAACAAAACAATCACATGTTGGCAAATAAGATCGGCTAAATGAACAAAACAATTACATGCACGCTTGCTTAAAGAAATTATAGTAAAATGGTATTTGGCGTTGTCTCCAGTAAAAATGGTAAGCGACGTCCCAGGGAAAGTGGTTTTATGTTCGTGATACGACTGTTTATTGTGCCTGTCCTTTTTCGTGCCCGTTTTCCATACTTTTGGTCGAAACTTAGCCTACTTATTACTTTCAAGAGAGAGAACAAATCATTCTGCTCCTCGAATTTGTCGCCGGGAAAAATGTTTTGTTATGTATTATGTATTTTTCCCAGACCCAGTGTCTATGTTGGGACTTCAAATTTAATCGCATTGATTTCTGGTTCCTATATTCTTACTCTATAACGCAAACCACGAAATTACGGGCTTTATGGGTATTTTAGAATTTTGTCGTACATTTATTTGACAAATGTCGGTTCAAGTTTGAGATTATACGGTAATTGTAACTTCGTTTTAAGTAGAACTTTGTTTTTAAAACAATAGTAAGTTTGATTTATATATGTATTCAGTTTTGCTGTTTTAAAATGCAATGTTTTTGTGCTGTGTTTAATAAAGTATTCTAAGTTTCAGACTGAGAGATTAGAGATGTGTTACAGAGATGGCTGGCTATAATCCGAAACTGTAGCTGTGAAATGGGATGGAAACAGGATGCGTTTTTGTGGAATAATAAACATATATGTAGACAGTTTTAAACTGCTGAAATTGAGTGTGGTTGTTATTGAGTCGAAAAATGAAGCAACAGCGGCATTTCATAATATTGTGTTATGTTCTTTATTACTCTGCAGAAGGGTTCTTGAATTGTGATTAGTTTTGCAAGGCAAGACCTTATATTAAGACCGATAGAGAAAAGACTTTATTTATTTGCGGACGAACGAAGTGAGGGAGAAAATAAACCGTCTTTCAAACTCGTTCACATTCAAGGTTTTGCTTATGCGGTTTAACAGTCACATTATGATAAATATATACCAGTCTACCTTTTTATACTGTTGTGGTACTGCAGCAATGATATCAACCAGTCTTGGTTGACTAGGGAGGCCATATTTACTCGCTACTTTAGTCTTCACTCTACAATACAAAATGAGCCTTCCCCTGAGAAAACCAACAATTTGGATTTCAAACCACCTCTGACACAAACTAGGCTGTACATTAACAGAAGCAGGCTAAAAGCTTGAAATTCTAGATTTAGGATGTAGAGGGTTTGTACTATCTGTGTAGAGAAAATAAAGGCACTGATCAGTGGTGCAGTTAGTGCACAGCTGATCTGCACCTTTGTTTTCGAATATATAAAAAACTTGTTTTCTCATGCGGTGGTTCAAATCAAACATTATGAAAACTTGCCTATGCAATATATATACCTATTTTTCCAACTGAAAAAAAAAAAACACAAAAAAACAGAGGACCAATGGTCCTGTAAACGCTCACCTGAGACCTTAGATATATACCAATAAACTTGTTTGACTAGAATGGTAATATACATGTATATAACCCCATGGTAGGGTCAGAGCAACCTCTGGAGTCAATTTCTTTTTTTAAATCATAAAGATTCAGTCCATTTGCCAATTTACTGCAAGTTTTGCCCTTCAAATGACATTGTAACAATTTTCCCTATGCAAATGCAAGGGCGGCCTACGTTGACCTTGCCTTAAAAAAGGTCAAGGTCATCCAAGGGTCATGATTTATACAAACTTTGTAGAGCTCCATTGCCTGATGCTTCATGCCAAGTTTCAAAATCATAGGCCATCTGGTTCTGGAGAAGAAGATTTTTAAAGGTTTTTGCTATTTATAGCCACGGCGGCCATCTTGGTCATGTGACCTTGACCATTTATACAAACTTTCATTCACTCTACCTAAGAATGCTCCACATAAAGTTTGGCTTTGATTGGCCAATCAGTTTCAGAGAAGAAGATGTTTCAATATTATGGTCATACACATGTATATAGCCCCAGGGCAGGGGCAGACAGCCCTCTGGGCCCAAAATGTTTTCATAAACATAAATCTTCTGTCCATTTGCTCATTCCTAGCAATTTTTTGGCCATTAAATGACACCTTCCTATTTTTTCCCATTCTAATGCATGGGCGGCCTAAGTTGACCTTGCTGTAAAAAAGGTCAAGGTCATCCCAGGGTCATGATTTATATATACTTTGTAGAGCTCTTTTGCCTGATGCTTCATGCCAAGTTTCAAAATCATAGGCTTTCTGGTTCTGGAGAAGAAGATTTTTAAAGGTTTTTGCTATTTATAGCCATGGTGGCCATCTTGGTCATGTGACCTTGACCATTTATACAAACTTTCATTCACTCTTCCTAAGAATGCTCCACATAAGTTTGGCTTTGATTGGCCAAGCTGTTTCAGAGAAGAAGATGTTTGAATATTATGGTCATACACATGTATATAGCCCCGGGGCAGGGGCAGACAACCCTCTGGGCCCAAAATATTTTCATAAACATGAATATTCTGTCCATTTGCTCATTCCTAGCAAGTTTTCTGCCATTAAATGACATTTTCCTATTTTTTCCCATCCAAATGCATGGGCGGCCTAAGTTGACCTTGCCGTAAAAAAGGTCAAGGTCATCCCAGGGTCATGATTTATACAAACTTTGTAGAGCTCCATTGCCTGATGCTTCATGCCAAGTTTCAAAATCATAGGCCTTCTGGTTCTGGAGAAGAAGATTTTTAAAGGTTTTTGCTATTTATAGCCGTGTGACCTGGACCATTTACAGAGGAGAAGATCTTTGAAATTGTGGACGGACGGACGACGGACACCAGAGCATGGGTATACTATAAGCTCACCTGTGAGCCTTCGGCTCAGATGAGCTAAAAAAATGTAAATTTCATTAGAATAATTACTCACAATCAAAATATTGATTGTGGATACATATTAGGCCAAAAATAAAAATTTGTTTGTTTGCCCTCTCCCTACCTACTCACCAAAACTGGGGCCTACTCAAAAAATTTTATTGCCCTTTCACAAGATTTTTTTTTTTTTTTTTTTTTTTTATGTTTCGGTCAGAAGATATTTTTTCCTGGAAAGTAATGTTTTCATTTAAACCATGACCCTCCTCACCAGCTGGATATATTTTGTTCTCATGTTCAAGCACTACAAAACATAAAATGCAACTGTAATTTAGAGTAGCTTTGACAAAATTGTAGCTAATTCCTTTGAGGCTTAAAAAAAAAAATGTTATGTTTCCGATTTCCCGACCGACTGGTCAAAATCTGCGCCGACTGCAACTTTTTTAGCGCTCAGAAAAAAAAAAAAAAAAAGTCGGCGACCGACCCTGTTCAACGATTCCGGTTTTTATCAAAAGTCAAAACCATTTCGTTACGAGAATTTGTCTGCGCCGATTTTCGGATATTTTCGGTCTTTAACAATTACGATCAAGAACAACAACATGGCTACTGTGTAGTGTGTTGACACGACCAAGCACATTAGTCGCCATTTATTTCGACAAATGTAGCCACATACCTGCTTCAAATGTAATAAAAGCCTTGCGGCACAATGTCCCGTTATCCCTGTTATACGAAGACGGCCATCCTCGTTGTAAAGGTTTCCGATTTGGAGTCAAATGTGCGGTAAGAAGAAAGTCCGGTCAAAAAAAAAAAAAATACCTACCGATCCCGATTTTCCAAGGGAAAAAAAAAAAAAAAAAAAAAAAAGCCTACCTACCGACCCTATGCTAAATTTATGATGAAATCGGAAACATAACATTTTTTTTTTTTAGGCCTGACCAAAAATAACGCACAATAGCAGTAGTTCATAAAAAAAAAATAGCCTACCTACCTACCCAACTTTTCTAGACAGGGTAGGGAGAGGGCAAACAGAAATAATTTTAAGTGTGGCCTTAGTACTGCATCACCACGACAGTTCTAATGAGTACCCACAATCTATGTTTTGGATCAAAAATAAGTAAAAATTGTATAACACTGTGAACCCCAGTTTTACTATATAAAAGTAGGATGTCAAGAGGTATACGTTTCACAGACAAGTTTTCCTGATGCACGACAAGATCTTTACTTTTATAACTATCAAGGAGAAGTGAATTTTGAATGTGTTCGATATCAAGGTTGTCACACAATGTCTATATTGTAAAGCGGTCAGTCTCATTATCAAAAGAGCCGCATCATGAGAAAACTGAATTTTTTCCTACGCGAAAACAAAGGCGCATATCAGCTGTGCAGTAACTGCACAACTTATCAGGGTCTTTGTTTTTGTTACTCTGACAGTAGAATTCCTCCTCATTTCAAAATTCTAACCTTCTTCTGAGACTGTACAGGCCGGTTTGTGTCAGACCTGGTCGGAAACCCATAGACCGGTTTTCTCGCGTAGCGGTTCAAATTATACCGCCATCTATGGGGTCCATAGAAACAGACCGTTATAATGATTTATAAAAAAAACTTATATTAATCATTTTGGGAGCCATGACATGACTTCGTTTTACCTAGGTGTATTTAATGAGGTAGAACTGTATGCAATTATGCATCACAAAATCTTACATGCCATAAAACCATCTACAATCTAACAGGGTTCAAATGGAATATGATTCCAAAAGACCTAAACTGTAAATAGAAGCAGCCTGGTCCGGTCTGCACCTGTCTATCCAAAAGCTTAGTATCACCACAGTGCTGAGAAATGTTGCTTTAAAGTCTAGCACACCTGTTCATGTTGATATTTGAGCCGCCTCATGGGAAAACCAATTTGCATGTGCAAAAACAAAGGCGCAGATCAGCTTCGCGGTAACCGCGAAGCTGATCAGTGCCTTTGTTTTCGCTACTCCGATAGTAAATTCCTCTTCTACTTAAATCCGAAATTTCAAGCTTCTAGCTCTTTTCTGTGACTGTACAGGTCGGTTTGTGTGGGACCTGTTTGGAAACCACATTGTTGGTTTTCCCACTAGGCGGCTCATTTGTTATGTTCATGAGCTTTTATGAATTGTTCAACAATCTATGTGAATGTGAACAGCCAGACAGCATTGTAGGACGGACACAGGAGCATGAGTATATTAACTCATTTAAGCCTGGCGTCCCTTTTATGGGACATAGGCAAACAGAATAGCCTCAGATGTGACGCCGCACAATGCGGCGTCCCATCTGAGGCTATTCTGTTTGCTTAGAGGAATTTCATCGAAAAATGGAATAAAAATTCAAAATCACTCCTGATGTCCCTAATTATGAAAGTGGACTGACCCAAATGATAATAATGGGAAAATCCATTTGTCAAATATGGGTTAAATACGCCCACTTTGTGAGCCTTACAGCTCAGGTGCCCTAACAAGTAATGTGTGGTATACCTGTTTAAGTTAATGTCTTTATTATGTTCATGGGCATCTATGAGTTGTTTTACTATTTCTGTGACTGTGATCACCATTAGCTCCTCCTTAGAGGCAGTGACAACTTCTGAAAAAAGATGGAAATTTTTGCTGAAGTTTATAATACATTTGAGCCTTCGCATGAGAAAAACAACAATTTGGGTTTCTGACCAGGTCGGACACAAACCAGCCTGTACAGTCACAGAAGCAGGTTAGTAGCTTGAAATTTTGGTTTGAAGTAGAAGAGATACAGGCCAACCTCATTATAACGCTATCTTTGGGGTCCATAGAAACAGACCTTGTTATAAGTGAACCGTGTTATAATGAGGTTACTTTCTATAGACATATAGTAAAATGATAAATTTGGGAGCCATGGCAAGGCTGTGTTATATTGAAAACCGCATTATAATGAGGTGCATTATAATGAGGTTGAAGTGTATTGTACTATCAGATAATAATAATCTGTGTAGCTAAAACAAAGGTGCTGATCAGCTTCACAGAGATTGTGGATACAAGGTAGAACTGCTTTTCTGAGGCGGTTTTAACTTCTAACAAGTACCAACAGTTTGTCTTTTGATATCTTTGTATCTCTATATAATTCCAGACCCTCTATCAAGTCAGCCTTTAAAATAAATTCTTGATACCTGATTCTTTTATCATTTTAACAAGCCATTGTTTAGTCTCATTTTGAAGGCTGACCAGTCAGAACAGCACCTGACTAGTTCATGCAATTTATCACGCCCACAATGCAAAACTATGGCTTCACTCGTCACGTGAAGAGAAAATTTTAGCGACGGATTCAGGCATCTATGGAAGGCAGAGTGAATGTAATAAAGCACCTGGATAATCCTGGTTACTGACTAGTCAAGTCACCCATACATTACATTAGGCTAACTGGAGTTTGTGTGTGGTGGTGGGGGGGGGGGGGGGGGGGTGGGGGGGAGGGAGGGGGTAAATAGGCGATGCTTCTTGCGTCCAATGTCTGTTAGATTGACCCTTGGTTGATTATTTTTCTAAAATACTGCGACGCTTGGTCGAAAATATTTTTACTGTGATCAGTCAGGACTTCCCTATGAGTTTCATACATGGTCTCCATTTACCGTTATATTATTATAGGACAGTAAGCCCAAACCCACCTATTATTTGGTTCATTCAAATACAGACCTAGAAACAAACACCCGTATCAAAGTCTATTTGAACATGCACTAAACATTGTAAGCTGAGGTACAATCGTATGTTTTGATTCTTTAAAATATTCTGAAAATTTTCGTAGTGGGTGTAATTTGTCATCTTTTAGAATATTATTTACTGAAAATGTATGTTTAAGTTTTTTCATTTATGTCCTTAAATTTTTTTTATAGCTTTTACTAAAAAGCAGAGCAGACTTTTAAACAAAATGTCACCTATATCTTGCGTAATGTCACCCAAATGTACAACAAATCACATGCAATAGACTATTTTTACTTTTTGAGATAGTTTACTTTGGTTTTCACCATCCAATTTTCGACCAATATTCGATAAATTTTTTAAGAAATATCAATTCGACAAATTTTCGACAAACTGTCAATTAGACAGAATGGTACGTTCGATGAAACATTGCATTCGACCAAATGATATTCGAAGAAATGTCATGGAAGCCTGTTAGAGATGTATTTGTCCAGTCAATTCTTGAAGGAGTTGACTGTTTTTTGCAGAAATAACTTCTTCAGGTAATTGATTCCAAGAATTCACCAAGAATGTTCCATCAAAAATGAACAAGACAAAATACAGTTTACCATGTATCGAAAGCTCGATCAAACGCTTGATTAGGAAACGTGATAAACTTTACTTTCGTGCTCGCAAGTCAAGTAGCCCTGACATTAAGAACCGTTACAAACGGTTCAGAGCACATGTTCAAAAGAGCATTAGAGATGCGTATTAGAAGCATGTTACCAATATCTTCTCCTTTGAAAATGATAACCCTGATCCCGATTGTCTCCGAAAAAATGAAAAGGCAAAAAAGTTTTGGTCGTTTGTCAAGTCGCTTAAAAAAGACGTGTCTGGGATCAATACCCCTAGAGAAAACGGCATCTTGAAGACTGACACTTTGGATCAGGCTAATATTTGTAATGGGCAGTTTCAGTCAGCCTTCACTTGCGAATCAAATGATGAAATCCCCTCCAAAGGCACAAGTCCCTTCACCCCTATGGGTGAAATTATAGTTGACCCCAAAGGGGTCATTAAACTGTTGAATAATTTGAATATACATAAGGCGCCCGGGCCAGATGGCATGAGTGCTAGGGTGTTGAAAGAATGTAGTTCTAAAATTGCTACTGTCCTGACCTATATCTTCAATGAGTCGCTTGCTCAGGGTGCTGTTTGGTATCACTATAATGAAACTCCAACTGCTAAGGTGGAGAAGGTGCAGAGGACTGCTGCCTGGTGGAATTGCAGGAGATGGAGGAACACCAGTAGCTTCGGTGAAATGCTAGACGAACTTGAGTGGCCATCCCTGGAGTCCCGCAGGGAGCGGTCCTCCTTAACCTTCTTCTTCTTCAAGATACACTCCGGTACAGTGTCTCTTGATAAAGACAAATACCCGACCCCGGCACCCAACCTAAGGCATACTCGAGATTCACATGAATCACAATACACAAGACCATTTGCCTATAGTGATGCCCTGAAAAATTCCTTTTTTCCCCAGAACTATTCAGGTTTGGAATAGTCTCCCTTCTTCAGTGGTCTAATCCAAGACCATTGAGGAATTTAAGGCTTCTATTTAAATCATAGGCCCAGAGGCATGCGTTTTAGTGTGCCTCTCATCTATATCTTGCAAATAGTTTAAATGGTCCACCCCAAATGTTCTCTTTTCCCTTGACTAAATTCTAAATTTAGCCACCCACCCCACACCAGTCCTGAGGTGATGATCAGAAATTGATCGACTCAGTATCAGAAGATAGATAATCTGATAGTGAGGCCTGATGGAAGATCCCATGGCAATGATCAAACTTGGGTCCCCCCCCCCCCCCCCCCCCCCGGTGGGTCACCCATCATGCCTGACCCAAAGTGGTGATAAGGTGGTCGAGTTAAACGATGAGCACTATCATAATAGATGGTATCAAATGGATAAAACTATTCTTTAGTGTCTAACTAAAGAGTAAACACCTCGCTTCTTGTTCTTGCCCATATTTCACTTTTTTCGTGATCCATGTGAAACTGTCATCTAGACGCTTGAGTTTTTGGTGTTTCTAAAAGACAAATTCGAGTCGTTTCGACCTAGTTTTTGTGACGGCAACTGGTCAACTCGTACCCAAGTTAACTCGTACCCAAGTCAACTCGTACCTTAGTATTTTTAAATCTTATTTTGCTTCACTTATAATGTTATTTAAGGGTATGGCATGGAGTTTTACAAAATTTAGATGAACATGTATACTGTGATAAATCATCTCATTGGCTGAGGCTATCCGCACGACGGTCGTGCCGATAAGCGGCGTTATCTGCACGACGGTCGTGCCGATAAGCGGCGTTATCTGCACAACCGTCGTGCCGATAAGCGGCGTTATAGGCCCGACCGTCGTGCGGATAGCCAATGCTACAGGTATTGGCTATCGGCACGACGGGAGTATAAGATTTTCTTACAAGCTTACGAATGCATTAAACTATTAATTTGTCATTAAATAAATAAATTATGGTTTTAGCTATATAGAAATACATTCGAAATTAACATTTTTGTTAATTATGACTAAGAAAACTAGTTTGATTTGATTTATCCAGCTGATGCAAACTGAATCACAGCAGACGGAGAAAAAATATAATCATTGCAATTATTTAATTGTGTAACTGAAATGTTTCCACACTTCATTGTTAAAATCAAAGGCTGTTTATTCTTTTGGATAACCTTACCACAATTTTTTTAATATTTAGGTTACGATTATTGACATAATTTCTTTCTCATTTACGCATACGCACGACTGATTTTTACAGGTAAATTCACAGGTAAGCCAATTTCAGCAAAATTACAATTTTGTTAATTAAAAAGTAAAAAATTCCTGCATGTGTAATATTCTGTTTCAGTTTTGAAGCCTGTGTAATATATTTATCAACTTAAAATGTATCCATTTCTAGACATTTTTAACATTTGGATATCGATTTCCATGTCGTGCGGATAACGCCGCTTATCCGCACGACGGTCGTGCCGATAAGCGGTGTTATCGGCACGACCGTCGTGCGGATAGCCAGTGTCCATCTCATTTTAAAGAACTTAAGTTGAGCCTCATGTTATGAAAAACATGAAAAACAACAACAATAATAATAATAATAATGTATGTATGTATGTATATCTTTATTTCCTCCGTGAATACGAAGATTAACATGTACAAAGCATTACATTACATCAACACAAAAAGCATAAATATGTCATATAGCATACACAAAACACAATATGTGGCAGCAATGCCGGCAAGATGCCTTGATCATATAATGATCTTTAAAGGCGGAGAGATGAAATGAATCTCACACTGATCGACAAGAAGTCATTAAACTCGTTATCACTAAGTAAATTATGCAGTTCATAGCTTGGACCACCAACAAACAAATGAGAAGCTCTTCATCTTCTAAGTTAAACAGTATGTTTGAGAATTTTATTCCAAGATTTCATGATACAGTTTCTGAAAATTGAAGCCGTTTAAAATTAACATCGTCATTGAGACAGTCAAAGACTAAATGGTGAAGAATATCGACCGTCAGGGTACTGCATGACTGACAAACACACTCCGCAGTCATACAAGAACACATTTTGACTACGAAAATACATAGTTCTAGTAGAGTCGGCCGACTGAGAGCTAATAACCAGAGAGCTGACGGTTTCATTTCTGTCTGTATGGCTCTAAAACGGTCAAATTCGTTACTTTCGGCAAGACGTGAGCGCCATTCCGATTCTTCAAAGTTCCATATCGCTGTTTTACATAGGCGTTTCCATTCTGCTTTGGTTGGAAAAGTACCACTTATAACATAAATGTTTATATAGGTCTCTAACGAGTATTTACGGAGGATTCTGAACACATCCGTTACAAAACCTTTCTGTGTTGCGCGGCTATTAAGTCTGTACTGATGCAGCCTAAATGTAAATAGGTATTTTACCATAGATGTTGTATCAGCACGACATAAAATACCCAGAAAATTAAGTTTCTGTAAGTCAATATAGGCTTCTATCGAGCCTATCCCAAGAAGACCCAATGCAACACCAGTTCTACATAGTTTGAGGAGGCCTTAGCAATATTTCACACAAAACCGATGAGCGATTTCTAATTGTGACATTGTTTTGTTATTTATATTGTTCCAAATTTCACATGAGTACAGTGCCTTTGGTAAAACAATGGACGTGTATAACTTCATCGCGGAAATTGGATTTATTCCGTATGGACGGAGTCCACAGTTTACTAAGGACAAGAAGGTACCCCCAAGAGATTGTGTAACAGCACTGGCGTCAGCGGGTGCAGCAGCAGCAGCAGCAGCAGCAGCAGCAACAATAATAATAATAATAATAATAATAATAATAATAATAATAATAATAATAATAATAATAATAATAATAAACTCTATATATTGACACTTCTCTTGGGAAAAATGGTATAATTAGAGATTAGCACATGGGCATTTTGGTTATCGCCCGCAGTATCAACCCGAGACTCCATTATCAAACCCGAGAGCTTTAGCTCGAGGGCTGATAATGGTCGAGGGTTGATGCGAAGGGCGATGACCAAAATGCTCATGCTATAATCTGTTTATCACATCTTCTTTATCTTCTATTCCAAAGATTTGTGTTTAGAAATGCGAAAAACGTTTATTTCTGTGTTGAAAAAGAAAATGACATCACAAATATGACGTAACAATGACGTAATGTCATTAAACCTGACGTCATAATACAGTGGCACAACAACGTCGCATGCGGGCATTATAAACTCTCTCCATTCAAAATACATGATTTCCGCTTATCAGCCCGCCCATGCTGATAACCAGAGGGCGGGAAACACATTATTACATATGCAAACTTGAGGTTATCGCTGGAAATATAGGTCTAAGTATTTGATAACATACGCTTTTTATCCTTATTTTACCAAATCAATGCTATCAGAAAATAAAATTAAAGAAGGCCATAAAGAAGTAAATTAATGACACGAGCCAAGTTTTACCTATTATACATGTAAGTGTGTCAAACAATCAACAAATTACAATTTATTAGATTATGATTACCATCTATACTGTATCAAGTACGTGATTTAACATCAGGAGAACATGCCCGTGTAATGAATGCCCCCTTATACACCACTTTTATAAAGAATAAGTGGGGGTTGCAGGGGTATACCTATTTTTCTTATTTTTGCTCAAAAACATAAATTGTGGGTACTCGTTAGAACCGCCTCGGCGAGGCGATTAGAACCACTTCGGCGAGGCGGTTCTAACGTATCCCCACAACATATGGTTTGAGAAAAAAAATAAGAAAAATATCAAAATTTTTCTGCTGAAAATTTTCATTTTTTACAGCAGAAAATATCTCTGTATATTGCATGGGCATGTTTTTGTAATCATAATGAGGGTCTGGATGGGGGTTCCTGTATTCACTCATCATTAATAACTTTTATTCACTGTCATTAAAATTTTGGCTTAATGAATAAAATCGGCTTGATTATTCATTAAAACGTGATGATTACTTTACATTATGTCTTATTCACAGCCTATTTATAAGCAAAGGGATATTTTTATTCTTGTTCCCTACCACAAGCATCCCATGTTTCGAGCAACCAGACAAGGCCAGTTCTAGAATATTAAATTTTAGACTGCAGAATGCAACTTCTGATGTTGGAAAACATGTTTATTCTGCTAGTCTGACAATTAAGCCTCTTAGAAACTTTCTGAGATACATATTTTTGAGCGATTTTATTTTCTAGATAACTCCTGTCCATTTGTGAGAGAAAAACTCCCTCGTCTTGGACACCGAATACAATATAATATAAATTTTATCCTAAATCCTGAGTATACTTTCTTTTCAGTCATGAATACCAAACGCATGTACACTGAAGAGCTAAAAAAGTATTTTTGGCATTTTTAGTCTTCCTTAACAGGTGAAAGGGGTCGTTAGCTGTACTCTACTTCTATTTCTACATGAAACCGACATTTTAAAAGGCACTAACCATCCCCAGCAAAAAATGCCATTTTACACTTTTTGCCATGTGGAGTCTGTTTGAATTAATGGAGAAAAGTATTTCACCATTTCACATAGAGCTTGTAGCAATCCACATAAGAAAAACACTTTATTTTAGTTATGTCTCTTTTTAGCTCACCTGAGCCGAAGGCTCAAAGGAGAGCTTATAGGATGGCCATGATCCGGCGTCCGTCCGTCGTCCGTCGTCGTCCACAATTTCAAATGACTCTCCTCTGAAGCTGTGTGGCCAAAACTTTTGATATTTGGCATAAAGCATCCACAGGAGGGAGGTACCAAAAATGTTGTTTTTTGTTCAGATCGGATAAGAACTCTGGTTGCCATGGCAACTTATACGTCCCATAGACTTATAATGGAAAAAAGTGGAAATTGCAAATTTTTGCTTTCTCATTGGAGATATTTGAGTTTTATTTTTAGAGAAATGTTTATTGAGTAGTGCTCTACGTTTCAGATGACCTTCATCCTGATCGCTTATTTTGATTGCTTGCTGGGGCCCCAAAAAGGACAAATTTTCGAAAAAATCTTTAAAAATCTTTTCCTCAGAAACTGTTTGCTTTATGAAGCTGATACTTTGCATACATGTTCCTGACATTAGCCTCTACAAAAAAGTTGATTTTTGTTCCAGTCAGATAAGAACTCTGGTTGCTATAGCAACTTTCAGTTTCCATAGACTTATAATGGGAAAAGTGAAAATTTGCTATTTCTGCAGTCTCATTGGAGAAATTCGAATTTCATTTTTAGAGTAATGTTTATTGAGTAATGCACTACGTTTCAGATGACCTTCATTCTGATCGCTTATTTTGATTGGTTGCTGGGGCCCCTAAAAGGGCAAATTTTCGAAAAAAATCTTTAAAAATCTTCTTCTCACAAACTGTTTGCTTTATGAAGCTGATACTTTGCATACATGTTCCTGGCATTAGCCTCTACAAAAAAGTTTTTTTTTTGTTCCAGTCAGATAAGAACTCTGGTTGCTATGGCTACTTTCAGTTTCCATAGACTTATAATGAGGAAAAGTGAAAATTTGCTATTTCTGCAGTCTCATTGGAGATTTTGCAGAAATGTTTATTAAGTAGTCCTCTATGTTTTATATTACTTTTGCCCTAACACCTTATTTTGATTGGTTGCTGGGGCCTCAAAAAAGCTAAATTTTCATTAATTATTTTAGTATTAGAGGTCAAGTTTACTTTTTACATTGACCAACATGACCTTAGCTAAAGGTCATGCAAGACCAAATCTCAGGTGAGCGATTTCAGGACCAATGGTACTCTGGTTTATCATTCTATGTGTCTTTGAAAATGAATCATCCGGCACAGTTGGAGTTTTACAATCCTGATGACGTATATATGACGTCATGTGGCGTCATATTTGCCATCGTTCAACTATTCGGCACCTCAACGGTCCCTCCCAGGCTATTAGGACAGCGAAAGGTTGACGCCGGTCTGATCCATCAAACATTTTACGTCAATGCGCTTACGTCTCTAAAGAATCGATGTTATGGCGCTCCATTACGTCGAAATTTAGTCAACCATGACCACTTAAACAAGCTAGCATGAGTGCTAGACAACCAGTGCAATTGGCAAATTTTTTGGTTTAAATGAGAAAGCGATGCTCTGTATGCCGAGGGGCAAATAGAAGTCTTGCTCAATTACTTAGCAGTTTTGGAGTTTAGGGGAAGTGCTATATCAATGCCTATTGCACTCACATTCCTCATTATTTTGATACAAAATTCACAACATAGTTTGCATACAGATCAATGTTTATGTGTGTGAAATTTCATTGAAATCGAACGACTACAAATATGCAAAACATTTGAATAAAATATGAAAAACACTGAGTAAAAACTTTTGCGTTTTAAAACTTTCAGTGTATTATGTAAATCAAAATGACTTCATGGATAAAAGTGATACAAGTAGTTCTATGAATTCGTGCTTGTGAATGGTTGCACAAGGCATTTAATTATGATATAAAAAATTGAGCAAGCGAAGCAAGTGAGCGAGGAACATCTTACATATACCATATACACTGACAAAGAAAAATTCTGAATAACCTTCTGATCGTTCCAATGCCATACTTCTGAGGTGGTTCTTACTGTTTTATGGTTTGGTGTTGACTTTTTGTGCTGTTTGCACCTTATGTGTGTTTTCATATTTTAGGTAAGTCTGTGTAACTATGTGGCCGCCTATTGGGAAATAGCTTTCTCGATACCAAGTACTGATTGCTCTGTACCATGCGAACAAGGAAAAATGAACTTTACTCTCAAAAAAGGGTCAGAAAAACAAAACACCATCTATACCTTTACTTCTAAGTGTGATGTGGGATGTTATGTTTTGCACAAAGACAGATAAAACACTTAAACTGAATACATTTGCAATCAAACAGTGAAATAATGTCCTGCTCAGTAAACACTTAGAAGAACGATGAATCCATGTTTCCTTCAAATGACATACATGTACATGCATTCAGGGATTTTCCTGGGCTGATTTTGGGGCCCATTATGGGCCCCTTTCCCAATTGAAAAAATGTGTAAAATTTCCAAATTTTCAGGTAAAAAATCCCAAAATAATAAATAAATCTTTTTACATACCCTCAAAATATTTTTTTTCGGAGAAATATCCTCAAATTAACACCAAATATGCATATTATCCCCTGTTCTGTTTTGTATCCATTTTCCCAATTTGACTGGTATACATATTATTTTTCCCAAAATCATTGGTCCCGGGTCCCTGTTTTGAAAACGTAGGAAAATCCCTGGCATTACTTTTTCAATGTTCCTGTGGCAAGCCCCTATGTTCTTGGCTTCCTGCAGGCAAAAGTCTTGTCAATCCAAACATTTGAGAAGTCATTGTACTATGAAAAATACAATATTTGAGATAATGTCAGAAAAAATGAAACTCTAGAATGTCAGGAAGGCCATCTAAGACAATTCTTGAGCAAAATTTTGGTAATTCATTATTCTTTAAAACTGGGTTATTCACAATTCATGATTTTTTTCTGCTATTCATTAAAAAAGACATTTATTCATTATTTTTAGGACCTTATTATTCACTAATCATTAATTTTTTTGCTCATTATTCACTCTCATTAAAAAATGACCATTACTCATTTAAAATCATTATACCCCACCCAGACCCTCAAAAATGCATCGAGACGCATCTGTAAATGATTAAGAACATAGTCATCATTCTAATGACAGGATGAAAGCGCAGGCTACGAATCAAACTCGTGAATTTATCTTTGTTTTCGTTGAAGGCGTAGCTTTTCTGCTCTGTCAGACTGTATTTTCACTTGTGATTAGCACTGCAAACAGCTGACTGAGGACTATCGACGTGAACAGCGAGACAAACACTATATTTGTCTCGTATCTGATAGAGTCTGATATGGTAATGCACCCTGTAGGCGTTCGACTAGGCATTTCTGCCTCTGTTCTAAAACTCAGACTGCCTAAAATTTGGGCATTTCAATGATAACGTAAAAATAAACTGATGATTGGCCAAAATACCAGATCTCCCATGTTATGTGAGTATGTAAACGGTAAATGATTTAGGTTTGCAGTGTCTCTGACTCGGGTCCAAAATATATTGTGTTTATTGGATCCGAGTTTCTGATTACCGGCATTATCTAAAATATGTACAGCATTAAAATATACTGACCTATCTGATTTGGGCAATGTGGGTGCAGCCGCATTTGATTGCGTCACCAGATCACGTGATTTGTTTGATTGTCCCATTCGAACTTGTTTGGTCTAACCGTTATTTTACGTCATGGGGATCTTCTGGAAGCATCGACCGTGTGGCATTTTATCGATTATGTTCCTATTGCAGAAAATATTATTATTCTATCACCGATGAAGTCCCAGGGGGGGGGGGGGGTACTCTGAAATTTTCTGTATACATAGGCGAGGCTGACTTTTTTGGGGTCAAAATTTTGAATTTCCGTATTTTTTTGGGTTTTCAGAAAAACTAGTTATTTTTTTTAGGGTAGTGAGCTTTTTATGGATATTTTTTTGGGGTCATGCCTTTTCTGAATTATTTTTTTGGGGCCATCTATAATTCTAAGTATTTTTTTGGGTTTTGCACATTTCTTGGGAAATCTCTTTATTTCTATAAAGATAAGAGTGGCTTACACGGCCTTAAGATTCAATTTTGTTTGCGACCATGCCTTATGACTGGTCTCGGTGAAATTTTGGAAGCTTGATCATGGTGATGTTGTTTGGATTGCAAATCAAATGGTATCAAAACCATCATAAGACTTACACTTTGAGAATAAATAAAATCTTTAAATTTTATCCAACTTGGTATTTACTTCCTAGTTCCTACATATACTAACTGTATTGTGACATGTTCTGTTGGTTGGTTGATTTGGGATTTAACGTCCCACCAACAGCTTAGATCATATGGATGTGATAAAATTTCATCAATAGGCATAAAAAAGATGAATTCATGTAAACAGTGAAATCATTTTGTTATCTTGGAGTAACAATAAAATATAACGGAAATATTAATGCCTCGTCCTCTCTTCTGATGGAAAAAGGAAGAAAGGCGTTTTTCAAAATAAAAAAATGTGTTGGATTTGATAATCCGTGTTCATTACTTGAAAAACTCTTTGATTCATTAATTTCACCAATCATTCTATACTGCAGTGAGCTTTGGGGAGTTGATCTGCCACTCAAAGACTCTGATCCATATGAATATCTCCATCTTAAATTTATAAAGGAAATACTTGGTGTTCATAACAAATCAACCAAGAAACATCTTTAAAAAAGATAATTGTCGAAGATTAATATCTATTGAAACAATCATCTTTCCCCAGTTTGCATCACTGAAAAGTACATGTATCAACGTCGATGCCGTTACTATCCGTACCTCCAAAACAACCTAAAATCACAGAGAACACATAATCCACACACACACAAAAAAAATATTCCTAGGGTTCTTACTTAATAATACTCAGGAAGTACTAGTCCTGTTCCAACATATTAATTGGAAAATTGTTGAATGGGATTTTAAGTTTTCATTAAAACAAACAAATGCCAGTGCCACTTGAACCATGGAAGCATAAAACCGAAACAAGTAACAGAACTTAGTCTAATGATTTATTGCTGATTAAAATGTTTGTAACATTGACCCCTGTCTTTTGAATTGAACAAGATCGTTTTAATCTAAGCTCTTTAATGCACTGCTTAAATTTGTTCTCTATATACCAGGAAAATCTGAAAAGATGTAAACTTAATCCCTTCACATCCCGCAGATATGATTTGCTTTCAGGTTTATCTGGGCAAGGTTATCCGTAAATCAGCAAATCTGGCCGTTGGTGGTGGCAAATCTGCAGGAGAGAGAGAGAGAGAGAGAGAGAGAGAGAGAGAGAGAGAGAGAGAGAGAGAGAGAGTGAGAGACAGACAGACAGACAGACAGACAGACAGACAGAAAGTATGACTCTTGCAGAGACAACCCCAGACATGACTGAGAGGAAATGCTTTTCAAACGTCCTTACGGCGTCGCAGGACCGAAACGACTCAATCTGTTGAGCAGAGCCGTTGATCCGAACACGCCTATATTCAATGGAGAAAATCCGAACGCATCTTATCTACGATGGCCTGCATGGATCATAAAATTTCGAAATCCACAGTTTTTAGATTTTAATTTTTCTTTGCAAAAGCTTTCATCACACAAAAAGGGATTAAAATCAATAACAATAAGGACCAATGATGGCTTGTATAGTAAAAACATATAATTTAAAAGTACTTTTTAAAGAGATGCAGTTTGTTGCCTTTTTCATCTTCCATATGGGAAAAACCCGGATGCAGGTCAAAAATGATCTGAGATGTCTTCGACAAATAATGTAGCTTGCAGAGCAGAATTGAACAGATTACCTTTAAAAGCAAAAATACAGTGCGCTGCACTTAAGTTTTGGGAACATATACTTTCTTCAAACAACACACTTATTAACAAAATTTATTTTGCAACAGAAGACACGAATTCATGGACAAAGAAAATTAAAGACATTGTTAGCAAACTAGGTTTTTATCATGTTCAAACCAATCCCGTTTTACAGATTCACGCTTATATTAATCATATGCAAACCCGAATTAATGATCAGATACTTCTGGAAGAAGATTCAGCCATCTTCAATAGTTCAAAGTTAGATTTTTATAAACATTTATACAAAATTCAGAATCGTGCTTCATATGTTGATATTTTAAGTCATAAGTCAGATAGATCTGCTTTAGCAAAATTACGAGTAAGTGCCCACAAATTAAATATTGAATATGGTAGATATGCTAAAAAATCTAGGCAAGATAGGGTCTGCACTGTTTGCAGTACAGCTTCAGTTGAAAGTGAAGTTCATTTTTTGTTGGAATGTCCTGCTTACACTCGCGAAAGGGAAGAGTTTTTTTTATAAAATAAACAAACTATGGAACTCTAGCAACTTTATTGCACGAAATAGGTTTCAATTATTTTACCTTTTTAATGATAATAATTTACAATCTTTAAAGTTCTTTATTAAGTATGTTAGAAATATCTCTGATATACGTGAAAATTTAAAGTAATTATTATATATATGTATAGCCTGTATGTATAGTTTGTCACCACTGCTCTGTCACGTGTTCTTGATATGTTTTATTACATTAACTTGATAATGATGTATGCCATTACATGTTTGCCATAACCATTCACTGTGGATGTGTTTCGATGCAATAAAATCATTGTCATTGTCATTGTAATTTTTTGGGGTAAGCTAAAAGTTCAAGTATTTTTTTTGGGGTATGCCTGATAGGACTGGTATTTTTTGGGGGTGGTCAGCAAATCTCGGTAATTTTTTGGGTTTGGGGGTAGAAGCTGGGGCCTCGCCTATGTATCCACAAAATATGAGAGTACCCCCCCCCCCCCTGGGGATGAAGTCCTACTGAGTACAATCGCTGTAAAGCAATTATCAATTTCTTTTGTTTTACTTGGATAAATATACGATTTTCCACTTGTAATGTATTTATTTGTGTATACAGGATCATACAGTAAATACTGAGAGTTAACAGTCGCGCAATACTATCTATCCTACGTCAAATTAGATAGTCCAAGGTTCGAAGAAAATTTCCATTCCTGCTTTAGACACACTTCTCATTTATACAAGCGTTCAAGTGACGTAGAAATAACCTTGACCCTGTTCAAAAGCTGATATCGCTGTTTTCGTAAAGAAAAGAAATTTTCATTTAACACGAGTTATGGTTATATAAAACAAAAATATGCACCACAAACAATTACAAGTTATTGAATTATTATCACGTTAAAATATTTTTTCTCACAGCACCAGAAAAAAAGATGCATCTTGTAATGCGAATATTTGAAATCAGCTTTCCACAAAAACGTAAACAAAAACATTTTATTTTCACTTTCGGTTTAGAATATACTGAACTCTGACAGGGTCATGTAGACATAATGATAGAAAATTGTCATACCAGACATGATTCGCTTAGTGCAATACAATTTTATGTCGCTGACTTTATCACAAAAACTTTCAAACTGATAATCTTGAGACAATCTGAAGCGGTGGTGTAGTTTCAGGAAGTGTTACACATCGATCTCATATGATCATGTAGTACCTGTCAAAAAGAAGCCAGACTTTTGTCTGATGTACACCAGATTCTTTTGGTTTTACCTGAAGGAAAACATAAGAATCCTCGTTTTACAGAATATAGTAAACAGAGATTATGTACTGTTTGCAGTGGCTGATTCCTGTGTTATTGATTCCCAAGCCTCTCAACCCAGGGCTGCTTCTCAACCATGCCATATTTATGGTGTTATATCTGACAGGATTTTTCTTGGAAAGGAAACCATGTTCAATTTGCAGCATAGTGTTCCTAGTGGCATTGTTTCTAATTTGTTACAACTGTGTTGGGAATTGCATATTCTGGAGATGTGCAGATGATCCTTGCTCAGGAATAGATTGCTGACAGCAGGACTTAAGACTTGTGCCACAAGTTTCTGACCAGAAATGTGATATCAAAAGTTGCCTTCAAAATTTAAATACATGGACCGTAGGATACTGACTAGATGCTGATTTCAGCTTCTGTAAATGTCTACATATCAACATGTACAATAGTGTAACGGGATAGTCTCCCTTGTAGAATACGTTGGTGCAACGTATAAGCGGCATATTAGCGGGTAGTAATATGCAAATTAGAAACTCGAAACTTTGTGATTAGAGTAAGTGTTAGGTATATAGCGCAGTAAACCACCCTTGGTGGATGAGCATGCTTTTCCACTGACGGGGTTTCTGTGGCTTGTCTCGGCCGTTCGTTACATTTGGTGGCAGCGGTGGGATGATGACAACTGCCAGAACGGAGTTGCCTTACCCATGTAGTCCCCAGGCCAAGACTCGGGGCGAGTCTTCTCGGAGGGGGAAGTAATGTAACGGGATAGTCTCCCTTGTAGAATACGTTGGTGCAACGTATAAGCGGCATATTAGCGGGTAGTAATATGCAAATTAGAAACTCGAAACTTTGTGATTAGAGTAAGTGTTAGGTATATAGCGCAGTAAACCACCCTTGGTGGATGAGCATGCTTTTCCACCGACGGGGTTTGCTGTGGCTCGGCTCGGCTGTTCGTTACAATAGTAACAACATAAATATGAAGGGTCCAATGTTTGTTGGATGATGCATGTATACATGGATATAATTATAGATCTAAATATGCTGCACAGTTTATGCAAAGATTATATGTGGTGGTTATAAATACAGATAAAATTAGACTTCATTAGACTTTATCAAATACTAAATGCTTCTGTTCTACATACCCACAAACCCCACTAGAGAGAGAGAGAGAGAGAGAGAGAGATTCCTGGTAGTGGATGTAAAGACACAAAACTATTCTATTTCAGGTCTTTTATTATTATTATTATTATTATTATTATTATTATTATTATTATTATTGCTAGCTTTAGCATGGTGATGCAGGCATTATATTTGCCAGATGGAGGGAAATGAATTTCATCAAGCTAAGAATATTCCAGTATCATAACATGTTTTATATTTATGACTGTCCCAAATTTGGTACCATGCAGGCTAGTAAGCCAATGGTGCATGCATATTTTTAATGTTTAAATTAAGGCTTGTATTTTTAACATAATCAATTTTGCTGAAATATAATACTTTTGTCTGTGTTATCTTCTTATTATATATAATTTTTATTATTATTTAGAATGACTTAATACACTATATTGTTGAAATGTGACATGAAACGGATAAAAGCGTGCCATATCAGTTGCCTGTTTAAGACATAGTGTCTAGGTGATTATTTTTCAGCCAAACAGAAAAATAAACTTATCTGAAAAATAATTGCAACATTTTTTATCAGTCCAAACATTGTACATGTATGTTATGTATTATTTTCATTTTGATTTCAATCAGACAAACACAAACTACCCAGCATGGGTCTTTGCCTCCTACACTAATTCAATGTAGGGGAAGCAGGATTCCACGAGGTGATCTTGTCTTTTTGTTCCGTATTATAATGATGTCTCTGAGTTTTTTTCTTTTGTTTCAGGATTTTTTTATAGATTGTAGTTTTACAGATTCATTTGTTTTAATGTTTGTTTGAATTGATGCTTTACGTCCCAGTCAACAGTTAAGGTCATGTCGGGACGTTGCCTCCACTTTATGGGACTTTAACTCAATATGAGGATGTCATGACATTCAACAAGTGCTTAAAATATAACCATCCAACAAAGCCACAAAGGCTTATATGTAAGGACGGTTTGACACAAAGGCTTATATGTAAGGACGGTTTGACTTGAAACCAATTTTCCTGGGCAAGCTCAGACCTGAGCGGTTAACCAGTAATCGGATGGTCAGTCAGCAACGAACAAGCTTTGCCTGGAGGCACAAGCAGCCCATCTATTTCTTTCGGCCCCAATGGGCGGGGGCTCACAGATTCATTTGGTCTCCTGTATATAATATACATGTAAACTCCTGTTAAAATATTTTAAAAATACAATTATTGGGATTATATATTTTTAAGTAGTAAGTTGTCGAATTTCTTCGACTCCGAAAAGGTGAAAGTAAACGACGATCAGGAACCGGTGCAATCAGAATTTACTGTGGGTTGAAAATTGTGACCCACAAGGAGCGTGATTAATATACGAGGTATGGCAGGAAAAAGTTCGTAGACACTTCAGCTATCAGAAAAAGTAACGCATTGTTGAAGAAGCGTTTTGCATAATTTCAAGCAGCAACATCTTATGAGTATATTTCAGAAGTTTTGTGCAATTTGAAGTAATAACACGCTTGGTATGGCCACTTTTCTGCTTGAGTGTAGGGCCGTGCGGGGCAGGTGTCGAAACGTGATAAAATGTAACGATTTTCACATTCTGTTTTAGCCTGTGAAACGGCACGGAAGTGTGCTGTAACGTTAGAATATTTTGACCCTGAAAGAATGTTCAGTCAACAACGTTCTCTGAATTTTTGGGCCTTGGCGGCAGTACAGTTTGATATCTGTGAATAAAATTTCGGATGCAGTCCGAAAAATTGTTTGAAAAAAATGGCGTAGCCGATAACCATAAAATTGTGTGTTTTTGTTATGGAAATGGCCAACAAACACGATGGAAATGATATAAACAACAACATAAAAGCTATCAGCTTGTCTGTCACTAGTTTACAAGTGGCTGAGTTAATTTTTGGATGCTCGATAGATCATCTAAGATGATAAACGGCGGCGGAAGGGCACTCGTCTTACATTCTCAGCGAATGAAAATGGTTTCATATGTTCAACCGGTCTTCAGAGAACCTGAAGATCTGCATTTATTAGCTGGATACACATAATAAAATTGTACCGATCTCCAAGGACTCTATGTGGAATAACTGAAACATCGGTTAAACTTGTTACAAATATATAAAGCACTGATAGCAATAAACTTCAAGTAACGTCACTGAGACGTTGACCCTTGCCCCGCTCCCGGTTAGGGAGGTGCACATAAAAAGATGTAGAAGATGTCGTGTTGGCCAGATTTTCATAAAATTTCGTCTATTTGCTCATGAAATATTTTTGCAAACCCAGATATATTCATTTTGACTGAATTTCTTTTCCTGTTGAAAATACTACTTTCCTGCCATACCTCGTACATTGTAGTAAGTGAATGCGCCGAACATCTGGTCAACATTTTGGTGCCATTTGAAAGTGAAATGAATAAAGCGAAAACGATATATTTTATGAAGTTTTGACATTGCATTAAGAATACGAATTTAAGTGTTTTTTTTTTTTTTTTTTTTTTTTTTTTTTTTTTTTTTTTTTGTTTTTTTTTTTAACATTTGCAGCTTTAAAACCCGTATGCAATTAATCGAAAACACCTGATTTATTCCTTAATTTTTGTTAGCTTTCAAATGACACCAAGAGCATGATAATATATGAGCCACGACGCGAGAAAACCGGTCTTCGGGGTGTCCGACCAGGTCTGAAACAAACCGACCTGTACAGTCACAGAAGCAGGCTAGAAGCTTGAAGTTTCGGATTTAAGAAGAAGAGAAAGCGAAAACAAAGGTGCTGATCAGCTTCGCAGTTAGCTCGACTGCACGAAGTGCATAGAGCTATTGTAGTTACCTCGCCCGTCCGCGTTTCCGTTCCCGTTAGTGCGTCTTACGTGCGGTATAGTTTTCAAGGAGTCGATATCTTGACAACCACTCACCAGAAAACATTCATACTTGGACCATAGATACCATGTAGGGTTAGCTTTCATTTCATGGCATCGGACTCCTGGGTCCAGGCCAGGGGGTGGGACTAGAGGTTAAAATCTAGAACCCCTTCAAAATATTTTTTCTGTAGTATAGTTTTCTAGAAGTCATAACTTGACAAATATCATCAGAAAACATTGATACTTGGATCATAGGTACCCTGTAGGATTGGCTTTCTTTCCATGGCACTGGATCACTGTGTCAATGCCAGGGGGTGGAGCTAGAGGTTAAAATCTAGAACACCATTAAAATGGCTTTTCTGTGGAATAGTATTTTAGAAGTCTATATCTTGACAACCTTTTATCAGAGGACATTCATACTGGGACCATAGGTACTCCGTAGAGTCGGGTTTCATTTCATGGCATCATATCCTTGGGTTTGTGCCTGTGGGTAGGGATAGAGGTTAAAATATAAACCACTGCCAGAACTGATTGTACTGAAGTATTAGTGACCTACTTTTATGGTTCATTAATTTTGCCCTATATCTTCACACATCAGAACTACATGTATATCTGTAGTACTAGTTCTGTAGATGTCTTATATCTTCACAACTGATAATAAAGTATCCATACTTAGATCATAGGTACTCGGTGGGTTACAGGGGCGTATCCAGGCGGACGCCTGGAAGCCCGGGCTTCAACGTGATTTTTTCAAGTATGGTATTTCCCCGGGTCTTTCTGAGAAAAAATTGTGAAAAACAAGTAATTTTAACTGAAAAAAAGGTGTTGGGCTTCAACATTACTCATTTCCTGGCTACGCCACTGGGTTATATGACATCTGTCCACTGTGTCCGAATCCGGGGTGGGGCTAGAGGTCAAAATCTAGAACATTTCTAAATAGAAACAACTTTAAGTAAGATGTTTTGTCAGTCATCTTTCGACTTTGTACATAGAATTATGTGTTATGAAGTTAAGGTTTGGTTGACCTAATTTCCATGGTCCAGTAATTTTGACTTGTATCTTGACACTCAATAACTATATTCACATACTTATTGCCGGGTAAGTACTATCTGACAATATAGGTCAATGTGACCTAGTTTCATGGCTCAGTGAGGTCGCTTTAATTTTTGACACTCAATAGGTATATGTACGGACTTCCGTCACATTATGAGTAAATAGGACCAGACCTGTGACCCAAAGTGGAAATAGGTCACCCAGACCTAATTTCATAGTTCAGTAAATGGGAGTTTCACATTATGAGTTAGTTTGACCAGACCTTTGACCCCAAAGTGGTTTAGGTCACTATGACCTAATTTCATGGTTCAATGATTTTGCCTATATCTTCACACTCGGTGGGAATATGAACATACTTCTTTCACATTATGAGTGAGTATGACCAGATGTTTGACCCCAAAGTCATTATAGGTTACTCTGACCTAATTTCATGGTCCCTTGATTTTGCCTTATATCTTCACACTCAATGGGAGCAACGAACATACATGTACTTTCTTTCACATTATGAGTATGACCAGACCTTTGACCTGAAAGTAATTTAATGTCACTGCAACATAAGTGCATGGTTCATTTTGCCTTAAAGCATTAAGGTTTAAGGATGAATGAGCCTGGTGATTTGGGTAACGAGTCGAGTTGGCCATAAAACAGTAAAACGCCTCATCGAAAATGTTGCATAACTTGGCCAATAGATAAACAATATAAGTAAGATTTTTATTTTTCTTATTTTTACATCCTCTCTTACGGTATTGCATAAACCGACATTGGTTAAGATGGGAACTTTTCTCAAAACTTGTGTGGGTGCACTATTTTTAAAATTGCATCATGACGTCATGATAACGACGTTTTTGACGTGAAAATTCTTAAAAGCCTTGCAAAGTCGTTTTACAAACTCAAGAACATCAAAATTTTGAAACGTACATTACTGAACTACGTGAAGTTGAAATACTGAAAACAACAAAGTGACTTTTCACAAGAAAAGAAACAGATGGAACGAAAGAAAAAAAATACTGCTCGGGTTCTGGCGTCCGAAGCGACTCCATAGTCCGGGACCATCGTTCGCTTTGGTGTAAGAGTCCCTCCATCGGCTGGTGTTACCGTAGCACTTTCACTGACGCTCCTGCAGCAAAATCTTTTTGACGTCGACGTTTCCAATGCTTACCATAGAGACTCACGCCAAGAGTTTGCAAAAGTGGGCGGGATTTTCCCTTTACTTCATGTTGTAATTTTACTAGATGCTAGTAACTGATAAGCCGTGAGTCCTATAGGTATGCTTACGAGTTCTAGTAATGAAACATTTCAGAAGCGATGTCATGTTCAGATGTAAACCTTTAGGCTATTTTCATAACGTAGTCGCATTATTTCAATTGAATAGCCGAGAAAGGAGCGTTGGTATTCTGACGCTTATTTCCCTAGATGTCAAAACATTATCCGTAAGAACGTTCGTTTCACATTGAAAGGCAGCAAATGTAACAAAGGAAACCATTCTTTGTCAAATAACCATTCCATCATAGCCTTTGAAAACACGTTTGACCATTTTGACGGCGATTACCATTTAAGCACAGGTCATTAGCTGCAGTGACGTCAATAACGCTAAATAACGAGATTTGGTTTCAAAAAATGTGTTTCAACAACATATGGTCACGTATGGATATCACACTCTATGGTTTATGCGTTGGTATTGCAAAGGAGACTTTCAGTAATCGAAAGAAGCGATGCTTGATTAACCGGTTCATAAACAGAATAGTTGTTTTGCAAAAGGTGTATGTTTTCAACGGCATGCCATTTTTCAAGCAGCTGTCTGAATAATTTCATATTAGCATTTCCGAATGCGCAAAATGTTAACAAAAGGTATGACCAACACCTGAAATAATTAAAGTTGTTATTAATCTTGGCAGTATGACATTTCAAACTTGACTGAGGCGTGTTTTGTTGACGACAGTATAGTTGACAAATGCAAATGCAGTCGAGTTCGCTGCCATGCGACAGCTCTTACTCTTTATATACACAATCAATCAAGAAAACAACAACTGTTTTAAGTGATGTCAGTTACTAAGCTCGGAAACGCCTCATTAGTATTACCGTCTACCTTTAGCTGGTAACTGACAATACGAGTTTTTTTCTTTTAATTTAATAGCAAAACGCGAATGAAATTCCAGTGTGAGCACGATATCGACCGCGCCATAAGAAGTCCAAGCACCACCAGAAGTCCAAGCTGAAAGATTATAAATTGCTAGATACACTGATTAAGCAATGCGCAAATCCTTCACAGTCCTTTCTTTCTTTCTTTCTTTCTTTCTTTCTTTCTTTCTTTCTTTCTTTCTTTCTTTCTTTCTTCAGATACTGAGTCGATCAATTTTTGATCACCATCTAAGGTGATTCTCATATCTTATTTTCAACAATGACTACAAAATATATATGAATACTTATAAAAAGTTCCAACCGACCAACAAAGCATCAGTGATCGATTGATACATGTGTTTCTGCTTGCCAAATTTATTTAAAGCAGCATTACACAGTCTAGTCCATGACGGCTATCCATCCGCGGTCTTGTGGAGCGTTTTTTTCCGTCCAAAAGACGGTGAATATTTTCCCGTTTCTTTGACTTATCTGCATGTTGTGCATCAGTTCATGATTTGGAAACCCTATTATTATATTTTTAAACTCATCTTAACAATGCGCATGCACCCAGTGACGTAGCACACTGCATTCAATATGGAGAATCTTGGTTTTAACGACTCACATGGACCAGATATATCAGATAAAAGAACAAGAATAACGATAAGTTCTCCTGATATTAGTACGATGGCTAGAACAAACCATTGGCCAGTCAAATATGCAATCACATACCGTACTTTTGAAGATTTTACCCACATCGGCTTGCATTTTTTGAGGAAATTCTTCTATCCTAAATATTTTTGGATTGGACCACTTACCGTCCAATCGTGAACAAGATGAAAGAAGCGTCAAACCCATCCAATAGGTTTGGACGCATAATCCGTCTAAACCTTACACCTTTGAGTTCCGAATGGATATCACTCGTGTACTAGACTGTTACATGGTGTCATAAATTTTTCACATTTTGTCAGATCGGCTGTACCACCGATAAGTTTTTGTATGAATGACAAACGAGTTTTTGTATGAATGACATGTATAATTTTGTGTTCATCATGTTCGGCTGTATAGATTTTCACCATCACAATCTTCAATGATTTTGCCTGCAAAAAAAAAAAAACAAGTGAACATGAAATGACTTGAAAATTATTGTTTAATATGAATTTGAATACAGTCAAACCTGTATAAAGAGGGGTTGAAAGTGTTATCTGAATCATGTTAAAAGCGATGGTCTCTTAAGTCTAAGAAGATCTATGTTTCTGTGTAAATTATTTTGGGGTAATTAATATATTCGTCAACGAAACAGTAATGCATTAACCTCAATATTAGAAGTATGGGAAATGGCTACACATGTACCTGATGGTAAACATATTTTCGTCCGCAGGAGATAAGGCTTGAACAAAAGAAGGTCAGCAATGGCGTCAGGAATGTTAACTACTTCAAGAAATCGCTGTAACTCTGGGCCAGGATAAGCTTTCCTGATAACATTTCTGCAGCTAGCCTGTAAAGATCTTGGTGTACACATTGTCTCGTTGACGTAACGTCTCAGTTCTGACGGAAGATCGTTGAGTAAGGGAATCGTGGACTTTTGTATCGGGAATCCAAGTTCGATAAGGATGGCCACAAACGAAAGTGCAAGGAACTTATCCCTAGTCGTCTCTACAATAACTTCCTTCTCAATATCATTTTGCGCAGTAACGGAATTCTTTGTGAAAATGACAGTTGCGGATGAATCGTTCACATATAGCAAAAACGAATTCATTTTGTCCCTTGAAATTGCATGGTGGACTGCAGTTTCATTGTATGCCGGTACTGCATTATGATAAAGGACTATTTTCATCGTGCTGATCACATGATGGATGTTGGATCCATAGCCCATTGGCGAATTGTATGGAGATAATGAAGAGTATAAGGCACTTCTGCCGTTAATATCCTGAATATTGGCATCTGCTCCTTTGCGAAAAAGGGTTTCCAAGATTGCTCTCAAACATTTTGCTTTTATTTTACCTTCTAGGCATATATGAACCGGCGTCATGCCATACTTGTTTTGGAAATTGATATCGCAAAGCTTTGTGCAAATTTTCTGCAGCAGTTTGCACATACTTTCGGTGTCGTATCCACGCTGTTTTGACAGTTTAACAACAACAGTGAATGGTGATTCATTCGGATCCAGAGACTCTGTGTTGCTCTTTTTCTCCTTCTGGCTGGCACCAACAGCAAAGCGCCGTTTTGATGCTGGAAGTGGTTTTGAACGGCATTTTACACATAATTTCGTGCTGCAGAAATCCTGTAAAACTCTTGCACATTCATTGTGTTTAAGAAATTCGGCAATTGATACAAAACTGTAACCCTCGTATTGTAATGTTTCGGCTTTGAGCTTTTTCAGGACAATATCAAGAGATTCAATGTTGTTCCACAAAATGCACTCCAAGACGAGTTCTGTGGTAAAATGAACACTATAGTTTGATACATGCGAAACAATATTCGTCGCTTCATCACTTGTGTGTCTGTAGATTGCATTTTGAAGTACCATTAACATTTCGTCCTCATTTAAGTAACGCCGCATAGCGTCTATGATGGGTTCATTTGGCGCTACACCCGCGTAGGAAATAAGGACATAAGGGTTTTGAAACTCCTCGAAGTAACTTAAACGCCTCTTTATTGTTACCACGTTGTCTACCGTACCACGAGAAGCAGCTACCATGCCACATAGGTTCACACGACCATCATCCTCATACCAAGCTTTGTTAAACACTGTTCTTTTGACCCTATTGCTAAAGCTGTGGTAATGTGAATACGATAAATCCAGCACCTCTACATGTAGGCGTTTTATTATCGCTGGTCGATTCTTTAAAACTGCGATAATCATAGGTGGAAGTTTGGCAGCATTCGTAGTGTGGAACCTCGAGCGTTTGTCAATCGTCAACAAATATTTGATGATTGTTTTATTTCCTACCGCAGTTGCTGCGTGAATAAGAGATATTCCAGTCCAGCTTGTAACTCGTCCCACCATTTCAGGTTCGACATGCGGACAACGGCTCTTTCTAATGTTGTCAGTAACTGATTCAAACATCTTGAGGTCAACAATATCAGTATTTATATATTCAAAATATTCATTGGTATACCAACAGTCGCAGTAATCTTCCCATTCATACGACGTCCTGTAGAATTCAAATGTCATGTCACAGAAAATGTTGTTGTTAAATTTTTTCCAGGCTTCTGAAAGCTTTGCTTTGACGGAATCGTCGTTTAAAATGATAAGCTTAAGTAAATTCAACCGTGTATCTAAAGTCTCATCTGGATCCATTCTAAGTTGTATTTATTTTACGATTTAAAAATGTAGATATGTCATCCATACTTTTTATGCATATCTTCACTATAACACTGGAATAGAGAGGATCGATACGTTTACTAGCCATTGCACAACATATGCCTAATCGATCTATTCACGCTCAATATAAATGACTTGGCGCAACAAAAACTAAATATATTTCTCAACTGCTTGCCACTCTTGTTATCAAATCAAGCTTTTGTTAGTTTGATTGATTGTTGCTTAACGTCCCAGTCAAAAATATGATCATGTCGGGACGTTATCTCGATTTTATGGGACTTAGAACTATCCAACATTGAGGATGACATGTGGTATCTGAAATGTGTGCTTTGAATGAATATAACCACTCAATTAAACAAATTTAGGCATGTGCATGTATGTAAGGGTTGTTTGACTCCCAGGGGGGGTGGGGGGGGGTACTCTCATTTTTGTGGATACATAGGCGAGGCCCCAGCTTCTACCCCCAAACCCAAAAAATTACTGAGATTTACTGACCACCCCGCAAAAATACCAGTCCTATCAGGCATACCCAAAAAATACTTGAACTTTTAGCTTACCCCGCAAATATTATTCATCTTTTTTATGCCTATTGATGAAATTTTATCACATCCATTTGATCTAAGCTGTTGGTGGGACGTTAAATCCCAAATCAACCAACCAACAGAACACGTCACAATACAGTTAGTATATATAGGGACTAGGAAGTAAATACCAAGTTGGATACAATTTAAAGATTTTATTTATTGTGTAAGTCTTATTTGGTTTGCAATCCAAAAAACATCATCATGATCAAGCTTCCAAAATTTCACCGAGACCAGTCATAAGGCATGGTCGCAAACAAAAATGAATCTTAAGGCCTTGTAAGACATAAGTGTAAGCCATCCAAGAAATGTGCAAAACCCAAATAATTACTTAGAATTATAGATGACCCCAAGAAAGTAATTCAGAAAAGGCATGGCCTCCAAAAAATATCCATAAAAAGCTCACTACCCTAAAAAATAACTAGTTTTTCTGAAAACCCCAAAAAATATGGAAATTCAAAATTTTGACCCCAAAAAATTCAGCCTCGCCTATGTATACAGAAAATTTCAGAGTACCCCCCCTGGGGTTTGACTACCCCTTTTTCGAGACAGACTTAGCCCTTATAACGTGTAATTTTGCCAGTTTTCGAAGGGTCGGTCATTCGGTTATAAGCTTTGCCTGGAGGCACAAGCAGCCACCAACATGTATTTCTCATGGCCACAATAATTATTCATCAGGAAAACATGTCCGTGAAATGTATACCCCCTTAGACCCCACTTTTATATAGTTAACCTGGGGTTTGCAGGGGTATACCTATTTTTCTTATTTTTGCTCCAAAACATAGATTGTGGGTACTCGTTAGAACCGCCTCGGCGAGGCGGTTCTAACGTGTACCCACAATCTATGTTTTGTGAAATAAGAAAAATATCATTTTTTTTTTCGGCTGAAAATTTTCAATTTATAAAGCTAAAAAAATATCTGTTTATTGCATGGGCAAGTATTCGTAATGTGGTGGAGGCCTGTATATCTAAAGTTTGCACAGTTTCATCTCATTGTTTTCAGTTTGATGGACTTATTCTAACCATATTAATTTATTAATTGGTAGGTATGGTATGTAAGGCATGTCCGCAATTCAACTGGTAAACTTTGGCGTTGCCATGATAACACTCAGAAATTCCACTTTTAGCACGTTTTGGTCTATTTTTACTGGCAACGCGTGGTATTGTGACTGCCCAACGATTATGTCCTACGTGTTGGTTCAGAGCCGAGGTAACACATCAAAGAAGCAGAAGTATGTGTAGAGCGATACTATAATGTTATTAATCAAGTTATTTTGTGTTAGGCCAGTTACAGGTCCGAGGTCAGCTGTAATGGACCGAGGCCGAATGCCGTGGTCCAATACAGCTGACCGAGGACCTGTAAGTAACTGAGCCAATACGCAATAACTTGAATAATTAGATTTTTATTAATTAACTGTCAATAGATCGATCTAAATCATCCGCTAGCACCTCAAGCATATATTCACCATGCTTAGCTCCTCTGTCTGACACTCTTTCCAATGACGCCGACATTAGTTTTGTTTGTATGTTAACTATTTTACGCGATCGACTGAATCGCCGCCATTGTTTGTTTCTTTAACTCATCCAACACGGCACGTGACCTCCCTTGTCGTCAATTCATCTAAAATTCCATCTAAAATTCATGCTGAATTTAGGATAGCCATTATTCGAATAAAGGATAGTTTTAAATTGAATTATGCGGATATCCTTAAATCAGCTTATTTTATGATATCTTTAAATGTAATTATGGATATCCAGTTGAATTTATTTTGATATCATAAAACGAATTATGGATATCCTTACTCGCATCCATATTTTATGATATCCATTCATCTTATTTAGGATGTTAATGAACTGAATTATTGATATCAAATATCCGATTTAAGTATATCCTAAAATAGAATTATAGATACCCATAATAGGGTAGTATAATTAATTAATCCTTGAATCAATTAATCCATCATTAAATAAGATAAAGGATATATACATAAATGAATTTTAGGATATCCTTAAATAAATTATGGATATCTATAATCCATTAATCCTTAAATCAACTATCCATTATTAAATTAGATAAAGGATATATCAGTAAATTGATTAATGAGTTATGGATATATCTATAATCCATTAATCCTTAAATCCATTATCCATTATTAAACTAAAAAAAAAGGATATATCCGTAAATTGGTTAAGGATATCCTAAAATGAATTATGGATATCTATATAATCTATTAATTCTTAATCCTTAAATTTTAATGTCATTGGCCATTATTAAATCAGATAAAGGATATCCGTTAATTGATTTAGGATATCCTAAATGAATTATGGATATCTATAATACATTTGTACATTAATCCTTAAATAAATCAATTAATTTTTCCATTATTAAATTATAAAATAAATTAAGGATGCATCCTAAAATTAATTAAGGATATCTACTTTAATTTGATCACATCTTTTATCCAGGATTCAGTGGATAAATATATCCCATCAAAGACTAGTCGCTCAGTTTCCTCAGTCCCATGGTTAACTCCTGAAATACGAAGAAAGATTCGTAGAAAAAATGCAACTCACGCTAAAGCGGAAAACTGGGAGTGCAAAATTTAGAACAAAATTTGAAACTTTGAGAAGAGAAATCAAAGCAGATATCAGAAAACAGCATGAGTTGTACGTAAATAACTTGGTTGGTGATGTTAAGGCTAATCCAATAGATTTTTATCGGTACATAAATAGTCAGAAAAAAAGATGTTCAAGGTATCCTTTGAAAAAGCGAAATGGAAGTGGTCTTGCTGAATCAGATTTTGAAAAGGCTGGTGAATTCAATGGTCAGTTTACGGATGTGTTCACCAAAACTGAACATAGCTAGGTCCCCCTTTTGAATAGAAAAGCCCCGTTCATGGAAGACATAGTGGTATCCAAAGAAGGTGTAACAAAACTTCTGAAAGGTTTGAACCCGTCGAAAGCTTTAGGTCCTGATGAGCTTCATCCTAGAGGCATCTGAGCTAGGTCCTGTTTTTGCACATCTTTTTCAACAGTCAATAGACTCGGGTGAAATCCCCAAAGAATGGTCTTTAGCAAACATTTGTCCCCTGTTCAAAAAGGCTGACAGGTCTCTTGCTTGCAACTATCGTCCAGTTTCCTTGACCTGCGTACCCTGCAAACTTCTGGAACATATAGTGTGTTCTAATATCATGTCTCATTTGGATCATCATAAGCTTTTGTCAGACAGGCAACATGCATTCAGGAAATCGCATAGTTGTGAAACCCAGTTAGCTACAGTGATTGATGACTGGACAATCAAGGTCAGGTTGATACATTTATCTTGGATTTTGAAAAAGCTTTTGACACTCCTCCGCATGAACTCCTTAAAAGCAAATTGTTCAGTTATGGAATTGGTGGGAAGACAATTAAATGGATTGATGCCTTCCTTTGCTATAGACAACAAAGAGTTGTGGTTAATGGCATTAAATCAGTCTGGGCTCCTGTTGTAGCTGGTGTCCCACAGGGCACCGTTCTTGGCCCCTTGTTGTTTTCGTTGCATATAAATGATATCACCTCAGATATTGAATCGGAAATCAGACTCTTTGTTGATGATTGTGTTTGTTATCGTGAAATTAAGAATGTGGAGGATACAGTGAAACTTCAGAAGGATATTGATCGATTAGGTAGTTGTGCCAGGAAATGGGGTATGAGATTCCAATCTGTCAAGTGCAACATGATGCAGCTGACGAATAAGTTAGTAAAATTCAGGCTTCTTACAAGCTTGAGGGTACTGTGTTGGAAAATGTTGAGAGTATCAAATATCTTGGTGTAACAATAACTAAGGATTTAAAATGGAATACTCACATCAGCAATGTGTGCACCAAAGCCAATAGGACCCTTGGTGTTTTTTTAGACGAAATCTGTTTTCTTGCCCCCAAGATGTGAGAGAAGCTGCCTATAAAGGTCTGGATCGAGACCTATTCTTGAATATGGTAGCTCAGTTTGGGACCCTCATTATGAAGGTCTGATAGATGATTTGGAGAAAGTGCAAAAGCGTGCGGCTAGGTTTGTAAGTGAGTCAATATATATTTTTGCAACCATTTCAAGGGGTTAGTTGTTAAAAATTCAAACATCTCAAATAGGAAAATGACATTAATAAACAAGTTTATGGATCTCTCCCCCGTGTAGAACACTATTCGGTGACCCTTAAAAGATATCTAATTTGCATATTCATGAATTTTAATGAAAACATTAAAAATGACAGAAAATCGTTAAAAATCAATAAATAAACTAAATTTGAGGTCGAAACTATCATTGTGACACTTTGTTATTGAACCAATAATACCATATGACAAATCTATTGATGTCATGGGCCAAAATGACAATTATCTTATTTGCATATTCATGAATATTAATAGAAAATGTCGAAAATCGAGGAAAAACGAGGGATAAACTCTAGCAATTTCAAGGTTTTGGATGGGTTACAAGATCTACCTTGCATCCCTGACACCAATGTTCATGCATGCGCGGATCCAGAGGGGGGGGGGGACCGGGGGTCCGGACCCCCCCCCCCCCTGGAATTTGAGAATTTTACCTAAAAAAAGGTAATTTCGGGATTTTTTGGGGGTTGGACCCCCCCTCGTCTGTGACCAAAAATTACCATTTTCGTTGGACCCCCTCTCATGAAAATTTCTGGATCCGCGCATGTCATGGCTGCCAGTGTGTTCAGAAGGACCATCTAAATGCCATAAAATATTGTCCTCAACGATGGACACATTTGCATGATGTAAAATTATATAGTTTCCGCATCCACCCCTACTGTGATTCTAAAGAATAGGGTGTACTCACAAAAATATTCATATACGAACAAAAGCGTGCTCTAAAATACTATAATGGGTTTGGTTGTGATGCATGGACTGATCAATTTAACCGTAATACCTATTTTTCAAATCATTGATATTGCTTATTTATGAAAATGAATGAAACACACAAGAAATCAGAGAAAAATGGGGGTATACATACAAAGTCACTTAAACCATAGCTGTTCACAAACCTAGGATGCTGAAAGAAGTATAAAATGAATGCTATGGCAGTGTTCTATGACCCTAAAGTCTCATATAAGAATGATCTTATTTTTTCAGTTTCATGAATTTTCATGAAAACTTCATAAATTTGAATGAAAAACATGGAAAAAAATTAACCGGCAAACCTTAAAAATGGTGTGTATCTCGGCAACCAAAAGCCCTTACACGTTGAAAATGGCATGAATTGATTGCCAGGACATTAGTATACCATCCTGTACTACAATATATAAGTCAATTGATTTTTTTGTATTATGAATATTAACAAAACCTTTCGAATTTAGTTGGAAATTACGGAAAAAATAAGGTGGTATACATAGAAAATCACATGTATCTTGGCTACTGACTGACCTAGAGAGCTATACTTGGTATCAAATAATTGCTAGGACAATGTTCTATAACTATATAATCCGATATTTAAATCACCAGCTTCTTCTATTAGAATGATATTAATGAGATTTATATAAATAAGGGAAACATCAACGAAAAATGAAGGGGTACACCAACAAAATTGAATATATTTCGACTACCAATGGCTGTAGAGATCTCAAAATGACATCAATAATAGCTAGGACAATATTGTATTATCATGTATTCAGATAAACAAGGGTACACTTGCAGGCAACCAAGATTCAATTAAATTTATTAGTCTAAGAGCACAAGCTTCAATTTTCTGTTAATATTACACTTTTCAAACATTTTATTCAGTACTCTCAAAAATTAAAAAAAAAGTGTGATCAGACTGCATGACATAATTGCATCATCCTAGCATTCTATTGGTACCATTGCAGCACATATATGGCAATATTGGCAGCTGAGATATATGCAATTGTGTTGGTATATCACTTCATTTTTCGTTATTTTTTTTCTCTTATTCTTAGTGATCTCATTAATACCCATACAACAAATGTCACTATTGATTTATATAACAGGTAATATGGTTATAGAATATTGTCCTATAGCACTCTAGGTCTATCAGTAGCCAAAATTCATGTGATTTTCTATGTAAACTGCCGTAATATTTCCGTAACTTTCCTCTAAATTCAAAAGGTTTTGTTAATATTCATGAAATAAAAAATTGAATGACTAACATATTGTAGTGCAGGATGGTATAATATTACCTTAGCAACCATTTAATGCCATTTTTAGCATGTTAGGGCTTTTGCTTGCTGAGAAAAGCATCATTTTTATGTTTGCCGGTTAAATTTTTCACTTTTTCATTCCTATTTATGAAGTTTCTATTAAAATTCATGAAATTGAAAATAAGATCATGCTTATATATGAGACATAAGAGTCAGAGTACATAGCCATAGCATTTATTTGATAGTTCTTTTAGCATCCTGGGTTTGTAACAGCTCTGCTTTTAGTGATTGATTTTGTACGTATTCCCCTTTTTCATCTAAGATTTTTCTCCGATTTCTTGTGTGTTTTATTTTTTTCATGAATAAGCGAAATTAATGATTTGAATAATAGGTATTAAGGTTAAATTGCTAAGTCCATGCATCATTATCAGACCAATTATATTCTAGAGCATGCTATTGTTGTATAGAATACTTTTACGAGTACACCCTGTTCTTTAGGATCACACAAGGGGTAGATGTGGAAACTATATAATTTTTTTACATCATGCAAATGTGTTCATTGTTGAGGACAATATTTTATGGCATTAAGATGGTCCCTCTGACCACACTGGCAGCCATGAAAATTGGTTTCAGGGATACAAGATAGATCTTATAACCCATCCAAAACTTGCAATGGCTTTAGTTAATCTCCGTTTTTCTTTAATTTTCTATATTTTATTAATATTCATGAATATGCAAATGAGATAATTTTCATTTAGGCACATGAAATCAATACATTTGTCCTATGCTATTATTCTTTAAATTACAAAGTGCCACGATTATAGTTTCGACCTCAAATTAGTTTATTTATTGACTTTTCATGATTTTTCTGTCATTTTTTTTTAATATTTTCATTAAAATTCATGAATATGCAAATTAAATATCTTGTATTTCTTACCATATGATGAAATGGCAATGTCTAAGCTTTAAAATGTGACCAAGTTCAGTGGTAATGAATTTTGTATGCACACATCCATGCTCCATTTTTTAAATGAGCTAAATTAATTTTCAAATGTTCAAATGCGAAAAAATACCGCTGATTTTGAGAATCTTCCGAAACCCAAATAAAACTGAATCATTCCATATTTTGGACAAAGAAGTGCGGTTTGTTGGATACAAAGACAATGTTGAAATTTGCAGACAGTTTGAACCGAAAAGACAAAGGCATAAATGTACAGGTTATTATGCTGAAAGTTTCTTTTTTACTGGCTTAACGTATACTTTGTTCTCTTGTTTTTTACTAGAAAAATCAGCTTTTTGATGAATGTTCAATTATTTCCTTAATATAATAACAGGGTAATTTGGGGGTAATATGGACAATTGGGGAATATGGGCCACCCTGTGTTTTCTTCAAATATTTTACTCAAGACTCATGTTTGACAAAAAGTAATAACATTTTGTTATTCCCTGGCTATCCATCCTAAATCATCGAAATCATTTTTACATTCATACCAAAGCTGGTGTTTTCGGACAGGTTAAATTAATGAACCCCAATTAAACAGCCTGTGAAAATCGTGCCCTTAAAATGTTTTAGTTTACACTTAAGAACCAATAAAAAGATTAATGATATTTATATAGAACCAAGTTTCACGTAAAATTAACCTAATACACCATTTTTAGAAGATGATGCAAATGGTCATTTGCATGAGCTATTTTTCAGTTTTGGAAAATTTCTCCATTGACATAACCGTCGTGTCTGGGGTAAAAATTGGACCATCAGTTTCCCAATGTAAATTTTCCTTTTGGGGTAATATGCACCATCTAAGAATTTTGTCTCAAACTCTTTCTGAAAGTGATACACTGAACATTTGATACCACATGTCTTTAGAATTTTAACTTTTGCACTTGCGTGATATGTTTTAAGCTATCTTTGAAAATAGATTGTTTTACAAGTGAAGTTTATAAGCAAAGTGTACATATTTTGAAATCTGTGACATTTTTGCGAATGTCCGTTTTGTAAGTTTGTCAAGGTGTTTGGATTTTTGATGCGAAATATTTTTCCAGTGAATTTGTTTCGTGAACATCTATGTTTATATTATGCTAAATAGACTTTTAAATAGAAGTTTACATTTTGTTTTCGGAATTTATACATCGTCAGCATTTTAAAGTTGTGGTCCGTATTACCCCAGTAGAGTGGTCCATATTACTTCAAATGTTTGGGGTAATTTGGACCACCCAGTGGGTGTGTTTATCGTAATACGCAACTAAAAACTAGCATACAAAATGATGTAAAATTTATATTAAAATGGTTTACAGATGCCTGCCTAAAAATAGACACGGTATACAATAATAACGTTAATAGTCTGTGGTTGAACTGATTCGTTTTGTGCTTAAGCGGTCCATATCCCCCCAAATTACCCTATATATTACTTGATGTAACGTGTGTTTGATAAACAGACATATTTGACATCTATTTTTTGAAATTGTATAAAGTATAAAAGTTTGATATTTGGAAGTAGCAAAAACGTTCAAATGCAGGTAGTATTGGCCGTATTGCGCCATTTTGGGTACTGAATCCTCATCAGTGACCCTTTATAAAGTCTGCAGACTCTCTGGCTGTATTGGAATTGCTGTGTTGCTCTGTGTTATACAATGAAACTCATAAAATCAAAGCATATAAGAAATAAATATCCTCTCCTCGAAATATTGTCCCTGATGTAACGATTTCTGTCCCTGATGTAACACTTTTCAACGTTACATCACGGACCGTTACATCAGGGACATATTTTAGATAAATCACCTGTAAATTGCTTCCAATATACTTGTGTGTTCATTGTTATAATGAAATGTTTACACAACCACTAAACACGTTTTATGAATAGTACCTACATAGTGTCGCTTAAAACAAATAACCAGTAGAGGCTGTTACATCAGGGAACTATTACAAATATACTCACTCACCTGAAAATTGTAATTATTATTTTTTCAGATCTACTCTATAGATGTGTCATCATGGCAGTCAGCCATATTTAATTTCAATGTAGCTCTTCAAAATGCAGATAGATGTTCCACCTTAACCAAGGGGAGTCACCTTGTACTTGGTATTTTTAGATAAATTGTTACATCAGGGACAAAATGCTAGGTACAAAGTTTGAACACGTAAATCTAGTATTAAAACCATGGATACTTGCTATCAAAATGTATTATGTCGTGCATGAATGATTGAATAAAGATGGAGTAGTATTTAGAACAACCACCTTAGCAAAAAAATCATTGAATCGGAGACAGATATAAAAAAAATCATTTTGCAGACAGCAAAAATATGCCATTTTAGACACTTTGAGTAACATTTTTTTTATATTTGCTAGCACTTTAACGATTTTGTTTTGGATGACCCATACTCACCTCGATTCACACCACATTCCAAGCATAAAACATTTACCAGAAGTAAACGGTTTTCAGAAAAAACGTATCCGGACATGATTTGGTTACGAAAAAATATATTGACTCAACTAGGAACTATACATATGAAAAAGGTAGTATGACTGACATCCTTAAAAAACTAAAATGGGAATCCCTGCAGAAAAGAAGGAAGGATAATAGAATTATATTGCTTTACAAAGGTCTAAAAGGGAGAGCAAAATACCCACGGATGACCTTATCCCCAAAAATATGCGTTGTAGGAATCAACACTCCTTGGCATTTCAGATAACTTCAGCAAGTACAAATGCCTATTTACACAGTTTCTTCCCCCAGACCATTAGCGATTGGAATGAACTCCCGCTGATTCTATGATCTCCTCTGCTGAATTGTCAGATGATTGTGTGTCTAAATTTACTTATCTTGTGAGAGCTCGGGACTAATCCCATCCGGTCAAGCCCCATCACCCTGGTGTGGTATTGTCAGTTTGAAGTTTCACCAGTAAACTATTCTGATCTGATCTATAATCCATTAATCCTTTAATCAATTCATTATTAAATGACAATGACAATGATTGACAATGATTGACAATGATTTTATTGCATCGAAACACATCCACAGTGAATGGTTATGGCAAACATGTAATGGCATACATCATTATCAAGTTAATGTAATAAAACATATCAAGAACACGTGACAGAGCAGTGGTGACAAACTATACATACAGGCTATACATATATATAATATAATTACTTTAAATTTTCACGTATATCAGAGATATTTCTAACATACTAAATAAACAACTTTAAAGATTGTAAATTATTATCATTAAAAAGGTAAAATAATTGAAACCTATTTCGTGCAATAAAGTTGCTAGAAAATGAAGTCCTATTCCATAGTTTGTTTATTTTATAGAAAAACTCTTCCCTTTCGCGAGTGTAAGCAGGACATTCCAACAAAAAATGAACTTCACTTTCAACTGAAGCTGTACTGCAAACAGTGCAGACCCTATCTTGCCTAGATTTTTTAGCATATCTACCATATTCAATATTTAATTTGTGGGCACTTACTCGTAATTTTGCTAAAGCAGATCTATCTGACTTATGACTTAAAATATCAACATATGATTAAGCACGAGTCTGAATTTTGTATAAATGTTTATAAAAATCTAACTTTGAACTATTGAAGATGGCTGAATCTTCTTCCTGAAGTATCTGATCATTAATTCGGGTTTGCATATGATTAATACGGGCATGGCACGAAGTGCGCGAAGCGCACTGAGGCTGGGCCGAAGGCCCAGCTGCGTGCCCGCCTATAGGTAACGCGTGCACACGGGTAAATGAACTCTGATGTTGTTTACCTAACTAACTTTGTGCACCTGAACGTCCGGTCCTAGTCTCGGGGGATATCGCTAATCTCCCTATCTCGCGATAATTCGCTATCCCATCGGTAGTTCTAGATAAAATATACATCCTTTTTCCACCCATGATTATACAGTTTAGCTTCTTTGTGGACAATATATTTTTTCGTTTCACTTGAGATCAATTTTGTTTGCAAAATTACAAAAACAAAAACAAAAAAAAAAACAAAAAAAAAAACAAAAAAAAAACAAAAAAAACAGGTTACGTCACTTCTTCAGCGCGCGAGAATGCTCGATTATCGCCATAATCGGGTATCACAATTTAGCGAAACAGGTGCGTCTTAATAGCGAAAGTGGGTCGATTCGGCCGCGAGTCGTTACATCCAACCCCCTGGTGAAATAATGTCATTTGGCGTGTCACCAGTAAACTATTCAGATTCAGATCAACTTTCTTTCTAAAGTTACAAAAAATAAATAAAAATTACGTCACAGTCACGCGCGAAATTCTTCTATTATCCGGTGTTACTATTTACCGGAACCAGAACGGGCCGGAACGATGCGTCTAAATAGCGAAATCCGGTCGTTTCGGCCGCGAATCGCCGATACAACCTTAAATCGGACATCCAAATGCAAGTAACTGGTCGTTTCGGCTCCGTGAGTCGTTCGTTCTTCAGTCAGCTACCCGAGGGTTTTACCTGGCGCACAAAATGAACATTTTGGTCCAAAAATGACCCCAAAATACCCAGTTCTGTTCAGAGAGGGGACCATGATGTCCCCCAAAATTAATAAATATTTCTTGTTCCTGATATTGTCCTATTTTGTCAGAATTTGTCAGTAGTGGGACATTGGTCCCCTAAATTAATACTCTGAGGTCAATGGGGAACACCCTGGTACTAGGTAAGGTAGGGATAGTGAAGAGAGGGGTAGGGGTAAGGGTAGGGTAGAGTAATGAGTAAGGTAAGGGTAGAGTAGGGTAAGTAGTAGGAGTAATGATAGGGTTTGGTAGGGTACGGTTAGGTGGGGTGGGGCACGGCAAGGAGTAAGGGTAGGGTAGAGTAATGAGTAAGGGTAGGGTAGAGTAGGGTAAGTAGTATGAGTAAGGATAGGATTTGGTAGGGTAGGATATGAATATACTGGTAGGGCAGAAGTAGGAGTAAGGGTATGGTAGATTAAGGAGTAGCAGCAATGGTAGTAAGGGTAGCCTGGTAGGGGTAAGAGTTTTGGTAGGTAGAAGTTAGGGTATGGTATTGGTAGGATAAGGGTAGGAGTAAGGGTTAGGGCAAAGAGTATGAGTAAGGGTAGAGTATGGGTATGAGTAGGGTAGGGTAGGGTAGGAGGTTATGTGTAGGGTAGGAGGTTATGTGTAGGGGTAGGAGTAAGGGTATGGTAGGGGAAGGATTTGGAGTAGGGGGAAGTCGTAAGGATAGGGTAGGAGGTAAGGTGTTGGGTAGGTGGTTCGGTGTAATGGTAGGAGTAAAGTTAGGGTAGGAGTAAGGGTAGGGTAGGGTATTGGATAGGGGAGGACAGGACAATGGCACAACATATACTTTTACAGTAAGTTTTGTTCAGTATTTTTTTTTTATATACTTTTTTTTTCCTGGGCGAGACCAGTACTATATAGATCAGCTGGCAAACCTGCACTCCGATACACTTCGTGACCTCGCTCCTCTTCCGTGACAGCTTAGCATAGGTTGCCTTTAAACTATGGTCGAACAGATTATGGATTTCGTAAGAAGCTTATAGCTGCTTTTACCGGGGTCCAACTGGTGTTTTTCTTTTGCTCCGGAGTTAGTAGGTTATTCGGCGCCCAGGGATCTCCATCGTCGGGCAGCTTACTCAGTCTGTGAGTCCTGGTTTTTGATTCATCAGGATGTTTATCATGATTTATTTGTTTGTTCTTGATGATTCATTGACTAGTTAGAGATTCACCACGAGGACCGAATAACTAACTAAATGTTATGAACCACTGCAGAAGCTGAGGGTGAGGTTATGGCCATGTAAAACCTGTTTAAGCCCGCCAGTAACTTTGTGTTACTGATCGTTCCAAGTCGATACTTCTGTGGTGGTTCTTTTCGTTTTATGTCTTGGTGTTTGAAACTTTTTTTGTGCTGTTGGCGCCTTATGTATGTTTTCATATTTTTAGTTAAGTAAAGGTAACTGAGTGGCCACCTATTGGGAAAATAGCTGCTCATTCGGCTTACGATATGTTTCATGGTATGGGTACCTGATTGTTGGTTTGGTTTTTTCCCACCTGGGTTTTTGGAGTGGGAATCTTTTTCTGATTGCGCCTTTTCCTGATCTTTGCCTACTTGTACCTTTTTATTTGGTGATAATTGTTAGAATTTTTGTTACGTTTTGTTAGAAAAAGCACAAATTTTAAGTAAACATCTGGTTAGCCTGCAGAATTTCAATAAATTTGCAAAAAGCAATCGATTTTCTACTTTTTGTCTCATATTCTACAGTGGTCTCCCCTTATCTATTTATAGACATATGCGATATTTTTCAACAGAAAATACGAAGTATTTTATGAGTCTCTGTCATTTTACATCTGGAATATATATAGTCCTATCAGTCAGAAAAGATATAACATAACATAATTTTCAATTTCTTTAGCGTCTGTTGCTTGGCCCACCGGGGTCCAACTGGTGTTTTTCTTTTGCTCCGGAGTTAGTAGGTTATTCGGCGCCCAGGGATCTCCATCGTCGGGCAGCTTACTCAGTCTGTGAGTCCTGGTTTTTGATTCATCAGGATGTTTATCATGATTTATTTGTTTGTTCTTGATGATTCATTGACTAGTTAGAGATTCACTACGAGGACCAAATAACTAACTAAATGTTATGAACCACCGCAGAAGCTGAGGGTGAGGTTATGGCCATGTAAAACCGGTTTAAGCCCGCCAGTAACTTTGTGTTACTGATCGTTCCAAGTCGATACTTCTGTGGTGGTTCTTTTTGTTTTATGTCTTGGTGTATAAATTTTTTGTGTTGTTGGCGCCTTATGTATGTTTTCATATTTTTGGTTAAGTTAAGGTAACTGAGTGGCCACCTATTGGGAAAATAGCTGCTCATTCGGCTTACGATATGTTTCATGGTATAAGTACCTGATTGTTAGTTTGGTTTTTTCCCACCTCGGTTTTTGGAGTGGGAATCTTTTTCTGATTGCGCCTTTTCCTGATCTTTGCCTACTTGTATCTTTCGATGAATTTTCATTTTCGACTAAGGACTCAATAGAAGTCATTTCCGTCGGTATGGAGAGGTCTAACGGAATACCGATGGAAATATTCCGTCTAAGTACTATAGAGGTTGTTTTTTTATGGGTTTGTTGTTCCGGGAGCACTCGAAGGCTCAACCGGGAGGTTGATTTTTGTTGTTGTTTTAGGAGAAGCCCGTGATCGAACCTGCGACCCCTGGTTTACAAGGCGAGTGACTTAACCACTGCACCACAGAGTTTAGTAGTTGTTAAATCAATAATAATTTCAAAATCATGATGGCATGCCCGTTCTAGGCAGTGCCTAAGTTCATATTATAAGCGTGAATCTGTAAAACGGGATTGGTTTGAACATGATAAAAACCTAGTTTGCTAACAATGTCTTTAATTTTCTTTGTCCATGAATTCGTGTCTTCTGTTGCAAAATAAATTTTGTTTATAAGTGTGTTGTTTGAAGAAAGTATATGTTCCCAAAACTTAAGTGCAGCGCACTGTATTTTAGCTTTTAAAGGTAATCTATTAAATTAAATAAAGGATATATCCGTAAATTGATTTAGGATATATCCTAAAGTGAATTATGCCCGGATATCCATTATTTATTTATGGATATCCATTTATAATGTAATTTAAGAGCCATAAACAAGGAAAAAAATAGTAAAACGGCACCCCGTATTAATTGATGAGGACAGACAATTCAGAGATCTTTGATCCCGGACGTTCCTGCGTGATACCGGATTTTGTTTTGGGCTGAGGCTATCCGCACGACGGTCGTGCCGATAAGCGGCGTTATCCGCACGACGGTCGTGCCGATAAGCGGCGTTATCGGCCCGACCGTCGTGCGGATAGCCAATGCTACAGGTATTGGCTATCGGCACGACGGGAGTATAAGATTTTCTTACAAGCTTACGAATGCATTAAACTATTAATTTGTCATTAAATAAATAAATTATGCTTTTAGCTATATAGAAATACATTCGAAATTATCATTTTTGTTAATTATGACTAAGAAAACTAGTTTGATTTGATTTATCCAGCTGATGTAAACTGAATCACAGCAGACGGAGAAAAATATAATCATTGCAATTATTTTAATTGTGTAACTGAAATGTTTCCATATTTCATTGTTAAAATCAAAGGCGGTTTATTCTTTTGGATTACCACAATTTTATAAATATTTAGGTTACGATAATTGACATAATTTCTTTCTCATTTACGCATACGCATGACAGATTTTTACAGGTAAATTCACAGGTAAGCCAATTTCAGCAAAATTACAATTTTGTTAATTAAAAAGTAAAAATTTCCTGCATGTGTAATATTCTGTTTCAGTTTTGAAGCTAGTGTAATATATTTATCAACTTAAAATGTATCCATTTCTTGACATTTTTAACATTTGGATATCGATTTCCCTGTCGTGCGGATAACGCCGCTTATCCGCACGACGGTCGTGCCGATAAGCGGTGTTATCGGCACGACCGTCGTGCGGATAGCCAGTGTCTTTGTGTTGATTAAAAATGTCACATGATTTCAGAATGGAGGACAGCAGTTTACAACCTTCTAAATATGCCTTAATGATTTTGATTCTTTGCATTCAAGGTAAAGTATTAAAATGGTTTGTATACAGATTTAATTATTGTTAGAATCTCCTATACGTGACACGTTTGACATTGATTTTGTCCATTTAACAATTAACGTCTTTTGAAAAAGTTCAGCCTTCATTTATTTACTATGATTTGTTTTTGGACATATAGTAGGGTTTATGGTTTATATAAACCCCAAAAATATGGTAAAGCATTGGGATAACATGTCCATATAACATATACCACTTAATACTCCACTTTCAAATAGTAAAATGGGTATACATGTGGAAACACACCAACCACCCCAAACCACTTCAAAACCACAACAGAACACATTCAAACCATCTCAAAACGTATTTATAATATCACAAATTTTTATTTTAGCGATGCAACACCTAAACCTTGTCATAAGAAACGCAAACCACTTCAAAAACACCCCAAACCACATTAAAAAAACTCCCCTAAATGCCCCAAAAATGACTATCTGAATCTGAATATAGTCTACTGGTGACATGACATATGACATTATTTCACCAGGGGTTCAGATGGAGAGACTTCAAAACACCCAAACCTCCTTATCAATACCCCAAATCACACTAAATCACTCACAAAACCACCTTATGCACCCTTAGAAACTTACTCAGAAAGATCCCAGATAAGTTAACATAAAAAAGTTGCATGCATAGTTGCATACATGTATAGCGGTTTTATATGGGCTTTTTTCTGGGCAAGATATGCCATGTGTATATCCGGGTGCGTTCCTTTACCGGAATGGACATAATTACCGGAATGGACTACCGGAATGGACATTGTGCTATGGCTTTGTGTGCATTAAATGTATTTCATCTGCATAAAATGTACTTCTGTAGTCCTATGAATAGTTTGCATAAGATAAAATTCATCTCAGTATAGAAAAATTGACTTCCCATGGTGGTTAGGGTAGCCCAGTGGTGGGGTCTGGGGTAGGGCCACTATTCGGAGGTTTCTTTGATTGAAATATATAGAGATCGCTAGTGGTTGTTCTATAGCACACACAGGGATGAAATAGAAGTATAAATGAGAATTTTTGCTGGCACTGTGATAGGGACTCATATAAGCATATGAGCTCCTGACCTAGGCTACCCGACCGTACGGAACACAATATAACTGTACTTAAACCACATGATTCTCAAGCAAATCACTGTCTCTGTATATTCTAGGCCACTATGTCCTCAAAAACCGAATGAAAAGTACTCAAAGACAGGGCTGGAGTCAAATACTTTCAAAAGTATTCAAATACATTACAATTACTTTCAGTGATGAATGATTACAATGGTACGTGGACAATTCGGACCTTGGCTAATTCGGACCTGATTCGGACCTCAGCTGTGGACAATTCGGACCTTGGCTAATTCGGACCTCGACCACTGGTCAATTCGGACCCCGCAAAATCGAGGTCCGAATTAGCCAATGATTTTTTTGAAATAGGGTCCGAATTAGCCAAGGTCCGAATCGAATTCAGGTCCGAATTAGCCAATGTCAGAATCTTTTTAGGGTCCGAATTGACCACATGTGAAACAGAAATAAGGTCCGAATCAGCCAAAGCTTGAATCGATTCAAGATGGAAGGATTGCCTGTGTCTTCAAATCATTAAAATAAAAAATCATTGCAGTACCCATGCCATTATTTCATACAGTATTCGCGAGTAAAATACTTTGTTTTTGTTGACTGATTGATTGATTGATTGATTGATTGATTTATTGTTTTGTGGTTTAGCATCCCAGTCAACAGCTATGGCCATGTCGGGAAGTTACCTCCGTTTTGTAGGACTTATACCTGGAACATTACGATGCCATGACAGCCAGTACATGAATGCACTTGAAAATATAACCACGCGGGTAAACACTAGGGCGTATATGTATGGATGGTTTGACTTTAACCACTTTTCCTGGGCACGCTCAGACTTTCTGAGCGGTTAACCAGTGATCAGACGGACAGTCAGTAGTGAATAAGCTTTACCTGTAGTCCCAAGCAGCCCGTCTGTTTCTTACGGGTACTTTGTGTTTTGTAGTTCACAATCCTCTGGCATATGACATAAAAAGCCTGCCTAATACAACAATAAGAAGTCTATTCAAACGATTGTACGGCCTGTATATGGATTGAAGTCTCATTCTCGATGTTAGGACGGCTCGTTTTAAGTCTGAACTAAAGTTTTCTTTATGGAAAATACATAATGCAAAGGTCCAAATTGACCAATGGAAAAGGTCCGAATTGACCAAAGGAAAAGGTCCGAATTGACCAAGAGAAAGGGTCCGAATTGACCAAAGAATGTTTCGTTTTGAGGTCCGAATTGACCAATAAAAAGGGGTCCGAATTGACCAGTGGTCGGGGTCCGAATTGACCAGTGGTTGAGGTCCGAATTGACTAGGGCCGAATTTTTTAGGGTCCGAATTGACTAGGGCAGAATTAGCCAAGGTCCGAATTGTCCATAATTCATTACAATTACATTACAATTACCAGACCATAAGAAATGTATTGATTACAATTACAATTATTTAGAAAAGTAATGATTACAATTACAATTACTTTTCAAATAGAATGTTGGATGATGACAGTCACTGGCTCATGGGTATTCTATAATCTCATCATGTGAGCTCTCAGCTAGGGTGCCTTGATACAAATTGACAGTCACATCTCACTATAGCAGATAAACTGTTATTTAGAAACAAGCCATTTCACAAGAAAATCCACTTGTCATAATTGTGACAAAGCTCAATGGTATATACTAACAACAGGTAGCAATTTGGATGCCCACAGGTACTTTCATATGAGCTGACTATTTTAATCTCTAACAAAAGATTTTTACACCTTTGTGATGTAGGGCAAGGCACAGAAAAATGTCATTTTAACCATGAAACCTTGTTTAGTTTTGCTCTTGATTTTTGTAATCTATATAACCTGTAGACCATTTGGGTTCTAACTTCAGAACTGCGTAAGTCATTCATCATGCAGAACACTCAAATGGTACACTTGAGATTCAGGTAAAAAACAAACAGATACGAACACATTTTAATGCTCTGGCCGGCTTAATGAATTTACCTGTGAAATCAGCTATGCATGAAGAGATGAGTAGAACTAATCATTGTTTGTCCAATTTCTTTAAACCCTCCAGCAAATAAAGGGGAAATTTCTTTGAGCTGTCAATGTTAACTATACTGAGTCAAAAATACATCATGTTCCAGAATTTCCTATAGTAGTATTAATTTATTTATTTTTATTATTTTTTCTGATGCATCTGGCATCTAAAACATCTGATTTCAGCAAGTGACAAAATGTTTTAAATTTGTTTTTATTGAATATCATTGTAACCAAGTCTTAATAGCGGCTACCTTGTTGGGAATGGGAAAGATTTAGTCATTTTGCTCTATGTGCATGTTTTAATTTTTTGTGATGTTTTCTGATCTTTGTTGTGACTGTCTGTGTTGGGATTTTAAATTTGATTGTACAATTGCTGTGCCTTCATGCCTGCTTTATTCATCTTTTGTTTCTCAAGCTTCACTATCTGTACCATTTAGTTTCTAGTTGTGGCTTAATTTGCAGTGGGAAAAGTGAAATGTATTTGAAAGTATTTGAAAGTAATTATAATTACAACTGAGAAAATTTTCAGTAATTGTAATCCTCAGCTAGAATAATTTAGCAGTGCCCTTTTTCATGCAGTTTGCACCCTGCCCTTTATTTTGGTAAAAAGATCATAAAAATCAGACAAAAAATAAGAAAGTTACAGAAGTTTTAAGTTTAAGGCTTTAGTAACCAAAAGTGCAGCTCTAGTTGCAGAGTGATTACTCAGCCAAAACGAGTTAAGTCATTGAATTCGGGCCAAAATTTGTCCCATAAATTTTTTGGCTTAGATTTTTGTGTTTTGCTATTTTTTCAACTACTTGGACCCTGCCTGATAAATTGTGATGTTTAAAAAATGTTAGCAACCCGAATTTTCAAATTTTATCGCTTCATGAACAACAAGACTAAATTCTAATGTGAACTACGTTACTGTGGTAGAGTATTTTTAAAAACGCAAAAAATGTAACGAGGTATGACACTTTTAAACTGTTTTAAACTAGCTTTTCACAATTGTCATTTTCTTGCTTAAAAACAAGTGTTATACGTTACACTTATTTCATAATTGCCTTCTCAACGTAGTTTGAATGTTGGACTCAAAAGAAAATTTAAAAATAGTTGTTATTCTAAATATACAAACATCGGTTTGCTTATTTCCATCCACTTTTGAGAACTATTAAATAAATAAACTCGTTTTTATTTAGAATAAAGATTATAAATATCATAACTATACGTATTTGAGGCACTTGTAATACCGTTTTGCCATTTTCGTGCTGAAAAATGTAACATTAGCTTGGTAACGTAATTCACAAACCCATTACCAATGTATTTTTTCCTGTGAGAAATCGTACATTTCTCTACCACCAATCTGCCTCAAATGTGCCACAGAAGGTAAATTTAACCTCTATTTGCACCTTAAATACAATTCATTGTACGTACTCGTATATGTCATTGTTGATTTTGCAGAAAGGACCCTTTCAAATGTACAATGTATAAAATAAGTAAAAAAATCTTTATATTATTGTTATTCATTAACTTGTTGTAGTTCGCAAGACACCCAACAAATAAAGAATGAATCACCGCATACATATTCAAAAAGGTTTTATACAACAGGTTAAAGCTTTATTTTATAGAAAAAGTGCATTTTGTCCGAAAATGATGCCATAACACATTAAAGGTAACGTAATTCACACACAAAATATGTCAAATGTTTTCGAAAGTAGTATGTTATAAGCATGATTTTCATGTCTCTTTTTCACATAAAGCTATCAAGAGGCATGCAAAGTAAGTCAAAAGAACATATGGGATAAAAGATATCAACATAAGTGGACCAGGGCGTCAAATACAGCGTGCTTATTCTAAAGTGTATATTGAAAAAGGACGATAAACACACATTTTTTGGATTATCTGGGTACCAGGTGACATCGATTAATGATAAAAACAATTAACCGAGACAACATATGTTTTATATCACTGAAAGTATGAATCATGTGATCCTATCATGGATCTAAAGCAGAATTATGTAAAGAGTGAATTACGTTACCTGCATGTGAATTACGTTACCTACACTCAATCACATTCAGATCATAGGCGGTATGCAAAACATAATATACGTTTTAACTTATGACTTTTGTTATTTATAAAGGACACCTTGCACATATTGCATTGATAGGATGGCTATCTTTATAATTTTCATAAAAGGGTGAGATGGTGTACCCAGAAAATATAAATTAAGTCCATGTAGCTACGAAAAAGCAACACTTGTATGGTTGGAATTGGTACCTACGAGCAGAAATAGACATGGTTTAAACGAACAACGAACATAAATTCCAACGAGACATGAGAATTCAGAGTTATTTCTCTTAAAGTAAAATTGTAGTAACGTAATTCACAGTAACGTAATTCACAACTTTGAGCTTTATTCTTATCTTCTCCTATGTTTAGAACATCCCGTAAAGTTCTTTATCTATTTGCTACATAGTATGGTCAAAGTCCTTTCACTGCTGTCACATGGAATATTTCTACCTCTCAATTAGCAAATAATATGGGTAGGGTAACGTAGTTCACAAAACTGTGTTATTTTTCATCAGCTTTTGCTTTGACTTTATCTTAGACAAATACCCAATAGCAAGCCCATATTTGTATTTATTTTCCAAGCATGTATCTACTGTATTGCCAAAAACATGTAGCATGTAAGCTAAATATACGTAGAGGTGGGCGGTAAAACCGGTATACCGGTTTACCGTGGTTCTCTTTTGTTTTGGTATGTACCGTGGTACTTTTTCACTGTACCGGTTTTTATGGTACATATAGGCAGTCTCCATTGTGAGGCTGTTTGCTAATATTTCCATATTTGTATGTGTCCTTAAATGATTAATTTGATCATGATCTTATATTAAAACATCTATAGTGAACAATTTTCAATTGCCCTACCTCCACCAAAATGTTGGCTATGTTGTTTTCATTCAAACTTAAATTATCCAAAGTTAAAAAAATTCAGACATGCTTGAAATGACTTAGAAAAAATATGTACATATATATGTTTATCAGTAAGCTCAAGCTGTGGTGTGTCGCTAAGTGTTGAGTATCTGTTTATCAACCAAACATCTGTAAAAGCCAATTCAATTTACTGGTGGTCCGAGATATACATTAATCAATCATTTGATTACTACATGTACACAGACTCGTGACAACTGCTATGCCCTCAAATAGTCCTACACTTTATGTCCTAATCTAAGGCAGTTATAAATCTGATCTTTTTAAGATTGATTTTGGTAATGGAAGAAAAACAAATGAATTGCCCAACCCCCACACTTTTAATGTGCTGCACCAGAAGGCCCAAATTGTTTCTATTTATAGCTTCTGGTACACCGCGATACATACCACGGTACTTGACTGAAAACCGTGATATACCGTGGTACCTTATTTTTCGTGGTACCCAGCTCTAAATATACGTTAAAAGTATTTTGTGAGAGACATTAAAGGTAGTAACGTAATTCACGAAAGAATCTGGGACATCAGTAATTGAGACATGAAAATTTTAATCTTTACTTCAGAACCAAAATCAAGGCGTAAAATAAAAGGCCTATGTATATGGCATTGACAAATGATAGAAAACCGCCAACCCCAACAATGTATTTTCAGTAATAAGTTCTGTAATAAGCTTACTGTGCTGATGGGACAGCATTTTTGCTGGATTTTATGGGTATGTCACGTGGAAAACGTCTTACAGAGTGACTGTAGACCACATTTCCTGCTTTTCTTTCACATGACTGTAGGGCTATGACCTTAACCTAGGTAAAACCGCTTCAAAGCACTTAATAACTACTTGTTTACTTGAAAATATATGGATGGGACACAAAAATCACCGAATTCAATGAGTTTTGGCTGTACTGCATGATTGACTTCCTTAATCCTTTGTTTGTTGTCAGTTATTACTCAAAATAATTTTGACACATCTTTGATTATAACTGCCCCAGGTGACACAACTTCCAATGATGTGTGAATTAAAGATATCAGATTATGACAAGAAACAAAGAAAAACTAAAAATTGTCTGAGTAGACTGGCTTCTTGAAAGGTCAGGATTATCTACCATAAGGGTTTTAGTATTGTTCCCTTCAAATGTCCAATAGTCAAGAAAGGGTACACCCTGCAGCACACACAAAAAATAAAAAAAAATAGAAAGAAAATAAAAAAAGTATTTTCCCGGTAAAAGAATTACTTATACACATGTAGTAATAAACATGGTATTAGTGATATCAACGAATTTTAGCTATTTCAAAGACAGAGTTGCATTGGTCTTAAAAGTGCCCTTTTTGCTTATTTCCGCGCGCTTAAAGTGCCCTTTTCAGCATTTGTCCGCCCTGCCCTTTTCAAATTCTAGCTACATTACATGAATTTGAGCCAATTCATGATTACAATTACTTATGATTACTTTGAAAATTGTATTTAATTACAGTTGGTTACAATTACTGATTACAATTACTACAGCCCTGCTCAAGGACGCATATAAATGTCCATTCCGGTAGTTCATTCCGGTAATCGTGTCCATTCTGGTAAAGGAACGCACCATGTATATCCATATTGGCCCCATTTGAGACTAATTTGGGGTTTAGTGCTCTGAATTCTTTAAAGACCTGGTGTGTGATACAGTAAGTGTGTTTCAGGTAGTTTTGTTGTGTTTTAGTTGAGGTTTGGGATGGTTTTGAAGTGGTTAGGGCTGGTTTGGTGTATTTTGGGGTGTTTCCATGGTCCATCTGGTTATGATTAGATCCGAGTATGAAGAGATAGTTTGAGTGTGGAATAGGCACATTATGTTACAAATAAACTTACATGAATACATGATCGATCATCAATGGCGTCAAACTTTGCCCTGATACTGGACTGCTGTCATCGAAACTCAAGGTTGTTCTGTGGCTCGATTGGATTCCTCCGCAGTGGTAGAGTTGGTCAACAGTGATTGGCTACTTGTTTGGTTTAGATGCTTGATTATACATAGCAGCTTGCTCCACTAGAACGTTTCACTGAATGTGGTAAATAAACATAGGATCAAAACAAAATTGAGCCTGTGCATGAGAAAACCAACAATTTGGGTTTCCGACCAGGTCCGACACAAACCAGGCTGTATTGTCACAGAAGCAGGCTAGAAACGTGAAATTTCGGATTTAAGTAGAAGAGGAATTGTACTATCCGAGTAGCGAAAACAAAGGCGCTGATCAGCTTCGCGGTTACCGTGAAGCTGGTCTGCGCCTTTGTTTTCGCATAGGCAAAAATCCGGTTTTCTCACGATGCGGCTCAAATTACTTTTTATCTTGTAACAGAATCTGCAAAATACATCAGCATCATTTGTGTTTACAAGTATTGGTGGGGTCATCCTTAATAGATATTTTGTTTGCTGTCACCCGACCCATAGATTAAGGATTGGGTCGGTAGTTTGTTTTTTTTTTGGACAGAACTGAAAGATAATATTTTTTGTATGACTTTTACAGAGGAAAGTTTTAAATTTCTGTTCAGGATCATATAAGCAGCTATCTCTTCTTCTGTAGGACTGCACAATATTGCATTCAGATAAATAAGTATTGAGAAAATAAGAAATTCAGAGAATGAAACTTTAGACATTCAAATAATTTTTTTTTTTGTGAATGTAGGGGCAATTTTGGTTGGTTGGTCGGGTGACGGCAAACAGAGAAATTTTTAAGGTCAGCATGGTTTAACATTATGTTTGATTCTGAATAGGTGCTTGTACAAATATTTCATGCTAACCACCTACAGATGCCTCTAAAAATGTTATTTTATTGAGACTTTTTTGTACTTAATTGAGCCACCTCATGAGAAAACAAGCAATGTGCATATGCAAAACCAAAGACGCAGATCAGCTTCACGGTAACCGTGAAGTTGATCAGCACCTTTGTTTATCTAAACAGATAGTACAATTCCTCTTCTACTTATATCCAAAATTTCAAGCATCTAGCATTCTTCTGTCTTGTGCAAGTAGGTTTGTGTCGGACCTGTTTGAAAACCACATTGTTGGTTTCCCACGAGGCGGCTCAATTATTCTAGGATGCTATTCACTGGACAGTCTGAGGTTTTTGGTGCTAGGGGACTGGGGAGGTATGCCTATATCCCCCTACAACACACATGTAGAGACTGCAGTCGGTGAACAGATGGCTCATGTCACGGAATCCTATCAGACCAGCTTTAACCTTGCACTGGGAGATAACTTCTATTTTGATGGTGTCAAGAATGTGGAGGATAAGAGATTCTTTGTGAGCAGATTTTATTTATTTTATATTCATTCTGAATAATATTTTGAACAGTGGGCCATTTTATACCTATTATTTATTTGGGTTGGATTGATGGGGCTTATTGCTTCAGTCAACATTTTTCAATCATTTCTGGATGGAGCCATCATTTCCTGCATTTTATTTAACTGAAAATTATATGAGTAACTTTAGGTGTCTTACTCAAGGGCTCTGCTTGGCAAGGGTAGGTATCGAAAACAGGAGTGAGAACCTCTTGTTGCACAGACTGGTACTACCACTAGGCCATACATGTGATATCTCCTTATTTTTGAGGGATCTCCCTCTTGATTTTGGAGGAAATCTCTCTATTTGGAGTCTTAGATTTTCCCTATACACTTCAACCTCATTATAACGCGCCTCATTATAATGTGGTTTTCAATATAACACGGCCATGTCATGGCTCCCAAGTTGATTATTTTGCTATATGTCTATAGTAAATAACCTCATTATAACACGGTTCACTTATAACACGGTCTGTTTCTATGGACCCCAAAGATAGCGTTATAATGAGGTTGTATCTTATACATCTCTTATTTTGAATTTCAGATCTCCCTGTCAAAAATCAAGAATTTCCTTCTTTGTTTATAATAATCATTCTCCCTATTTGGCATCTCAGATGTATCAAATGTATTCACAAGGCAGGCCAAAAAGCTCCCCTCTATGATTGGTTGAACAAAGGATAGTCTATAGTTTATCACATGCTATTATAAATCTTCCTGCAGTTTAAATACATGTAGTTAGAAAATAAAACTGAGTCTACAGTATCAGTCTTCTAATGCTTTTCTGATAATTACCTAGGGAATGCATCACAAAAACATGTCTGTGTAATATATACCTCATTGAACCCCACTTTTATAAAGTAAAACTGGGGTTTGCAGGGGTATACCTATTTTTAGCTCACCTGAGCCGTAAGGCTCACAAGGTGAGCTTATAGGATGGCCATGATCCGGCGTCCGTCCGTCGTCCGTCCGTCCGGACGTCCGTCCACAATTTCAAAGATCTTCTTCTCTGAAACTGCTTGGCCAACCAAAGCCAAATTTTATATGAAGCATCTATAGGAAGGGGGAACCAATGTGTATATAAGAAATCCAGGTCACGTGACCAAGATGGCCGCCATGCCCATATATGGTAAAAACCCTTCAAAAATCTTCTTCTCCAGAACCGGTGGACTGATTTCAACGAAACTTGGCATGAAGCATTGATGGCTCAAGCACTACAATGTGTATATAAATCATGACCCTGTGATGACCTTGACCTATTTTACGGCAAGGTCAACATAGGTTGCCAATGCATTTGAATGGGGAAAACTTTTAAAATGTCATTTAAAGTGAAAGAATTGCAGGAAATGGGCAGTAGGACTGAATATTAATGATTCTGAAAAAAATTGGACCCCAGGGGCTCATATGCCCCCACCCCGGGGCAATATACATGTATATTACCATAATATTCAAACATCATCTCCTCTGAAACCGCTTGGCCAATCAAAGCCAAATTTTATGTGAAGCATCAATAGGAAGGGGTAATCAATGTGTATATAAATAATCCAGGTCACATGACCAAGATGACCGCAATGCCCATATATGGTAAAAACCCTTCAAAAATCTTCTTCTCCAGAACCGGTGGATCGATTTCAAAGAAACTTGGCACGAAGCATCGATGGCTGAAGTACTACAATGTGTATATAAATCATGACCCTGTGATGACCTTGACCTTTTTTTTACGGCAAGGTCAACATAGGTCGCCAATGCATTTGAATAGGGAAAACGTTTAAAATGTCATTTAAAGTGAAAGTCTTGCAGGAAATGGGCAGAAGGACTGAATATTAATGATTCTGAAAAACAAATGGACCCCAGGGGCTCATCTGCCCCCACCCCGGGGCAATATACATATATATTACCATAATATTCAAACATCTTCTCCTCTGAAACCACTTGGCAAATCAAAGCCAAATTTTATGTGAAGCATCTATGGAATGGGGGAATTAATGTATATATAAATTATCTAGTTCACATGACCAAGATGGCTGCCATGCCCATATAAGGTAAAAACCCTTCAAAAATCTTCTTCTCCGAATCTGGTGGACCGATTTCAAAGAAACTTTGCATGAAGCACCAATGGCTGAAGTACTACAATCATTGTAGTACTTCAGCCATTGGTGCTTCATGCAAAGTCATAATTTATATACACATTGTAGTACAATGTGTATATAAATTATGACGCTGTGGTGACCTTGACCTATTTTAGGACAAGGTTAACATAGGTCGCCAATGCATTGGAATGGGGAAAACTTTTAAAAAGTCATTTGAGGTGAAAATCTTGCAGGAAATGGGTAGTAGGACTAAATATTAATGATTCTGAAAAAAAAAAATAGACCTAAGGGCTCATATGCCCACACCCCGGGGCAATATACATGTATATTACCATAATATTCAAACATCCACTTGGCCAATTGAAGCCAAATTTCATGTGAAGCATCTATAGGATGGGGGAACCAATGTATATATTAATAATCTAGGTCACATGACCAAGATGGCCGCCATGCCCATTTATGGTAAAAACCCTTCAAATATCTTCTTCTCTGAAACCAATAGATTGACTTCTCTGAAACCGCTTGGCCAACCAAAGCCAAATTTTATATGAAGCATCTATAGGAAGGGGGAACCAATGTATATATAAGAAATTCAGGTCACATGACCAAGATGGCCGCCATGCCCATATATGTTAAAAACCCTTCAAAAACCTTCTTCTCCAGAACCAGTGGACTGATTTCAACGAAACTTGGCATGAAGCATTGATGACTCAAGCACTACAATGTATATATAAATCATGACCCTGTGATGACCTTGACCTATTTTACGGCAAGGTCAACATAGGTCGCCAATGCATTTGAATGGGGAAAACTTTTAAAATGTCATTTAAAGTGAAAGTCTTGCAGGAAATGGGCAGTAGGACTGAATATTAATGATTCTGAAAAAAATTGGACCCCAGGGGCTCATATGCCCCCACCCTGGAGCAATATAGATGTACATGTATACTACCATAATATTCAAACATCATCTCCTCTGAAACCGGTTGGCGAATCAAAGCCAAATTTTATGTGAAGCATCAATAGGAAGGGGTAATCAATGTGTATATAAATAATCCAGGTCACATGACCAAGATGGCCGCAATTCCCATATATGGTAAAAACCCTTCAAAAATCTTCTTCTCCAGAACCGGTGGATCGATTTCAAAGAAACTTGGCATGAAGCATCGATGGCTCAAGTACTACAATGTGTATATAAATCATGACCCTGTGATGACCTTGACCTTTTTTTTACGGCAAGGTCAACATAGGTCGCCAATGCATTTGAATAGGGAAAACTTTTAAAATGTCATTTAAAGTGAAAGTCTTGCAGGAAATGGGCAGTAGGACTGAATATTAATGATTCTGAAAAAAAATGGACCCCAGGGGCTCATCATCTGCCCCCACCCCTTGGGCAATATACATGTATATTACCATAATATTCAAACATCTTCTCCTCTGAAACCCCTTGGCGAATCAAAGCCAAATTTTATGTGAAGCATCTATGGAATGGGGGAATTAATGTATATATAAATTATCTAGTTCACATGACCAAGATGGCTGCCATGCCCATATAAGGTAAAAACCCTTCAAAAATCTTCTTCTCCGAATCTGGTGGACCAATTACAAAGAAATTCGGCATGAAGCACCAATGGCTGAAGTACTACAATGTGTATATAAATCATGACCCTGTGGTGACCTTGACCTATTTTAGGACAAGGTCAACATAGGTCGCCAATGCATTGGAATGGGGAAAACTTTTAAAAAGTCATTTGAGGTGAAAATCTTGCAGGAAATGGGTAGTAGGACTAAATATTAATGATTCTGAAAAAAATGGACCTAAGGGCTCATATGCCCACACCCCGGGGCAATATACATGTATATTACCATAATGTTCAAACATCTTCTCCTCTTAAAAACCACTTGGCCAATTGATGCCAAATTTTATGTGAAGCATCTATAGGATGGGGGAACCAATGTATATATTAATAATCTAGGTCACATGACCAAGATGGCCGCCATGCCCATATATGGTAAAAACCCTTCAAATATCTTCTCTGAAACCAATAGATTTACTTCAATGAAACTTGGCGTGAAGCATCCATGGCTATAGTACTACATTGTATATATAAATCATGACCCTGTGATGACCTTGACCAAGTTTATGGCAAGGTCAACATGGGTTGCCCATGCATTTGAATGGGAAAACTGTTAAAATGTCATTTGAAGGGAAAAGCCAGCAAGAAATTGGCAAATGGACAGAATATTGATTATTCTGAAAAAGAAAACGGCCCAAGGGCTTCATCTGCCCCTGCACTGGGGTTAAATACCATAATATTCAAACATGTTTATGGGTATATGCAGCAGACTCAGGTGAGCGTTTACAGGACCATTGGTCCTCTGGTTCTTATTTTTGCTCCAAAACATAGATTGTGGGTACTCGTTAGAACCGCCTCGCCGAGGCGGTTCTAACGTGTACCCACAATCTATGTTTTGAGCAAAAATAAGAAAAATAATTATCAAAATTTTTCTGATGAAAATTTTCAATTTTTACAACTTAAAAAATCTCTGTATATTGCATGGGCGTGTTTTCGTAATGGGATGGGTTACCAATTGGCAATTAGCCTGCGGTATATTATGTCAACCGCACTTTGGGTCCATAGAATCAGACTGATATAAGTGAGATTGTTTTATAGTGAGGTTTATAACACACAGTGTATATCCGAGCGTATGCAGAACAGACGGTTACGGAACGGACAGACGTTTACAGGAGCACGCGCTTCATCGCGCCAAAAATGTTTTTCCGTTCTTTTAAAGTGACTAATGCAAATATTGAGACCAAACTAGAGCAGATGTGTTGCATACATACCCGTCTAGTTGTCTGTGCTCAAGAGCACAATGATTTTTCAGGGGGTTCGCCATAACTGCCCAAGACGTGTGAAAAATGGCATATTTTGTATTCTTTTTATACCCCGCCACTTAAAAAAGTGCGGGGTATTATGTTATACCCTCCAAAAAAAATTTGCGTTCGAGTGTCCGTCCGTCCGTCTGTCCGTCCGTCCGTCTGTCCGTCTGTCCGTCCGTCAGCGTTTCGTTTCCGGGCTCTATCTTGAGCATTTATTGACCAATTTTCTTCAAACTTTGTATAGGAGTTCATATCAGGAAGGAGTGGTTTGGGATTGAAGATGGGTAAATTTCGTCAAATAAGTACAGAGTTATGGCCCTTGATTTCGGTTAAAATTTTGTTTCCGGGCTCTATCTTGAGCATTTATTGACCGATTTTCTTCAAACTTTGTATAGGAGTTCATATCAAGAAGGAGTGGTCTGGGATTGAAGATGAGTAAATCTCGTCAAATAAGTACAGAGTTATGGCCCTTGATTTACGTTAAAATTTTGTTTCCGGGCTCTATCTTGAGCATTTATGGACCGATTTTCTTCAAACTTTGTATAGGTGTTCATACCAGGAAGGAGTGGTCTGGGATTGAATATAGGTAAATTTCGTCAAATATATACAGAGTTATGGCCCTTGATTTACGTTAAAATTTTGTTTCCGGGCTCTATCTTGAGCATTTATTGACTGATTTTCTTCAAACTTTGTATAGGAGTTCATACCAGGAAGGAGTGGTCTGGGATTGAAGATGGGTAAATTTCGTCTAATAAGTAGAGAGTTATGGCCCTTGTTTTACGTAAAAATTTTGTTTCCGGGCTCTATTTTGAGCATTTATTGACCGATTTCCTTCAAACTTTGTATAGGAGTTGATATCAGGAAGGAGTGGTCTGGGATTGAAGATGGGTAAATTTCGTCAAATATTTACAGAGTTATGGCCCTTGATTTACGTTAAAATTTTGTTTCCGGGCTCTATCTTGAGCATTTATTGACCAATTTTCTTCAAACTTTGTATAGGAGTTCATACCAAGAAGGAGTGGTCGGTAAATTTCGTCAAATAATTACAGAGTTATGGCCCTTGATTTACGTTAATATGTTTTCGGGCTCTATCTTGAGCATTTATTGACCGATTTTCTTCAAACTTTGTATAGGAGTTCATATCAGGAAGGAGTGGTTTGAGAGTGAAAATGAATAAATTTCGTTAAATAAGAGTTATGGCCCATGATTTACATTAAAATTTCTTTTGTGCAAATATCAACCAATTTTCTTCAAACTTTGTATAAAAGTTCAAATCAGGAAGTAGTGGTTTGGGATTGAAGATGGGTAAATTTTATCAATGTATACAGAGTTATGGTCCTTCATTTATGACAAAATGTTGTTCTTTTCTTTATCTTGAGAATTTATTGACAAACATTTTTGCTAAATTAAATTTGCGTGGCGGGGTATCATGCATGCCTGCAGCGCTTTTATTTGGCTGTGTGTCGAGATTGCTTGCAAAATAAGCCATTGTCAACCTTTTGGATTTAGTCTGTATGTAGTTAAATATGTCCTGAACCACCAGACATTAAATATTTTATATGTTTTCCAGTAAAAATAGCCAAGATTTGTTTTTTTCTGAAGCATATGGTAATTTCATGGTTACGGGGCGGTACAGTCGTTTGTTACGGAGCGGAACAGACGAAATGACGCATTTCCATACGAAACGGAACAGACGTAGGCGAGCTTTAGAATACGGATAGAAACAGACGCTGTATAGTAGAAATGTAAGATACAAACATGTTTTAGCTCACTCGAGCTTTCTGATTCACTATAGACAGCGGAATTTTTACAGATCCAGCGTCTGTCTGTCCATCTGTTCCTCACCATCCTGCTTAGCAAATATTTCACCACATTCATAGGGAAAAATACATATGAAATGCCATCCGGTGGCTGCTAAAGTCCGGACCACAGGCCAATCACGTTCAATGCCACCCGAAGTATATTTTTGTTTATATTTTCAGCCATGAATAGATACAGCTGCTATTATTGTGAGTTCTCTACAGATGACTTCAAATCCATAATAGACAACGCAGAACAAGTTCTATATATGCCCTGGACACAAACTGAATGATAATTGCCTCGCGCCACTTATTATAATATGCAAATATTGTAACAAAGCATTCCGCCTCACAATGATTTCTGTAGCTCTCATACACTTGACACAAGGAGATATAATCAGCACGAAGCATGGACAAGGTCGAAAAGTGAACGTTTATTTTTGGAACATGACTACATTCTATTTAGTAATTACAGTGTCGGTGTCGAATTAGCAGTTTCAATGAGTGTTGTGTAAACAGAAAAGTATTTCACTTCTATCATCTAACAATAAAATAAGAAATCAAACAATTTTAACCCAGGTGCAGTGTCATGAACAACTATGCCATCTCAATCGGCCAGTATACAGTGGATCGCAGCTAGCTAGTGGCTGACAGTCGGTATTTTGTTGCTGTATGCTACAATATAACATTATATTATCGCATATAGACCATATCCAACAAAATTTATAATTTATTTTAGAATGGAGTATTGATAACTATATATATAAATTTATGATACTGTCAGACAGTGATAGACGAACAATCAAAAATATACACCACGTTTAACAAAACAATCAACAATACAACTATAATAAAATGCAATTTAGTTTGAAAAACTCACCTGAATGACAACTATTAACTTTAATGGGTAAAAATTTTACAGCATCCTAACAGACTAAGCTACTAACACGTCCGCTGGTTTGAACGGTCAGGATAATTAGAGTGATAGATTTTTCTTCAATGCAACATCACCCGCAATTAAAATTTTTGTTTTAAAATTTAAATGATTTCAAACGAACTGTTGATATAAAAAAAAACTGTAGGCATTGAAATTTTAAGAACTGCATTTTTAAATATGGCAAGAATTTTATTGAAATTGTGTCCAAATAACTAACTAAATGTTATGAACCACTGCAGAAGCTGAGGGTGAGGTTATGGCCATGTAAAACCGGTTTAAGCCCGCCAGTAAATTTATGTTACTGATCGTTCCAAGTCGATACTTCTGTGGTGGTTCTTTTTGTTTTATGTCTTGGTGTATAAAAATTTTTGTGCTGTTGGCGCCTTATGTATGTTTTTATATTTTTAGTTAAGTTAAGGTAACTGAGTGGCCACCTATTGGGAAAATAGCTGCTCATTCGGCTTACGAGATGTTTCATGGTATAAGTACCTGATTGTTAGTTTGGTTTTTTCCCACCTCGGTTTTTGGAGTGGGAATCTTTTTCTGATTGCGCCTTTTCCTGATCTTTGCCTACTTGTACCTTTTTTTCCTTGTCACAGCTAGACGACACTAGCACTTCAATGAGTAATCAGGCAGCGGAAGGCATTTCCCGACAGGTTTTTGTCATGACATCTAAAATTCTAAATCCTTACTTTAATAAATGTTTATGGCGTACGTCATAACAACATGGATTCATTCGATGCTTCATTATGTTCATATTCCGATGCTTCATCGTGTTAATATGCACAAGCATGGCTAAATAGTAATAAACTGCGAGTAAATCAAATAAGTAAGATGCTACAGAATCATATATGCTTACAAATCACGCCAAAGATTTTATCTCCCGCCGCAAGCTCCCTTTTGCGGCGTCTTGGCTGATTCATATATGGAAAGACTTTGGAATATATGTCCGATGCTTTGGAGAGTACTCCCACCGGTGTGTACTGAGGTGGGTGTTCGCTTGATGACTTTGCTTAAGGACTGAGTATGCAAACAGGGAACCTTTTCCTTTGACCGAAATTCTAGGGTCTCTATATTACTAACGTATTCAGCACGAATGCCAGCCTTCCATATAGACCTCCGGTTAAAACAGACATGAGTCTTATTATCGGACCTTTTCAGACTTTTTTCAGTCTTTTATTTTAGAATTTATTGTTAGATATGCACTATTAGCGATACTATATTTAAAGGAGAAGAAAAGCCGTGATTGCCTCGTGATGCTGAGCACCAAGGAAGCCATTGGTACCATTTTAACGCATTTAATATGGCGCGGCCTGGGCGAACCCACGACATCTCGCCCCGAAGCGGGCGCTTTTAGCACTGAGCTATCGGGACCTCTGCCCCCCTCTCTCTCTCTGATCTGCTGTTTGCCCCCAAACAACTTTTTGTTTTCACAACATAGTCGATGCTATTCTGATACATGTACGATGCTGATCCAGGTCACCAGGTGTATTCCATCTGGTCACGTTCGAGTGCTACAATACAGAAGGTTGCCGCAGTGTTATATTTGACATCACAGTGTTGTTCATGTAGTATTCATGGCCGTCTGTGACCGCTCCGTATGCTGATTCGTCTGTTTTTTCGTAGGCTACGTCTGTTCCGCCCCGTAACATAAACGAATCTGTAGACTGTTCCGCTCCGTAATGTTTTTGTTGCTAAGCAACAAAATTCTGCTTAAACTACAAGGCTTCCATGCCGGAAATTATGGTGTTTTGGAAGATAGTAGATGGACATGCAAGGCCGATATAACAATACATTCGAAGCGTACAGTTTTGGATGAAAAACTGTACAAAACATTTTTGGCGCGAAAAAGCGCGTGCTCCTGTAAACGTCTGTCCGTTTCGTAACCGTCTGTTCTGCATACGCTCGGATATACACTGTGTAACAGCTTAGTATTTAGGAAAATAATCATTTTGGGAACCATGTCAATACATGTATGATTAATTTGATTATGGCCATGTTACCGTATGATGTTGAAAACATTAAATTGAGGCTAGTTATCAGGTCTAGATCATCTCGGAAAATCACGATCGAATTTATCGTGTATATACGCGACAATTAATTCTCCTTATCAAGGGGAATCACTCCTAACCAATAATTCTGACTAAATAATGCAATGAATTGGGACTAAGGAGGGAAACCAATCGGAAACGGCTGATTGCGCATATGCGCGATCTCCGATACTTGAGGTGTGGGCTCCAGCAGTAAGGTCCCCCTCTTCAAAAAAGATTACAACCCAGAAATAAAAGATTACAAACAAATATTTTACTATCTGAAACTCTTTCAAAGATCAAAATGATGTAAAAATGGTTAGTAGAAAAATTCTGTGATTCTGTCGGCAGATGGTTGAAATCCTAGTTCATTTTGCAAAATTTTCGTCTACTTACCTCTGTAGTTTCCCTCCATGTGGTCCGATCACATCCGAAAAAATCCGAACCGAATCCTCGAAAACCAGGCTACATCATAGCAATCGTATAAGCTTTCTATCGCGCAGAACCGCGATAAAATTGTCTCATTTCTATTGAAATATGGAATCTCTTGTATATTGCCGGTAAATACATGGAGCAGTCGCGCATGTGCGCGATAATTTTGATAGCGATTTTCGAGATGACCCAGACCTGGTTATAATGAGGTTAACTCAGTGTACTTCTTTGCAGGAAACCTTTGAGAGGGTGTACAATGCTAGTTCCCTGCACAATCCATGGTACTTTGTAGCTGGGAACCATGACTGGAATGGCAATGTCTCGGCAGAAATAGAGTACACCAATGTTTCTAAAAGATGGTAAGTTAAGGCCAAAAAAAAAAAAAAAAAAAAAAAAAATGATGAAAAAAAATAAATAAACAATAAAAAATTGTTTCTCAGGCCCCTCCCTCATCTGCTTTAACTGCCCCTCATCTTTCTTGTTTTATAAGAAATAAAATAAGAAACCTGCCTCCCTCATCTGTTTTCTTCAAAAAGTGGCCTGAAAAGCAATTGTATTAATTTGTTTGGCCTAAAATATCATGAGTTTCCAGTGATTTCTGCATGTTTAAAAACAGTCACTTACATGTACATGTATTAAGTGTACAGCCTGGTCTGTGTCTGACCTGGTCCAAATCTCTGAAAACATGTCTTGTCATGACATAGCTCAAATCTGGCACAACTTTGAAACTTGATAATTACATGGACCTTAAGCTGCAGAGGGACTAAACACTAAGGCCTGAACATGATGTAAAAGAATTAGTTCCAATGAGTTGCATCGTGAGAAAACCAGATTTCACCTTTCCGAAAATAAAGACACAGATCAGGCATGCAGTAATTGCAAAGTTGATCATTGCCTTTGTTTTGGCCACATGGATAATATAATCCATCTTCTTCCTAAATCCAAAAGTTCAAGGTTCTAGCCATTTCAGTGACTGTACAAGCCGGTTTACATTATGAAAACTTGCCCATGCAATATACAGAGATTTTTTTAGATGTAAAAGTTGAAAATTTCACAAGGAAAAATTTGACATTTTTCTTTTTTTTTGACATTTTTCTTTTTAGCTCACCTGAGCCGTTAGGCTCACAAGGTGAGCTTATAGGATGGCCATGATCCGGCGTCCGTCCGTCGTCCGTCCGTCGTCCGTCCACAATTTCAAAGATCTTCTCCTCTGAAACCGCTTGGCCAATCAAAGCCAAATTTTATATGAAGCATCTATAGGAAGGGGGAACCAATGTGTATATAAGAAATCCAGGTCACATGACCAAGATGGCCGCCATGCCCATATATGGTAAAAACCCTTCAAAAATCTTCTTCTCTCGAACCAGTGGATCGATTTCAACGAAACTTGGCATGAAGCATCAATAGCTCAAGCACTACAATGTATATATAAATTATGACCCTGTGATGACCTTGACCTATTTTACAGCAAGGTCAACATAGGTCGCCAATGCATTTGAATGGGGAAAACTTTTAAAATGTCATTTAAAGTGAAAGTTTTGCAGGAAATGGGCAGTAGGACTGAATATTAATGATTCTGAAAAAAAATTGGACCCCAGGGGCTCATGTGCCCCCACCCCCGGGCAATATACATGTAAATCTTCACTATATTTAAATGTCTTCTCCTCTGAAACCGCTTGACCAATCAAAGCCAAATTTTATGTAAAGCATCAATAGGAAGGGATAACCAATGTGTATATAAATAATCCAGGTCACATGACCAAGATGGCTGCCATGCCCATATATGGTAAAAACCCTTCAAAAATCTTTTTCTCTGGAACCGTTGGACCAATTTCAATGAAACTTGGCATGAAGCATCGATGGCTAAAGCACTACAATGTATATTTAAATCATGACCCTGTGATGACCTTGACCTATTTTACGGCAAGGTCAACATAGGTCGCCAATGCATTTGAATGGGGAAAACTTTTAAAATGTCATTTAAAGTGAAAGTCTTGCAGGAAATGGGCAATAGGACTGACTATTAATGATTCTGACAAAAAATGGACCACAGGGGCTCATATGCCCCCACCCCGGGGCAATATACATGTATATCTCCATAATATTCAAACATCTGCTCCTCTGAAACCACTTGGCCAATCAAAGCCAAATTTTATGTGAAGCATCTAACGGATGGGGTAATCAATGTGTATATAAATAATCCAGGTCACATGACCAAGGTGGCCGCCAGGCCCATATATGGTAAAAATCTCTCAAAAATCTTCTCCGGAACCAGTGGACAGATTTCAATGAAACTTGGCTTGAAGCATCGATGGCTCAAGTACTACAATGTATATATAAATCATGACCCTGTGATGACCTTGACCCAGTTTATGGCAAGGTCAACATGGGTTGCCAATGCATTTGAATGGGAATAACTGTTAAAATGTCATTTGAAGGAAAAAGCCAGCAGGAAATTGGCAAATGGACAAAATATTGATTATTCTGAAAAAGAAAATGGCCCAAGGGCTTCATCTGCCCCTGCACTGGGATTAAATACCATAATATTCAAACATGTTTATTGGTATATGCAGCAGATCTCAGGTGAGCGTTTACAGGACCATTGGTCCTCTGGTTTTTTTTTTCGCTCAAAACATAGATTGTGGGTACACATTAGAATCGCCTCGCCGAGGCAGTTCTAACCAGTACCCACATTTTATTTTTTGGAGCAAAAATAAGAAAAATAGGTATACTCCTGCATACCCCAATTTTGCTATATAAAAGTGGGGTATAAGGGGGTAAACATTACATGGAAATGTTATCATGATGTATGCCAGATTGGTTAAAAAAAACCCAAGACCAGTTTTATCGTGACAAGGCCCAAATGTTCTTCATGAAGTGGTCTAATCTGTTTGTCCAGATACACTATTCTTTCCTAAGCTTTTGATCATTTTGGAACAGGGAAGTCCTTTTAAATATTTTTTGCTACATATCAAAGAATTACATTACATTATGTAATTTGATTGAATTGTTATTGTGCTAAAGCAATTTTTATATCTATAGGGGAAAGAAACTTATTCAAGAAAATTTCAGAATCTCCCCAAAATGAACCAAGATTTTTCTTATATATTCTATACATTTTTCAAAACCTCCCTGAAATGAAAGAAAAACCTCCCTGATGCCACATTCAAATTGATCACATGTATATGCTACATATTTTCAGGAATTTCCCTGACTACTACTACAAGCTGAGCTTCAAGATTCCCGGCGGTAAAATGCTGGATGTGATTATGTTAGACACCATCCTGCTGTGCGGCAATACTAAAGACGACAGAGAACATGATCAACCATCCGGTGTAGTTGATCTGGGAGTTTCTGAGACACAGTGGGCATGGCTGGAGAAACAATTGGCTTCTTCTGTGTAAGTGCTTGGAATAAATTGACGGAGTTTGGTGGCGTAGTGGTAGAGCATTGGACTCCGCATTGAGAGGTACTGGGTTCGATCCCCATTGCCGGCACGGTGTTATGCCCTTGAGCAAGACACATTTACTCTGAAGAGTACTGGCTAAAACCCAGGAAGCATAGGCTGCATCCTAACATGACTGAAATATTGTTGACTGGGATGACTTAAACCTCAATACCAGCAAACAAAATACTTGACAAGAACTACTTCAGAAGATGGTCATTTGTGAACAAAGATGTAGATCATCTTGCACACAAAGACAATGTTGACTGGGATGTTAAACCTCAATACCAGCAAACAAAATACTTGACAAGAACTACTTCAGAAGATGGTCATTTGTGAACAAAGATGTAGATCATCTTGCACACAAAGACAATGTTGACTGGGATGTTAAACCTCAATACCAGCAAACAAAATACTTGACAAGAACTACTTCAGAAGATGGTCATTTGTGAACAAAGATGTAGATCATCTTGCACACAAAGACAATGTTGACTGGGATGTTAAACCTCAATACCAGCAAACAAAATACTTGACAAGAACTACTTCAGAAGATATCCATTTGTGAACAAATGTGTAGATCAACTTGCACACAAAGACTAAATCTAATGGTACATTTAGAAAATGATAGTAGCCGTAAAAAGTCCGGATTTTTGCCTAGGCGAAAACAAAGGCGCAGATCAGCTTCGCGGTAACCGCGAAGCTGATCAGCGCCTTTGTTTTCGCTACTCGGATAGTACAATTCCTCTTCTACTTAAATCCGAAAATTCAAGCTTCTAGCTCTTTTCTGAGCTTGTACAGGCCGGTTTGTGTCGTACCAGTTCGGAAATCCCGAAGACCGGTTTTCTCGCGTCGCGGCTCAAATGATAGTAGCCGTAAAAATTCTAGGGCTCTGCTGAATGAGCCATACCTTTAGTGTTGATTACATTCTGGCAGGGTTGTCCCATTATGAAATACCCATGAAATAAAAAGATTTTTCCAAAGATGTAAAAACTAAAAAAAATGTTGTTTAAATTTTTTGACATTTTTAGCTCACCTGAGCCGAAGGCTCACAAGGTGAGCTTAAAGTATAGTAGTCGAGCCATCTGTACGTGCGTCCACACTTTCAAATACAAATATTTCCGCAACTAGTCAACCAATTGCAATCAAATTTTACCTGAAGCACCATTGGGGTGGGGGAAAGGTTGCATTACGTTTGGGCTAGGTCAGATCAGATCTCTGGTTTGCATGGCAACAGATAGCTCCCATAGACTTACAATGGGAAAAAGATTAAAAAAAGTCCTCTTTATAAATCCTGCCAACCGTGCCCCTGGGGTCTATACAGTATACAGGCCCTGTCCCGGGGGCGTAATGGTAAAAACCCATTATATGTAAAAATCTTCTTCTATTTGGTATGCAGCATCGTTATTTGGAGCTTTACATAAATCCTGCGAATCATGCCCCTGGGGTCAAAAATGGCCCCACCCCGGGGGTTCAATAGCTCTCATAGACTTATAATTGGAAAAACATAAAAAATCTTCTTCTCCGAAACCACATGACCCAGAGCTTTCATATTTTGTGTGGAGCAATGTATAGTACTCCTCTTTATAAATCCTGCCAATAGTGCCTCCAGACAAGAGATATTCTGCTGATGTACATGTAAGTAGGGTGTCAAGGTCACATGACCAAGATGACCACCATACCCGTATAATTATGGTAAAAACCCCAGCTACTTTATTTGTACTTGTTGACTTTCAGGTGAGCGATCATTGCCCTTCTGCTACTTGTTTCTTATTTTTACTCAAACATAGATTGTGGATACAGGTTAGAACTGCCTTGCCAAGGTGGTTCTAACCTGTACCTACAATATATATTTTGGAACAAAATTAAGAAAAAATTCTACCCAAGTAAACCAGAGTTTTACTATATTAATATAAAAGTAGGGTTTAATGGGGATATATATTACATGTACATGCTATCCTGATCCCATGAAATCTTAATTTAGGGGACCACTTTAGGGGATACTGACAGCTCTGAGGAGCATTCTGACAAAACTGTTGAGAATTTAGGTACATTTTCAGGAATATTTGAAAATTTTTAAAGACACCATTGTTCCCTTTTTGCTGTTTATGGGCAATTTTTAGTGGTCATTGGAGGCCAAAAGGGACCAAAATGCACATTTTTGTTTGTCAGGGGAAACCCAGTCACATTACTGTTGTAGGGGGAGAAATATAAACCTGAAATCAGGTGTCATAATCTCCAGGCTGGAAGGTGGTTATGATGCATGAGTTTGGTGCATCCAACATGAAGTTTTAATTTAGAGACCATATTTCTCCTCATAGTTTTACATATCCACATTAAATTGCAAAACAAGCCTATGCAATAAACTTCAATTTTTTCATCTATGAAACTTATTTTGAGTTCAAAACATTGATTGTGGGTACATGTACATCTTAGAACTGCCTCTATGTTTTGGTTTAAAAATAAGAAAAATTCTATACCCCTCATTAGGATAGCATGTCCATGACATGTTGTATAACCCCCCTTATACCCCCTTTTTAGCTCACCTGAGCCGAAGGCTCACAGGTGAGCTTATAGGATAGGCAGGCATCCGTCGTCCGTCGTCGTCCGTCCGTCGTCGTCCGTCCGTCGTCCGTCCGTCGTCCGTTGTCCGTCGTCCGTCCACAATTTCAAAGAAGAATATTTCTGAAGCTAGTAGGCCGATCTTGATCAAATTTAATGTGAACCATAATTGGGTTGGGGGATTGATGGCATTAGGTTTTGGAGCAGATTGTATCGAAATTGTGGTTTCCATGGCAACAGATAGGTCCCATAGACTTACAATGGGAAAAACTAAAAAAATCTTCTTCTCTGAAACCACTAGGCCCACAGCTTTGATATTTGGTATGTAGCAATGGCTAATGGTCCTCTACATAAATTGTGCCATTCATGCCCCTGGGGTCAAATTTGGCCACGCCCCGGGGGGTCGATAGTCTCCATAGACTTACTATGGGAAAAGAAAAAAATCTTCTTCTCTGAAACCACAGGGCCCACAGCTTTGATATTTGGTATGTGGCAATGGCTAATGGTCCTCTACATAAATTGTGCCAGCCATGCCCCTGGGGTCAAATTTGGCCACGCCCTGGGGGTCGATAGTCTCCATAGACTTACAATTGGAAAAACTAAAAAAATCTTCTACTCTGAAACCACTAGGCCCACAGCTTTGATATTTGGTATGTAGCAATGGCTAATGGTCCTCTACATAAATTATGCCATTCATGCCCCTTGGGTCAAATTTGGCCACGCCCCAGGGGTTGATAGTCTCCATAGACTTACTATGGGAAAAAAATTAAAAAATCTTCTTCTCTGAAACCACAGGGCCCACAGCTTTGATATTTTGTATGTGGCAATGGCTAATGGTCCTCTACATAAATTATGCCAATCATGTCCCCGGGGTCAAATTTGGCCACACCCCGGGGGTCGATAGTCTCCATAGACCTACAATAGGAAAAACTAAAAAAAATCTTCTTCTCTGAAACCACTAGGCCCACAGCTTTGAAATTTGGTATGTAGCAATGGCTAATGGTCCTCTACACAAATTGTGCCATTCATGCCCCTGGGGTCAAATTTGGCCACGCCCCGGGGGTTGATAGTCTCCATAGACTTACTATGGGAAAAAAATTAAAAAATCTTCTTCTCTGAAACCACTAGGCCCACAGCTTTGATATTTGGTATGTAGCAATGGCTAATGGTCCTCCACATAAATTGTTCCATTCATGTCCCTGGGGTCAAATTTGGCCAGGCCCCGGAGGTTGATAGTCTCAATAGACTTGCTATGGGAAAAAAATTCAAAAATCTGAAACCACAGGGCACACAGCTTTGATATTTTGTATGTGGCAATGGCTAATGGTCCTCTACATAAATTGTGCCAGCCATGCCCCTGGGGTCAAATTTGGCCACGCCCTGGGGGTAGATAGTCTCCATAGACTTACAATGGGAAAAACTAACAAAAATCTTCTTCTCTGAAACCAAAAGGCCCAGAGCTTCTGTATTTTGTATGTAGCAATGTTTGGTAGTCCCCATTATAAATTGTGCCAGTCATGCCCCTGGGTCAAATTTGGCCATGCCCCGGGGGTCAATAGTGTCCATGCATAGACTTTCATTGGTCGATTCTCAATTAATTTAAATCTCATGAGCTTACAATGTGATAATCTCTCAGGTGAGCTACAGGACCAATGGTCCTCTAGTTATAGTAAAACTGGGGTATATATGGCTTACATTGTTTTCTTATTTTTTATCCAAAACATAGATTGTGGGGACTGGTTAGAACTGCCCCTTCCAGACTTTTCTAACATGTGCTCACAATCAATGTTCTGGATTTGATAGAGTGGACCTTCAAAAGGGCATTAAAAAACTATGGTTCACTTTATTTGGCATGTAATGACAGAAAGGCTTTTTCCACTTCCTCTGACCAAAGTCGGTATACACTTTGGTCATGTCAGAATGTGTGTGATGCCTTGTCCTATCTCCTTGATAATATTTATATTAGATTTGGGACCAAGTTATACAAACAAATTGTTGGAATTCCGATGGGTACAAATTGCGCACCTCTCATAGCTGATTTATTTTTATACTGCAACGAAAGAGATTTCATGGATTCTCTTAACCATGATAATCAAGCTGATGTAATCGAGGCTTTTAATTCCACATCTAGGTACCTCAATGACCTTTTGAAGATTGACAACCCTTATTTTGAAGGTACGGTCAATCAAATTTATCCACCTGAACTTCAGTTGAACAAAGCCAATATCTCAGATACCGAAGCCCCCTTTTTAGATCTACATCTTTCTGTTGCAAATGGATTTGTTTCTTCTAAAATTTATGATAAGCGCGATGACTTTGATTTTGATATAGTAAATTTTCCTTTTTGGGATGGTGACGTTCCTCGTCGTGCTTCTTATGGTGTTTACATTTCGCAACTTATTAGGTTTGCTAGAGTCTGCAATCATGTTACAGACTTCAACGCTCGAAATAAATGTTTAACGGCAAAACTTCTCCAACAGGGCTATCGGTATCATAAACTTCGAAAAACCTTTTCTAAATTTTATCATAGACACTATGAATTGATTTCCAAATATAATGTTGGGTTAAAGACGCTTTTAAGTGAGGGCCTTTCGGAACCTGAATTTTATGGTGACTTAGTTTACAAATTTAAGAAACTTATAGGAATTAATGATTTTTCTTTTCATTTCAGAAAAATCATAACACGTTACAGACGTATAGGTTATAACTTGAATGTTATGCGACAGTCTGCATGCTTAGTTTTTAACCCAATCATGGTTGATAACTATGCTGCCTTCTTTAATTGCACGCCGAGGGGTCGGGCGTCAGACTCTATGATGGCCCCGACTTAAAGCTATTCATTTTAGTTGGTTGGGGCCGGAGCTTCTTGTCTGTTGCTTGGCCCACCGGGGTCCAACTGGTGTTTTTCTTTTGCTCCAGAGTTAGTAGGTTATTCGGCGCCCAGGGATCTCCATCGTCGGGCAGCTTACTCAATCTGTGAGTCCTTGTTTTTGATTCATCAGGATGTTTATCATGATTTATTTGTTTGTTCTTGATGATTCATTTACTAGTTAGAGATTCACCACGAGGACTGAAGAACTTACTAAATGTTATGAACCACTGCAGAAGCTGAGGGTGAGGTTAGGATCCTGTAAAACCGGTTTAAGCCCGCCAGTAACTTTGTGTTACTGATCGTTCCAAGGCGATACTTCTGTGGTGGTTCTTTTTGTTTTATGTCTTGGTGTTTAAAATTTTTTTGTGCTGTTGGCGCCTTATGTATGTTTTCATATTTTTAATTAAGTTAAGGTAACTGAGTGGCCACCTATTGGGAAAATAGCTGCTCATTCGGCTTACGATATGTTTCATGGTATAAGTGCCTGATTGTTAGTTTGGTTTTTTCCCACCTCGATTTTTGGAGTGGGAATCTCTTTCTGATTGCGCCTTTTCCTGATCTTTGCCTACTTGTACCTTTTTGAGCATAAATATTAAATTTAAAAATATCAAACATTTCAGATGAAATTTTCAATTTTTATACCCCGCCACTTAAAAAAGTGCGGGGTATTATGTTATACCCTCTAAAAAAATTGCGTTCGAGTGTCCGTCCGTCTGTCCGTCCGTCCGTCCGTCCATCTGTCCTTCTGTCTGTCCGTCCGTCAGCGTTTCGTTTCCGGGCTCTATCTTGAGCATTTATTGACCGATTTTCTTCAAACTTTGTATAGGAGTTTATATCAGGAAGGAGTGGTTTGGGATTGAAGATGGGTAAATTTCGTCAAATAAGTACAGAATAATGGCCCTTGATTTACGTTAAAAATTCGTTTACGGGCTCTATCTTGAGTATTTATTGACCGATTTTCTTCAAACTTTGTATAGGAGTTCATATCAAGAAGGAGTGGTCTGGGATTGAACATGGGTAAATTTTGTCAAATATATACAGAGTTATGGCCCTTGATTTACGTTAAAATTTTGTTTCCGGGCTCTATCTTGAGCATTTATTGACCGATTTTCTTCAAACTTTGTATAGGAGTTCATACCAAGAAGGAGTGGTCTGGGATTGAAGATGGGTAAATTTCGTCAAATAAGTACAGAGTTAACGCCCTTGATTTACGTTAAAATTTTGTTTCCGGGCTCTATCTTGAGCATTTATTGACCGATTTTCTTCAAACTTTGTATAGGAGTTCATACCAGGAAGGAGTGATTTGGGATTGAAGATGGGTAAATTTCGTCAAATAAGTACAGAGTAATGGCCCTTGATTTACGTTAAGAATTCGTTTACAGGCTCTATCTTGAGTATTTATTGACCGATTTTCTTCAAACTTTGTATAGGAGTTTATACCATGAAGGAGTGGTCTGGGATTGAAGATGGGTAATTCTTGTCAAATAAGTACAGAGTTATGGCCCTTGATTTACGTTAAAATTTTGTTTCCGAACTCTATCTTGAGCATTTATTGACCGATTTTCTTCAAACTTTGTATAGGAGTTCATATCAGGAAGGAGTGGTTTGGGATTGAAAATAAATAAATTTAGTTAAATAAGTACAGAGTTATGGCCCATAATTTGCATTAAAATTTCGTTTCCTGCCTCTGTTTTGTGCATTTATCAACCAATTTTATTCAAACTTTGTATAAAAGTTCAGATCAGGAAGTAGTGGTTTGGGATTTAAGATGGGTAAATTTTATCAATGTATACAGAGTTATGGTCCTTCATTTATGACAAAATTTTGTTCTGCTCTTTATCTTGAGAATTTATTGAGAAACATTTTTGCTAAATTAAATTTGCGTGGCGGGGTATCATGCATGCCTGCAGCGCTTTTATTACAGCTGAAAAAATCTGGATATTGCATGGGGGTGTTTTTACTATAAAAAGTGGGTGTAAGAGGGTATACATTACACAGATAGATTATTCTGATGATAAAAATACTTTAATAGGCTGAATTGATTATAAGATTATTATTTTAAAAACAGCTTTGTACATGTATATTTTACTTAAGTTAAACAAGTATATTTTACTTAAGCTAAAAATGTTAATTACATGTATTTATCTGTCTTCTATATTCAGTGCTGACTACCTATTGGTGGCTGGTCATTTCCCAGTCTGGTCTATCGCAGAACATGGTCCCACTAAATGCCTCACTGACAGGTTAGATCAGCTGCTGTATGAGTATGGTGTTACAGCTTACCTATCAGGACATGACCACAACTTACAGGTAAGCATGACTGTATGAATATGGTTTCACAGCTTACCTATCAGGACATGACCACAACTTACAGGTAAGCATGACTGTATGAGTATGGTGTCACAGCTTACCTATCAGGACATGACCACAACTTACAGGTAAGCATGACTGTATGAGTATGGTGCCACAGCTTACTAATCAGGACATGACCACAACTTACAGGTAAGCATGACTGTATGAGTATGGTGTCACAGCTTACCTATCAGGACATGCCCACAACTTACAGGTAAGCATGACTGTATGAGTATGGTGTCACAGCTTACCTATCAGGACATGACCACAACTTACAGGTAAGCATGACTGTATGAGTATGGTGTCACAGCTTACCTATCAGGACATGACCATTTAACCTTTAGCATGCTGTAGGCGACTGCGGTCGACCGTGGAATACCTATCTGTGCCAACTAGAGGCGACTGCGGTCGACAAGAAAAACCGCTTTCAAATTTCCCGCACTTTTCGCCCACTGCCTACTTATGAATATTAATGAGCGATGCCCAGACAGTTGCGCATGAAAACAACATGGCGGCTTGTGGTTTTGGGACCGATTTGTCGGCCGATTTTGATCGGATTTTCGTTATTTTTGCATTAGAAATGCATTTTCAGCGCTTTTTTCGCTGGTAAATGGAAAATTGGGTGCATTTACACCCAAAATATGACATCGTAACGGTACGTATGATGAATTTTTACGCTAGAAATCGGCGTAACAAAGACTTCCGAAACCGAAAGTAGATTTGTTTACTGCGTTTGTTGAATTTATTCAGCTGTTTTTATGGCTCAAAAATTAAGAAAAAACACGGAAAAAATTGGAAAAAACGTCAGTGGGCTGCGATATCGATTTCACTATATTGCTCAGCATGCTAAAGGTTAATGTATACCCCCTTGAGCCCTACTTTTCAAGGGGGTATACATTAAATGGACATGTTTTCATGATGGTATGAGTATGGTGTCACAACTTATCTGTCAGGACATGACCACAACTTACAGGTAAGCATTGCTACTCACAGTTACATTTGAGCATTTGCATGAGAAAACCGACAATCTAGGTTTCTGACCAGGTCCAGCACAAACCAGTATGTACAGTCATGGAAGCAGGCTAGAAGCTTGAAATCTTGAATTTAAGAGGAAGAGGGATTGTACTATCTGTGTGGTGAAAACGAAGACACTGATCAGATGTGCAGTTACTAAACAGCTGATCTGTGCCTTTGTTTTTGCCTACGCATGTTGTTGGTTTTCTTATGTGATAGCTCTTTTACTAGACTCATATCTAGTAATGAGAAGTTTCACCATGATTCAAATGTTTCACCTTGACTCAAATGTTTCACCATGATTCAAATGTGGATGCTGTAAGAATTGCTTTCTTGATTCTGATATGCCTGATGCTTGTTTTAGGAGAATGATTGAGTTGTGGTTATTTCCCCTAGTCTGTCTCTTTTGCACATAACTGGCAAGACTGTTTACTGCTGTACCGTGTATCCTCTTTAAAGTAGTTTACACATTGATACGAAAACTTGCTTGTGCAATATACAAACTTTAAAATTTCATTAAAGATTTGATCGTTTTAACAGTTTTGCTAAAAAAAATTGATTATGGGTACACGTTAGAACTGTGTACCCATAATCTGTGATTTGGATGAGAAATTAGATTTTCTTTATGCCCCCAACTTTGAAAAAGTTGGAAGGGCATATTGCTTTTGGCTTGTCTGTCTGTCTGTGTGTGTGTGCGTCCGTTAACTTTTGAACGGTGAATGGTAGGGTTTTGAAATTTCATGTGTGTATTCCTCATGAAAAAATAGTTGACCCGTATTTTTTTTCATGTCCGAGTTATGCCCCTTTTCTGAGTTATGCCCCTTTGAAAACAAAATTTGAAAATCTTGTGTGCAAGATATCTCAAAAAGTATTTGAGCTAGAGCCTTAATATTTGGTATACTGATTGGGGCTGAGGAGTAGATGACCTGATTAAGTTTTGAGAACTTTCCGTCAAATTTTGACAAAAATACGGAATTTTGAAATTTTGATTGATTTTTCCACTTTTCGGTGAAATTTGAAACTTTTGAAAGGTGAATGTTAGGGTTTTGAAATTTCATATACAGTTTTCTCATGAAAAAATAGTTGACCCATATTTTTTTCATGTCCGAGTTATGCCCCTGTTTGGAGTTATGCCCCTTTCAAAACAAAATTTGAAAATCTTGTGTGCAAGATATCTCAAAAAGTATTAAAGCTAGAGCCTTCATATTTGGTATACTGGTTGGGGCTGAGAAGATGATCACCTGATTAACTTTTGAGGATTTTCCGTCAAATTTTGACAAAATTACTCGATTTTGAAATTTTCACTCCATTTCTAACTTGTATGTAAAAAGCTTACATTCTGTTTTTGGATCGAGGTCAAAACAGAGGCAACCGAACAGCTTCCTCAGGAAATAAAATTTCTCTTCATTCGAATGAAATGAATCATACAAGCTGCCAGTTTAGGGGCAAGCATACAGTTGGGGGCATAGTGTTTTACAAACACGCATTTCTAGTTTAATGTATACCCCTGTATACCCCAGTTATAAAAGAGTGATTTAAGGGGATATACATTACACAGGTATGTTATTGTGATAAAGATTGCTAACTTTATTGCCAGCAAACAAGAATCTTGTCTTTTACAGCATTTACAGACCACCAAAGGCAGTCATAAAATGGACTATTATGTGATTGGTGCTGCTAACTTTGTGGAATATAACAAAGAACATGCAAAAGATGTCCCTGATGGTTCGTCGAAGTTTTTCTGGGCAGAGCCTAGTAACTTGGGAGGTTTTGCCTATTTTGAGGCCACACCAAAGAATATGACCTTCATGTTTGTGGATGGGGTAGGGAAAAGACTGTATCAACATGATATGTATCCAAGACAAAATTTGCGTCAGAGGAAAATGCATGGGCTGAATTAAACCAAGTTTAGGGAAACTTACACAAACTGCTTCAGGATAACATGTTTGTGAAAAGTTTACCCCCTTTACCCACTTTAACATTACGAAAACACGCCCATGCAATATATAGAGACTTATTTTACCTATAAAAATTGAAAATTTCATCAGAAAAATTTTGATATTTTTCTTATTTTTGCTCCAAAACATAGATTGTGGGTACTCATTAGAACCGCCTTGCCAAGGCGGTTCTAATGAGTACCCAAGGCGGTTCTAATGAGTACCCACAATCTATGTTTTGGAGCAAAAATAAGAAAAATAGGTATACCCCTGCATACCCCAGTTTAAGTATATAAAAGTGGGGTTTAAGGGGGTATTTATTGCACGGATATGTTTTCCTGAGGATATAGTAAAACTCTCATGTTCAGGGTATACAATTTTCATATTTTTGCCCCAAAGCATAAACTGCAGGTATTCTTCAGAGCCTTCTTGGCGCTATAATGGAGAGGTGAATAATATTTGAGCCGCATTGTGAGAAAACCGGATTTTTGCCTAGGCGAAAACAAAGGCACAGATCAGCTTCGCGGTAACCGCGAAGCTGATCAGCGCCTTTGTTTTCGCTACTCGGATAGTACAATTCCTCTTCTACTTAAATCCGAAATTTCAAGCTTCTAACTCTTTTCTGAGCTTGTACAGGCCGGTTTGTGTCGGACGTGGTCGGAAACCCCGAAGACCGGTTTTCTCGCGTCGCGGCTCATTTATGATTGAGTAGTTAATATTAGTGCTATTTCAAGCCAAGCAGGTTCTGAGGTTATAAAACTCATTTCATGCTCAACTCAGCTGAGACTTAAATTTATCCTGCTCATAATCGTTAAAATTTTTATTAACAATTGTTGGCATTTCAACAATTTATTAGCAGGATAAATTACCAGCTTTGGTGATCTACTCCTAAAACATAAACTTATTTGGGATTTTAGCATTTATGAACTGTTTAAATCCCATGCTCATCTGAGTTGAGCATGAAAAAAGTTTTATAATCTCAGAGCCAGACGTTCCTTACTTGTTTCAGCTTTTGATTATCTTTATCTTCATAATGTTGCAAACTATATTGTCCAAATCACTTTTTGTAGAAAAAGGACATATAATTAACCAAGATTTTGTGATAAAGAATCATATTGAGAAAATTTGAATGGAAAAGAATAGACGGCAAAATCCCCTTGACAAAATCCTTCACTCTTTTTTTTGGTTAGGAGGACAAAATCCCCATGCAGTATATTTTGCAAACAGGACAGAAATCCCCCTACCAAACCCCCTTTCCGGACAGAACCCCCTACTCATATGTCAACTCTTTTTCATCGAATGAGGGTGCCTTTATTCATTGATTGCTAATGACCGGATAAATATATATATATATTTTTTTTTATAAAGAAAGTTGCATCTTTTAGATTTGCCATAATTACACCTAATAATGAGCTGAAACTTTTTTATTTAAATGTCACACCCCCTATGGACGGTTAGCCTTTATTACGTCAGGGTGAACATTTGTCACCAGAAAGACAGGCATATGTACCAGCCACATATGAGCCGCGACGCGAGAAAACCGGTCTTCGGGGTTTCCGACCAGGTCCGACTCAAACCGGCCTGTACAAGCTCAGAAAAGAGCTAGAAGCTTGAAATTTCGGATTTAAGTAGAAGAGGAATTGTACTATCCGAGTAGCGAAAACAAAGGCGCTGATCAGCTTCGCGGTTACCGCGAAGCTGATCTGCGCCTTTGTTTTCGCCTAGGCAAAAATCCGGTTTTCTCACGATGCGGCTCATATCAAACCCACAACCTCTTGATTGCCAAGCGAATATGCTATACCCTGGACACAAACTTTTATAATTAAGTAATAAACTGAACAATTAGAGTAAAAAGTATTGAAATTTACCAAATTGGCATAATTTAATTTTCTATACTATCACGGGGGTGTTTGAAATGATGTTACCTTTGCTGTCATCCTTGTCATTTGTATACCATTACATGCAAAACCCTGCTGTCGTCTGAGTATATAGTCGACGGCCGTAAATATGATAGTAGTGATTTTGCTGTCGTCAGAGTCATGATACAACTGTCGATATACTCAGACAACAGCAGGGTTTTTTCATGTAATGATATACAAATGACTTGGACAACACCACAGGTAGCATCATTTGAATCAACCCTGTTACTATAGTCAACAAAGTTCAAATATTATCTTAGTTGAAAATTGTTCAGTCATAGATTTCTGCCCTGGAGGTAGAGGGGATTCTGTCCTATTTGCAAAATATACTGGAGGGGATTTTGTCCTCCTAAACATAAAAGAGTTGGGGAATTCTGTCCACAATCACTTCAGTGTTTTGAGCAAAAATATAAAAAAATATCATTAGCTCGCCTGCACGAAGTGCATAGAGCTATTGTAGTCACCTCGGTCGTGCGCGTTTACGTTTACGTTTACGTTTACGTTTACGTGTGCGTCCGCGTCACACTTTTGGTTAAAGTTTTTTAAAAGTCTATATCTCTTGACCATGTTGATGGATCAAGTTGATACTTTGCATGTTGCTAGATATTGGTCTGAAGTTTTACGCAGTACCATCATGACCCACCCTGGGTGACCTTGAGGTCAAGGTCACAGACTTAGAAATTTTGTGTTTAAGTTTTTGGTTAAAGTTTTTTAAAAGTCTATATCTCTTGACCATATTGATGGATCAAGTTGATACTTTGTATGTTGCTAGATATTGGTCTGAAGTTTTACGTAGTACCATCATGACCCACCCTGGATGACCTTGAGGTCAAGGTCACAGACTTAGAAATTTTGTGTTTAAGTTTTTGGTTAAAGTTTTTTAAAAGTCTATATCTCTTGACCATGTTGATGGATCAAGTTGATACTTTGTATGTTGCTAGATATTGGTCTGAAGTTTTACGCAGTACCATCATGACCCACCCTGGGTGATCTTGAGGTCAAGGTCACAGACTTAGAAATTTTGTGTTTAAGTTTTTGGTTAAAGTTTTTTAAAAGTCTATATCTCTTGACCATGTTGATGGATCAAGTTGATACTTTGCATGTTGCTAGATATTGGTCTGAAGTTTTACGCAGTACCATCATGACCCACCCTGGGTGACCTTGAGGTCAAGGTCACAGACTTAGAAATTTTGTGTTTAAGTTTTTGGTTAATGTTTTTGTAAGTCTATATCTCTTGACCATATTGATGGATTGAGTTGATACTTTGCATGTTGCTAGATATCGGTCTGAAGTTTTACGCAGTACCATCATGACCCACCCTGGGTGACCTTGAGGTCAAGGTCACGGACTTAGAAATTTTGTGTTTAAGTTTTTGGTTAATGTTTTTGTAAGTCTATATCTCTTGACCGTATTGATGGATTGAGTTGATACTTTGCATGTTGCTAGATATTGGTCTGAAGTTTTACGCAGTACCATCATGACCCACCCTGGGTGACCTTGAGGTCAAGGTCACGGACTTAGAAATTTTGTGTTTAAGTTTTTGGTTAATGTTTTTGTAAGTCTATATCTCTTGACGATATTGATGGATTGAGTTGATACTTTGCATGTTGCTAGATGTTGGTCTGAAGTTTTACGCAGTACCATCATGACCCACCCTGGATGACCTTGAGGTCAAGGTCACAGACTTAGAAATTTTGTGTTTAAGTTTTTGGTTAATGTTTTTGTAAGTCTATATCTCTTGACCATATTGATGGATTGAGTTGATACTTTGCATGTTGCTAGATATTGGTCTGAAGTTTTACGCAGTACCATCATGACCCACCTGAGTGACCTTGAGGTCAAGGTCATGGGTCATAGATTTTAACAGATGTAGTGGCAAAGCACAAGTCAGGCGAGCTACGCTGTCCTGCGACAGCTCTTATTTTTTTTTCCAATGAGATTTTCAGTTTTTACAACTGAAAAAAATCTCTGTACATGTATATTAGTGTGTTTTTGTAATGTGATGTAATTTTTGTGCAGATGTGTGTGTGCTTGCATTTGTATTGCTGTGTGTGTTGAATAGGTCTATCAGATATGTTTGTTTGTGGCTTTCTACAAGATTTTGCTTAGTTTTTTGTCACTGCACCTTTAAACATAGAATCACAAATTTTGATAAACCATGTTAATGTTACAGACAATGCTTTTTATGTGCCATAGCTCAATTTTGCATCATTTGTACAAGTCCTAATGAATAAAAATTAAAACTGAGATCCTTTAAGAGCAGTGAACACATTAATGAGAAAGGGGATGGGCCATACCGCGGTTTGGACTATTAAAGTCTCGCCAGTGACCCTTTAGATTTGGCAACATGGAGCCAAAGAGGATAACTGAAATTTTGCAACTTTCAACAGGTAAGTCGATACAAAGACTAGTAATATCTAAATGGGACCAAACATAATAAACATTGGTGGTAAGAAAATGCATCTTAACCAATTATAAATTTCTGATTTCTCAGAATATCCTCGCTGATATATGTGCTTGCAAAAACCTGCTTTGTGCTTACAAAGCCAGATCTTGAGGCAATAAAACATTTTTAAATCTCAAATCAGTTGAGACTGTAAAGTGGCAGTGTAACATTCATTAGGAGGATAAATAACTATCTATAGGAATTAAATTCAGTATAGGAATTAAATTCAGTCCACAAATGCTATTTCAGTATTTTTGAGCAGTTGAAATTTCAGTCTCAGCTGAGCTGAGCATGAAAAGAGTTTTATAACCTCGACGCCAGGTGTGTCAGGCCTAGATGGAAATCAGTAGATAGGCTTTATCATGATATGGCTCAAGTTATGAAGTGACATCGCTGATCTAGTCGTTTCTTTCACCTTGCTGGTTTACCTTTGACCGTCATAAGCTTTTGTTGATCGGACTGCTTCAAAATGAGTATGTTTTCAATAATATGATTCTGTTATGGTAAACAAGACATGCCCATGTGCTTGGCATGGCACTCGGCATGATTTACCAAACAGAATCATTACGAAAACATGCCCATATGATATACAGTAATTTTTTCAGGTCAAAAATCGATAATTTTCAGAGGAAAAATTCTAATATTTTTCTTATTTTTGCTCAAAACATAGATTGTGGGTACACGTTAGAACCGCCTCGCCGAGGCGGTTCTAACCAGTACCCACAATCTATGTTTTGGAGCAAAAATAAGAAAAATAGGTATACAACCTGGAAACCCCAGTTTTTCTATATAAAAGTGGGGTCAAGGGGGTATACATCGCACGGACATGTTTTCGTGATGCAAGTGAGGTTAAAGGGCATGGTCAAAGTGTGTTTACTTTACTCACAATGTAATAGTAATTTTACAATCTTCAATACTGGACCGATTTCATTATAGGATAAAATAGCAGAATTTAAAAACCATACACCAGCGTTATAATAATAAACCTAAACTGAGCATTATCTGTCCAAGCACCAGGAAAAAATTTCGTGAAATGCATACCCCCTTAAATCCCACTTTTATATAGTAAAACTGGGGTGTAAAAGGGTATACTATTTTTCTTAGTTTTGCTCCAAAACATTGATTGTGGGTACTCGTTAGAAGGTTCTTACATGTATCACAATCAATGTTTCGAACAAATACATGTATACTGAAAATACAATACATTTTGCGATTCAATTTTCAGTTTTTAGAGCTAAATTTCTTTGTATATTGCATGGGCAAGTTCATACAAGTTTTCGTAATGGTACATGTTAAAGCACAGTTATTGTAGTATATATTTTAAGATTGATGGATAAAAGATATGACTGACTTGGCTGTTAATTATTTAGGATATATCTATATTTTGAACTGTATAAAGCATTAGATTTTAGTATCCACAAAATGACATACACTTATTATATTTTTGTATGCACATTTGCTAAAAATGTAATATTTTTGTACTGCAATAGTTTATTTTTTCATCGTTAAGTTTCTATGATTAATAAATTTTATATTCTATGCTGTCTTCTTCCAAGTTGAATTACTACAAGACATTCCTCTGACAATGTTGATAAACAGCCTATTAATTTAAACTAGAATTAGTTTTTGACATGGAATTTTTGCAAGAGAGCATCTATTATGCTAAAGTAGTGACATTACACTCTTACCGATACAGTTATGCTCTTTTCCGAGGGTTTGTGTCTCTGCAATTTCACAGGGGTACCAGATAGAGAGGGGTTCTCTTCCCTTCTCTTTCTTGTGCTATATTGACGAACTACTTGACATACTGTGTGCTTCTCAGAATCAGAATAGTCAGTTTCTGGTGAAATGTCAGACTGACAATACCACACCATGGGGATGGGGCTTGACCGGAAGGGATTAGTCCCGAGCTCTCACAAGACAAGTAGATTTAGACACACAATCATCTGACATATCAGGAGAGGAGATAGAGAATCAGGGAGTTCATTCCAATCTCTAATAGTCTGAGAGAAAAAATATGTGAATAGGCATTTGTGCTTGCTGAAGGAATGCCAAGGCGTGTTGATTCAACGGCTATTTTTGGGGGATAAGGTCATCCGTGGGTATTTTTGCTCTCCCTTTTAGACCTTTGTAAAGCAATATAATTCTGTTACACCCCAAACCACTCCTACACACACCAAACCACTTAAAACCACCCCAAAACCTCATCTTAAACACATCCAAACTACCTGAAACACATTAAACCCGTCTCAAACCAGGTCTTGATGGGAATCAGACCCCTAAATGCACAAATTAGCCTCATATGGGGCTGATATGGGTATACACATAACATATGGGTTTGCCTAGAAAATGCCCATATAAACCCATATACATATATGCATTTAATCTGTGTATGTTGGACGTATCTGGGATCGTTCTGGGTAAGCTTATATGGGTGTTTAACATGGTTTGGATGTGATTTAGTGTGGTTTGGGTGTTGTTGAGGAGGTTTGGGGTGTTTTGAAGTGGTGTAATATTTGGGCGTTTAGGGGAGTTTCTTTGACGTGGTTTGGGTGTTTTTAAGTGGTTTGGGGTTATATATGATAAGGTTTGAGTGTTGCACGGCTAAAATATCTGGTTTGTGATTATTAAAAATGTGTTTTGAGATGGTTTGAATGTGTTGTGAGGTGGTTGGGGTGGTTTTGAAGTGGTTTGGGGTTGTTTGGTGTATTTTGGGGGTGGTTTGGGTTGTTTCCACGGCCCCCCACGTGTTGGAGACGATATGCTTATAGTCATTGACAAAAATGGATTAGGGATACTTATTAATACATGTATTTGCGTAGCATACTTTAAATGTAGAGAGGAGATTTCATCTGCATTAAATGATTTCGGTAATCGATGGTGTAAACGAGAGGGTGTTGAGGATAATGCTCTTAAAGAATGGAAAAGAAGTATCTTCACTATCGTGGATAAACGTATTAAGTTTTATTCACAAAATACTAATCTTTTACCTCCTAAACCCAAATCGTCATTTAGGCATTTGAAGCAGGGTATCCAAGAATTTCATAGAAAGTATGTCTTGGTTCCGGCAGATAAAGCCGCAAACAATGTTGTTGTCGTTTGTAGGCTTCACTACGTTAACACCTTAAAACAGGAGCTTGATGGTACCAGGGCTTATCTGGAGACAGATACTGATGAGGTGTCTGTAGTTAATGCCCACTTAAACGATTTACCTGTTAAGTTTTCTGTTTGTGTCAATGAAGGCCAAGACAAACTTCCTACGATGTATTGGTTACCTAAGCTTCACAAAAGACCATACAAAGCTAGATTTATTGCAAATTCTAGCTCTTGTACTACCACTGAACTTTCTAAATTATTAACTTCCTGTCTTACTGCTATCAAATCTCATGTTATAAGATACTGTGAGACAGTGTATGAAACTTCAAATAAAAATTGGTTTTGGTCAATTAAAAATTCTGGTGAGGTGCTCAGTAAATTGAAGTGTAGAGGGTTCCGTGCGACAAGCTTGTCCACATATGATTTTTCTACTCTGTATACAACATTACCACATAATCTAATTAAAGAAAAACTTCTGGATTTGATAGAGTGGACCTTCAAAAGGGCATTAAAAAACTATGGTTCACTTTATTTGGCATGTAATGACAGAAAGGCTTTTTTCACTTCCTCTGACCAAAGTCGGTATACACTTTGGTCATGTCAGAATGTATGCGACGCCTTATCCTATCTCCTTGATAATATTTATATTAGATTTGGGACCAAGTTATACAGACAAATTGTTGGAATTCCGATGGGTACAAATTGCGCACCTCTCGTAGCTGATTTATTTTTATACTGCTACGAAAGAGATTTCATGGATTCTCTTAACCGTGATAATCAAGCTGATGTTATCGAGGCTTTTAATTCCACATCTAGGTACCTCGATGACCTATTGAACATTGACAACCCTTATTTTGAAGGTATGGTCAATCAAATTTATCCACCTGAACTTCAGTTGAACAAAGCCAATATCTCAGATACTGAAGCCCCCTTTTTAGATCTACATCTTTCTGTTGCAAATGGATTTGTTTCTTCTAAAATTTATGATAAGCGCGATGACTTTGATTTTGATATAGTAAATTTTCCTTTTTTGGATGGTGACGTTCCTCGTCGTGCTTCTTATGTTGTATACATTTCGCAACTTATTAGGTTTGCTAGAGTCTGCAATCATGTTACAGACTTCAACGCTAGAAATAAATGTTTAACGGCAAAACTTCTCCAACAGGGCTATCGGTATCATAAACTTCGAAAAACATTTTCTAAATTTTATCGTAGACACTATGAATTGATTTCCAAATATAATGTTGGGTTAAAGACGCTTTTAAGTGAGGGCCTTTCGGAACCTGAATTTTATGGTGACTTGGTTTACAAATTTAAGAAACTTAAAGGAATTAATGATTTTTCTTTTCAGTTCAGAAAAATCATAACACGTTACAAACGTATAGGTTATAACTTGAATGTTATGCGACAGTCTGCATGCTTAGTTTTTAACCCAATCATGGTTGATAACTATGCTGCCTTCTTTAATTGCACGCCGGTGGGTCGGGCGTCAGACTCTATGATGGCCCCGACATAAAGCTATTCATTTTAGTTGGTTGGGGCCGGAGCTTCTTGTCTGTTGCTTGGTCCACCGGGGTCCAACTGGTGTTTTTCTTTTGCTCCGGAGTTAGTAGGTTATTCGGCGCCCAGGGATCTCCATCGTCGGGCAGCTTACTCAGTCTGTGAGTCCTGGTTTTTGATTCATCAGGATGTTTATCATGATTTATTTGTTTGTTCTTGATGATTCATTGACTAGTTAGAGATTCACCACGAGGACCGAATAACTAACTAAATGTTATGAACCACTGCAGAAGCTGAGGGTGAGGTTATGGCCATGTAAAACCGGTTTAAGCCCGCCAGTAACTTTGTGTTACTGATCGTTCCAAGTCGATACTTCTGTGGTGGTTCTTTTTGTTTTATGTCTTGGTGTTTAAAAATTTTTTGTGCTGTTGGCGCCTTATGTATGTTTTCATATTTTTAGTCAAGTTAAGGTAACTGAGTGGCCACCTATTGGGAAAATAGCTGCCCATTCGGCTTACGATTGTTTCATGATATAAGTACCTGATTGTTAGTTTGGTTTTTTCCCACCTCGGTTTTTGGAGTGGGAATCTTTTTCTGATTGCGCCTTTTCCTGGTCTTTGCCTACTTGTACCTTTTTAGGAACTGGCGTCTTGTCTACAACGTTAGCTTCATCATTCCCTGAGCCGTTCACGTCATTGGCTCCTGGGTAATAAGGAGTTACGCGAAGGAGACGAATGCAAACATCATATCTTTGAATCACTGTTAAGTGTTAATAAGGACATGAAGGTTAATCGGATTGTGACTGAATCAGCTTCAATCATTCGTAAGATATTCTTTTGACTGGTTTTAGTTGTGGCTTCATGATCAGTGAACGCATCTACATCCCTTACTCGTAAAATAATTTATGAGTAAATAGTTCTCCCTAAGTCATTATATGGCTTCGGGTTATGATGTAATCTAAGGCAAAGTGACTCTTTATTATGGAGAGGTCTCACCGTCTGTGCATTAAACCAGGGAACTGTTATACCTGGAATTCGTACTTAATTATGGCGGAAATTAGCACCTTTAGCAGCATGCTGTGTGCTCCATACACTTCAATGCAAAAAGACCAACAGTCGAGAGCCATTATCACCTAATTGTTATCGCCTTTGATCCCTATCTCCTGCACCGCGGTAGCTTCTTAAGAATTCCAGAACTTCGCCTGAATTTTATTACCGGAAATAAGAGTGCCGTATGCGCAAGTGTCACCACAGGGTGACACCTGTCTTCATGTATGCGCACTCAATGAAATTTAATTACGATTAAGTGTCTGAACCATAATTAAGATGATATGCGTAGATACAACTTCGGTGTTCGGTGGAATAAAGACGAAAAGCCTAGAACTGACTTTTCTAATTTTCAAAAAAAGTGGTGTTTTTCTTTTAAAATTTAACATTGTTCCGACGCTTTGCGACAAATTTTCATTTAATAATTACGTAGGACAAACTTTGCAATTTAATCTAATGAACCTCGCATTTATGCCGGGAAGTGCCGTATTGCTGTTTTATCGCATTTTAAAACATGGTTCTGTGGATTTTTGTGTCTTTATCCTGTTGAATACGATATGTACCACATAGACCTATCGCTGTTTTGGATTTCATTATGACGCATCCCGTACAATGTCTAATACATGAAAAAATAATATAAGACGAATATATATATTAATCGTAAATCGTTTAGTAAGAATATGTATGCCCGAGTTCGTTTAAAATTATGAGATTAAACAGTCAAATAAGCTTGAAACCTTATAATTAACAATCTTTTTCAACAGTGGAGGTACTCCGTGAAATTTCGACACACGGCTATGTCGAGTGTTTGGTAATGTTTTGACAAAACAGTCCTACCAAAATGAATTTGAAATAAAGCAGACTGCTAGTTTGCAGTTTTTTCTATGATAATGATGACGTGTACACACAGCCACTGCATGTGTGTGACACGTGCAAACGAAAGCTTCAACGACATTACTAATTTATTTCTTATCTTTTCTATACATGTTTTTATTCTCATCAGCAACGAAAAGGAACTAATTGAAATAAGGAATTATTTGAAGTACTGACAGAGCGAATGACGTCAATTTAATTAAAGTATGTTTCTGATTATTTTCGTTGTCAAAAATTAGTTTTCGACGCTAGAGCAAAAGTTTTTACATGTATCATGTTGCTCAGTCAATCGCTTTTGACAATTGAATGTGTATGCAACGTGCATGTATAGCAAATTATTTATTTTTTTTTTTCATTTCATGAAATCCGGGTAGTAACTGGTTGTCAGCACATGCATGTAAATGATAGTCTAAAACGGGAACCAGACAAGTAAATTATCCGCAGATTTTGCTAATTGATGCCAAATAATAATGACACTTGACTCATTAAATGGTGTGGCGGTGCAGGAGATGGAACCTTTGATGTAATTGAGTACGAACTCCAGGTTAACAGCTCCCTGATTAAACCAATGTAAAACATGGACAATACGAGAACGTGTGTGGCGTTAAGTTTGTTTAGAACCTCGAGTCTCAAATATGTCACCCACAAGCGTAAGCTAATACTCTTTAGCCAGTTATGCAGACTGACTAATTCAAAACTTCAACCATGCAGTGATGGTGATATTATGTCTGAAGCTCTGGATGTTTTCTCTTACTCCATCCTGAAGTTAAACCAGCATTTTTCTGGGAACTTTGTTCGAAGTATCCAAATGTGACGAACGCATATAAAGCTGATGTTAGGTTGATTTCGCCATGGTTTAATATGCATGTACCGAAAGGATATGTTTGGCATGCGGTGAATCACTATATGGTTCATTGTTTGTTTCGTTGTGATGGTAACTCCACATACAGACAAAAAATGTGGGCTGGTAGTTTGGATATTTGGTTAGTCTGGCTGGGTTGGACAATGACAGTACGCACGTATAACCTTTTTTTTTTTCAACTTTAATGTTATTGCAGATCTTTTGGTAGCTGATCTAAAAGAACAATTTGACTGCTTTATAGCCCGTTTTACAGTTATAATGAAAACGATCTGTGATTGTACTATCTAGATATTTTGTCAAATGTTAGATTTTTGACCTCATATTGCTTATACATGTTTTAAATAGTTCACACTGACATTATATGGTAGATTTATGACAGTGGTGCTGTGATGGGCCATATGAACATGATGAAGAGTTACTTTTTATAAAAATGCAACCTTGTCTCGGCGTCCCGTCATAGATAATAAATTCACTTGTCTTGGTTCGATCTTGGCTCTCTCGTGCTGGGTGTGAGTGGCCGACGACGACTGAGACCGATTGGGGTATGTTTATGAGCTATGATGTTCATATTTAGATTTCATATCCTAATTGTATGCCTTACTCGTATGTGTTCGTACACGTATGTTCTTTTAATTACTGTTTCTCTATTTATATTTGTCTATGGGTGTTCACTATATATTTTGTGGTCTCCTTTATGGAGGAAATAAAGTATCAATCAATCAATTTAAATTAACGCCTGTGGTATTAAACGGCGTACATTTCGAAACCTTAAGGATGATACCGTCCCTAAAGGTGATTTTAAACGGCTTGATAAAATTTTCTTAAGTTTATTGAGAAGATAAAATAACATGTTTTCTTTGCACTGAGTAAATAAAAAGTGGGGGTCACCAGGCTAAATTTGATTGATACCGGTTGAAAGAACACCCATTGCGTGTGTAGGAAAATTTTTTTTCGCTAGTTGCTACTACATTTTAGGAATGAAAATTTCGAAAAGTACAAGCAGTACTCCAATAACAATATCCGAAGCAGGCGATACATATCTCTGAACAAGTGTTCTTTTCCCTTGGTGTTGGTATAATCCTTAAGGGAATGAAATAAACCGTTGAAAACAGATGTGTCACGCACTTTTTTTTCTTTTTTTTTTATGATAAATAACTCTTCAGTCAACATGTGTCTGACAGCGGTTCTGTTCGTCTACATAGCGTCGACTGCTAACGCGGTGTTAAGCGAACGTCGCGAGTGTACAGGTTTGCTTTGCTTATTTTAGTCATTTTTAAATTACTGTGATATGATGCATAACTATTATTACTATTATTATTATTATTATTATTATTATTATTATTAGGCTGTTAAAAGCTTTATTTTTTCATTTTCGAACTTTTGCACGTGACGTAATGGGAAATTAATTAAACCGCGTCGAAACCTCCGTTTTAAATTACCAGAAAACTAATCCATAGCATAAATTTTTTAAAAAAAAAAAAAAATATGGTCTCGCTTTGATAGAAAAAGAAAGGTAATTGACTAACAGGTTGGTTTCGGCGGCATTTGTCAACGAATGCAGACAGGAATAGAATGTGAATGAATATATTTTATTGCTCAATTGTACCCATAAAGGGTTAAAGGCAAATAATAATAACACACACACACATACACACACACACACACACACTCACATTGGCAAAAATCAAGGAGTTTTACGAGTTCTAAGAGCCATGCTATATAATTCCTGCATTATGAATAAATGAACCAACAGCTTTTAAAATATCAATATCTGTTCTTGTTAACATTTATTTAATTTATCTATATAAAAATTCAGTTTTGCAAATATTTAATTTCCTTTAAATTATAAGATACATTTGTTGTCTGAATTACATTTACACAGAGCGTGTATTTTATCCTCAACTACATCACAAATATTGCACAGTCTATCTCCCACCTTAGATTTAATTCAGTGTTAAATATCTACTTCGTTCAATATTTAGTTCATGTGAAGCAATTCTTAAAGCACTTAAGGCTTTTCTATACTTTTTATTTTATTTAATTCTAAGTATGTCTCTATCCTAAATGTTTTCTTAATAAGTTTATATGTTCTTAATTTGGACATTTTATCATCTGATTTCATTCGCAACGCCCAAAAGTTTTGATACTTTTCTTTCAATTTATTTTTTATGCATAAACGTAATGAATAAGAATTAAAGGTACATTGATTTTCCCAAACATGGGAAAACCCTATGTCAAAAAGAATGTTTGTAACAAAATTTAACCACTGACTCTTTAAATGATTATTGTAATGTTCTCTATATGCTTTATTGGCAAGAGAATTATCATTAGATTGCATAACATGCAAAACCAAAAATGTATGCTACTCACTATGGCTGAAACTATGATAACCAAAGGATACTGAGCCAATTCACTGAACACTGCAAAAGTTGACGCTTTTGAGAGTACACCTAGGACGAATTTAAGAAATCTAGTATATAGCTTATCAAAATCATGACAATTCAAACATTTCTTCAATTGTTTTTGTTTGGTAACAAGATTTAAATCCTACCCATACTTCAGAATTGTATTGGGCAACTGGTTTGACCATAGAGTAAAAAATGCGTAAAACTGCAGATGGTCTTATATCATTGTTAAATACACTTTGTTTGATTTAAAACAAGGCTCTACTTGCTTATAAGCTTTTTATACCCCCGGCATTTATGCCGACGGGTATATAGTTTTCGCTTTTCCGTTTGTCCGTTCGTCCGTTCGTTAGTTCGTTTGTTCGTTCGTTCGTTCGTTAGTTAAGTAGAATTTGCGTCAAAGTTTTGGTTAAAGTTTCTCTAGTGGTGTATATCTCATGCAGTTATAGTCAGAAACCATTCATATTTGGACCATAGGTACCCTATAGGGTTTGCCTTGTTTCCATGAGTTCGGACCCCAGGGTCCATGCCCGAGGGTGGGGCTAGAGATCAAAATCTAGGTCACCTTTAATTTGCGACAAAGTTTTGGTTAAAGTTTCTCTAGTGGTGTATATCTCAAGAACCATTTATCAGAAATCATTCATATTTGGACTTTAGGTACCTTATAGGATTAGCTTTGATTCCAAGAGTTCGGACCCCAGGGTCCATGCCTGGGGGTGGGGCTAGAGTTCAAAATCTAGGTCACCTTTAATTTGCTCAAAGTTTTGGTTAAAGTTTCTCTAGTGGTGCATATCTCATGAGCCAATTTTCAGAAATCATTCATATTTGGACTTTAGGTACCCTATAAGGTTTGCTTGTTTCCGTGAGTTCAGACCTGAGGGTCCATGCTCGTGGGGTGGGGCTAGAGTTCAAAATCTAGGTCACCTTGAAAATGTGCTATTTACATAGTGTTTTTTTTTCTTCTCTAAGTTCATATATTAACAAAGACTTATAGGAATGTATTCCTATTTGGATCATAGATACCCTTTAGGGTTGAATTAAATTCCATGGCACCAAACTCTAGGGGTGGGGCTGGAGGTCAAAATCTAGGACACATTTATAAAATACAATAGTTACCAAGATTAATATTCTGTAGGTCTATATCTTGACAACCATTTGTCAGAAAGCATTCATGCTTACAGCATAGGTACCACATAAGGGTTAGACCCAAGGGTCCATGCATGGGGGTGAGGGTGGGATGGACCCAAGGGTCCATGCATGAGGTGGGGGTGGGACTTGAGGTCAAGGTCTGGGGCAATTTTTTTTTCTATTTTCATTCCAATCTAGGACTGAGGACCTGACCCACAATGTCCGTGGATTATGTCCTAGATTGAGTATACACGTCAGCTCTGTATACTGCTCTTAAATAGATCTGTCATTCTAAAACACCACTCCCACAAGTTTGTATGCAATGTGCTTTACAGTGCTTATTTCTAAAGTGTACTTGATAAGGGTACTGTCTTTCATTGGGGATTTGAGGTTCAATGTCGGGTGAGCATGTGCAGGGTTGTATAGGTAGGGGGTAGGGAGGGGGCTTTGTGGCTACCAGCCGGGGGTATACGTGCCTCTCAAGGCACTTTTTCTAGTTTTTTTTTTTCTGCAGTAATGAATTTGCCATTTGATGAAACAGTTACCCCTAGATAATTATATTGATTTACACATTCTGAATGTCTATCACCGACAAGAAACTTTGACAATTTTTCTTAAATTGACTATTCTTAGTGAAAATTATAAACTTTGATTTATCAGGATGAATTGAAACACCACCTACTACAAAACTCATTAACTTGATTGATATTTTGCTGTAGCTTTCTGGAAAAACAACCTATATTCTGTTATATATAATTGATTCAATAATATTGATTCTTTTAAAAGCTATTACTTATAATTTATATATATATATAATCAAAGGGGAGTAACCCAATTAATTAATATATATTTCTTTTTATGTTTCTACAATTTATTATCTAGAACTTTGTAGAAGAATGTCATTGATTATTTTTATCACTGTTATATAATTTAGAAGTATAGAAAATTCTATGAGCACTTTGTGGATAATTCCAGATGAAAATGGAGTGAGTGTTTTTTTTACCATAAGTTAAAAATATATTTGGACTATGTATACTATACTGAGATCTCGAAGGATCTAGTGGACTTTCGTTTAGTCTTGATGGTCGTTGCGGCCTTGAATTCTCTCTGGAGAATTCTAAATTCTCTTTAGAGAATTTAAAAGAACTTTCGTTTAGTTCGTTTCTTTTCTAGAGAAAAGTTTATTATATCATTCTCTAGAAACCTGGAGAATTTCCTTAGATGTATAAATATAGGTCCCAATTCAGTCTTAGGCATTCAGAAATTTGAAGTGATTTAAAGTATATAATTTTGGTTGTTTCACTAGTGTTTTGTGTGGATTAAAATATACATGTGCTCATATTCTGGTTACTGGATTGTGGACTTACATTTGAGGGACAAGGACTTATTTGACATTAACTTTGTAAGTTATTTATTTATTAATTTACTTATCTGTTTGTTTGTTTTTATGTATTTGCAGCATTTATTTGTTTGATTAAATATTGTTAAGTTTAAATTACTTGGTTGTTTTTCGCTGTACCTGTCTAGTTACGCTAGGTCGTAACAGATTTTGGGGGCTCTGAGTCGGGATTGAACATTTTGTGCACCGAATTTATTCAGAATCTTAAAAGATATTTACTGTTTGTCATACCAGCAAAAAGCAACCATGTCATTCAAACTTGGAGATTTCATTGCTGCGCCTTCTCAAGAGCTGTTAAACTTGGCCAAAAAGAGTGATCTTCTAGACATTGCTAGTCATTATAGCATACCAAATGTTAAAACATCCATGTTAAAGCATGAAATCAAGAATATTATTATTCAGTTCTTTGTTGATGAGGAAATTTTTGAACCCTCTGCAACATCTCATATTATGGTCTCACAAACCGACTTACAGTTAAGAGAGCTAGAAAATAAAAGACAGTTAGAATTAGAAAAAATGAAATTAGAATTTGAAGAAAGAAGAAGATTAGATAAGGAAGAAAGGGAAGAAAGAATGCATAGAGAAAAGTTAGAGCTTGAAAAGCAAAAGTTAGAATTTGAAAGAGAAGAAAAACAAAAGCAAAGAGAAATGGAAGAACGACTTGAAAAAGAGAGATTAGAAAAACAAAGACAGTTAGAAATAGAAAAGTTAGAAAAACAAAGAGAGTTAGAAGAAAGGCTTGCAAAAGAAAAATTAGAGCAAGAAGAAAGAATTGAGGTTGAAAAAGAAAAACTGCAATATAGTTTAAAAATGAAAGAGCTTGAATTAAGCAGTAAATCTATGCCTCCTGTGTCTTTTGATCCTAGTAAAGTATTTGATGTTACAAAGCATATCAGGCTCGTTCCTCCATTTCAAGAAAAAGAAGTAGATAAGTACTTTTTACATTTTGAGAAGGTAGCAGAAAATTTGAAATGGCCAAAAGAGCATTGGACCTTGCTTCTACAGAGTGTTGTTATTGGTAAAGCTCGAGAAATTTACACTCAGCTTCCACTTGATCAAAGTTCAGATTATGACACAGTCAAAAATCTGATTCTTAAGGCTTATGAGTTAGTACCTGAAGCTTATAGGCAGAAATTCAGAAATTGTAGGAAAGAACATGACCAAACCCATGTAGAATTTGCTAGAACTAAGGAGCAATTATTTGATAGGTGGTGTTCTTCAAAGGATGTAAAGTCTGATCATGCAAAATTAAGACAGCTCATGCTTGTTGAAGAGTTCAAACGATGCATACACTCTGATGTCAAATCTTTTCTTGACGAAAGGGAAGTAGAAACTTTAGATGTAGCAGCACGATTAGCTGATGATTATGCTTTGACTCATAAGGTGTCTTTTGTAAATAAGCCTTACAAGAAACCTTTTAACCCTCAATTTAAACCTAATACACCTCAGTCAAAACCATTTAACCCTCAACAGAGAAATAATTTGACATTAACTTTGTAAGTTATTTATTTATTTATTTACTTATCTGTTTGTTTGTTTTTATGTATTTGCAGCATTTATTTGTTTGATTAAATATTGTTAAGTTTAAATTACTTGGTTGTTTTTCGCTGTACCTGTCTAGTTACGCTAGGTCGTAACAGATTTTGGGGGCTCGTCCGGGATTGAACATTTTGTGCACCGAATTTATTCAGAATCTTAAAAGATATTTACTGTTTGTCATACCAGCAAAAAGCAACCATGTCATTCAAACTTGGAGATTTCATTGCTGCGCCTTCTCAAGAGCTGTTAAACTTGGCCAAAAAGAGTGATCTTCTAGACATTGCTAGTCATTATAGCATACCAAATGTTAAAACATCCATGTTAAAGCATGAAATCAAGAATATTATTATTCAGTTCTTTGTTGATGAGGAAATTTTTGAACCCTCTGCAACATCTCATATTATGGTCTCACAAACCGACTTACAGTTAAGAGAGCTAGAAAATAAAAGACAGTTAGAATTAGAAAAAATGAAATTAGAATTTGAAGAAAGAAGAAGATTAGATAAGGAAGAAAGGGAAGAAAGAATGCATAGAGAAAAGTTAGAGCTTGAAAAGCAAAAGTTAGAATTTGAAAGAGAAGAAAAACAAAAGCAAAGAGAAATGGAAGAACGACTTGAAAAAGAGAGATTAGAAAAACAAAGACAGTTAGAAATAGAAAAGTTAGAAAAACAAAGAGAGTTAGAAGAAAGGCTTGCAAAAGAAAAATTAGAGCAAGAAGAAAGAATTGAGGTTGAAAAAGAAAAACTGCAATATAGTTTAAAAATGAAAGAGCTTGAATTAAGCAGTAAATCTATGCCTCCTGTGTCTTTTGATCCTAGTAAAGTATTTGATGTTACAAAGCATATCAGGCTCGTTCCTCCATTTCAAGAAAAAGAAGTAGATAAGTACTTTTTACATTTTGAGAAGGTAGCAGAAAATTTGAAATGGCCAAAAGAGCATTGGACCTTGCTTCTACAGAGTGTTGTTATTGGTAAAGCTCGAGAAATTTACACTCAGCTTCCACTTGATCAAAGTTCAGATTATGACACAGTCAAAAATCTGATTCTTAAGGCTTATGAGTTAGTACCTGAAGCTTATAGGCAGAAATTCAGAAATTGTAGGAAAGAACATGACCAAACCCATGTAGAATTTGCTAGAACTAAGGAGCAATTATTTGATAGGTGGTGTTCTTCAAAGGATGTAAAGTCTGATCATGCAAAATTAAGACAGCTCATGCTTGTTGAAGAGTTCAAACGATGCATACACTCTGATGTCAAATCTTTTCTTGACGAAAGGGAAGTAGAAACTTTAGATGTAGCAGCACGATTAGCTGATGATTATGCTTTGACTCATAAGGTGTCTTTTGTAAATAAGCCTTACAAGAAACCTTTTAACCCTCAATTTAAACCTAATACACCTCAGTCAAAACCATTTAACCCTCAACAGAGAAATAATTCTCCTCAACCTAATCCACAACCACAGGCTGGACTAACAGCTGATAGTTCCAGTCCTTCACATAATCCTAAAAATAAAGATACTAGTGAAAACAAAGGTCAAAGATCCTCATACTCACCCCGGCTGTTTTGCAATTATTGTAAAGGTGACGGTCACGTCATTTCTGAATGTGAAACTTTGAAAAGAAGAAAAGAGAGACAAAATCAAAATAATTCTAGACCAACAGGTCTTACTTCTTTAAGGTCAAAACCACAGTCGATTATTCAGGATGAAAATCCTATTTTGGCCAAAACGTCTGCGACTGATTGTATTATGGAGATTTATGAACCATTCTTATCAGAAGGTTTTGTGTCACTTACTAGTGATTCTGCCCAGTCTACCCCTATTAAAATCTTAATCTTACGAGATACCGGAGCTTCTCAGTCTCTTATTTTAGCAGATACCCTGCCTTTTTCCGAGAAGACTTCAACTGGGACAAGTGTCCTTATTCAGGGAGTAGAGTGTGGATTTGTTAATGTACCGCTCCATAACATTTATTTGTCTTCAGACTTAGTTTCTGGTCCTGTGGCTGTAGGTATTAGGCCTTCTTTACCTTTTAAAGGTGTTCACTTGCTATTAGGCAATGACTTAGCCGGAGATAAGGTTGTGGTAAACCCACTTTTGACCAATACACCTTGTGAGGATCAATTGCCTGATCCCATTGAGCAGGAAATTCCTGATCTTTACCCTTCATGTGCCGTTACAAGGGCTATGGCAAAAAAAAGTCAAATTGAATGATGAGATACAGGATATTGACTTAACTGACACTTTTATAGGTCAGTCTTTTCATGATGAGATTTCAAAAAAAGGTACAAGTAGGCAAAGATCAGGAAAACGCGCAATCAGAAAAAGATTCCCACTCCAAAAACCGAGGTGGGAAAAAACCAAACTAACAATCAGGTACTTATACCATGAAACATATGGTAAGCCGAATGAGCAGCTATTTTCCCAATAGGTGGCCACTCAGTTACCTTAACTTAACTAAAAATATGAAAACATACATAAGGCGCCAACAGCACAAAAAATTTTAAACACCAAGACATAAAACAAAAAGAACCACTACAGAAGTATCGACTTGGAACGATCAGTAACACAAAGTTACTGGCGGGCTTAAACCGGTTTTACAGGTACCTAACCTCACCCTCAGCTTCTGCAGTGGTTCACAACATTTAGTTAGTTCTTCGGTCCTCGTGGTGAATCTCTAACTAGTCAATGAATCATCAAGAACAAACAAATAAATCATGATAAACATCCCGATGAATCAAAAACCAGGACTCAAAATCTTTTTCTCCAAGTCAAACCGACTTCAACAAACAAAGGTCAGACAATGACCTTACACCTTCAATTTTAATTGACCAAGGTCACGACCAAATGTCAAGGTCACAACTTTGTCAAGAACAGCACAGTGATCCTGAAATCTCGCCTTTATTTGAACGGGCTTTAGATGAAAATGAAATTTCTCAGGTTCCTGTTTGTTTTTATGTCAAAAATGACATCTTAATGAGAAAATGGCGTCCTCCTGATGTTTCAGCGGAAGACGAATGGACCATAAATCACCAAATTGTGGTTCCTAAGGCTTATCGTCCTGAAATCTTAAACTTGGCCCATGAAACTCCCATGTCAGGTCATTTAGGGATAAATAAGACTTACCACAAAATTCTCAAGCATTTCTACTGGCCAGGATTAAAATCTGATGTTTCCCAACATTGCAAATCCTGTCACACTTGTCAAATGGTAGGAAAACCTAATCAGACTATTCCAAAAGCTAATTTACAGCCTATTCCTGCATTTGATGAACCATTTAGTAGGATTATCATTGACTGTGTAGGTCCGTTACCCAAGACTAAATCAGGTTGCCAATATCTCTTGACTATAATGTGTGCTTCAACACGTTTTCCTGAAGCAATTCCACTCAGGAATATCAAGACGAAAACAATAGTTAAGGCCCTTGTAAAGTTTTTCACACTTGTAGGTCTTCCAAAATCAGTCCAATCAGATCAGGGTTCCAATTTTATGTCAGGAACATTTCAGCAAGTAATGCATGAACTTGGCATTAAACAATACAAGTCATCAGCTTATCATCCTGAAAGTCAAGGTGCTTTGGAAAGATTCCATCAAACTTTGAAGAACATGATCAGATCTTACTGTTTTGACACCGAAAAAGATTGGGATGAAGGCATACATTTGCTATTATTTGCTGTCAGAGAGTCAGTACAAGAGTCTCTTGGGTTCAGTCCGTTTGAACTTGTTTTCGGACACACTGTTCGTGGACCTTTAAAACTTATGAAAGAGAAGTTTCTTTCAAGTAATGACAGTCCTTTGAACTTACTTCAGTATGTGTCTGACTTCAAAATTAGATTGACAAAAGCTTGGGAAGTTGCTCGGTCCAATCTTAAGTCAGCTCAGAGCAAAATGAAGTTGCATTTTGATGAAAATGCTCAGAACAGAAATTTTGACCCTGGAGACAAGGTAATTGCTCTTTTGCCCATTCCTGGCAGGCCATTACAAGCTAGATATTATGGTCCATATACTGTTGAGAAAAGGTTAAGTGATGTAAATTACATTGTTAACACTCCTGGGAGGCGCAAGCAAAAACAATTATGTCATATTAACATGCTTAAAAAGTACATTGATAGGGATAGTGATAATGATAGTTCAGTTATTTCCTCAGTAAGCATAGTTAATTCTGTCCCTCATGAACAAAATCAGACAGACTTTGAAGAAATGAACTCTGTGAACTGTGAACCATTATCCTCAAAACTCCAGAATTCTGACATTCTTCATGACCTCGATCAGAAACTGTCACATCTAGATCCGGACAAGAAACATGAACTAAAACAATTAATTCTTGAATATGAGCACTTATTTCCGGACATTCCATCCAGAACCGATAAAATCTACCATGATGTAGACATTATTGAAGGAGCAAAACCGGTGAAACAACATCCGCATAGACTTCATCCTGAAAGACAACAATATCTCAGGAAAGAAGTTAAGTATTTGCTGGACAATGACTTTATAGAACCTAGTCAAAGTGAATGGAGTTCTCCTTGTATACTTGTGCCAAAATCTGATGGGACATTTCGAATGTGCACAGACTATAGAAAAGTAAATTCTGTCACAAAAACTGACACATTTCCCATACCAAGAATTGATGACTGCATCGACAACATTGGTCACGCCAAATATGTGACGAAATTCCATCTATTGAAAAGGTTTTGGCAGATTCCATTTATAGACAGTCCAAAGGAGATTTTAGAATTTGTTACTACAGAAAGACAATTTCGAAATAAACTGAAAGCGCTGAAATGTTGCTTGGTTGGCTTGGTTAATAGTTTGATTTTCGGTCTGGATGGGTGTAAAGCTTACATCGACGATGCCATCATCTACAGTGAAGAGTGGAATCAACACCTGGAGATCATCAGAGAATTCTTCAAAAGACTCAGTGATGCTAAACTGACAATAAACTTACCGAAAAGTGAATTTTGCCATGCTAGTTTGACATTTCTAGGACATATTGTTGGACAAGGTCAGGTCAGACCTGTAGAAGCCAAAGTTGAGGCTATATCAGATTTTCCTGTACCTACAGGAAAACGGCAACTGATGCGCTTTTTGGGTATGGCTGGATATTACAGAAAGTTCTGTAATAATGTTTCAGTTTTAGCTGAGCCTTTGACAAACTTACTTTATGATAAGAAGGTCAGGTATGTTTGGAATAAGGCTTGTCAGAGTTTTTTGTTCAGTTTGGGCCATACTTAAAAGTGTTTCAGCTCTATTTACACTGTTAATCTGAAAAATAGACTCCATCTGAGTACCAGCTAGAGCATAAGTCTCATGTTGCAAGAGCACAATCTTGACATTAGACACATAAAAGGTAGAGATAATATAATTCCAGACACCCTTTCAAGAGCTTGACAGTTTTGCCTTGTATGTTTGCATATGAGTATTGCAAAAGAAAGTTTTATTTCACAAAACTTTCTTTTCGTTGAAGAGGGGAAGTGTTATATATAATTGATTCAATAATATTGATTCTTTTAAAAGCTATTACTTATAATTTATATATATATAATCAAAGGGGAGTCACCCAATTAATTAATATATATTTCTTTTTATGTTTCTACAATTTATTATCTAGAACTTTGTAGAAGAATGTCATTGATTATTTTTATCACTGTTATATAATTTAGAAGTATAGAAAATTCTATGAGCACTTTGTGGATAATTCCAGATGAAAATGGAGTGAGTGTTTTTTTTACCATAAGTTAAAAATATATTTGGACTATGTATACTATACTGAGATCTCGAAGGATCTAGTGGACTTTCGTTTAGTCTTGATGGTCGTTGCGGCCTTGAATTCTCTCTGGAGAATTCTAAATTCTCTTTAGAGAATTTAAAAGAACTTTCGTTTAGTTCGTTTCTTTTCTAGAGAAAAGTTTATTATATCATTCTCTAGAAACCTGGAGAATTTCCTTAGATGTATAAATATAGGTCCCAATTCAGTCTTAGGCATTCAGAAATTTGAAGTGATTTAAAGTATATAATTTTGGTTGTTTCACTAGTGTTTTGTGTGGATTAAAATATACATGTGCTCATATTCTGGTTACTGGATTGTGGACTTACATTTGAGGGACAAGGACTTATTTGACATTAACTTTGTAAGTTATTTATTTATTTATTTACTTATCTGTTTGTTTGTTTTTATGTATTTGCAGCATTTATTTGTTTGATTAAATATTGTTAAGTTTAAATTACTTGGTTGTTTTTCGCTGTACCTGTCTAGTTACGCTAGGTCGTAACAATTCAGACAGGTAAGCTAAAATTTAATTTTCCATAAGTGATGTTGACGTCTTGAGGATGACGCCTTTTGACTTTAGGCGGCGAATTTAAAACATTAACGTGAGCTTCTACATGCATCTGAAGTAATTTTTCAACCCAATTCCGAATATTCAACGACCTCTCAGTCATATCACGAACAGTGAATGGTTCAAACCCGCGGCCTTAGTCCAACAGTATGTATAGATATACTGTTCAAAATATTTGACCCTAAATTTCAATCAAACTTATTCAACATAGTGGTTTACATGTATAGATAACCTTGTTAGAATGATTTCCCTTGTGTTCAAAATTCTTATTATTTCCCTTGTTTTCAAAACTCTGTTTATTCAGTTTTACGCCCCTTTTTTTTAGCTCACCTGAGCCGAAGGCTCACATGTGAGCTTATAGTATACCCATGCTCCGTCGTCCGTCGTCGTCCGTCGTTCACAATTTCAAAGATCTTCTCCTCTGAAACAGCTTGGCCAATCAAAGCCAAACTTCAGGTGGAGCATCCTTAGAAAGGGGGAACTTAAGTTTATATAAATGGTCCAGGTCACATGACCAAGATGGCCGCCATGGCTATAAATAGCAAAAACCTTTAAAAAGAACCAGTGGGCCGATTTCCACGAAACTTGGTATGTAGCATCAGGGACGCGGGCCCATGATAGGTTATATAAATCATGACCCTAGGATGACCTTGACCTATTGTACGACAAGGTCAACTTAGGTCGCCAATGCATTTGAATGGGAAAAAATGGTAAAATGCTATTTAATGGGTAGAACTTACTGGGAGTAGGCAAATGGACAGAAGATTAATGTAAATGGAAAATTTTAGCCCCTGCGGGGGTTGTCTGCCCCTGCCCCGGGGCTATATACATGTATATTTCGATAAAAATGAAAAATCTTCTCCCCTGAAACCGCTAGGCTAATCAAAGCCAAACTTCATATGGAGCATCCTTGGGAAGGGGGAAAGAAAGTTTATATAAATGGTCAAGGTCACATGACCAAGATGGCTGCCATGGCTATAAATAGAAAAAAAAACTTTAAAAATCTTCTTCTCCAGAACCAGAAAGCCAATGATTTTGAAACTTGGTGTGAAGCATCAGTGACTGGAGCTCTACAAAGTTTATATAAATCATGACCATGGGATGACCTTGACCTATTTTACGACAAGGTCAACATAGGTTGCTCATGCATTTGAATGGGGAAACGTGTTAAAATGTCATTTGTAGGGAAAACTTGCAGGAAATGGGCAAATGGACTTAATTAAGATTGATGATTCTGAAAAAATTTGGACTCCAGGGGTCTGTCTGCCCCCACCCCGGGGTAACATACATGTATATTACAGTGATATTCAAAGATCTTCTTCTCTGAAACTGCTTGGCCAATCAAAGCCAAACTTTATGAGGAACATTGTTAGGAAGTGGGAATGAAAGTGTATATAAACGGTCAAGGTCATTTTATATAAACGGTCAAGGTCACATGACAAAGATGGCCGCCATGGCTATAAATACCAAAAACCTCCAAAAATCCTCTTCTTTAGAACCAGAGGGCCTATGATTTTGAAACGACATGAAGGATCGGGGAGAGGAGTTCAATAAATTTTATATAAATCATGACCCTGGGATGACCTTGACCTATTTTATGGCAAAGTCAACTTAATTGGCATATCCCAGATCTCAGGTGAGCGTTTATAGGACCATTGGTCCTCTGGTATTACTTAAGCTCACATTAGACAGGCAAATCAGTCGATGGAACAAAAACGGGAGAACCCCGAGAAAAACCAACTGGCACACCCTGTGGCTGTACAGTCTGGTGTCAGGTGATTCAGTTTAATACATTAGGTCGGTTTGTTCTACATGTTTTTCGTTTAAATTAAAGAAGCCATTTATTTCATTTCGAAAGTGTCTCTCTCCTATACCTTCAAACTTATGGTCTAGTAGTCGCTGCATCAGATAACCAACAATCTGCATATGCGAAACCAAAGGAAAAGATCAGCTATGCAGTAACTGCACAGCTGATCAGTACCTTTGTTTTCGTTACTCGGATAGTACCTATTCTTAGATCATGTGACTTTCATGTGCTCGGTAAAACCTTTGCTCTGGCCGATTGCAATCTGTGATCATCAACGCAGAGTAAGAAATTTGTATGGACCTAAGCACCTTTCTGAAAAAATCTACACGAAGAAAATGTATTTTGTTGTTAAGTGCTGTTTGTTTTGTATCCTTTTTCAGAAGGCAATTTCACCCTTGTGACGGCATTATACGACATTTGCCGATCTGATTGGCTACACTGGTCACGTGGTTTTGACCTTTACCTCCAGTACTTTGAATCTACTCTGAAACTTGATGTTCCTATAGCGATATTTGCAGATACATCTTTGAAAAACTTAACTGAAGAAAAACGAAAGGGCAAAGAAAATAAAACAAAAATATACTTTCGCGATTTTACTGAACTAGAACTATACAAGCACAAACCGTGCATTGAGCATGTCCTGGCAGATGCAACATTTTGCGAAAACAATGAAATGCTGAACAACCCAGAAGGAAACGCACCGGACTACATAATACTAACCAACAGCAAACCTTACTTTGTGAAGCACGTATCTGACAAAAACCCGTTCAATACGACACACTTTTTCTGGATGGACGCAGGATATGGTCATGCAATAGACGGGCACGGTGATGAAATGGAATTTCCAGGAGATAACACGTGGAATCCTTGTAAATTGTTAGAAATAAAAGGAAAAATAACACTTCTGAAAATGTGGGACTTGCAAAAATTTGAAAACTATCTTGAAAACCCAGCTACTCTGCACAAGAGAAACATTTTCCCTCTTATTGCTGGAGGATTTTTCGGAGGCGATGCAAAGTCTGTCACCGAGTATCAAGTGTATGATAAAGTGTTTAATTCACTTCTATATAATAATATTGTTGATGATGATCAGAGTGTTGCCTATCATACATATAGAGAAATACCAGGACTGTTCAACCTTGTAGATGGAAGTTGGTTCGATATTTTCAAAGTATTTCCAAGCTGAACTAACCATTCTCATGAACATTTATGTACGTGCTTGTATATACATGTACTTATAGAATAATAAATTTCACTTTTAATTATAATAATTTCTCCGTTCATGTTGCCCTGTAAAGCACAGTAAGGGGAGAAGTTTTCACCCACTTTTATAATTGAGCCGCGACGTGAGAAAACCGGTCTTCGGGGTTTCCGACCAGGTCCGACACAAACCGGCCTGTACAGTCACAGAAAAGAGTTGGAAGCTTGAAATTTCGGATTTAAGTAGAAGAGGAATTGTACTATCCGTGTAGCGAAGCGAAGCTGATCTGCGCCTTTGTTTTCGCCTAGGCAAAAATCCGGTTTTGTCATGGCGCGGCCCAATTAATGTTACAGTCATGTCTGATTTTGGATTTCCAAACTCTCAAGCTTCCATAAATTGCTTTAAAATCATTTCATTTAAAAGGTAAAAACATAAAAATATATAAAAGTGGTTGTGTTTTAAACGCAAGCGGTTAAAACGGAAATAGTATGTAAAAACAAAACAATTACACGTAACGGCCCACGTATTATTCCATACCTCACCTAATACATAGAGGATATTTGCTTTTTTGAGGTGAATACCAAATATATTTCATCGAGTGAGTTGAAAACATCAGAATTTTCACGAGTGCGCAGCACGAGTGAAAATTATTATGTTTTCAACTCACGAGATGAAATATATTTGGTATTCACCGAAAAAAAGCAAATTTTCTTTTTATTTTATACAATGCACAGGCATTTTCCAAAGCACAAGGTATATAGGCGGTGAAAATGCAAAAACAAAAAATGTTTGAAAACACGAATAATTTTGGTACCACATTGTTCCTTATGTTCTAACTAAGAAAATGAATACCCACACTTTATGTTTTCGTTCATAAATAACGGAGTTATAGGCGTTTGAATTTCTGAAGTGAGACACATTTAATGACGTCAAGTAAATGGAAACGTCAGAAGTAATCCAAAAAATCTGACGTCATTACAGTGACGATATAGGCTGATATCAGTCACTAGTGACTTTTGATATCAGTGAGATTTGATATCAGTGAAATTTCATATCAATGAAAATACCAATTTTATCAAGTTTTGATATACATTGGGTTTCACTGTAAAGTATAAAATAAATGCACATACTAACTAGAGTTTGATAAATCACGGTGACTACTTTGGCTTATTGCAGAACAAAAAACAAAAAACAAACAAACAAACTAGTTACTTATTGCATCTTCACCTCTCTAGTTTTGATTTATACTAGCATTTAAAGATTTTCTTGAGACTGCATATAAGGGTTTTATTCAAAATTGAAAGACAACACAGCAATAATATTATGTACAACTTACCTGTTCACCTGTATACTCCATTGTTTCGTTGTTTACATTCAAGTTTTACAAACCAAACCAGAACCGACTTATACCTGCTCGGCACCAGATTATAGAAGCTTTTAGAATAGACCTCATGATACTTAGCACGGAACTCAACACCAAATTATCATTTGTATAAATTATCATTTGTATTTTATGCTAAATACGTGTATAATGGATTTGTAAAATCAGTTTTTAAATGGATATGGTACTAATTTTAAAACATACACCAATTTTATATCTAGTAATTTGCTTTAGAAAATAAGGCCGTTCGACTAGACAACCCCTATAGGAAATGCTTATCGTACAAAGCCATACATGTATCTTTAGCCTGTATCAGTCAGTTGGCTAAAAATACGGGTCCGTATCTCCTGCCTCTGCCTGTTTGAAAACCTCAATTTACTATTCAGCTAAATTTGCTTTTATTAAAATCATTAGAACTACACCGATTTCTTTTTATGATATCTTTGATTTTCATGTATGTATCTATCTATATATTGAACCATCAATGACATATTTTTTTCTGATTTTAAATCATTGTCTATCAGGGAAAATGGATAAGGAATCAGGTCACAATTACTTCCCTTGAATGGTGAACATGATACACAAAGTAGTTTTCCTATTTAGACTTTATTGGGATGTGAAGTTGACAAATCATGATGAACTTTTGATGTCAGTTTGGTTAGATTCATGATTATCTAAGCTTTCAGGAAATGTTAAATTAGTGGAGAAATCTGGTTATTTCTGGTATTTAACTGCCAACTGAACCACTCCTTATGCGGTTGCTCCTAGACAGGTGGATAATTCACGAAGACATCGATATGTATAGAAATTGGCAGATACCTCTGGTCAACCCATATTTTAATCTTAATTAAAAGTACTGGCATACAGAGTAGACTTGGGGAAAGCTAAGAACAAAGCCAGCAATGTCAGTTAAGAAGAAATGATTAAACTATACACTAAAATTGATTGTGGTCTGGGTCCTGCTCTAAAGCTTTGCTCTGCTCAAGGATATAATGTTAGACACAGTGACAAAGTAGTGGAGCGGACTGGCGCAAGGGTAGTGTGTCGGACTCTGCCCCCCCCCCGGCTTAGGTAATGATCAGAAACTGATCGACTCGCTTCACAGTAAAAAGCAATAAATAAAAAGTTGGCCTTGATCATTTCAAACAAAACAACAACAGAAAAAGATCCTTCCCAAATGTGCTAAAAGTATTAGATTAAATGGCTTTAAAATGCTCAGCTTAGCAAAAAAGCATTAAAGAGTATTATTTCAGCTTCTCTGCGGAATTTTTATATGCATCAGAGCATTGATTAAGAAATCATTAGAGACCCCCATTTGTAGAGTTAATCAGCTTAATTATATGAGCCGCATCGTGAGAAAACCAACATCATGCATATGCGAATCCAAAGACGCAGATCAGCTTCGCGGTGACCGCGAAGCTGATCAGCGTCTTTGTTTTCGCTACACGGATAGTACTATTCCTCTACTTTCTAAATCCAAAATTTCCAGTCTCTAGCCATCTTTTGTGACTGTACAAGCCGGTTTTTGTCGAACCTGTTCGAAAACCACATTGTTGGCTTTCCCGTGAGGCGGATCAAATGTAATTGGAAGCAGTAATATGGTGGTAGCACTCCACAAGGTGACACAAATTACCACGATGCAGCTTTAAAATGCTCTTTAAAACCTTTTTTTATGCTATTAAGTTACAAGAGCAAAATTTTTGTTCTTTCGTAGGCGGCACGTCGTGAACTTGTACAGTTGGAACGCAAACGTTCGATTTGATTTTCTTAGAGAAAATTCTTTCGCATGCAAAATAATTCCGGAATTCCCGCCAAAAACGCATATTCAAACCAGAATTCGTTATTTTCATCTGTTTATTGGAGCGATTGAAACTTACCTTCAGGCAGTTGAACAATAAAGACAGAAAGACCGAAAAATATTGAGAAAAGTGAGTTTGTTTATTTGCAGAAATATGTGCAGGAATTTCTCTGAAAATCTCAGAAAGTTTAAATGCCTACATATTACTGGCGATTGCTGCAAATGAAGGCACTGATAAACAAAAGAAATCGAACGTTTTTTGGTTGCCAAGCGTTTAAAATATCCCTTCTCTACACTGAACAAGAAAAACTATAACATGTGCTACATGTTATATACGGCCTTGTTTCATTTTAGTTAATGCTAATATTGAGTGGCCGATCAAACATGCCTTTTCATGCATTTACGTTTGAAGAAGTGGATTGTACTCGAAGCCGCCATGCTTCTCGATATACTCTCGACATAATCTCGACATGTTGTAGCAATGTAACATTTCTAACAAAACATATGAAACATAATGTAACGTATGTGACATAATACAAAATATATAACATTGTACTACATAACATAATATGCACGCCATGCAACATATGTAATATATATATATGTACGTATGTTACGTACATTACAAACGTAACATGTAACGTATTATACGTAATATATGCAACATTACAAAACATATGTAACATAGCATGTTACAAAGTTAATCATATGTTACATACTGTAAAAGTTGTAAAATAACGCAGTGTATGTAACATATTTGTGCGTGTAAGATTTAAAGAGTAAACATACTTTCTGAAGTGTTTGAAGAAAAGACGTCTTTAATATCAGGTTTCCATTGATTTTGAAATGACCTCACGATTTTTACAATTTATTTATTTTCATTATCTATACTAGTTATTTTTATCGTTGTCGACGAATCGTATGATATATTCTCGACATTGCGCATAGTTAATCAATGTAAATATCATGCAACATATGTTATATATGTACGTATGCTACGTATGTTACATACGTAACATATATAACGTAACATATGTAACATATGCAACAATACAAAACATATATAACATAGCATGTAACAAAGTTTATCATATGTTACGTAACATATGTAACATATGCAACATTACAAAACATATATAACATAGCATGTAACAAAGTTTATCATATGTTACATAGTGTAAAATATGTAACATAACGCAAAGTATGTAACATATTTGTGCGTGTAAGATCTTTAGGAGTAAACATAATTTTGCAAAAATAAACATTAGATAGCCCTCCCCCAAATAAATTAACATAGCTAGCTATTTATGGCATAATGGTGTAAACAATTAATTCAATATTAAAACAATACATGTTTCACTTATATATATGCACTCTCTCATGCTCTCATTCACATATGTGGTGTCGTTGCATCTTAAGAATTTTCATACATTTTGAAATAGCGTAGCTCATCAAAGATACACACAAAACAGACAGTGTTGTTATAGTCAAATCTATAATATCTTGATAAATCTCAGTATTGAATACATTATAAACGGAAGTAACGTATGTGACATAACGTGTGTGACATAAGTTATGTAATGTATGTAACATAATGTATCAAAACGCAACATATGTAACAACATGAATGAATCGGCACCCGTTATGCATCATAGCGTTATGTTTGTAGCAAAACACGTAACATAATGCATCTTATATAACGCATGTACCATAACGTTACAGATGTAACATAAAATTACATATGTAACATAATATATGCAGCATAACATAAGGCCACATATGTGAAATAACATGTCACAGAACACAGTGCATGTAACTGAACATAACATAGCATTTAATATGATACATACATAATGTATTTCTTATACAAACGTACAACAATACAGTCACGACTACCTGGAAGAGTCACACTCAACAGTGCCACCAAGCAGTCACAATCAAACGGACTACCAGACAAAGTCACAATCAAAATGACTACAAAGGAGAGCGTTAACGTTGTCAGCAGTTTAAGTGTGTGTTTTATACATTGTATTTTTTCTGTGACAGTGTGTTTACACTTCATTTTCAATAAGTTTATGTTGAATAGACACAGAATGGTTCAATAGTAGCATGTATTGACTCTTTGTACGTATAACTTTTGGTTAATAATTTAAAAAAATGATACTTGATCTGTCGTAAATGCTCATCACAGAAATAAGGCTAAACTGTACTATATGAATTATAAGTTTACGAGTTGGTTATGTGAATATCTAAATGCCCAGTCTGCACATCGAAAATGAAGTTTCTGAATTTGCAGTGCCAATTCCACATTAATGTCAGGTTGAGCGCAATAAATAGTAGTGGGCAAGTTAATCGTCAGGACGACAGAAACGCATGCAACACGGACTGTAGAGTTGTTTCATTGTTGTCATAAAAATAACCATAAACTCTTGGGTACAAAAAAAAAAAAAAAAAAAAAAAAAAAAAAAAAAAAAAAAAAAAAGCGGAGACATCGTCGACGCATTCAGATTAAAGTGACATAAGCTACAGCGCCGAGATATAACCCTATTAGTACCATGACGCATGTAGGTCAGCGGTTAATAACGGTCAACTTTAATTTTCATGCGTTCTAACATTTTCAACAATGAATGACTTTAGAGACATCATTCGAAACTGGACGTGATTTGTTATTTTGGATATGGCCTCTATCAACTGTCACACCATTTCTCAAACACGGAGTAAGGCAACCGTTAAAAAGCGTTAAGAGCTTTTTGTTTGTTCAGTGCATGTCTGTTTATTTAGTCACTCACATGTAACTGTATGAACGTAGCTATATGGAGTACAATAATACACACTTGTGCATTTATTTGATTTGATACCAAACGCAACAGCTATGGTTATGTCGGGACTGGGTCACCATTTCTGAAATACAACAACAAAATGCCCGCAATATACGTGTTAGGGCGTCAAGAAGCTCGTCTTTTTCTTACGACCTTATGGTCAATGAAGATGTAATATTTATTTAATTATAGCTAAAAAGACCCCATTTGCGGATCCATGGGCGATGAGGTGATGATCAGAAATTGATCGACTCAGTATCAGAAGATAGATAGATATTTCGGTCAACGTTTGGCGATTCATGATTTATTCATTATTATTTATTTAATTCAACTTTTTTTATTCAGAAATCTTAACCTCAGGACGAAGTGACTCATACTAATTGATGTATTTTACCCTATTTAAGACGACGCACTCAAAATCTTAGTTATGGTGTTCTGGAAGGGTCAAAATGGCATAACGTACAGATGTAACACAAGTTTAAGCTTTTCTAAAAAGCTTGCGATCCTCTCAGCACTTTTTATTGTGTATGTGTTAGTGTGCATCTTTTAAGAAGCTGGTACCATATCTACTGAAATATCCTTTTCAATGAGGGTTTGAATGTATTGTGATGTGGTTTGGGGTGGTTTTAAAGTGGTTTGGGTGGTTTGGTGTGTTTTGGAGTGTTTCCACGGACCCCGACAGTATAATACGGTGTTTAGTGTGACCAATAAACAAAGTTATTCTGGATTTCACAACTTGCCTTTAATCGACATGGTCTTTGACTGGTTCACGATTTCTTATCCACAGATACAGGTCATTCCAATGAAAACCCGACCGCAGCCCCACGTTCTGATCTTGATCAACTATATATGCGATCTCCCAACGGGAGATCGCAATAATATTACATATGTAACCTAACATTATATATGCAACATAACATAACGCCACATATGTGAAATAACATGTCACATACACAGTGCATGTAACTGAACATAACATAGTATTTAATATGATACATACATAATATATTTATTATACCAACGTACAACAATACAGACACGACTACCTGGAAGAGTCACACTCAACAGTGCCACCAAGCAGTCACAATCAAACGGACTACCAGACAAAATCACAATCTATGACGGTGTTCCGGCATTCTAGGGGTTAACCTCTATCTTGAAATATGGGTGAACCTCTAAATATGTGGGTGCACCCCTATATTTGCGGGTGCATGTCTATTTCGAAATAGGCATGGACAGTTCGGTTTACCACTTCGGTCATTTTGACCCTTCCAGTACACCATACTTGGTGATGTATTTTACCCAAATTGCTAGGAAGACAATCTATTTTTGGAATATTGGATTTGCCCATTCTATTGACTTACAGGTATAATAAAAAACAAACTAAATTACATATAGTTCTACATACTAAATGCTAGATTTTTTTCACAAGTTGCCTTTGAAAAGACATTTTCTCCTGATTGGAGATTAATGAACATGAGTTATAAAATAGAAAGCAACGGAAGCATGCGGAAGCATTTGTTTACACCCCTGTGCAGCAAATGGAACAACCCTTCATTGATAATTGGTAGTAAGTGTGCTGGAAGTTTGGATTAGTCTATTATAGTGAATAACACTTTTTACAGGTATGTCAAGTGAATAAAACAATTAATCATTCAATTTCTACATTCTAAGTACTAGATTTTGTTCATTATAATTTCAAAATGACCAATTTGGACCTTCCTTGTAAAATTTATTATACACAATTATGAAACAGAAAGCAGTGAATCATGTTCATTCTTTTCTTTACACCCCGTTTCGATTGAAGGCAATGTTGTAACGGTCTCACATGGACCAGCCCATATTGATTTAATGTCAACCAAAATAATAAAACTAGTTGCTTTGACACTATATTCTATGTAGCAATGCTTTGACAATAGAATACGTTTCATCCTAATACAATGATTATTAGGATACAGCATGAATAACTCCTGCAATATGATCACTAAATATAAATCCATGAATGAAACTGCTTCATGAAAGGACGCCATTATTAAATTAATGGAACTGCTTCCTGACTTATGACGTATTTCGAAGTTGGTAGTCCAAGGGTGATTCAGGTACTTCTTAACCAAATTTCGAAAAGCAAAAACTCACAAATGAGTACCTTTTAATTTTTACAGAGACCACATAATATCAAAACAACAGCTTTTGAAATTCGTCAAAATTCAATAAATACACTTTTTTGCAATAATTCAGAAGTGAGCACACCCACTTCGGAATAGTCCATTTCAAAACTGGTTTTAAGTATAGGCCTATAAAGGTATTAACTCAAGAATAACTAGAAAGAGATTCTTGTTTCAATAATACACTAAGGCCGTAGAAAAAAGTTATAAGAGGCCACTTTTCAAACTCATTCAGTTTGGTTTCTAAGCCATATTCAAAATTGCACGATTGATTGCCTAAAGACGTGTCTTTCAAGTAAGTAAAGTTCCAAAGTGTTCAGAAATAATTTTCTTTCACTAAACGTGTTTTTGGAGTAAAAATGCAAAAATCAATGTTTTTAAATAAAAATTGGATAAAGCAAAACTTTTTTAAATTATTGAAATTAGGAGCGGGTGTCATCAAAGGGGTCCTTCCGGCTCGGAAAAACATCGAACATTTAAATTTTCTCTACTCATTTTTTTACGCATTTGTAAAAATCGCTATTTTTGAGATTTTTTGGAAAATTCATCAATGTGCATTTTAGACATGTTAATCCCTGTTAAATTCACTTGATGAAGCCTGGAAATTAGATATATAACTGGAATGAGCTGTTTTAGACTTGTCGAGGACAAACAGGTCACGGCTGCCGCAAACTTCCGGTTTCAATGCCAATTTTTAACGAACAAAATAACAAAATTTGTGGACGATTTTTTTCAATTTTCAAAGTTAATCAGAGTCTAGTATTAGACCTTAATAATCTCTGAAAATTTCAATGCCATGCTGCTGATAATAACGCAACCAGAGAAGGACAAAGTTTGACGGTATGCAAATTGCATGCAAACACTGAATTCCTGTTGTCTTCTTGCATGTTCAAAACAGAAACGAAGATTCTTATTGCAGCAACGCATCTGACTTAATTTTATCTTGCATCATGGCAGTCAGTAGCACTTTCAAATAAATTCAAACGTAAAACACAACGTCATAATATGACATTTAATTTGATGTTAATAAAGTGTGACTTTATGAAAAGAGGGTACCTTTACTCATGCTTCGTCTGTGTGAGATATATTACGCATTTTGGAACGCAGAAACTCACAGAGCCACTGTTAGACATTGGTTTATTCATATGATCATGAATTTTAATTGATCATATTTTACCTTCCGAACTAGAAGAAAAAATATGAGGCGGCCTCTTATAACTTTTTTTCAGTGTATAGTTAAGCAGCACAGGTGGTATTCCACCCAGAACTTAAATTATCATGAGATAACACACTCGATGACAAGGAGTGGGACATTTTTGTATTGACCAACAAGACGACGCAAGCCTGTTTCATATCAACCGTACGGCCATTGCGTATTGTGATTTCGCTTCAGGCATCAGGCCATAGAAGCCGTGGGCAGACCAAATGAGCCGCCTCGTGGGAAAACCAACAATCTGCATATGTGAAAACAAAGGCGCAGATCAGCTTCGCGGTAACCGCGAAGCTGATCAGCGCCTTTGTTTTCGCTACACGGATAGTGCAATCCCTCTACTTCCTAAATAAAAATTTCATGCGTCTAGCTGTCTTCTGTGACTGCACAGCCTGATTTGTGTCGGACCTGTACTTATGTTCGGAAACCACATTGTTAGTTTTTCCACAAGGTGGCTCAAATAATGCCTAGCAGAACGTACGGCAGTCGGGTGATCTCTCACGGGCACGCGCAAGGCCACCGACAGACGTAAGCAAGATAAAACCTGGGGTAAACTGAGTTCATCATGTTAGTCGCACGAACAGTGCGTGTCTAAAGACAGCCTTGCGACAGTCTTACGTGCCGCGTGACCATTCCGATTTCGTGTAGTAGGACGGAGATCGCATAGAACATGAACCTCCAGAAAATCTGTAACGGCATGTTTTTCTTTCGTACATCAGATGCTGATAACAACCTAAGGCTGCCACACAAAACCGTCAGTAATTCATTGAGAGTCGTACGGATGCCGCAAAGCTTCTAATAGTTTTTACCCGTGTGTTTAATGGACATGCGCTTATTATCCTTCAGTCAGTTCTTTTATAAGGTTATTTATTGTTTCCTCTATCATGGTCATACAAATGCAGACGTTGATCCTTGAAAGTATTCTTTGTTAGCCATTCGATGTTAGTGATGCTAATCGTAGCTTCTAGATTTTCCAGACTTATTTCTGTCTTGCGGGCACTGACTTAATGGCCGACATGTCGAGGTCGCGCGTCATTTTGAAACTTTTCAGTTTGTCATACATTTCACCATTCAAAAATGGTGAATTAAATGAAATGAGCCGCCTCACGAGAAAACCAACTATCTGCATATGCGAAACCAAAGACGCAGATCAGCTTCGCGGAAACCGCGAAGCTGATCAGCGTTTTTGTTTTCGCTACATGGATAGTACAATTCTTCAACTTTCAAAATCCAAAATTTCTAGCCTCTAGCCATCTTTTATAACTGAACAGGTCGGTTTGTGTCAGACCTGTTCGGAAACCAAATTGTTGGTTTTCCCATGAGGCGGCTCAAATGTTGCAGAAAGTGTGATCAAGTTAATTCTGCTTTGTTATGTCATCCACGCCACCTCGACGTCAACGAGAAGTCAACCTCGGAGTACAGAGTAGAGCCAGTTAAACAGACAGTGATTACTCGTTAGGCATTCTTCCATCCACTCTGAATGGAAGGGTAAAAGTTGCATTTTTTCTGTTTTGTAAATTGAAATGTCGTATGTTAGGTTATGTTGGTAGTTGACAGGCGATTTCTCTTGAGATTTCCCTGTCACGTTCGGTCAAATTACTTATAATTTACGCGTAAGAGGCTGCAGACATTTGATTGACGTTTAATTCCACCAATACTGCATTTAGCACATGCATTGTTGCCACTCAAGTAATATGCTGCATGTTTTAATACACACATAAACCATCGGTTGTTCAAAGTAAATTCTGTCGTCAAAAGCTATAGAGAATGCCAGTTGGAGACGGCTAGACTGGACGAAAATAGTTTTAGTTAGGCGTAGATATTCTGAGATATGAGCCACCTCATGGGAAAACCAACAATCTGCATATGCGAAAACAAAGACGCAGATCAGCTTCGCGGTAACCGCGAAGCTGATCAGCGCCTTTGTTTTCGCTACTCGGATAGTACAATTCCTCTTCTTAAAACCGAAATTTCAAGCTTCTAGCCGTTTTCTGAAACTGTACAGGTCGATTTGTGTCGGACCTGTTCGGAAACCACATTGTTTGTTTTCCCACGAGGTGGCTCATATCAGGAATTCATTCCGGAGTGTCTATTTTTAGATATTATATTTTTTACCGATTACTCTGTTGAAAGTTGCAAAATTTAAGTGATTCTCTTTAGCTCCATGTTGGCAGATCCAAACGGTCACGAGGCTTAATTACTGATGGAGCTTGAGTAGCCGAAACCGCGGTATGGCCCACCCTCTTTCTCATTAATGTTATCCCTGCTCTTAAAGTAACTCGGTTTTGCTTTTTGTTAAGTAGCTGAATCCGCGATATGGTCCATCCCGTTTCTCATGAAGATGTTCACCGCTCTTGAAGGATCTCAGTTTTAACTTTTATTTATTCTCATCTAGTAATTCATACATGTACATGCATGTATGCATTTTTGAAACATGATACTATGAAATAAGGTTAAGATTGAAAGTTAAAAGCTTTTTTAAGTTTCCCCCCATGACTTTTGCTTATTTATGAAGAGATTATACGAGGGTCATTCTTACGAATATGAAAATTCATAACTAAGAAATGATGCATAGTTTCAAAAACATCCCACGTCCCCCGATTGCCGGGGTAGAAATCAAATGTTCTAACCACTGAGCCAAAGATTCGAGTCCCTGAAGAAGTATGTCAGAGATCGTACTTATATGATACATTGTATCGAATGGCTGTGCTGTTTATAGAAGCTACACATCATGTGATCTTCCAACCCGACCTTCCAACCACGGCAGATAATCTCGAATGAATGAGTGATGCGATGGGACCTAAGTTCAGACAAGGTCTCATACTGATAATTCAAAGATGCACGGTAATAAGGCTATACCATTTTTTCGCACGAACAGGTACATGTAAATAACGGTAAATAAATGCAATCGGTAGAGGCGAACTCTAAAACTTGGGATATTGTTGCAAATTGAAATAGGCAATAATATCAAAACGTTTACAGTAAATACGTCATACATTTTTGTACCTGTAAACCCTAAAACGCGGGTGAGTCGATGTTCTTTGTTTATTACGGTTTCCTTAGATCTATGAACGATTTATATCTCCCAAACAGTGTATAAAATCAGAATGATTTTGCTAATCGAATGTTGCCTAATGCTGTGTGAAATATAAAAAGGTACAAGTCGGCAATGACAAGGAAAAGGGACAATCAGAAAGAAATTACCACTCCAAAAACCGTGGAGGGAAAAAAAACTAAATTGACAATTAGGTACTTATTCTTAGAAAACATATCGTAAGCCGAGTGAGCAGCTATTTCCCAACAGGCCTTAAGATTGTGACACCGTCTTTACCACAATCTGACTCGTTGTTATAAAAATTGTGGCAGCACTGTGAGAGATTATTGACACGAAAAACGCGATTTGTCTTTATTTTGACTGGGGGTAGGTTACGCAAAAGCTTCACTGTGTTTCTTTGACATATTAGTGGTTTGTCATATATTTTGAATACCCAACAGGTCCACAAAAGCGCTATTGCAATAAAATTGTCCCAATAGCATCCGGCATGCACGATTGCTAGGCACCAACAGAAAATTGACAGTTTTCCTCTCTGTACAGGTGCGTTCAGTTATTATTGTATACCTCTGCGATATTCAGAAATAAATTGACAACTTTTCGTGTTTTTGGAAATAAACGGTTTTACTAACAAAGCTTGCTAGTGGGTTCCTTCATGAGGTAAGCATGCATTAAAGCACTGTGGAGTCACCCATGGCTTTGTATTCTGCTAAACCGTGGGTTGGCATTTCATCATACAATTCATGGTTTGTTTTCTCGGTACAGAATACCATAGGGGACTGGGACTTTCACAGAGACACTTTTATTGTTAGGCTATCTCTCACAACTCTTTTTCTAGATATGTAAATTCTTTTGTATATGCTTTAAGTCAATGGAATTACCAGGAAATTCAAAGACAGACATCCCTCTAATATCCTTATCTGCAAACACAAAGCTTTACGCTAGAAACTTAACATAATCAATACCGTCGTGTGTATCCAGCTGTCCAGTGGGAGGGAGGGAAATAGTTAGAGATGGGGAGAGAAAAGTAGGGAGGAAGCTATGGATATAGTGTAAGCAGGGAGGTTGCACTTCACCATTAGGCTTTCCATAGATGACAATTTAACGTTTCGTCACCTATAGTCCGTGAGCCAGACCATTTTTTGTTACCAGTCAAGGGGACTAAATCTAACACTAATTTTCTATTAGTCTAGCATGTGTAGATAAAATTTCATTATGATAGCAATCACAGATCGGTAGCTTATGGCCCCAAAAAACTCAATTTTCGTTAGGTACCTAATTTCGGAAAAATGTATTACTTTAACTTTTTACATGGGAATGTTATTATTTTCATGCAAAATCCAAAGCTAGCAGATTTTTTACATAAACTTAGTCAACATTGAATCTCTTAGCACTTTAGAGCGCAATTATTCCCACCCTGGAGGTCACTGTGAGGTCAAAGGTCAAGTAAGTGCAAATGTGCGGTAAAATAATACATTTAAGTAGAATGTCTTCTTTTCTTTGTCACATTGTACTTAAATATGAATGGAAATAAATACAAATGGATAATAAATGATATCAAGCCTTACTACAAGTTCTAACTGGATAGTATGTCTGAGAAACATGAGATCAAAGGTCAAGTTATTGCAATTATGCATTCTGGAATTCATAAAATTGGGCATACGTGTACCCACAAAGTTGGTTACCAGTATATCTTGGCTGCCAGTGGATCGAATTTGATCTCAAACTAGAGTTAAAACAAATACTTAACATTCATTTATATAATTTGCAAATCATCTTATTTGCATATTCATGAACATTCATAAAACATACCCCCTTAGTTTAACTGATTTTTCTCCAATATATCCTACAATTTTTTTTTAAATAATATTCTAGGCTACAGATAATATATCAGTTTTACCTGACAATATGCATTAGAACATTGCCTAAGCAATCACTTGACACTAGTATCAGCTCTGCAGGGTTAATAGCAACTGAGATACAAGAGATTTTGTAGGTATACCTCATTACTTATTTTCGAGATTTTTCTCCAATTTATAAGGTTTTGATTCATATACTAGGCAGAAGAAGTCAAGTTTGTCAAGTGAAGTCAGAAGCTAATACATCTGTACATTTCTTTATCAATCATCTTATACTTACCTTAACTCCTTAGGGCAAAACGTAGTTGAGTAATAAATTGTTTTAGAAGTACATGTATAACTCTGATTTGTTTCATGATTTTTCTCCAATTAGTAAGGTTTGTATTTATATTCTTGGCAGTAGACATCAGTTAACATTAAACAAGCCCAAATCATTAGTCCACTGTCTTAGCAATAATTTGACACTATTTGCAGCTCTCTATGTTCATTAGCAGTTGAATTACGAGCGATTTGGTATGTATACCCCCTTTGTTTGTTCACGATTTACCCCCCCCATTTTTTAGGTTTCGATTCACATGCTAGGTAGCAGATATGTTTATATCAGCTAATATATCCTTAGAACATTGCAGAAGCAAACATTTGATACTATTCATAACTCTCTAGGACCAATAACACACAAGCTACAGGAGATTTAGTAATACTACCCCCTTAGGTTTTTCGTGATTTCTGCTCCCATTTTTAAAGTTTTTACTCATATACTAGGTATTAGATGTCAGATATGTTTATTTATGTCAACATATGGTTAGTAAATTGCATTAGCATTTTTTTTTGCTACTATTCTTAGCTCTCTAGGGCCATTAGCCGTTGAGTTATAAGCGATTTTGTAAGTATACCTCCTTAGTTTTTCTTATTAATAAGGTTTTAATTAACATTATATGTAGTAGATGTCAGATAATTTTACACTAGCCCATATATCATAAGCCCTTTGGTTGCACAAAAATTTGACACTATCATCGGTTTTTATGGTTAGAAGCAGTTGTTACAAGCGATTTGGAAAGTACGCCCCCTTAGTTTGTTCGCGATTTTTCCCCATTTCATTAGGTTTTGATCCATATGCTAGGTAGCAGGATTCAGATATGTTAATGCTAACTCATACATCATTAGAACATTGCAAACACAGTCATTTGATTATATTCGTATTATTCTAGGACTATTAACACGCGAGTTACAGGAGATTTGGTAAGACTACCACCCTTAGTTTATGTGTGATTTCTTCTCCAATTTCATAGTTGTTATGCATACACTAGGTATTAGAAGTCAGATATGTTTATTTATGTCTATATGTCATAAGTGCATTGCATTTGCAATCATTTGCTACTAGTCTTAGCTCTCCATGACCATTAGCATTTGATTTAGAAGCAATTTCGTAAGTATACCTTCTTATTTTGTTCAAGGTTTTTCTCCAATTAAGAGGTTTTCATTAATATTCTAGGTCGTAGATGTCAGATAAGTTATCACTAGCCCATTTATCAGTAGTACACTGTCTTAGCTATCTTTTGACGCTATTTTCAACTCTCTATGTTTATCAGATATTGAGTTAAAAGCGGTTCTGTAAGTATACCCCATTAGTTTGGTCGCTTTTTCTCCAATTTATAAGATTTCGATTTATATGCTAGGTAGCAGAGGTCAGATATGTCTATACCAACCAATTCATCATTAGTACAGTATATTAGCAATAATATAATACTATTCTTAGTAGTCTATGCCCATCAAAAGTTGAGTTATGAAAGTATACACTGTAGTGTTTTCGTTATTTTTGTCCAATTTTTAAGGTTTTTACTCATGTACTAGATATTAGAAGTCATTAATCTTTATGCAAGTCAATAGGTCATTAGAACAGTGTATAAGTAATCATTGCATACCACTTTTATCTCTCTAGATCCAAACGCAATCGAGTTACATGAAATGTTGCAAGTATACCTCCAAATTTTAAATTTTCTCCAATTTAGATACCATCACGTAATTTTCCCGCAAAACTCCTCAGTGGTCCAAAGTTTTTTTTGTTCTCTTCAATTTACAACGCCGCTAATGATATTTATATTAAACCGCTTGACAACTAAGGCTTATGTGTATGGATGGTTTGACTATAACCACTTTTCCTAGCAGGCTCAGACCTTTTGAGCGGTAAGCCAGTAATTGGATGGTCAGTCAGTAGTTTATAAGCATTGCATGGAGGCACGCGCAGCCCATTAATTTCTTGGGGCCCCAATGGGCAGGGCACAAATGAGATATATGTCATTAAAAGCTGTGGTGAAATTTATCAAATTGTATCACTCGTATGAAAAATGCTGCAATGATGGTTTGGACCTCAGTAGTTGTGTCGTCTTTATTAATATTTATGAATATGCAAATTAGATTATTTGAATATGCAAATTAGATTATTTGAATATCTTACCATTTGAAAATAAGGCTACATCTTTACAAGCTCTTGATTCAGTTTGGTGGTCTACGATAAGTATCAACAGGGATATGGTCTGTTTGTAGACCTGTGCATCCCAATGCACATTAATGGTTGCCATGGAAACCATATATAGTGCAAATAAGTTTATTATTATGTAACCATTTTAGGTATTTCGGGGGATCAAATGAACTGCTTGGAACCTAAAAAATATGCTGGTAAGGCTGCATCATAGCTCAAGGACTCATGACTTCTTCTCCAATATTTCTATTGTTTTTTTACAATACTCATGAATATTCAAATTTAATCATATACTGTTTTTATTTTTGACAATAATGTAAGAAATGCTAAATGGTATCCAAATATTTAGGATATTAGAGAAAAATGTTTATTTTAATGTCTAAACATGAAAGTTTTACACAAATATGAAGTTGGTATAATAATGGGTGTGGGTGGGGTAATCCTACCCTTGAGCATGATTTTAATGATAGATTTTCACGAATTATCATGTTCTAAATGCATGCCAATCATTTTTAGATATACATTGACCTCTTTTAAATGCTTGGGATGCGTCGTGCTGCTCAAAACACAAATATATTTTTACTTAGGGCATGTTTATAATATCCAGCCCAAAAACTTCTTGATTGCAAGGTACCGATAAGACTGATCTTTTTCACGTCTTAAGCTACCGATCTGAGATTGCTATCATGCTGAAATATTATCTATAGATATTGAACTTATTAAAAAGTGCCAAGAGATTTAGTCCCCTCGACTGGTAACAAATGGCAAAAAATCAGGGCCTAGCTCACGAACTACTAGCTCGAAAACTAGACATAGAAAATTTACCAGAGATACCTCATTTTAAACGTTCATCATAGCCCATTAATTTAAATGAAAGCTATCAGCATTCACCATTTTTGCATTATCCGCTGGTTCCTAGCTTTAGAAAAATCAATATTGGAAAAACAGGTAACCAGAACACCCTGACCTTTGAGGTCAGGGGGGTTCTGGTTACCTGTTTTTCCAATATTGATTTTTTTTGTAAGCAGGAAACCAGCCGATAATGCAAAAATGGTGAATGTTTACCTGCTCAATTAAAGGCTATGCAAAACGGAAGCACCATCAGAAACCATGTTTCGTAATGTGGGTGGGTCTTCAGAGGGGTTCATGAAGAAAAGTCCGTCTCGTTCCCTTTCGATACCGGGATTTATCGACAAAATCATACAATTCGAAACGACGCATGACAAACACTTCACAGCGGAAATCGATCAAGGATTATTGACAGGTGACGTCATTTTTGTCTCTAATGTATAATAATTGCTGTCCCGAAAAAGGCGGGGCGAGTCCTCATGAATGTTTAGTAGTATGTACCCGGGAGGGGGATAGGTAGTGTATTGAGGGAAGGAGGTAGGTAGGAAGTGTAGGGAGGGAGGTAGTTATGTAGAGTAGGGGGGGAGGGAGGAAGGTAGTGTAGGAATTGAGATAGGTAGGGATGGAGGTAGGTAGTGTAGGTAGGGAGTGTAGGTAACGCGGTAGTGTAGGGAGGGAGGGAGGTAGGTAGTGTAGGTAGGTAATTAAGGAGATAGGGAGGTAGTGTAGTGTAGGGAGCAATGGAGCCAGGTAGTAAAGGGAGGGAGGGAGGTAGTGTAGAGAGGGTGGTAGGTAGGAAGTGTATGGGTAGTTAGGGAAGGATGGAAGGAAGTAGGCAGTGTAATGTAATGTAGGGAGTGAGGGAGGTAGGTGGGTAGGTAAGTAGATATGTAGGTAGTGAAAGGAGGGGGATGTAGGGTGGTAGTAAAGGGAGGTATATAGGTAAGGAGGGAGGTGTAGGGAGGGGGGTAGGGGTAGTATAGAGAGGATGGTAGGTAGAAAGTGTATGGATACTTAGGGAAAGATGGAGGGAGGGAGGTAGTGTAATGTAATGTAGGGAGTAAAGAAAGTAGGTAAGTAGATTGGTAGGTAGTGAAAGGAGGGGGGGGGTAGGGAGGTAGTGAAAGGAGGGGGAGGTAGGGTATAGTGTAGGGAGGTATGTAGGTAAGGAGGGAGGTAGTGTAGGGAGGGATGTAGATATGTAGGTAAGTAGGGAGCAAGGTAGGTAGGTGGGTATAGTAGGTAGGTAGGTAGGTGGGGAGGTAGTATAGGTAGGTGGAAAGGTAGTGCGATATGTAGGTAGCAAGTGTAGGGAAGGAGGGAGGTAGTGTAGGGAGTGCGGCAAGTAGGTAGGTGTGTTGGTAAGTAGATAGATTGGTAGGTAGTGGAGGGAGGGAGGGGAGGTAAGGTGGTAGTGTATGAAGGTAGGGAGGGAGGGGGTAGTTAGATAGTGTAGGGAGGGAGGGAGGTATGTAGTGTATAGAGGTAGGTATGCAAGTTTGTAGGGAGGAAGATATGGAGGTAGGTAGATAGATAGGTACTTAGGTAGGTTGAGAGGTAGTGTAGGTAGGTAGGTGGGTAGTGTTATAGGCAGGTAGAGAGAGGGAGGTAGTGGAGGTAGATTGGTACATTGGGAGGGAGATATGTATGTTGGGAGGTAGGTATGGAGATAGATGGAATTTTCCCTCCAGCTTCCTAAAATTCTTTTCTCAGATTCTTGCTCCTTATCTCCTAAAACTCAAACAAGTGGTGTCATAGAGCAAGGGTTGACTTGGGTGCTAGTTGACTTGGGTGCAAGTTGGGTGTTAGATTACTTGGGTGCGAGTTGACTTGGTTGCAAACTGATTAGGGTGCGAGTTGATTTGGATGCGAGTTGACTTTGGTGATAGTTTACTTGGGTGCGACTTGGGTGCAAGTTGACCTGGGTGCAAGTTGATTTGGGTGCGAGTTGACTTGGGTGCGACTTTGGTGCGAGTTGACTTGGGTGCGACTTGATGACTTGGGTCCAAGTTGACTTCGGTGAGAGAATTATGTTAGTGTGGTGTCGAATGGACCTGTAATAGAAAAAAATCAACCAATAAATTGCTTGTTTCTCGAGAGTCCGTACGAGTCTATCAAGAAAAATGGCTGCCTACACATTATACCGTTGGATTTGAATTTCAAGCTAAGTTTATCCTATATCATGTCTTAAAGCAAACACATGTGTGTTTGTTATAATACAATGAACATTGCCTTCAATAAATACTGTTTTTTTTATTACCTTTATTGGCATGTAAATTTCCATGACTTACGCACTATAGAAAAGAGGAGATGTGAGTCATTTCCTAACAATAGATTTAGCCCATTTAGCCCCTCAGTGGGTAGGAAAAGAACATGAAACTGTATGATGAAATGCCAACCCATGTTTTGGCAGAATACAAAGCCATGGATGACTCCACAGTGCTTTAAGACATGCTTACCTCATGAAGGAACCTACTAGCAAGCTTTGGTCGTAAAACCGTCCTAGTAGAATATTAATTTTCTTGCAAAATATCACTGACATGCTTAGTTTTATATTGTAACAACCGCTTTACCATGAAATTCTAAATTGCACAATGAATTAAAATCATGGTTTAACTTTGTAAATAGTAGTCATAAAGACAACACATTTTCAGCCGTAGTACAAAAATAGTTTACTTTCATAATTTACAAATAAAATTACATAATCATGGTTCCTTGTAGAATGTTTGAAACTCGAATATCAGCGAATTGTTTTGCTAAAAATTTTGGACCTTATGTTATGTAATCAATTTAGGCATACAACATCACAAGATCTAGAAGTTTTATATACAGAGTAAATATTTATAGACGTACTTAACACATTATATAAACAAATTCATCCAGTTGTCCATTTCTTGCCAGTGACGATTGTTCAAAAACAAGAAGAGTTGTCAAGATATTTCTGAATATCACAGGGGTATAAACCGTATATTAATACCCGAACGCACCTGTAAGTGTTAATGTATATTCTGATGGCAAAATTCTATTGCCAAAATGGTCACATGTCGCAAACAAAACCCGACAAAAGTTACAATTGCAGTCAAACTAGGCTTTTAAACTTGCCATAAATAGGATCTTAATTCATTTACATAAAAAGTTGTAAAAAGAACTTCGCTATGTCTATGCAACTGGGTCAAGAAAATGGCTTATAATGTCGCGGCCATGGTATTTTACCTGCTGGTCTTTAGTTGCCGAGCAAACGTTTCAGTGACAATATTTTTAATGGTTAATATTTTTCCAGTTGATGTCGGTCCATTCATACATGTATGTAGGTACACGTGAATATAACTGAATCACACCTTAGGTTGATAAATTTCGTTTTATTATTGCCATTGTCAGAACGTATTGGATGACCCTTGTAGTTTAAGACATGCTTACCTGATGAAGGAACCCACTAACAAGCTTTCGTCGTGCAACCGTCCTGTTGGAATATTAGTTTTCTTGCAAAATAACACAACCATGCTTAGTTTTATAATTGTTTAACCGCTTTTTGATTCATCAGGGTGGCTATCATGATTTATTTGTTTGTCCTTGATGATTCATTTACCAGTTAGAGATTCACCACGAGGACCCAACAACAAACTTAATGTTGTGAACCACTCCAGAAGATGAAGGGAAGATGAGCATGAGGTTAGGTGCCTGTAAAACCGGTTTAAGTACCCCAGTAATTTTATATTACTGATCGTTCCAATACGATGCTTCTGTTGTGGTTCTATTTGTTTTATGTTTTGGAGTCGAATTTTATACTGTTTGAACTTTGTGTACGTTTTCATATTTTTATTTTAGTTCGGGTAACTGAGTGGCCGCCTATTGGGAAATAGCTGCCCACTCGGTTTTAGATATGTTTTTTGACAGTTTTCCATAAAACAGTTCTTTCTTCAGCTGCAAGCACCTTAGGCCATCCATCACGCAAACATCAAGACTGGTTTGATGAGAATGATGATGAAATTCAGAGGCTTCTTGAAGAAAAGCACCGTTTGCTCAAGGCACATCAAGATGATACTAGCTCAGTATCAAAGAAAGCAGCCTACAGCAACATTTGTAAGACAGTCCAGACCAAGCTTAGGGACATGCAAGATTCCTGGCTGAGGAAGAAAACAGAAGAAATTCAGTCTTTTGCGGATAGAAAGGACATGAAGAAATTTCATGATGCACTGAAAACCATTTATGGTCCAAAGAGTTCTGGAGCCACCACATTGCTCAGTGCAGATGGAAACACTCTTCTCACAGATAAAGAAGCTATCTTGGAAAGGTGGGCAGAACACTTCAATAGTGTGCTTAATCGACCATCAAGCATCAATCAGGATGCAATCGACAGACTTCCACAGATAGAGTGCAATGTTCTGTTAGATGAATTTCCTACCGTTACGGAAACAAGAAAAGCAGTTCAACAACTATCATCTGGCAAAGCCCCAGGTGCAGATGCAATTCCTGCCGAAGTTTACAAGGCTGGGGGGCTACCCATGGCAGAGAAACTGACAGAGTTGTTTCACTGTATGTGGAGGAAGGAGGCTATCCCACAAGAATTTAAGGATGCATCCATAATCCACCTATACAAGCGGAAAGGAAATCCTCAAGTCAGTGACAATCACAGAGGCATTTCCCTCCTATCAATTGCTGGGAAGATACTTGCAAAAATTCTGTTGAATCGTCTGAATGCTCATCTTGATCAGACGGGACTTATCCCTGAAAGTCAATGTGGATTCAGAAAAGACAGAGGGACAATAGACATGATCTTCACAGCAAGACAGCTTCAGGAGAAATGCCTAGAACAGAATGTAGATCTATACATGACGTTTGTTGACCTCACCAAAGCTTTTGACACTGTTAGTCGTGATGGACTCTGGAAAATCATGGCCAAGTTTGGCTGTCCACCCAGATTCATAGCTATGGTGCGGCAGTTTCATGATGGCATGCAGGCACGTGTGCAGAATGATGGAGAGTTCTCTGAACCATTTGAAGTAACAAATGGGGTCAAACAAGGCTGTGTTCTGGCACCAACACTGTTCAGCATGATGTTTTCTGCCATGCTTATGGATGCTTTTCAGGACCGTGACACTGGTTTTCCAATCAGGTACCGTTTTGATGGCAACATATTCAACCTCAGAAGGTTGCAAGCCAAAACTAAGGTCCAGACTGATGTGCTAGATGAGCTCCTCTATGCAGATGATATGGATAAGAATGCCAACACAGAGGCAAAAATGCAAAGAGCCATGGATCAAGTCTCACAGTCATGTGATAACTATGATCTCACAATCAGCACAAAAAAGACAGAGGTTGTACACCAACCAGCCCCCGGAAAACCATATAATGAACCAACCATCACTGTGAATGGGCAAAAACTGAAAGTTATTGACAAGTTCACCTACCTAGGAAGCACTCTCTCCAGAGCAGTGCATATTGATGATGAGATCACTGCCAGAATTGCAAAAACTAGTGTGGCATTCGGAAGACTCCGTGCAAATTTCTGGGAGCGAAATGGAATCAAGCTTGACACCAAGCTGAAAGTCTACAAGGCTGTGGTACTGCCAACCCTCTTGTATGCATGTGAGACCTAGACAGTATACCAACGCCATGCAAAGAGACTTAACCATTTCCACTTAAGCTGTTTGAGAAAGTTGTTAAAAATCAAGTGGCAGGACAAGATTCCAGACACAGAGGTCCTGAGGAAAGCAGGGATGCAAAGCATGCATACAGTCTTAAAGCTAGCACAGCTAAGATGGACTGGCCATGTTATAAGAATGCCTGATGCGCGACTTCCAAAGAAAGTTTTCTATGGAGAACTACAGGAGGGAAAGCGCTCTCAAGGTGGCCAGAAGAAACGCTACAAAGACACCCTCAAAGCCTCTCTGAAGGATTTCGAAATACCAATGGGGTCCTGGGAACAGACTGCACAGGAGCGATCAAAGTGGCGAGGTCTCATCAACAAAGGAGCAGCTCTCTATGAAAAGAAGAGAATCTGTGAAACTGAAAGAAAGCGAGGAAAGCGCAAAGCCAAAACAAATGTGCCACCAGCAGACTCTATGACATTGACTTGCTCTACTTGCAACCGACAGTTTAGAGCCAGAATTGGCCTAGTCAGCCATCAAAGAACTCACCAACACACATCAGCACTATTCAAGAAATAATGATGGTCTTTCTCATTAGTGAGAGACGAACTATCAGATATGTTTTCCAATTATAAGTACCTAATTGCCATTTTAGTTTTTCCCACCTCGGTTTTTGGAGTGGGAATTTCTTTCTGATTGCGCCTTTTCCTGATCATTGCCTACTTTACCTTTTTACCATGAAATTCTAAAATTCTCATTGAATGGAAATCAGAGTGTAGATTTGTAAATAGTGCTCATAAAGACAACAAATTTTAAGCCTTAGTACAAAAATTTTTATTTTTTCATAAGTTACAAATAAAATTACAAATCATTAACCATGGTTCTTTGTGGAATCTTTGAAATTCGAATATCAGCAATTTTTTTTGGTTAAAACATTGGGCTCCATATATTATGTAATCAATTCAGGCATACATCATCACAATATCTGGAAGTTTTATATACAGAGTAAATATTTATAGACATATTTAACAAAATATATAACACATTTCTCCAGTTGTCCATTTATTACAAGTGACGATTGTGCAAAAACATGAAAGAGTTGTCAATTTATTTCTGAATATTGCAGGGGTATATTTATAACTGAACACAGCTGTACAATGTTCGGTATATAATGTTTGACCACTCTCTTTGCTTTAAATATATTTTCATAATTTTGTACGGAGTGACGTCAGTGATAATTTCCCATTGGTGAAAACTGAAACTCAGTTAATTTCACATGAAGCAACGAAATGGATCATTAAAAGCAATGTACTTTTCTGTTGTAAGAGGCTGCGATTTCTTATCTTCATCGTGTAGCCATTAACTGCTTATGTTACAAATATCTTGATGTCTTAACCTAGCTTATGCTTCACCGTCCTGTTACTGACCTTTCTTCTAGAGAGGGTGCCTAAAAACATATCCGTGAAATAAATATCCCCGTACACACCACTTTTATATAGTAAACATGAGGTGTACAGGGGTATACCTATTGTTCTTTGTTTTTGTTCCGAAACATACAGTGATTGTGGGCACTCGTTGGAGCCGCTCGATTATGCAGGGGTGAAATTTATACGTCACAAATCCGAGAAGAACATCAGTACATCCAGCGCAAATGTTACACAACAAAACTATTATAGTTATTTCTTCCTTTAAATTAATGATATAATTTGGATGGCTTGGCAAAACACGTGGTCCCTGTTCGCCAGGCTAACGTTGATGCCTGTGCCGTTTGACGCTAAGCATGCGTCTTCCCGAAAATGGTGTACTGTTTGCCAACGGTGATTACGCAATTTCGTGAAAGTAAGTGTTTACGACCCGAACTCTTGCCCTTATGCATATTATAAGAATCTTATATGGGGTTCTGTTCTAGATGGAAGTTTCCAACCCAAGGGATGACCGTGCTGAGCGGAACCGAGGCTCCGCCGAGGTTCCGCTCCGCCGAGGTTCCGCTCAGCACGGTCATCCCGAGGGTTGGAACCTTCCATCTGGAACAGAACTCCATATTAGATTTTTTTCCTTCACAACAACCCCCAAAATCTGGTTTATTTCAAGGTTTTGCGTATTTTTTTTAGCCTGGGTGAGAACACCTGGGTGAGATGCAATTTTATCACCCAGGCAAAAAGAGTGGCAATTTCTGTCTGATGTGCAAGAAATAGAATTCTGCTGCTCTTTTCTGAGACCTTTTTTTCCAGGAAAGTTCAACTAAGTCAAATGCTTTGTGTCATTCCATTTCCTTTTCAGTGTAATCTTAATTTAGTTTATTTATGTTTTATTGTCAAATCTCTTTTGTCTGCGCCAATAAAAGAAATACCAATAAAGGAAAGCCAATAAAAGAAAGGATGACAGTCGAATCAAAGACTTTAAGGTCTGAATTTAAAGCAAATGTTTTATGCTGTACTAATACCCAGAAAATTACCTTTTGAGTTCAATAAAGGCGTGTTTAATTCACGCTAAAGTTCTCAGAAAGCGGTTTAAATCAATCGAAAATTGGTTTTCAACAAGAATTTTCATTATCAGAGTCAGTGATTGATTTGTAAACCTATTTGTGACCAATTTTAACGTCCTAAATCACTGCGAGTTTGCATGGGACATTTAGTAAAATGGAGGGGTATTTAAAAATGCAGTTGTACTGCCAAAATAGTAAGATAATGCACTCAATGATTCTTCTAAGTATTACATGTTGGACTTTTACGCCAAAGATGACAACAAACGTTATAAGTGCCGTTTAAAACTAAGTAAAACATTTTAATTCATGTTATTTTTACCTATTTCATGTTTACTTTTGAAAAAGTTTGATTCTAACGTTATCTCTCTGTTTCATGTCCAAATCGCTCAATTTAATTTCCACGGTCTAGTTGCATTGTAGGAAAGAACTTTTGGATATTCTGTCACATCAGTCTGGCACGATTTTCTGAAAAGTTCAAGAAGGTTAATTTGCTTTGTGTTATTCCATTTCAAGTTATGTAATATCATCAAAATCTAATATATTTCATTTTAGTTTTGCTGTTCAATGTCTTTTTGCCTGTTCCAATAAAACTCTGGCCGTCAAATCAAAGATTTTAGAATCTGAATTTAAAGCAACCTAAAGTTTATGTTCTAGATTTGGTTTTAGTGCGATAAACAAAGTAAATCCATGCAGAAGTTCTCAGAAATAATTCATTACGAAAACTTGTCCATGCAATATACAGGGATTTTTGATGTTAAAAAAATGGAAATTTTCAGTAGAAAAAATTGATATTTTCTTAATTTTGTTCAAAACATTGATTGTAACACGTCAGTAGAACCCACAATCTATATTCTTATAGGCAGATTTATACCCCAGCAAACCCCAGTTTTGTTATATAAAAGTTGGGCTAAAGGGGGTATACATTACACGGACATGTTTTCCTGATATTAGGTCATATAGAATGTTTTCAACATGAGTATTGACGGCTGTCACAAAGGTTGAAACCCGAATTTATGGTTTATACGCCTTTGGCTTTCGTCGTCAACTAATAGTATACAGAGTCACTCAGATAAGAAAGATAAATATAAAATATGAATGGTTCTCCATTAGGACAACATGTACGTGTATAGTAAAAAGGGGTATAGAGGGGTTTATATTTTGTCTTATTTTTGATCCAAATAAAAACAAAACTGAGGTCCACTAAGAGAAGTGAACATAGTAATGAAAAAGGGGATGGGCCATTCCGCAATTTTGGCTACTTAAGCCTCTTCAAGTGACCCTATAGATTTGGCAAGATGGAGCCAAAGAGAATCACTGTAATTTTAATGACTAGTATTACCCAAATGATCCCAAATATGTTAAACATTGGTTAGAAAACGAAATAAAACCAATAATAATTCTGATTTCTCAGAATACACTTGCTGATATCAAAGGACCAAAGGAAAATATATATCTGCGCTATGGGTGATGTATGGGGAGACTTTTTAGGGCCGCCATACGACACAACACCAGCTGCAGTAATAGTAAATAAAAATAAAACTGAGATCCTGTAAGAGCAGTGAACATAGTAATGAGAAAGGGGATGTGCCATACCGCGGTCTCGGCTACTTAAGCCTCTTCAGTGACCCTCTAGATTTGGCAGCAAGGATCCGAAAAGAATTATTGTAATTTTGCTTCTTTCAACAGGGTAGTCGATACAATGACTAGTATAACCCAACTGGTGCCAAATAGATTAAACTTTGGTTAGAAAATGAATCAAAACTGATAATATTTTTTTTCTGATTTGTCAGAAAACACTGGCTGACCTCAAAGAAACAAAAGGAAAATATAATCTGAACTATGGATAATGTACGGGGTGACTTTTGAGGGCTTCAACACAGCACAACACCACCAAAACATTGCGGGTACTCGTTAGAACCGCCTTGCTGAGGCGGTTCTAATGTGTACCCAAATCAATATTTTCAGCAAACTCAAGAAAAATATCAATATTTTGCAACTGATTTGTTTTTTCTTCGATTTTTACAGCTTCAGAAAATTGTACATCATCCATAGTGCAGATTATATATATTTTCCTTTTGATCGTTTTAGTTTGTGATTACCCGCCAGTAATTTTATATTACTGATCGTTCCAAAGCGATACTTCTGTGGTGGTTCTTATTGTTTTATGTCTTGGTGTTTAAATTTTTTGTGCTGTTGGCGCCTTATGCATGTCATCATATCTTAAGTTAAGTTTAGGTAACTGAGTGGCCATCTATTGGGAAAATAGCTGCTCATTCGGCTTACGATATGTTTTCATGGTATAAGTACCTGATTGTTAATTTAGTTTTTTCTCACCTCGGTTTTTGGAGTGGGAATCTTTTTTCTGATTGCGCCTTTTCCTGATCGTTGCCTACTTGTACCATTTAAGTGAGAATATGTTTAGAAATCAGAAATTTATTGTCGGTTTGGATTTATTTTCTAACCAGCGTTCTATATATTGCCAATATTTGGCCCCATTTGGATAATACTAGTCTTTGTATCGACTCTCCTGTTGAAGGTTGCAAAATTACAGTAATTCTCTTTGTCTCCATGTTGCCAAATCTAAGACTTAAGTATCCGAAACCGTTTGGCCCACCCCATTTCTCATTCATATGCCCACTGCTGTAATAGGATCTTAGTTTTATATTTTATTTACGCTTTAATATCGTTTATAGGTTGAATTGTTTACTGTTTGGATTTTTCTAAATTCCAGCAAAATCAACTATTATTGCAGATATTTACTATATTTACTGAAATCGATAAAAGAATGAAGTTCCCAAAAGATATGTTCAGTGTGAATGTCGTTTTTAGTTTGGTTTAACATTTTAAAGAAGGGCATTTCATTTTTTGCTACGTAGCATTAATTATTTTATATTTAGCATAACTTGGCGATGATTGTTTCATATGAGCCGCCGCATGGAAAAACCAACAATCTGCATAGGCGAAAACAAAGGCGCAGATCAGCTTCGCAGTAACTGCGAAGCTGATCAGCGCCTTTGTTTTCGCTACACGGATAGTACAATCTCTCTTCTTCTTAAATCCGAAATTTCAAGCTTCTAGCCTGTTTCTGTGACTGTACAGCCCGGTTTGTGTCAGACCTGGTCGCAACACCAAATTGTTGGTTTTCTCATGCACAGGCTCATATTTGTATTCGTGTGTTTCCGTGTAGGTCAGTTATGAAAGCTTTGGTCGTGCCCTTACCTACCGGACAAGAAATTTCCTTCCTTCCACCACCGCAGATTTGTGAAAATACTAATCGTAAGGTATTTGATACCATAACTACGAAACGAAATTATGAATTCAAACTCAATACATTTCACCCTGACTGGATCTTTTTACTTTGGAAAATGTCACAGCCGTACGTAGGGATCCGTAGTCATAGCCGTGCTTTACATCTTGTTATACATGCATGCTTCGTGCAATAGAGCATTTTGACAATGTTTTATGTGTGTCAACAAATGAGAATATCTTTTTTTTTCTATGCTTAGATAAAGCTATATTGGTATTCACACTGAAAATGTAAATGAAACTATAATACTGGTACGGCAAACCGGGTGCGGCAAACTCTTCATGGTCACAGCTTTCTCACCTGACCGTTAACTTAATTCTTCTGAAGTCTAGATATCAACCGAGCTATATATAATTATTTATTTTCATTTCTGATTGACGAAACATTGATAACCAGCGTAAAAATTGGTTTCTTTGAAAAATTGACAGTAGAAAATGTAATGAACTTTGCAAAATATACTACAGTTACTGTACAAGACCATAATATACTTAAGTAATAAAGAAACGCAACAAACACATTGGGTTACTAAAAACATCCTTTGTAATGCAAGCATGTGGTATAACTGAGCTTATTATATGAAAGCAATATCTAAACGTCAAATTGCAACAGGTTGAGCCACAATATCGGTTACGTATGCTTAATGGCGTATGCTTTACCACACTGACCTACAGTAGCACACCATGCAACCATGATCAGTAAATGTCAAATTCGAAACCAAAACCAATATTTTGTTTCCAAAACCCCTACAAGTGATTTCAGATGTAACCAGTAATCAGTTGGTAACATTTGATTATGTTATTGGAACGGTTTAACGTCACCAACGTCTATCGAAAAAAATGAGTCAAAAGCCAGTAAAATTTCCTTCGGCATGCGTTATATTCAATAAAATGATCATTTGCGTAAAAATTATTACCTTTGTACTTCAGACGTCCATAAAAAGTCCATTATAACGTCAAAATCCAACATCCTGCATTTTAAAGACTCTCATTATGTTTTTTAAATTTTCTGATTTAAAAAATGATCAATTGCCAAACGTTTGATTACAGTGCGTAAATTGAGTGTTTACTCAAAGCATATAATCCGTTTCGCTCCTTTACATAACGTGATATTCTGTTTAACGAACGTCAAAACAAACCTCCGATGATCCATTTCTATGGTACCAGCGACGTCACTGTTGATTAAAAAGCACGTCGTGTCGTATGTTGGTTCGATATACACCTTTTAGGTACAAATAGCCAAAATCGAACAATTTTAAATTGAAGTTAATTACTCATTTTTCGTTATTGTAAAATTAAGCATTCCGTTAACAAGATTTAACGCAATATGGGACGGCACCTAAGTATACAATGATCCTAATCTTTATTGCACATTATCAAGTCGACGTCACATAACCCACATGCAAAGAATTTGTCATATTCCCCTTCGCCTCGACGTTTACGTCACAATTTGGGTTTTTCATAGTTTTTGACGTTTTGTCGTTAATTTTGTCAATAAAATGACGTTTTCTCATTGCATCACGTGCAAAAAGCAGTCAGTAGGTCTTTTCATAAAAAGGATTTTATCAAAACGTCAAATACATACATTAAAGTTGAAATTTAGTGTGTTGCGTATTTTAATTCCTCAAGTATATTTTTTCGATATTTATTTTCAAAGGAGTAAGACGTACAACCTTAAAGTCTCAAAACAATTTTCAAGAGTGCTGAAGTATAGGCTCCTTCAGTCCCACATGATGAGATTCGAGAAACAGTTTAAAAATGAGAAGTCTTAGAAATGACTCTTTCAGATCATTATTTGCGTCGTAATTGCCATACATTTTAAACATCATGTCTTCTTTTTTTTTCTAGCTATAGAAGAATCTTTTCCCATTTTAATTATTAATTGAATCTGTAACATTTAATATAAAGTTCATAAGGCTTCCATCGTCTTCTGCGTATGAAATAGCGTATTTGTGAAAACTGCGAGGACTAGCTTAAGATAAGCAAAGTTAGACTAGACGTTACAGCTTGTGAACACCAGACACATTTAAAAGTAGACATGCGAAACTTATTCCAATCTTTTACCTCGTTCTCTAGGAGGCGAAACGAATATCAATTATTGATAATGGCTACGGAGAGCATTTAAGAATTGAAAGTTATGAGAAAAACCAGGGAATGGCAAAAACTAGAAGAAGCGCGCTAAGGAATGATCTTGAATATGAATCGCTTTTTTCAACTAAAAAAAGTTACCATACAGCAGAAACAATCTACTTTGTAAAGTCACAAATTGCTCACATGCCCGTGAAATGTATACCTCACTGTTATACAGTAAAACTGGGGTTTTATTTTAATCTTTGTATATTTGAATGGTCACAAATTGCTCCATACAAAATTTACTCTCTCGATGAGCAAATTGTGTACCATGCTTTGGTTAAGTGTTACTGAGACAAAATTGTACTAATGCCCGAATTTCAAATACACAGTCATGTAAGGAACCCCGACAAAGGATAATGTAAAAGTAAGCAATGATAAGGGCCTGGTGTAATCAGGTGTTCTCTTTTTAGTCCGGCATGTACCCAAGATGACCGTGCAATAGCGTCTATAGAAAATGTTTTTACAGAAATAAGTTGCTATGAGTATCCTGATTTGAAATCCGGATGATGCCAGATTGGCATCCTTGGGCAATTCAAGATGGCCGCCAAAATCCAATATGGCCGACAAACGAAGGGTTTTTGATAGAATTCCGTACAGATATCTGATGAAATGCTAAATGCTTGCCTTAAAGTTAGAGAAATGATAAAGTTTAGTCTTTTTCATCAAAACGCAACAAAATAAAAATAACAAAATCAAGATGGCCATCAAAATCCAAGATGACCGACGAAATAAGGGCTTTTGGAAGAAGTTCTTACATGTATGTGATGAAATGTTAAAAGAGGTCATTTAAAGTGGAGAAAACTTCAAGTTAAGATATTAATTTCATTAATACATGCATGCAACAAAAGCAAAATTAATAAAGATGGCCACTAAAATCCAAGATGGTCGACAAAATGTTAATTTAATAGAATTTCATCAATATATGTGGCGAAATGTTAAAAATATGACATTGAATGTGCAGAGGTCATAAAGCTAAGGTTGTTCATGAATATGTAACAAAAGATAAAATAGAAATGGTTGCTAAAATTTAAGATGGTCACCGGGAAGTAGATAGAATGTGTTTGGGTATGAAGAAATGAAATGAAAAATCCATTTCTGTGTTTTATTGAACAAAATTCAACAAAAACTGCCAAAACGCCAATATAATCTCCATAATTTGGATTTTAGAAAACTTAATTTTAGAATAACCTGATCATGTACAAATAGTAGATTATACATTAGTAATCTACTGTCAAGCAATGCTGTCTACTGACATGATTAAAGCATTACAAATAATTACAATGCTAGGAACAATTTTACTTTCGCCTGACTGTTTCAAAGGTATAGGTAGAATATGATGGAAGTCAGATATGGTAGAATATGGTGAGATGGATAGGATGGGGTTTAACGTATTATGACGACTTGTTAAAAAGCGGTTGGCTGTGTATGATATGTGTAGAGACTAAAATATGGGTTAATGTGGCCTCCACTGGGGTTGGATAGGGGTTACAATCGATAATGTGGGGATTTAAGTAGGACCGAAGAACTAACTAAATGTTATGAACCACTGCAGAAGCTGAGGGTGAGGTTATGGCCATGTAAAACCGGTTTAAGCTAGCCAGTAATTTTGTGTTACTGATCGTTCCAAGGCGATACTTCTGTGGTGGTTCTTTTTGTTTTATGTCTTGGTGTTTAAAAATATTTTTTGTGCTGTTGGCGCCTTATGTTTGTTTTCATATTTTTAGTTAAGTTTAGGTGACTGAGTGGCCACCTATTGGGAAATAGCTAGTCATTTGGCTTAAGATATGTTTTCATGGTGTAAGTACCTGATTGTTAATTTAGTTTTTTCCCCACCTCGGTTTTTGGAGTAGAAATCTTTTTCTGATTGCGCCTTTTCCTGATCTTTGCCTACTTGTACCTTTTTAATCTGTTATGTATGACAGTTACTTGTTGAAAGATGTGCATTCAGTACTGGTAAACTTCCCAAGGGAGTATGCCCAGGAAAGTATGATGTTATACATATGATGTTTACTTGTTGTCCTTAGCAATTATTTACTTTTAGTGTCCCAGATATTGGACATAAACAGGTTGTTTACTTCAGAATTTTCTAGAAATTTCAAATTGTTCTTTGACGGAAAAGTCAGGAAAAATCTGGAAGAACCAAAGATGTAGAATCTTCTAGAAAAATCTTTTTTTTATGTCAAAAGAATATTGTGGAATTTTCTGGAAGGATAATGGCCTCTCTAGAATATTCCAAAACATTAAATTTTGGTAAACAACTTGTTATTTTTAGTATATGATATCATAGAATTTGCTGGAAGAATCCTGAATGTTCCTCAGTGCTATATAAGGGCTACAAATTTTCATAAGGACAATCTTTGGGTACTGTTACTATTAAGAAGTCAAAATCTATCTTACTGGAATTTAAACTTATTCTTGGATTACTTTGTGATATTCGATTCTGGATTGGGACATAGTGCTATTTTGAAACAAACTTTAATTCTTGGGATCAGAAACTGATACAGACTTGTGTTAAAAAATTCTGAGGGACATTCAGACATTCTTTAAGGGAATTAACATCTTGAAAGGTATTGTACATTCATTTTTGTTTGATTGTATATATGCTTTTGATTGTTTCACATGTAATTACTGGTTAAATCACTTCTAAATAGATTTGTTAAATTTTAAACAAAGCTTGTTGCTGGCTAACCAACTTGTTGGTTTCCTTAATCTTCTAGTTACGCCTGGCACGTAACAGAATTGGGGGCTCGAGTCCGGGATTGAAATTTCTTGTGCACCAAATTTATTTAAAATTCTAAAGTATCTTCACTGTTTGCTGTTTAAATAGCTAAAGCCAGCAAAAAGCAACCATGTCATTCAAACTAAGTGACTTTATTGCTGCGCCTTCTCAGGAGCTGTTAGATAAGGCCAAAAAGAGTGACCTCTTAGACATAGCTGATCATTATGGGTTGTCAAATATCAAGACTTCCATGTTAAAACATGAAATTAAGAACATTTTGATTCAGTTTTTTGTTGACGAGGAAATTTTTGATTCCTCGGCTACTTCTCAGATTCTAGTCACTCAGACTGACTTGCAGTTGAGGGAACTAGAAATCAAAAGACAAATTGAGATGGAAAAACTAAAATTTGAGTATGAAGAAAGAATAAGGTTGGAAACTTTAGAACGGGATGAAAGAATAAGGGCAGAAAAGGCCGAAAGGGAAGAAAGAATAAGATTGGAAACTTTAGAACGGGAAGAAAGAATGCATAAACAAAAGTTAGAAATGGATAAACAAAAGTTAGAAATGGAAGAACGAGAGAAGGAAAAACAAAGAGAATTAGAACGAGAAAAAATTGAGTTAGAAAAAGAAAAATTAGAAAGAGAAGAAAGGCTTGAAATTGAAAAAGAAAAATTTAAATTTTGAAATTGAAGAAAAAGAAAGAGAAAGGCAATTTCAGTTACGAATGAAGGAAATTGAACTTAATGACAAATCAAAATCAAAATCTTTGCCTTTGGCTACTAGTACAGTATTTGATGTCACAAAACACATTCGTCTCGTTCCTCCATTTCAAGAAAAAGAGGTTGACAAATATTTCTTACATTTTGAGAAGGTGGCAGAAAACTTGAAATGGCCAAGAGAGCACTGGACCTTGCTTTTGCAAAGTGTTGTAATTGGTAAAGCTCGAGAAATTTACACTCAGCTTTCTCTTGAGCAAAGCTCAGATTATGATACAGTAAAAGAATTTATTCTTAAGGCTTATGAGTTGGTCCCAGAGGCATACAGGCAGAAATTTAGAGAATGTAGAAAAGAACATGACCAGACTCATGTTGAGTTTGCTAGAACAAAAGAGCAACTATTTGATAGATGGTGTTCTTCAAAGAAAGTAGGTTCTGATCATGCAAAGCTAAGGCAGCTCATGCTTGTTGAAGAATTCAAACGGTGCATAAATTCTGATGTTAAGGCTTTCTTGAACGAAAGAGAAGTTGAAAACTTGGAAACAGCAGCACGTTTAGCTGATGACTATGCTTTGACTCATAAGGCTTCATTTGTCAACAAGCCATATCCTAGGAAACCATATAACCCTCAATCAAAGCAAATTACCCCTCAGTCAAAACCATATTCCCCTCAGTCCGGTCCCAAAGCCAATCCCAGTAATCCAACTGACAATTCCAGTCCAAAACCCAAATTTTCTAGTGAAAACAAAGGACAAAATCCCTTATCCCAGCCAATTTGTAATTATTGTAAGAAAACTGGCCACATTATTTCTGAATGTTTGGCACTGAAACGAAAGAAAGAAAGAGAAAATCTAGATAGTGCTAAACCGACAGGTCTCACCCCCTTAAAGGCTAAACCACAGTCTTGTATCCAGGAAGAAAACCCTATACTGACCAGAACTTGTAAAGAGTCAGTCTCTGAGGATTCTATTATGGAGATTTATGAACCATTCTTATCAGATGGTTTTGTGTCACTTAACAGTGACTCTGCCCAGTCTACCCCTATCAAAATCTTACGAGATACCGGAGCTTCTCAATCCCTTATCTTGGCAGATACCTTGCCATTTTCCGAGAAGTCTTCTTCTGGGACAAGTGTCCTTATCCAGGGCGTAGAGTGTGGATTTGTTAATGTACCGCTCCATAATATCTATTTGTCCTCAGACTTAGTTAAAGGTCCCGTGGCTGTAGGTATTAGACCTTCCTTACCCTTTAAAGGTATTCATTTGCTGTTAGGCAATGATTTGACAGGAGATAAGGTTGTGGTAAACCCACTTTTGACCAGCACACCATGTGTTGATCAACCGCCTGATCCCATTATTGCAGATATTTACTATATTTACTGAAATCGATAAAAGAATGAAGTTCCCAAAAGATATGTTCAGTGTGAATGTCGTTTTTAGTTTGGTTTAACATTTTAAAGAAGGGCATTTCATTTTTTGCTACGTAGCATTAATTATTTTATATTTAGCATATGAGCCGCCGCATGGAAAAACCAACAATCTGCATAGGCGAAAACAAAGGCGCAGATCAGCTTCGCAGTAACTGCGAAGCTGATCAGCGCCTTTGTTTTCGCTACACGGATAGTACAATCTCTCTTCTTCTTAAATCCGAAATTTCAAGCTTCTAGCCTGTTTCTGTGACTGTACAGCCCGGTTTGTGTCAGACCTGGTCGCAACACCAAATTGTTGGTTTTCTCATGCACAGGCTCATATTTGTATTCGTGTGTTTCCGTGTAGGTCAGTTATGAAAGCTTTGGTCGTGCCCTTACCTACCGGACAAGAAATTTCCTTCCTTCCACCACCGCAGATTTGTGAAAATACTAATCGTAAGGTATTTGATACCATAACTACGAAACGAAATTATGAATTCAAACTCAATACATTTCACCCTGACTGGATCTTTTTACTTTGGAAAATGTCACAGCCGTACGTAGGGATCCGTAGTCATAGCCGTGCTTTACATCTTGTTATACATGCATGCTTCGTGCAATAGAGCATTTTGACAATGTTTTATGTGTGTCAACAAATGAGAATATCTTTTTTTTCTATGCTTAGATAAAGCTATATTGGTATTCACACTGAAAATGTAAATGAAACTATAATACTGGTACGGCAAACCGGGTGCGGCAAACTCTTCATGGTCACAGCTTTCTCACCTGACCGTTAACTTAATTCTTCTGAAGTCTAGATATCAACCGAGCTATATATAATTATTTATTTTCATTTCTGATTGACGAAACATTGATAACCAGCGTAAAAATTAGTTTCTTTGAAAAATTGACAGTAGAAAATGTAATGAACTTTGCAAAATATACTACAGTTACTGTACAAGACCATAATATACTTAAGTAATAAAGAAACGCAACAAACACATTGGGTTACTAAAAACATCCTTTGTAATGCAAGCATGTGGTATAACTGAGCTTATTATATGAAAGCAATATCTAAACGTCAAATTGCAACAGGTTGAGCCACAATATCGGTTACGTATGCTTAATGGCGTATGCTTTACCACACTGACCTACAGTAGCACACCATGCAACCATGATCAGTAAATGTCAAATTCGAAACCAAAACCAATATTTTGTTTCCAAAACCCCTACAAGTGATTTCAGATGTAACCAGTAATCAGTTGGTAACATTTGATTATGTTATTGGAACGGTTTAACGTCACCAACGTCTATCGAAAAAAATGAGTCAAAAGCCAGTAAAATTTCCTTCGGCATGCGTTATATTCAATAAAATGATCATTTGCGTAAAAATTATTACCTTTGTACTTCAGACGTCCATAAAAAGTCCATTATAACGTCAAAATCCAACATCCTGCATTTTAAAGACTCTCATTATGTTTTTTAAATTTTCTGATTTAAAAAATGATCAATTGCCAAACGTTTGATTACAGTGCGTAAATTGAGTGTTTACTCAAAGCATATAATCCGTTTCGCTCCTTTACATAACGTGATATTCTGTTTAACGAACGTCAAAACAAACCTCCGATGATCCATTTCTATGGTACCAGCGACGTCACTGTTGATTAAAAAGCACGTCGTGTCGTATGTTGGTTCGATATACACCTTTTAGGTACAAATAGCCAAAATCGAACAATTTTAAATTGAAGTTAATTACTCATTTTTCGTTATTGTAAAATTAAGCATTCCGTTAACAAGATTTAACGCAATATGGGACGGCACCTAAGTATACAATGATCCTAATCTTTATTGCACATTATCAAGTCGACGTCACATAACCCACATGCAAAGAATTTGTCATATACCCCTTCGCCTCGACGTTTACGTCACAATTTGGGTTTTTCATAGTTTTTGACGTTTTGTCGTTAATTTTGTCAATAAAATGACGTTTTCTCATTGCATCACGTGCAAAAAGCAGTCAGTAGGTCTTTTCATAAAAAGGATTTTATCAAAACGTCAAATACATACATTAAAGTTGAAATTTAGTGTGTTGCGTATTTTAATTCCTCAAGTATATTTTTTCGATATTTATTTTCAAAGGAGTAAGACGTACAACCTTAAAGTCTCAAAACAATTTTCAAGAGTGCTGAAATATAGGCTCCTTCAGTCCCACATGATGAGATTCGAGAAACAGTTTAAAAATGAGAAGTCTTAGAAATGACTCTTTCAGATCATTATTTGCGTCGTAATTGCCATACATTTTAAACATCATGTCTTCTTTTTTTTCTAGCTATAGAAGAATCTTTTCCCATTTTAATTATTAATTGAATCTGTAACATTTAATATAAAGTTCATAAGGCTTCCATCGTCTTCTGCGTATGAAATAGCGTATTTGTGAAAACTGCGAGGACTAGCTTAAGATAAGCAAAGTTAGACTAGACGTTACAGCTTGTGAACACCAGACACATTTAAAAGTAGACATGCGAAACTTATTCCAATCTTTTACCTCGTTCTCTAGGAGGCGAAACGAATATCAATTATTGATAATGGCTACGGAGAGCATTTAAGAATTGAAAGTTATGAGAAAAACCAGGGAATGGCAAAAACTAGAAGAAGCGCGCTAAGGAATGATCTTGAATATGAATCGCTTTTTTCAACTAAAAAAAGTTACCATACAGCAAAAACAATCTACTTTGTAAAGTCACAAATTGCTCACATGCCCGTGAAATGTATACCTCACTGTTATACAGTAAAACTGGGGTTTTATTTTAATCTTTGTATATTTGAATGGTCACAAATTGCTCCATACAAAATTTACTCTCTCGATGAGCAAATTGTGTACCATGCTTTGGTTGAGTGTTACTGAGACAAAATTGTACTAATGCCCGAATTTCAAATACACAGTCATGTAAGGAACCCCGACAAAGGATAATGTAAAAGTAAGCAATGATAAGGGCCTGGTGTAATCAGGTGTTCTCTTTTTAGTCCGGCATGTACCCAAGATGACCGTGCAATAGCGTCTATAGAAAATGTTTTTACAGAAATAAGTTGCTATGAGTATCCTGATTTGAAATCCGGATGATGCCAGATTGGCATCCTTGGGCAATTCAAGATGGCCGCCAAAATCCAATATGGCCGACAAACGAAGGGTTTTTGATAGAATTCCGTACAGATATCTGATGAAATGCTAAATGCTTGCCTTAAAGTTAGAGAAATGATAAAGTTTAGTCTTTTTCATCAAAACGCAACAAAATAAAAATAACAAAATCAAGATGGCCATCAAAATCCAAGATGACCGACGAAATAAGGGCTTTTGGAAGAAGTTCTTACATGTATGTGATGAAATGTTAAAAGAGGTCATTTAAAGTGGAGAAAACTTCAAGTTAAGATATTAATTTCATTAATACATGCATGCAACAAAAGCAAAATTAATAAAGATGGCCACTAAAATCCAAGATGGTCGACAAAATGTTAATTTAATAGAATTTCATCAATATATGTGGTGAAATGTTAAAAATATGACATTGAATGTGCAGAGGTCATAAAGCTAAGGTTGTTCATGAATATGTAACAAAAGCTAAAATAGAAATGGTTGCTAAAATTTAAGATGGTCACCGGGAAGTAGATAGAATGTGTTTGGGTATGAAGAAATGAAATGAAAAATCCATTTCTGTGTTTTATTGAACAAAATTCAACAAAAACTGCCAAAACGCCAATATAATCTCCATAATTTGAATTTTAGAAAACTTAATTTTAGAATAACCTGATCATGTACAAATAGTAGATTATACATTAGTAATCTACTGTCAAGCAATGCTGTCTACTGACATGATTAAAGCATTACAAATAATTACAATGCTAGGAACAATTTTACTTTCGCCTGACTGTTTCAAAGGTATAGGTAGAATATGATGGAAGTCAGATATGGTAGAATATGGTGAGATGGATAGGATGGGGTTTAACGTATTATGACGACTTGTTAAAAAGCGGTTGGCTGTGTATGATATGTGTAGAGACTAAAATATGGGTTAAGTGGCCTCCACTGGGGTTGGATAGGGGTTACAATCGATAATGTGGGGATTTAAGTAGGACCGAAGAACTAACTAAATGTTATGAACCACTGCAGAAGCTGAGGGTGAGGTTATGGCCATGTAAAACCGGTTTAAGCTAGCCAGTAATTTTGTGTTACTGATCGTTCCAAGGCGATACTTCTGTGGTGGTTCTTTTTGTTTTATGTCTTGGTGTTTAAAAATATTTTTTGTGCTGTTGGCGCCTTATGTTTGTTTTCATATTTTTAGTTAAGTTTAGGTGACTGAGTGGCCACCTATTGGGAAATAGCTAGTCATTTGGCTTAAGATATGTTTTCATGGTGTAAGTACCTGATTGTTAATTTAGTTTTTTCCCCACCTCGGTTTTTGGAGTAGAAATCTTTTTCTGATTGCGCCTTTTCCTGATCTTTGCCTACTTGTACCTTTTTAATCTGTTATGTATGACAGTTACTTGTTGAAAGATGTGCATTCAGTACTGGTAAACTTCCCAAGGGAGTATGCCCAGGAAAGTATGATGTTATACATATGATGTTTACTTGTTGTCCTTAGCAATTATTTACTTTTAGTGTCCCAGATATTGGACATAAACAGGTTGTTTACTTCAGAATTTTCTAGAAATTTCAAATTGTTCTTTGACGGAAAAGTCAGGAAAAATCTGGAAGAACCAAAGATGTAGAATCTTCTAGAAAAATCTTTTTTTTATGTCAAAAGAATATTGTGGAATTTTCTGGAAGGATAATGGCCTCTCTAGAATATTCCAAAACATTAAATTTTGGTAAACAACTTGTTATTTTTAGTATATGATATCATAGAATTTGCTGGAAGAATCCTGAATGTTCCTCAGTGCTATATAAGGGCTACAAATTTTCATAAGGACAATCTTTGGGTACTGTTACTATTAAGAAGTCAAAATCTATCTTACTGGAATTTAAACTTATTCTTGGATTACTTTGTGATATTCGATTCTGGATTGGGACATAGTGCTATTTTGAAACAAACTTTAATTCTTGGGATCAGAAACTGATACAGACTTGTGTTAAAAAATTCTGAGGGACATTCAGACATTCTTTAAGGGAATTAACATCTTGAAAGGTATTGTACATTCATTTTTGTTTGATTGTATATATGCTTTTGATTGTTTCACATGTAATTACTGGTTAAATCACTTCTAAATAGATTTGTTAAATTTTAAACAAAGCTTGTTGCTGGCTAACCAACTTGTTGGTTTCCTTAATCTTCTAGTTACGCCTGGCACGTAACAGAATTGGGGGCTCGAGTCCGGGATTGAAATTTCTTGTGCACCAAATTTATTTAAAATTCTAAAGTATCTTCACTGTTTGCTGTTTAAATAGCTAAAGCCAGCAAAAAGCAACCATGTCATTCAAACTAAGTGACTTTATTGCTGCGCCTTCTCAGGAGCTGTTAGATAAGGCCAAAAAGAGTGACCTCTTAGACATAGCTGATCATTATGGGTTGTCAAATATCAAGACTTCCATGTTAAAACATGAAATTAAGAACATTTTGATTCAGTTTTTTGTTGACGAGGAAATTTTTGATTCCTCGGCTACTTCTCAGATTCTAGTCACTCAGACTGACTTGCAGTTGAGGGAACTAGAAATCAAAAGACAAATTGAGATGGAAAAACTAAAATTTGAGTATGAAGAAAGAATAAGGTTGGAAACTTTAGAACGGGATGAAAGAATAAGGGCAGAAAAGGCCGAAAGGGAAGAAAGAATAAGATTGGAAACTTTAGAACGGGAAGAAAGAATGCATAAACAAAAGTTAGAAATGGATAAACAAAAGTTAGAAATGGAAGAACGAGAGAAGGAAAAACAAAGAGAATTAGAACGAGAAAAAATTGAGTTAGAAAAAGAAAAATTAGAAAGAGAAGAAAGGCTTGAAATTGAAAAAGAAAAATTTAAATTTTGAAATTGAAGAAAAAGAAAGAGAAAGGCAATTTCAGTTACGAATGAAGGAAATTGAACTTAATGACAAATCAAAATCAAAATCTTTGCCTTTGGCTACTAGTACAGTATTTGATGTCACAAAACACATTCGTCTCGTTCCTCCATTTCAAGAAAAAGAGGTTGACAAATATTTCTTACATTTTGAGAAGGTGGCAGAAAACTTGAAATGGCCAAGAGAGCACTGGACCTTGCTTTTGCAAAGTGTTGTAATTGGTAAAGCTCGAGAAATTTACACTCAGCTTTCTCTTGAGCAAAGCTCAGATTATGATACAGTAAAAGAATTTATTCTTAAGGCTTATGAGTTGGTCCCTGAGGCATACAGGCAGAAATTTAGAGAATGTAGAAAAGAACATGACCAGACTCATGTTGAGTTTGCTAGAACAAAAGAGCAACTATTTGATAGATGGTGTTCTTCAAAGAAAGTAGGTTCTGATCATGCAAAGCTAAGGCAGCTCATGCTTGTTGAAGAATTCAAACGGTGCATAAATTCTGATGTTAAGGCTTTCTTGAACGAAAGAGAAGTTGAAAACTTGGAAACAGCAGCACGTTTAGCTGATGACTATGCTTTGACTCATAAGGCTTCATTTGTCAACAAGCCATATCCTAGGAAACCATATAACCCTCAATCAAAGCAAATTACCCCTCAGTCAAAACCATATTCCCCTCAGTCCGGTCCCAAAGCCAATCCCAGTAATCCAACTGACAATTCCAGTCCAAAACCCAAATTTTCTAGTGAAAACAAAGGACAAAATCCCTTATCCCAGCCAATTTGTAATTATTGTAAGAAAACTGGCCACATTATTTCTGAATGTTTGGCACTGAAACGAAAGAAAGAAAAAGAAAATCTAGATAGTGCTAAACCGACAGGTCTCACCCCCTTAAAGGCTAAACCACAGTCTTGTATCCAGGAAGAAAACCCTATACTGACCAGAACCTGTAAAGAGTCAGTCTCTGAGGATTCTATTATGGAGATTTATGAACCATTCTTATCAGATGGTTTTGTGTCACTTAACAGTGACTCTGCCCAGTCTACCCCTATCAAAATCTTACGAGATACCGGAGCTTCTCAATCCCTTATCTTGGCAGATACCTTGCCATTTTCCGAGAAGTCTTCTTCTGGGACAAGTGTCCTTATCCAGGGCGTAGAGTGTGGATTTGTTAATGTACCGCTCCATAATATCTATTTGTCCTCAGACTTAGTTAAAGGTCCCGTGGCTGTAGGTATTAGACCTTCCTTACCCTTTAAAGGTATTCATTTGCTGTTAGGCAATGATTTGGCAGGAGATAAGGTTGTGGTAAACCCACTTTTGACCAGCACACCATGTGTTGATCAACCGCCTGATCCCATTGAGCAGGAAATTCCTGACCTTTACCCTTCTTGTGCTGTCACTAGGGCAATGGCAAAGAAAGCCAAATTATATGATGGGATGCAGGACATAAATTTAACTGACACTTTGATAGGTCAGTCCTTTAATAAAGAGATTTCAACATCTCTTTCCCCTAGTCAGTCTGATATTCAGACTGACCCTAACAATCCAAGGTCGGGGTCAGAAAATGACCTTTCACCCTCAACGTCAAATGATCAAGGTCATGACCAGATGTCAAGGTCACAGCTTTGTAAAGAACAACACAGTGATTCTGATATCTCGCCTTTATTTGAAAGGGCTTTTAATGAAAATGAAATATCCCAGGTTCCTGTTTGCTATTATATCAAAAATGGCATTTTGATGAGAAAATGGCGTCCTCCGGATGTCTCCGCAGAAGATGAGTGGACTGTTAACCACCAAATTGTGGTTCCTAGGGTTTATCGCCCTGAAATCTTAAACTTGGCTCATGAAACACCCATGTCAGGCCATTTAGGTGTAAATAAGACCTATCACAAGATCCTTAATCATTTCTACTGGCCAGGAATAAAATCTGATGTATCTCAACACTGCAAATCCTGCCACACTTGTCAGATGGTAGGAAAACCCAATCAGACTATTCCTAAAGCTCAGTTACAGCCCATTCCTGCCTTTGATGAACCTTTCAGCAGAGTGATTATTGATTGTGTAGGTCCCTTACCCAAAACAAAGAAAGGTTGTGAATATCTTCTGACCATAATGCGTGCTTCAACTCGCTTTCCTGAAGCTATCCCACTCAGAAATATCAAGGCTAAAACAATAGTTAATGCACTTGTGAAGTTCTTCACATTTGTAGGCCTCCCAAAATCTATCCAGTCAGACCAGGGCTCAAATTTTATGTCAGGAATTTTTCAGCAAGTTATGTACGAACTTGGAATTAAGCAATACAAGTCATAGGCTTACCACCCTGAAAGCCAAGGTGCCTTAGAAAGATTCCATCAAACTTTGAAAAACATGATCAGATCTTACTGCTTTGACACTGAAAAAGATTGGGATGAAGGCATACACTTGCTTCTATTTGCTGTAAGAGAATCTGTACAAGAGTCTCTGGGGTTCAGCCCATTTGAGCTTGTTTTTGGGCACACTGTACGTGGACCGTTAAAACTTCTAAAAGAGAAATTTCTCTCAGATGATGACAGTTCTTTGAACTTACTTCAGTATGTGTCTGATTTCAAAAACAGACTATCAAAGGCCTGTGATGCAGCTCGGTCCAATCTCAAATCTGCTCAAAGCAAAATGAAGATTCGTTATGATGAAAATGCTAAAGACAGAAATTTTGAACCTGGAGACAAGGTACTTGCTCTCTTGCCCATTCCTGGCAGACCTTTACAAGCTAGATATTATGGCCCGTATACTGTTGATAAAAAGTTAAGTGACGTGAATTACATTGTTAACACTCCTGGGAGGCGCAAGCAAAAACAGATACGTCACATTAATATGCTCAAGAAGTATATTGATAGGGATATTTCTGTTATTTCATCAGTAAATATAGTTAATTCTGTCCCTCATGAACAAAATCAAATGGACTCTGAGGACTTCAACTTGGAGAAATCTGATCCCTCGTCATCGAAACTCCAGAATTCTGACATACTACAGAATCTTGATCAGAAACTGTCTCACCTTGATTCAGACAAAAGACTTGAACTGAAACAGTTAGTTCTCGAATATGAGCACTTATTTCCAGACATTCCATCCAGAACTGACAAAATCTATCATGATGTTGACATTATTGAAGGTTCAAAACCTGTAAAGCAACATCCTTACAGAATGAACCCTGTAAAACAGCAGTATCTCAGGGAAGAAGTTCAATATTTGCTGGACAATGATTTCATTGAACCCAGCCAAAGTGAATGGAGTTCTCCTTGTATTCTTGTACCAAAGCCAGACGGGACATTTAGAATGTGCACAGACTATCGAAAAGTCAATTCTGTCACTAAAACAGACACTTTTCCCATCCCACGAATCGATGACTGCATTGATAATATTGGACATGCCAAGTATGTTACAAAGTTCGATCTGCTAAAGGGATTTTGGCAGATACCCCTCACGGACAGAGCAAAGGAGATCTCGGCATTTGTTACACCAGATGGACTGTACCAGTATAAAGTCATGCCATTTGGAATGAAGAACTCGCCTGCGACTTTTCAGCGGCTGGTCAACAGTTTGATTTCCAATCTGGATGGCTGTAAATCCTATATCGACGACGCTATTATCTTCAGTGAGGAGTGGCAACAACACTTGCAGACAATCAGAACATTCTTTGACCGGCTAAGTGATGCTAAACTAACTGTGAACTTGGCAAAAAGTGAATTTTGCCATGCAAACTTGACATTTCTTGGACACATTGTAGGTCAAGGTCAGGTAAAACCTGTAGAAGCTAAAGTTGAGGCTATCTCAGATTTTCCTGTACCTACTAGCAAAAGACAACTGATGCGCTTTCTGGGTATGGCTGGATATTACAGGAAATTCTGCAACAACTTCTCGGCTATAGCTGAGCCTCTGACAAACTTGCTTGGTAAGAAGGCCAAGTATGTTTGGACAGATGACTGCCAGAAGTCATTTGATAAGCTCAAGGCCATACTTAGAAGTGCTACGGTTCTCTTAGCACCAAGTTTTGACAAAGAGTTCAAGTTGGCTGTAGATGCCAGTGATGTTGGTGCAGGCAGTGTATTGTTGCAAGAAGATGACAATGGTGTTGACCATCCTGTTTGTTATTTTTCCAAAAAGTTTAACAAGCATCAGAGAAATTACTCTACCATAGAGAAAGAATGCCTATCTCTAATCCTTGCACTTCAGCACTTTGAAGTTTACTTAGCTTCTTCACATGCACCAATTGTTGTCTTCAGTGACCACAATCCACTGACTTTCATACATAAAATGAAAAACAAGAACCAGCGTTTACTCAGGTGGAGTCTCATGTTGCAAGAGCACAATCTTGACATCAGACATATCCGAGGAAGAGATAATATCATTCCAGACACCCTAAGCAGAGCTTAAGTGCCTCTACAATGCTGATGTCCAGCTTTGTGCTGTTGTATTTGATTAGTTTTGCACAAATTTTGCTAAACATATTGTATACAATTATCCAGTATTGCAAAAGAAAGCTTTATTTTATAAAACTTTCTTTTCTTTGAAGAGGGGAAGTGTTATGTATGACAGTTACTTGTTGAAAGATGTGCATTCAGTACTGGTAAACTTCCCAAGGGAGTATGCCCAGGAAAGTATGATGTTATACATATGATGTTTACTTGTTGTCCTTAGCAATTATTTACTTTTAGTGTCCCAGATATTGGACATAAACAGGTTGTTTACTTCAGAATTTTCTAGAAATTTCAAATTGTTCTTTGACGGAAAAGTCAGGAAAAATCTGGAAGAACCAAAGATGTAGAATCTTCTAGAAAAATCTTTTTTTTTATGTCAAAAGAATATTGTGGAATTTTCTGGAAGGATAATGGCCTCTCTAGAATATTCCAAAACATTAAATTTTGGTAAACAACTTGTTATTTTTAGTATATGATATCATAGAATTTGCTGGAAGAATCCTGAATGTTCCTCAGTGCTATATAAGGGCTACAAATTTTCATAAGGACAATCTTTGGGTACTGTTACTATTAAGAAGTCAAAATCTATCTTACTGGAATTTAAACTTATTCTTGGATTACTTTGTGATATTCGATTCTGGATTGGGACATAGTGCTATTTTGAAACAAACTTTAATTCTTGGGATCAGAAACTGATACAGACTTGTGTTAAAAAATTCTGAGGGACATTCAGACATTCTTTAAGGGAATTAACATCTTGAAAGGTATTGTACATTCATTTTTGTTTGATTGTATATATGCTTTTGATTGTTTCACATGTAATTACTGGTTAAATCACTTCTAAATAGATTTGTTAAATTTTAAACAAAGCTTGTTGCTGGCTAACCAACTTGTTGGTTTCCTTAATCTTCTAGTTACGCCTGGCACGTAACAAATCTGGTTTGGTTATGGATCCACTCCCTAGTCAACAAATATTCCGTCATATTGTGACAAAGCAACTACTCTCTTGGTACTATTCTCAATAGAGTCATAAGAGGAAATGTTTTGTGCTCATGTAACAGCTGCGTATGAAGCTAACACTCGCTGTAGAAGCCGGTTTGATTCTCAAAGCAGTACAAATTCTATTACTGGTCTGTGGGGCCCAAGCCTCTTCAAGTGAGAACAGAAACTCTGAAACCAGAACTGTTATTTAAATAAAATAAAGCGACAATAACACATGTTGTATGTGTTATACCAATGCAATGAAGATTCCCAGTTATTTTGCAAGCATCAGTCCTTCAAAGAACTCATTCCACAGAAAGTTCATTTCTAGTGATATGTTTTCGTATATGTTGTTCCTATAAATCTAGATCTAGCATCTGATTTCTGTTCCGGTATTCTATGTTGGAACTTTGCAGGACGGTAGCACTGTTAGTTTGGACAGTTTCTCAGTTGTTGATGTGGTTGGTCATGTGTAGTTCCGCTACGGGCCTTACACAATGCCTGGTATGAATCTTATTCATTTTAAAGTGATGCTCTTTCACATACACTATTACAGAAAGGCATACATGAAGATAAAATAAGACTTGCATGAATTGGTAACTGATCACAATGATAACATGTACGCATTGGCGTTCTTGCAACTGCATATCTAGAAATCGTTATCCGCCACCGAGTCATATATCATTCTCTCAAGCTTTGTCCGAAAGTGCATTCACAACCGAAAAAATAAATGAAAAGAATGGAACGAAACCGCAGTTGTTGGATAATTATACTTGGTGGTAATATCGCTCACTGGTTTTCTTTGTCTGGATAGGGAGGACTACGCATTGTTTGTGCTCTTGGTCAATCCTCAATTATCAGGGTTACTCTATGCTATATTAAGGCATATTTTTTCCCAGATACAATATGTTGAGATGACTATCCGAGATTATACATCCTTTTTCGGGATATGCATGTGAAACCACTACAACTAGACTGTGACAGCATAATTGAACATGTATCTGAAATGGTATATCTGTAGGTAACTCACGAATCGTGAACCATACTCCTGAGCAATCTCAGCATTGGCTTGTTTCAAAATATGCAAAAATGCAGTTACTATTAAAGAGATAGCACAAATGTTCTATTACAATATTATTATGTCATTTAGGGATACATCAAATTGATATGTAGTAATGTTATGTTCAAGGCTGTATATGCTTTAATGTCCCATTTTTGTGGCATTGACCGCAATTCATCAACAACAAGAGTTTATTTTGGGTTACTGTCATTTAAATAAACTATATTGGCCGCCATCTAGGACGCCTTCTTGTGTCTAACAAACTATCCAATGATAAATGATTATGATGCATATCATTTATTTTCACAATTTATTGACCATAACAGAGCAATTCAGAAATAATACGAGTGTTATATGTGTCCATTTTATGTAAATAACACTTTTGGCCGCCATCTTGCACGCCATCTTGTATCTATCAAACTGCCCAATGATAAAATAATTAATATAATTTAATTACACAATTTATTGACCATAAAAGAGCAATTTAGAAATAATATGAATGTTATATGGGTCCATTTCATGTAAATAACACTTTTGGCCGCCATCTTGGACGCCATCTTGTATCTATCAAACTCTCCAATGATGAAATGATTCATATAATTTAATTTCACAATTTATTGACCATAAAAGAGCAATTTAGAAATAATACGAGTGTTATATGGGTCCATTTTATGTAAATGATATGTTTGGCTGCCATCTTGGACGCCATCTTGATTTCAGCGAGTTGCCCAAGGATGCCAAAGTGGCATCACTTGGTTTTGTAATGTACTATGTATTCTCTTTCAAAAAATGCTAAAACATTTTCTATAGACGGTATTGCACGCTTTGGCTGATATTCTAGGTTTCTGTGCCGGACTATTTGTTCCCAGGGTGGGTAATTAACCGACTGTAGATTATGCTATATAATTCAGATTTTGTAAAATAATGAAGCTTCACACGACGATGTGTTTGTATGTCGTTAAACCTTTAATGCGCACTGTCCATAGTAAAATCTAATTTTGAATTTGAATGCATTGGAACTGTCAAAAACTAAAATGGATTCATTTAATTAAGGATCTGTGTAATGATTTGGCTTTGTTATTGTTTTATTAAAGACGGTGCTATTACATTGTATTGTCAGCTTGATCTGCAATAATTCAATTCAGTCACAAACGAACAGTTTTAATCATGTCCTTGTTGTCTCTTATTTGTTGAAACACTTCCTACAATTCATCTGTTCATAAAACGACCAAGGTAATTGAATTCTTGAAATGCCGCTGTACGCTTTAGCTCATATAAGCCGAAGGCTTAAAGGGGGAGTTTTTTTTAGAATGAGTAGGCCGTTACCCGGCGTTCGTTCAACCTTCCATCCTGAGTCCGTTCGTCAAAATATTCAAACTACGAGGGGTGTTCTTTAATTCTTGTCATCGTCTTTTCTCCTAAACCAGCATCTGTACCAGTGAGAAGAAAATTACTTGATAGTTATAGATAGATTCCTTGAGATATTGAAACTACCCAACCATTTTAAGATGACAGAATTGATCATTGCAAACAATCTATAAAGAGGGGCACCTTTATGACACTGCATACACGTTCTTCACCCAGTCACAAAAGACAGTATAATGTTTGAATTCAAATGGTTAGAAGGACCATTTTATACCTGCGGAGTCTTCATTACCTTGCTAACACATAGGCGAAAAGTTATTTTCCTAAAACAGAAATTGCAATTTTTACGAGGACTGTAAAAATAGCATCACGCCTGTTTGTGTTATGAATTCTTAAATGAAAGAACGTCAGTATAGAAGTTTCAGAGCCTCATAATTTCATTTCCAGTTATGACTAATCCAAACTGTTAAAGCTGGTATGTGTCAAATCTTTGCTAATTCCATTGATACAAGTTTTGGATTGTTTATCCTCTAAAACATTGATTTATAAGATGTAACATTTTGAAAAATAGCACAAAATTCTTTTGAAAGAGGCGTCCATACCATAATGTAATCATGTGCTAATACCATAACAACTTTCCAAAATCAATTTACTTGGTATTTTTAAGAAGCGCTTTGGTAGACGTTTTCAATCAGAAAATTTGACTGGGTTTCTATTATTATAGAGACGAACAGCTGTCCTAGAAAATGTGCGCCTGCTTCACTTTAAACCTGACGTAAATGTAAAATTGCCAGTTTAGCAATTTACAGCAAATATCCATTTAGACCATTTAAGACAAAATTAAGATAACCATATATTGATATATTCACAATACAATCCAATTTGAAAAATCTGAAAATATTGAAAGGCGTAGCCTGTGCATTGATTTCAAATGACGTATATTCAAAAGATTATGAGTCACTAAGCAGGGGCAATAATTCTATAAAGTAAAGGTGAATACATTCTGCAAAAGTGATTTCTGATGCTCATATGAATGGCAAGTCTATGTGTAAAATGGAAGCGAGTATGTATATAGTGTTGCGAATGTTACAGCATTTTCTATACTTGTGATAGAAATTACATATTTCAAATTTACTGGAAAACAACGCAGTGTAATTACTGCACCCTGTTTCAGAATGCGATTACTATGAGCTCTTGCGTTAAAGAGCAATAATTTTGACACTAATCTGATCAGAAAAAATTAAGCTCTTACCACATATAAACAACATTCTCATTGTTAGTCCATGGGAAAAATAATCAAGCAAATGACAAGTATTAAAGAACACCCCTCGTAAACTAGTATTATCTACAGGTGGCGGGAATGAATAATTGTGTTTTTGTTCAGGACCCGATGGTACATGTATCAATTCGTCATTAAACGTCATTAAGGGTAAATTTTGGAGAAAGATTGATTAAACATCTTCTCAGAGACTGTTTGGCGGGTGAGGCTTGTCCTTGGTATACATGTTACTGACACTAACGTCTAAATAAACTGTGTTCATTATTAAAGTCAAATATGAACTCTGGTTGCTATGATAGCTTAAATTTTCCATAGACTTACATTGATAAAAAGAGGAAGCTGGAAGTTTCTGCAGTCTTACTTACCATAGAGACTCACGCCAAGAGTTTGCAAAAGTGGGCGGGATTTTCCCTATACTTCATGTTGTATTTTTACTAGATGCTAGTAACTGATAAGCCGTAAGTCCTATAGGTATACTGGGTATTTTGTTTTTGTTTGCGACGTTTCATCCAAATCGCTTGATTTGATAATCATTCTCTATAAATTTTACACTCAGCAATAGCAGTAAACTCAGCTGAGCTTCGTGACCCAATTGGCCTCTCGTTGTATGATATGATTGACAGTAAGCATTATGTTATATTGTAAATAACTACCCCGTGACCAAAAATAAACCGATTTATCACGCTAGGATTAGTAAATAGATGAATTGACGAGCTTTCAGCGAGCCGTTTCATCTGTTTACGGTCCAAGCGTGATAAATCGGTTTATTATATACCTACCATAAATACCACCTTGATACAACCATTTTCTAACGCAAAAATACCATCTCCGCATCACGCCACTAACCTGATACGATTCCATATCACCATCCTACACTTTTTACCCAACAACATAAAATCCAGCACCTAAAGCCAGAAACTAAATCTGAATGACAACCATGGTTATTTTTTTATTTTGTAGAACAACAACTGTTTAAGAAGTGTCAGTGGTCCGCTATCCAGAAACAAACTTGATAAAATTTAGCGACTTTTTCTAGTTCTGACGTAAAAATTGGCACAATGTTACGTCATCAAAATTTTGGCGCAACGTCATATAGTACGCCGTGACAACGTCGCGATTTTACGAGGGGTAGTTATTCACTTTATAATGCAACGGAAGTCGACAGATTTCGCATGACTCATCCGATGTGAGGAGATTTGCTTTCCGCCATTTTGTTTATTTAGTGAACAGCTACATGTAAGCAATCACTCGCAGAAGGACTCTTCAAAATTCGCCACCATAGCAGTACATTTTGTTGATAATTTATATTTTTGTCCATTGTTTCACTTACGTAACGCTGCATAACAATGGCGGAGAACGACGTCACAAAACGTCACTTAAATTGACGCCACTATCACGCTTCTTTTTGGTGCGTTAAACAAACCCGCAACAGGGTCTTAATTTAATCAGTAGAGATGGCCTTTATTTAGTCAGTAGCTCAATAAAGCGATAATATATAAAACCCTGTATTAGGCCGATATTTAGAGTCGTTGCGTTATAAATTAAGAAATGTCATGATCAATCAGAAAAGTCTGATATTGCCATTGCTTTTGATTGCCTCGAGTGAGCATGTAATAAATTGGCTTTATTTTTAGATATTCAGATATCATCTTATATTTAAGAAACCATTGTTTGAATTCATCTAAATTTTGATACACAACATAAAACACATGTCATGCATTTTAATAGCAAACAAAACGCGTGATGAAACTGTTAGTGTCTGTAATTTTTTATATTTGAATAAAATACTGGCTCGAAACATGTTGGAATAAATTTCAGCGCAACCTCAAATTCTTTTTCGTTTTTTAGATCGTTATAGTATGCAATGTCATGAACCTAGATGTAAAATCGGCAATACAAGAATGTCAGGCACGGAGTCTACGTTTCTTTATTTCACCGAATGTATTGTATACATGTAGTTTGGCACTACACTGGGTTTATTTTGCTTATTAATACCATACTTACGCTCGGCTTACCATTTATGGTGCATTAATTCATCAGGTCCTCTTGTGTCAAATTTGCATTGTTTGACTATGTTTTAGGAATTTTCTAGGACAAAACAAAGCTTGATGAAAGTCGGTCATGCTGTCTGTAACTTTTTGTGATTATTGAGTTTGTTATCACCTAGAAAATTTCGCATCCCATTACGAAAACTTGTCCATGCAGTATACAGAGATTTTTTTTCAACAGAAAAAACTGAAAAATTCATCGAAAAAAAAAAAATAGTTTTTTTTTTTTTTTATATTTTTACTCAAAACATTGATTGTGGATACACGTTAGAACCGCCTCGCCGATGCGGTTCTAACGTGTACTCACAATCAATGTTTTGGATTAAAAATAAGAAAGAATAGGTATGTTCATTTATACCCCAGTTTTACTATACATGGGGTATACATTTCACGGACACGTCATACTGATGTTGTATGATATTATTGTCAGTAAGCAAATTATGTTATAAAAATATAACCAGAGCCTCTGATTTTGAGTGTTTTACGCGAGTATGTAAAAAGAGTATTTTTTTTTTAATTTGTAGGGTAAGAAACCTGTTTTGAACCACCTTCGTTTTTAGTATACACTTGACAGTAATATGTTGAAAGAGGAAGAAGAAAAAAAAAAAAAAAAAAAAAAAAAAAAAATAAATAAATAAATAGAAACGCAACAATTATAGTCCACTCAATTTTGAGCAAACTATGATACAATCAGAAATCAATGCATTGTCGACTTCTTCTTTAGATATCCGACATCCAAATGTAAGAAACCGATTTCCATTTTAATGAGTTATTCGATGCCGACCACAGGCATGCTGCAAGTCGTAAAACATACAGTGCGTGGATTTTTTTTAATGAATTTTAGAGAGGGAGCAGCTGAGAGTGTTTCTTGATGATTTCTAGGTTAAAAAGTGTACGTATGCGCGTAGCGAATCTTTCCCGATTTGCATTATTTAAGACGACTAAAAATTCTCATTCAATTTTAATCGAAACGAAAATCATTTTTGCATGTTATACCCTAACATCCCATGAATGGGAATCATACAGAAACAAACATGAAATTATCATCGTTTTACCCTTAAACTCGTAAATCCTTTGTGACCTATTGTTGCGTTTCTTTTTTTGTTCAGTATAGAGACACGAACCACCTTGTGTGGTGTTTCTCAAACGTTTGCTTTATTGTAGAAGCTAAAATGAGGTCAAACATCACTGACCTATCCATATCAGGTATAGTTACATCTGCTGGAACCATAAGTTTTTTTTCTTAATGGTGTACAAATTCTAGTCATTAATACTATATACATGTACTTTAACTGTTTTCGTTCTAAATGTATCTGTATGATTTATACCTAGATGCACTTTACATAGTCTGTCGATACATTATATCATACAGATATTTCAACGCAGATCAGATGGTCCATACTCGCAGATGTAGTAGATATCCGAAGTTCTATCATCGAAGCACTCAAGACGCCCTGAATGTCACGGATATTTTGAATTTCCGCTTTCAGAGTACTGAAACTGTCACAGAGTTTTAAATTGATAGCTTTAATATGAGAATCCTTAGAATCATATTAGCTCCATCAATCTTTATCGTGTTACTTTTGATGAAAAGTTCAGTGCCATTTTAAGTAGTCTCATTCCTTTCTGTATTGCATTGGAATATCATTAATCTAAAAGTACTGTACGTAGTTTTAAAGAGTGTCAAATAACATGGGGACTACAGTCCTAATGTCTACAGTTTTTGAACTTCATTAAATCTGACTGATTTTTCGAGAATATAGATCACTGTATAGGCACCGAAGGCGAAGTATGTGTGAGCAATCATATCATGTCGCCTTCGATAGCTAGACCTTTACGTCAGTTGTTTCCATATGCTGATGCACAAATAACTCGAACGACAACGCAAGTATTTAAAAAAATACCTTTCTCCCAAATTTACCCTTAATGACGTTTCATGACGAATTGATACCATCGGGTCCTGAACAAAAACTCAGTTACTCGTTCCCGCCACCTGTAGATGATATATGTCTTATAAATATGAAAGCAGTCGGCCTTACGGCCTCGGACGAGAAGTAGTTTGAAAAGGACGGACGGTCGAACGGACGCCGGGTACCTGCCTATTCTATAAGCTCACCTTTGAGCCTTCGGCTAAGGTGAGCTAAAGCGTACAGCGGCATTTCAAGAATTCAATTAACTTGATTGCTTTATGAACAGACGAATTGTAAGAAGACCTGCGTTCATGATGATTCAACAAATAAGAGACAACAAGAACATGATTAAAACTGTTCGTTTGTGACTGAATTGAATTATTGCAAATCAAGCTGACAATACAATGTAATAGCACCGTCTTTAATAAAAGAATAACAAAGCCAAATCATTACACAGATCCTTAATTAAATGAATCCGTTTTAGTTTTTGACAGTTCCAGTGCATTCAAATTCAAAATTAGATTTTACTATGGACAATGCGCATTCAAGGTTTAACGACATACAAGCATATCGTCGTGTGAAGCTGCATCTTCTACCAAATCTGGGCCCAGTTGTTCAAAACTAACGACGTCGTTAGTTAACGTTTCGTTAAATTTTTTTGTAACATTAATATTACAAATACATGTACACTGTAATTTTTTGTTGAAAAAATGAAAGGATTCTCACATTTTTTTCAACAAAAAATAACAGTGTATTTGTTACTTTTGCTGATATTTGCTTAACAAATTTATGTCTTAACGATATCGTTAAGCTAACGATGCTTTGAACAACTGGGTCCAGTATTATATATCATAATCTACGGTCGGTACCTCACCCTGGGAACAAAAAAAACCTCGTTAATTTTGTATTACTGACCGATCTAAGGTGGTATTTCTGTTTTGAATCTACTAGTTTCATGTTTTGGTGTCGAATATCTCTGCTATTTGCACCTTTTATGTACGTATTCATAAACTTAGTTAAAAACAAGTAACTGATCATTCAGCTTACTTTGCGTTCTCTTTGTATCAGTACTTGTGTATCGAGCAATATTATTTGTGACTCTGGCAAAGCAGATTGTTTCTGCTGTAGGGTGACTTTAATTTTTAGATAAAACAAAAAAAAAAAAAAAAAACGCAATTCCTATTCCAGATCATTCCATAGTGCGCTTCTTCTAGATTTTGTCATTCCCTGTTTTTTTTTTCTGGTAGCTTTCTATTCTTAAATGCTCTCCGTAGCCATTATCAATAATTGAGCCGCCTCGTGGGAAAACCAACAATGTGGTTTCCGACCAGGTCAGACACAAACCGGCCTGTACAAGCACAGAAAAGAGGTAGAAGCTTGAAATTTCGGATTTAAGTAGAAGAGGAATTGTACTATCCGAGTAGCGAAAACAAAGGCGCTGATCAGCTTCGCGGTTACCGCGAAGCTGATCTGCGTCTTTGTTTTCGCCTATGCAGATTGTTGGTTTTTCCATGGGGCGGCTCAATTGATATTCGTTTCGCCTGCTAGAGAGCGAGTAAAAGATTGTAATAAGTTTTGCATGGGTCTGGTGTTCACAAGCTGTAACGTCTAGTCTAACGTTGCTTTAACTATACTTTTCAAGACGACATGGAGGTGAGATTTTGTTTACTTCCTATCTCAGTTCCCTTAAGGATGATACCGACCGTGAAGGTGATTTTAAACATCTTGATATTTTTTTCTTATTTTTATTTAGAAGATACTTTAACATGTTTTCTTTGCATTGAGCAAATAAAAAGTGGGGGTTACCAGGCTTAATTTTGATTCATACCGGTTGAAAGAATACCCATGGTGTGTGTCGATAAAATGCGTTTTTCGCCAGTTGCTACAACATTTTGCCAATGGAAATTTCGAAAAATACAAGCAGTATTATCCAAATATCAAAAACATTTCAATAAGACTACATATAATCCTTATCAAGTGTGAGATTTGCCTACAGGTATTTGGCAAATTTGTGCTTCTTTGAGTATTTTGTTTTAATTATTAGAGCACATCTAATAGTGACAAAAAGCAAGTCTTCATCTATATTGTAAAGTCGTATGTTCACAGTCGTATCGTCAGCATTTGTTGAAGATCACAACACTAATTAAAGGTGATAACAATACTCGCGTTGAAGACAAGCCTAAAGGGCTGAACATTATAACTCATTTTTGTAGCGCCAAAATGAATGTACTTTACCTCACCAGTGTGATTCTTTTTTAAAACTCGGACCTGATAATGATTCTCAAATAAATACAGAAAAGTAAAAATCGAAAACAAATGTTGCAACTCTCTCTCTCTCTCTCTCTCTCTCTCTAGCACGGAAGCGGAATTTGTCAAACGTGTAGTGGAAAGGGAATATTAATTGAGCCGCTGCATAAGAAAACCAACAACGTGCTAAGGCCAAAACAAAGGCGCAGATCGGTTGTGCCTTTGTTTTCGCTACACGGAAAGTGCAATCTCTCTTCTTCTTAAATCCTAACACTAACTTTATTTCAGTCGGAGAATCAAATTCATTTTTACGCGTTCGTGTTTAATTTATTGTCATTTTTATGACACTGGAATCATGTATCTTTTTTAATTAGATGTAAGTACAGGTAAGGTCATAAATTGATTGAACGCCCAAGCCAACTGCCAGGGGTGCTTAATTAATGCCTTACCCTTCATATTGTACCCCCAAGAATGTTTCATTTCTTTGTAGTAGTAGTTAAACATAATAACTAAGGATGCTGGCTATGGATATCATTATCTGAGCTTTGTCATAAAGTTGTTTTCAAAAAGCCGAACCCGCGGTATTGTTTATTTTCTAAGAAGAAGTTTATTCAAGATTTCAAAAGGCCATTATAATGGCTCATGAGGATACAATATGTACAAAACAATAGCAATGACAGTGCAGTACATTATAACATTATGGCAAAACAACAATAATAATCAAAGTGAGAATACATAAAACTGACATGATTGTGACAAAAGTAAATCATGTTCTTAACACATCGTAAATCTGTTATTGGCAGGACTATGACACAATAAATCATATTTCCCGGCCACTACAAAAACCGAAGAAAAAAAACCCAACAAAATATTAACAACAAGGTACTTATACTAAGAATAGATATCGTTAGCCTAGTGAGAAGCTATTTTCCCAATAGGCGGTCACACAGTTACATATTAATCTTATCTAAAAATATGAAAACGTACATAAGTTGCAAACAACACAAAAATTCAACACCAAAGAACCACCACAGAAATATCGCCGTGGAGCGATCAGTAATATGAAATTACTGGCGGGCTTAAAATAGTTACCCTCAGCTTCTGCAGCGGTTAGTTGTTCGGTCATCGTGGTAAATCTCAAACTCGGCAATGAGGCATCAAGGACAAACAATTTTAAAAATCATGATAACGTCCGTGGTGAAGCAAAACAGGAGACTCACAGATACAATAAGCTGCCCGGCGATGGAGAGCCCTTGGCGCCAAACAACATCACTGAAAATCTGGAGTAAAGGAAAAACACCAGTTGAACCCCGGTGGGTAAAGCAACGGACAAGAAGCTCCGGCCGAAACCAACTAAAATGAACAACTCTTAAGGCAGGACCATCATAGAGTCTGACGCTCGACACACCGGCGTGCAATTAAAGAAGCATAGTTATCAACCATGATTGGGTTTAAAACTAATAAGCATGCAGACTGCCGCATCACATTTTAGTTATATGTTATACGTTTATTACGTTTATTGATTTTTCTTAACTGAAAAGACAATTCATTCCTTCCTAAACCTACCGAAATTATATACATATGTGTAATTGCTTGAAATTGCTAGTCGATTTTGAAGTAGAGGATACCGACGCGTTACTAAGTGACGGTCATTCTTTATTGAAATGGTCTCTCTGTGCCAAACCCAATAATGACGCTGATGATGTAACTCAAACAACACATAAACTCCATAAAAACTGGGATAACCGACGAATTGATGACTTCATATCAAATATACCCATTGGAAAACTCAACGATATATGCACAAACTTACAACCCAACAAGGCATCTATTGACGACGCTGTAACAGAAGTATCAAATATATTCGCAACAGCTGCCAAAATGTCATTTCCGGTACATTCTAATAAAACAAAAACATCTAATCATAAGGCTTGGTTTGGTCCAAAATGCTACAATGCTCGCGCGACGTACCGCAAAGCTAAAAATAAATTAAGACGCTCTAGAAATGAATATAACGCCACAAAGCTCCAGGAATCAAGCAAACAATACAAGAAGGTGATGAACTTTTTTATAAACCAGCATAAACGGAAAAACGCTGATAAACTGAGGCAAATGCACACGCGTCAACCGAAGGAATATTGGCGTTATCTAAAAAGTATTTCAAAAAACACCTCTCGTGAAAAATCCCCATCCTTGCAACAATTTTTTGAACATTTCCAGAACACAAATGCTTCTGAAATAAACGAAGAGTTCGTATTTGAGCACTCAGAATATCAGTCTGAGAATTTTGATAATATTCTAAACTCTGCAATAGTAGAATCGGAAATTAATGAGGCTATTATGGGCCTAAAGTTGGGCAAGTCGCCTGGCTATGACGAAATAGTAAATGAGCATATTAAATCAACCAAATCGTTGTTGATGCCACTGTATATAAAACTTTTTAATACTGTTTTTGAAACTGGTATTTTCCCACAAGCTTGGCTACAGGGAAAAATCAGACCTATCTATAAAAATAAAGGCGACCGACTCAGTCCAGAAAATTATCGTCCAATAACAGTTCTTAGCTGTTTAAGCAAACTTTTCACCTCTATACTCAATAATAGGCTCACTAAATTTCTTGAATTTCATACAGCACTCGACGAAAACCAGGCAGGATTCCGTCATGGATATGCAACAACAGATCACATATTTACTTTAAATGCAATAATCGAATTACTGAAATCAAAAAAGAAAAAATTGTTTTGTACTTTTACAGATTTTTCCAAAGCATTCGATACTGTCTGGCGAATTGGATTATGGGGAAATTTATTGAAAGAATCAATAAATGGAAAAATATTTCGTATAATACATAACATGTATCAAGGAATCAAATCTAGCGTGTCTGTTAATAATGAACACTCAGCTTTCTTTGCCTGTGAATGTGGTGTTAGACAGGGAGAAAATCTCTCGCCAATCCTCTTTTCCTTGTATTTAAATGACCTTGAGCACTTTTTATTACACAAAAATCTTAATGGATTAACAATTGATATTACAGATGACGAAATAATGATATACATGAGACTCTTTACCCTACTATATGCTGACGACGCGGTGTTAATGGCAGACAGCCCTGAAGATATGCAAAAGTGTCTGGATGCTTTTTCGGAATATTGTCAAACATGGAAATTACATATAAATATAGATAAAACAAAGATTATTATTTTTGGAGGCAACAAACAGACGAACTCAAATTTTAGCTTTATCATTGATAATAAAGAAATCGAAATTGTTGATAAATATAAATATCTCGGCGTTTGGTTCTCGCAATCTGGCAGTTTCTCTAACACAAGGAAACATATAGCACAACAAGCTAAAAAAGCTATGAACCTACTCTTTATAAAAATAAATAATTTAGATATTCCTTTAGACTTGCAACTGAAATTATTTGACCACACAATTGTACCGATACTTACATACTCCTGCGAAGTATGGGGTTACGAAAATCTCGATCTAATTGAAAAAGTACAAAGTGACTTCCTTCGTAGAATCACACTAGCGAGAAAGAGTACTCCTCTTTACATGCTCTATGGTGAATTAGAGAGAACTCCAATAAATATAATAGTTAAGTCAAGAATGATAGGCTATTGGAATAAAATTATTAAAAGCAAGGGTATCAAAATTTCTTTTCTCATCTATCAATGTTTAATACACACGCAGACTTTTTCTTCCACATGGATTTCTCATATTAAATCAATATTAAATCAAATAGGCCGTCCCGACCTTTGGCAGCTACAACAAAATATTCAATCGAATTCCCTGTCTCACCTCACTAAACGCATCCTAGTATCTCAATTCATCCAAGAATGGCGCGCTAAAGAGTCACAGTCTCACAAAGCGTTGGTGTACTTTAGTTTCAAACAAAACCTCGAATTAGAAAAATATTTTACAATATTACCACGTAAATCGTATCTACTAATTTTTAAACTAAGAACTGCAAATCATAAATTACCGGTTGAAACAAGCCGTTGGGAAAGAAACGCTAGAAATGAACGTACCGCTAGAAACGAACGTAACGCTAGAAATGAACAACTATGCCCATTGTGCAATATCCGTGATGTTGGAGACGAGTTCCACTATATTTTTAAGTGCTCCTTCTTTGACCAGGAAAGAACGAAATTTCTAAAACCCTATTTCTTAACACGACCGAGCATGTACAAATTAGGACAACTAGTACAAACCTCAAATGAAGGAACGTTGAAGAAACTGTGTATGTTCTTAAAGATAATATTCGATAATTTTAGATAGCTACCAGCACGAACAAGAAACCTATGTACAACGTGTACATATTTCCAATCTAATACAGTATCAAATTTTTCTGTTTAACTAAACAAAACATACTTGCAGACAGAATCAACCGAGCTTTGTTTTAATATCATTCCTTCCATGTTTGCTCAATACTACATGTATCAGCTTGTAGGCATATACGAGGTATGGCAGGAAAGTTCGTAGACACTTCAGCTATCAGAAAAAGTAACGCGTTGTTGAAGAAGCGTTTTGCATAATTTCAAGCAGCAATATCTGATGGGTATATTTCAGAAATTTTGTGCAATTTGAAGTAATAACACGCTTGGTATGGCTACTTTTCTGCTTGAGGGTAGGGTCGTGCGGGGCAGGTGTCAAAACGTGATAAAATGTGACGATTTTCACATTTTGTTTTTGTTTGTGAAACGGACGGAAGTATGCTGTAACGATAAAATATATTTTGATCCTGAAAGAATGTTCAATCAACAACGTTTTCTGAATGTTTGGGCCTTGGCGGCAGTACAGTTTGATATCTGTGAATAAAATTTCAGATGCAGTCCGAAAAAAATGTTTGAAAAAATGGCGTAATTTTGACGTCGGAGTACAGCCGATAACCATAAAATTGTGTGATTTCGTTATGGAAATGGCCAACAAACACGATGGAAATGATATAAACAACAACATAAAAGGCTATCAGCTTGTCTGTCACCTGTTTACAAGTGGCAGAGTTGGTTTTTGGATGCTCGATAGATCATCTAAGATGATAAACGGCGGCGGAAGGGCACTAGTCTTACATTCTCAGCGAATGTAAATGGTTTCATATGTTCAACCGGTCATCAGAGAACCGGAGGACAGTTGGCACAGATCTGCATTTGACAGCTGGATACACATAATAAAATTGTACCGATATCCAAGGACCCTATGTGGAATATCTCCGAAACATGGTTAAAGTTGTTACAAATATATAAAGCATTGACAGCAATAAACTTCAAGTAACGTCACTGAGACGTTGACCCTTGCCCCGCTCCCGGTTAGGGAGGTGCACATAAAAGGCTGTAGAAGATGTCGTGTTGGCCAGATTTTCATAAAATTTCGTGTATTTGCTCATGAAATATTTTGGCAAACCCAGATGTATTCATTTTGACTGAATTTCTTTTCCTGTTGAAAATACTAATGGTGTCTACGAACTTTCCTGCCACACCTCGTATGATCCGAATTTCCACCACTATCAAGATTCTGTCAAATATATATATTTAACAGTGGCGTCTTACTGCGTAGACGGGCTTCAAACGATTGTAAAACGAAACACATATATACGAAGTAGACGCATTGTTAAAATACATTGATGTGTTGCGATCCGCCGTGAATTTCTCCTCCTCCGTTTCGCTTTCGGTGGAAGAGGAGAGGTACAGACGGCTAATCGCATCATCATGCGACTGTGCAAATTATTGCTGGACGTATAACCTTGTCAACTCGTGTAAATATCACACACACACGCACACACACACACACACACACACACACACACACACACACACACACAAGAATTTCAAGCTGTATGTACAGTCTGCTGATGAAATTATTTTATGGCATATATTTAGAACGGTACCTGTACATTGAAACTCAAATGGTAAATGATGAGCCGTATAGTACAACTTAGTGACTGTCCTTCGTATTTCATGGTCACGTTTATCTTGAAAGAACACAAAAAGCTACAAATGAGCCTCCACATGGCAGAACCATCAATCTGCACCGGCGAAAACAAGGGCGCAGATCAGCTTCACAGTAACTGCGAAGCTGATAGGCGCCTTCGTTTTTCGCTACATGGATATTCTTTCTTAATCCAAAATTTCCAGCTTCTAGCCATCTTCTGCGCTTGTACAGCTCGGTTTGTGTCAGACCTATTCGGAGGCCACATTGTTGGTTCTAGCACGAGGCGGCTCAGATAATATTATAAAGTAAACATTATAATGGCATGCCATAATAGCATGCCCATAATATTAGAGTCCATTTGGAAAAAATGTCACTTACTGAACGTCTGTTCTGCAGCCTACCAAAATCTTTTTTATCTCTGTATATGTGTATGCCATCAAATTTTGATGTTAAATATGCACTTTCTTTTTACTCCGATCAAACTCATATCCCCATGAAAAACATAGAATGAAACAGTTGCCTGGCCCGTGAATTTCAGTTTTAACGAGCTGACCGGTTATACTTGCACAAGTATCACGTGCTTAAAGCGCGAAGAAATCACTGCTGGGCCGTTGCATAACAAAAAAATAAGTATCAATTCCTAGAGTGGGAAATGAATACCAGTTGACCATGCACCCACCTGTATCTCCTTCTAAAACAAGGCCAGATGTGCACAAACCTGTCACTTAGCCGTTTTCATAATTCTATATGCACCTGTGCTGGACTTCGCCGTGTTCCGGCCAATATAACATGTAAAGGGAAGATATTCGTTTCAAATATTACTCAGTTAGTTCCCCTTGTATAATTGATAACCTATTTACGCTTAAATAGAGTCACAAGATATATATTATGTTCACATTGTATTTTGTGCATATTATATTGTTAATAATAAAAGTGCGTATTTTGCAATATAGCATATAAAGCTTACATATTACTTCAAAATTTGTGCCATTAAGTATTTATTTAGTTATCTTTATGCATTATATACTTTGTTAATTACTTTTTGTATAACTCGTGCCACACATCTAATACAGTCGTACCGAAATCAACAAGACATCACCCCCATCCTGAAATTGTACTTTTCAATATTTCAACCACTAAATTTTTCACAATTTGTATTTTGTTGCTGCTTCCACCATGTCATGTTAAATGTATTATTGTATCATATCCTCATGATGTTTGTATCCGCAGACCTTGAGTGAATAAAGTGTTTTGTTGTTGTTGTTGTTGTTGTTGTAAATTAAATACATAAATAAACTTGCTGTTCCACATACATACATAAGGCTCCAACAGCACAAAAAAATTTAAACACCAATACATAAAACAATAAGAATCACCACAGAAGTATCGCCTTGGAACGATAACTGGCGGGCTTAAATCGATTTTACAAGTACCGAACCTCACTCTCAGCTTCTGCAGTGGTTCATAACATTAGTTAGTTGTTCGGTCCTCGTGGTGAATCTCTAGTTAGTCAATGGAGAAGCTTGATGTGACGCTCCGGTGCCAGGTCTTGGTGAGTAAGTACCTGAAGGCTCACAGACTCGCTCCTTTAGGTCTACTGGTGTTTTCAATTTGCGGTGAACACTCATGATTATACTTTAGATTGCTTATACAATGATTATTAGATTCATTATACAATGTACACTTTTCCTTTTTTAGTTTTTAACAGAACACTTTAAATGGATTAATTACTCTTTTTTTTAACGTGAATCTTGTACATTTGTGATATTTGATTTCGTGTATTTTAATTGATGTACATTTTGTATGTAAATCTGTGATACATGTATTCTTTTTCAATGCAAATTGAAAAATATAGTGTCTCGTAAGTCTGTATAGGCTGGATATCAAATATGTTTTAGCATGTTGGAAATCTGTATATATTGTATGTATTTGATATGCGACACTTAAATAAACTATTAAAATATGAATCATCATGGACAAACAAATAAATCATGATCAATACCATGATTAATCAAAAACGAGGACTCACAGATTGAGTAAGCTGCCCGACGATGCAGATTCCTGGGCGCCAAGTAACTTACTAACTCCGGGGCAAAAGATAAACATCGATTAGATACGAACAGATTCGAATAATTGCCTTCAGTTACGCGGCATTACCTTCTAAAACGGATTTTTCATCTGGGCCTGATTTTTTAACAATTATTCAAACTTGGCAGCGGATGAATAAAATACCTTGGATTAATATTTTTCGAAAATACGTACAGCTACGGACATTACAGATAAGATACAAATCGTTACGGATAGGAAAACTTATCCGCAGCGTCCGCAGCATACCTGACTTTTTATTTAGTGCTAATGTGACCTAGGCATTTGACATAGTATTTGAATAGAAAGAAGTTGATCAGTAGGTTATTTTGTGATGCAAAACTTCTTAAGACGTAAGTTTGCATATTCTATGAGATTTTTAATAATCAAATTATTATTTTGCTTAAAATTGTTTCGTTACTGCGTTTCCTTAAGATTAAATAGCATGTCCTTAAAGAGAACCATGGAGATCCTAGTAAGTACAATCCAACTTTTTCTGCATTATGTAAATAGATCACGGCTTAAGGTTTTGCAAAAATGATGTTTTTTCAATGGTTTACGTCAAAACGGAATAAACTGCTTGTCGAAATTTATTCCATAGAGAAGAAAGAAAACTCATATACGTCAGAGTGCTTTATTAAATCATCATAAATAGGAATATTTTAATATTTTGATAAAATTAAGAAACCATTGAAAACGGCAACCATAAGATTTTGTCTCTATGAAAAAATTGTACCAGCATGTAGAAGCGCGACAGAACTTAGTTTTTAGCTTTATCAGCTCTCCGTCTTCTTTATTATAAATCTATCGGTGGGCGAATCATCAAACAAGGAATATTCAGTCCTAACCAGTGAAAACTAAGCAATGGTCAGGATCCAAATGGATTGCAATTGCAATCAGAAACAACGCATCAGGATAGCATGTCCATGTAATATTTGCCCCCTTATACCCCGCATTTATATAGTAAAACTGGGCTTTACAGGGGTATACATATTTTTGTTATTTTTGATCCAAAACATTGCTAAGGGGTACTCGTTAGAACCGCCTGTATGCGACGCATTATCAAATCACCCGAGTGTATAATATTTACATTAGATTCGGAACCAAATTATACACAGACAAATTGTTGGACTTCCGATGAGAACAAATTGCATCCCGCTCGTAGCAGATTTTATTTATACAGCTACGAAAGAGATTTCATGGATTCACCTGAACTACAGTTGAATAAAGCAAACACCACAGATACTGAAGCCCCCTTTTTCTATTGCAAACGGAATTTGTTTTTCTAAAATTTACGATAAACGCGATTACTTTGATTTTGATATGGTAATTATTCCGTTTTTGGATGGTGACGTTCCTCGACGTGCTTCTTATGGTGTATACATCTCGCAGCCATGAACTTATTAGGTTTGCTAGAGTCTGCAATCATGCTGCGGACTTCAATGAGCGAAATAAATGTTTAACAGCCAAACTTCACCAGCAGGGCTATCGGTATCAAAAACGTCGAAAAGCATTTTCATCGCAGACACTATGTATTGATTTCCAACTTAAGGATGTTCGCTGCTAACATTTGACATTTCGGAACTTCCGGTTTTTCTTTTCTTGAATATCTCGTAAACGGTTGCAGATATTTTCCTAATAATTTATATTTGGATAATATTGATAATATGCATTGAATGAGCCATGAAAATTGTCAATCTAAGAAACTTCATTTTTTCACCCCATTTTCTGCAACTTTTCAGAAAATTTTAGTTGACAGTAAAATTTAGGGGGTAGGGTAGATTAAACTTGAATATTACACATCTTCAAATTAACTGCGCTAGTTCGATGTTAATTTTAACAGCAGTATATGTGTACATGGTCTTCTAAGTCATTCGTTGTGTCTTAAGTGTGCTGGTTTTAAAATTTTAGGTGGTTTATTGAAATGGGCTTTTAGAAACAAAACAGCCGAAGAAAGGCTGAAAATGGCGATTTTCAAGTTGTTGGCTCTCTCTTATATGCTCACTACCCTATATATTTCTTTCTTTTATTCGAACAGCATTACCAAGTTCTAGGTTGTGTGAAAATATAAGAAAAAGTTTGAATCAACAAATATGGGTTTGGCACATTTCAAAATATTGATTTTTTACGACTTTACAAGTATGGGGGTAGGGTTGGAAAAGGAATAGTTAAAGTTTGTCATCCACTTCAAGTTGCAAATTTGTCTATGCTTTTGGTCCAAAATAGTCTGCGTTACATAAATATTATGACTTTTGAAAGCATTCTAAGTGTATTTTTGTTCAAGACAGGTATGTTTCAAAGAATTAAAAATTAAATTAATTTTACCAAATTTAAAACATGGTGCTCAGAGGTCTCATTCAGACGCCTGTAGCTTGAAAAAACGCACACTACCCTATATTAATTTTGTTTTCAAATGTCTTGTGTTGTATTTTGGAATCAAAAAAGAGTGGTTAGAAAAAAAGTTTGAATACTTTTTCATTGGCAGCGAACATCCTTAAACGTTGGGCTAAAGACGCTTGTACGTGAGGGCCTTTCGGAACCAGAATTTTATGTTGACTTGGTTTAAAATTTAAGAAACTTATCTGTTGTGGTTCTATTTGTTTCATGTTTTGGAGTCGAATTTTTGTGCTCTTTGAACCTTATGTACGTTTTCAGTTTTTGTTAAGTTCGGGTAACTGAGTAGCCGTCCATTAGGAAATAGCTGCTCACTCGGTTAACGATATGTTTTCTAAGTAAAAGTATCTAATGGTCAATTTAGTTTTTCCCACCTCGGTTTTTGAAGTGGGGATTCCCGTTTCGGATTGCGTCTTTTCCTGATCAGTGCCTACTTGTACCTTTTTACAAATTTCGTCTGTTACAGTAAATGACAGGCATATGGATATGGTCTAAAATTGCACCATTTTATGTGGCTGCTTATTTGATTGTTATACATTGATAATTCAATTGTAATTCGCTGAAAGCTGTAAACATGTCGTGGCAAAGGTCAAATTGGTTCCTTGTTCCGTTAACTTAACAATGCAAGGATTATAAATTGTGTTTCCTAAATAAAAATAACATACTATACCCGACAAAAAAGAAACGCAATAATGAGATTTTCCTCTTCAGTTTACCTTTTGTAGCATGTTTTAAAATGTCCGTAAGTTTGAAATTCTGGCCAAATCTTGTTGAAATTTTGACATTGCATAGAAGAATGTCCGTACCTTTGATAAGCATTAAAAATTTGCTTCCATGAAATTGGTGGACATGATTTCCATGCGTTCGTTTGTGGCTACTATGGTCTAAAATTGCACCATTTTATGTGGCCGCTTATTTGATTAGTATACATTGATAATTCAATTGTAATTCGCTGAAAGCTTATAATCCCATTATGTAAACATGTCGTGGCAAAGGTCAAAGAAGATCTATGGCTTAGATGTAAGAAGTCCCTAAATGTCAGATTTGGGAGGACGAAATTTTCATGTTATGACTATTTGGGTGAATTTAACATTTATAGGCGAAGAAATATATACACTTTCGTTTACAAAACAGTTTGGCTGATTTAACAGAATCGAGACAATGCAACTAAATATTTTCACAACCCACCCCATCTTTGGGACAAATGAACCATTAGACTTTGAACTGATTTGCATTTGTTTGTCAACAGCACTTTTTAAGCAAATAAAAATGGGCTCGTTTGTCATATGAATACTGAACAATATCCACACATTGATTGTTTATTGTTTTGTAATTCTAAGTTTATTTTGAAAGAAATGTCACCATGGTGCATAAAATCTTTAATTTACAATCTTATAGTTTAATTCTAGGTGTGTTCCCCCCGGGACCCAGCATGCCCTTTCGTCAGTTTATGTGTTTTTTACATTCACACAACATATCAAAGTGGCATCCTGGGTCTAGGGGGGGAACACGGTCAGCGAAGCGAAAATGTACAATTTCCTGAAATTTTCCCTGAACTAAAATAAGCACAGTTGTTATGGACAATTTTAAAAACATCAACTGTAGAATTATAAACATTCATGGTCGTATTTCTTGTCAAACCGGTGTCAGGGTGAGCATATGTAGGTCATGTAGATGTATTTATAGACATACAGTACAAGTTCAAAAGTAAATATGCTTTCAATGTATGCGTATTGCATTAATGCTTAGAAATGTGATTCCCTATTTTATGTTAAAATTGACGTAAATTATGTCATTGAGAATTAAAATATGCAAAGAACACAATAATTTTATCAAACAAGGCATTTTCGTCTTTGAAAGAGACATATTTGTCATTTAGGGACTATCCCAATCTAAGGCATAGATGTCCTTGGTTCCTTGTTCCGTTAACTTAACAATGCAAGGATTATAATCTGTGTTTCCTAAATAAAAATAATATACTATACCCGACAAAAAAGAAACGCAATGGTGAGATTTTCCTCTTTAGTTTACCTTTTGTAGCATGTTTTAAAATGTCCGTAAGTTTGAAATTCTGGCCAAATCTTGTTGAAATTTTGACATTGCATAGAAGAATGTCCGTACCTTTGATAAGCATTAAAAATTGCTTCCATGAAATTGGTGGACATGGTTTCCATGCGTTCGTTTGTGGCTACTGTTATTTCTGCTACAGTTAATTGTCTGAGATTTTGTTTCCAACTGACAACAATGTGAATGTTGCGCATCGATCAGGACGTCCTAGAAATTTGTCGAATGCTGATGGTCGTTACATTAGTTTAGCATTGCTTTGTGATCGTTTCCAATCGGCAACGTCAATAGCCAGTGACAATACAATGTAACTGCCCAAATGGTTACATTCCAGAACATGTATTGGCGTCACGTAAGAAAACGCCATCACGTCGCTACACGGCAGCAAATGATGGCTGCATTACGCCAAGAAAGGAATATGATCCTCCAGGATATCATGAGGATCATCATCAGGTCTATGCGGAGACGATGATCATGCGTGTAAACGGAAGACACACATCTTATTAAAAATGTGAAAGTGAAAATTGACCCCTACTGCGTTCAAAGTCGCGTCATAATTTATTGAAATGACATATTGCAATGAAAATTCAGGAATGAATTGTCAAAAGGTCCTTCTTTCACACGTTATTAACAATTTTTCTATATCATATGTAGTTGTCCAGAAAAATCGAATTAATGACGTTTCTTTTTTGTCGGGTATGTATACATCCTTTAAGGCTTAAAGAAACGAAGCGACCATGTACATTTTGACTTAACCGTACTTTGTAACAAAACGACCAATTGCTCTACATTAATGTTTATTTAGCTGATTTATGTAAAAAGAGGATAATATGTTTAGGTATATTTGTCTGAATAACATTCCCAAGAAGGAAATTAAAACTTATACGTTATCCTTTCGAGTATTTTGTTATTCAATAATCATTGACAGACAAGTTCATGTGATGAAATCAAGGATCATGAAAAGGGTATCGATAAGGTTTAACCTTCTTAATGAGCCGCGACGCAAGAAAACCCGTCTACGGGATTTCCGACCAGGTCCGACAAAAACCGGCCTGTGCAGCCACGGAGGATGGCTAGGAGCTTTAAATTTCGGATTTAGAAAGTAGAGTAATTGTACTATCCGTGTAGCGAAAACAAAGAAGCTGATCTGCGCCTTTGTTTTCGCATTGGCAAAACTCCGGTTTTCTCATGATGCGGCTCCTTTGACATAGCTGCACCAGCCAAACTGGTGCTTCAAGTTCAGCAGAAAGTCTGGTGTCTGAGTTGGGATTTTAAATGAGCATGTGCGTAAGAAAACCAACAGTTTGTGTTCCGACCAGGTCCGACCGACACAAACCGGTCTGAACAGTCACAGAAGATGGTTAGAGGCTGGAAATTTTGGATTTAGAAAGTAAAGTAATTGTACTATCCATGTAGCGAAAATAAACTGTTATTTACTGTTATTTCGAAGCTGATCCGCGCCTTTGTTTTCGCTACATGCAAATTGTTGGTTTTACCATGCGGCGGCTCATATATAATTGCAGAATCTCTGTGCCTTCTAGCTTACTTCAGTGACTTTAACCAGGCTTCCATCTTTGTTCGAAAGAAACCTTTCTCACTCCGTGTTGTTTGGGTAACAGGACAGAATGAGATGAGAAATGTTTGCTAATGTTAATAAGCCCCATAGTGGCATCTGATGCCGCAAAAGTGTCCACACTTCCAACCACATTGTCTAATTTTGGTAAAAACGAGGTTAACAATGCATTAATGACACTTGGTCGTTGATCTTCATCTAAAATGTCATCGTTATTATCGTAAATATGTTACTTAATTAATGTATAATAATTGCCGATATTTTCCTGGTTCTTTCATCTTAATGATACATGTATAAGCGTCTTCTTAGAACAGAAAAGGCAAGTGTTATTCCTTGAATATGCTTAATTTCAGCACAGGCCCAAGCATAGTAACACGCCACTGTAATTACGCTCGTATATATTATAAACACTATCTTTATGGTCTGAAATAAAGATTTTTTGTGCTGCTTGCACCTAATTTTTTTTTTATATTTTTGGATATCTGAGAGGCCGCCTATTGGGGAATAGCTGCTTAATCGGCTTACGATATATTTTCTTGGTATAAGTACCTAAGTGTCATTTTAGTTTTGTCCCACCCCTCGGTTTGTGGAGTGGGAGTTTCTTTCTAATTGCGCCATTTCCTGACCATTGCCTACTTGTACCTTTTTGCTGATGTTAATAATCCTAGTGGCATTTGATGCCGCAAAAGTGTCCACACTTCCAAATTACGCACTTCTTAATTTTGGTAAAACAAGGTTATTAACAATGCATTAATTGTACTTGGTCGTTGATCTTCATCTAAAATGTCATCGTTACAACCGTAAATGCGTTACTTAATGTATAATAATTACCGATATTTTTTCCTGGTTCTTTCATCTTAATGATACATGTATAAGCGTCTTCTTAGAACAGAAAAGGCAAGTGTTATCCCTTGAATATGCTTAATTTCAGCACAGGCCCAAGCATAGTAAAACGCCACTGTAATCATACATTATAAACACTATCTTTATGGTCTGAAGTAAAGATTTTTGTGCTGTTTGCACCTTATGTGCGGTTTCATATTTTCTTTAGATATTTTTGGATACCTGAGAGGCCGCCTTTTGGGGAATAGCTGCTTAATCGGCTTACGATATGTTTTCTCAGTATAAATTTTGTTAATTCAGTTCCTTTCCCACTTCGGTTTTTGGAGTGGTAATTTATTCCTGATTGCGCCATAATAATAATAATAATAATAATAATAATAATAATAATAATAATAATAATGATAATAACCCGGCCTATTAGAGCAGTATGCACTTTTAATGTATACATTAGTCAGCATTGGTTCGTGAAAACAAAAAAATTCTAACAGACGTTATGCCACAAGTTGTCAAAACATACAATTTTGACGTCGTAACGTCATGTTTTGCTTTTGATTTATTGAATTTCTACAACTTTTGTGGTTAAGTATCCTGATGCCATATGTTCTCGATAGCCTAAGAGAATCATTGACCCATGGTCTTAATGTACATGTACTCCTCAAACGAAGTTTTGCACCACTTAGATTTTTTCATATTTTATGTGACATTTTGACTAACAAATTTTAAACCTACCTTTTGTATTTGCACAGTCTGAAAGACTTTAATAATGTGTGTGGTGAGACCACAAAACGTTGCGGAAACGATTGAATATTCCCATTTTCTGTAAATACTGAAAATTTGAAAATCGAAAAATTCCACCACAAATGTCACAGTGTTAAGAACATATTTTTGTTTCCAAATTAACACACAAGAGCTCCAAAGCAAATGATTAAGCCGAAAAACAATTTAAAGAATTCAAAATTTGGGTAAAAATGCATTTTTGAGAAAGAATCATAAATATTGGAGAAAATGAGTAAAATAAAAATTCATTTCACAGAATTTTTGATCACTGTGAGATGTTTAGACACCAAAACCTACCGCCATGTTTCTTTCTGTTAAAAGCGATCTAATGTCAAAGAAATTGCATTAGATGTTTTTGATATGCAGCCTTTTAAAAAGTCGGAATTCGGATGGGTTAAAAAGCAGTACCCCCAGTTAAACATTACGAGACGCTGCATGCTGTATTTGATGGAAAATCAACACGTTATTTTGTTCAAAAATGATATTTTTGCCCCAAAAATTCATTTTTTTTGGCCTTAGATGATTTCTTTTAGTATCTCGAGTGAGGATGTGAAACGAATTCAGGTTTGTAAGCCCAGAAATAAAGATGTGGGCTTTTTGCTGCATCCCAAATTTTGGTGTTTTCAAAAACATGCATTTTTGCACATTTTTACATGATCTGTTCAAGACAAATTATTGCTCTATTATTTACAAGGTTTAGCCTATTAAGATGGTATTAATTTTAGAAGTTTATTTGAAAAAGATCTATACTAAACATTACTTTAAAATGGGGAAAATATTAACTGGTTCAAAACTTTAATTGATGAGTGTTTATGCATTGTGAACTAACTTAAGGATGTTCGCTGCTAACATTTGACATTTCGGAACTTCCGGTTTTTCTTTTCTTGAATATCTCGTAAACGGTTGCAGATATTTTCCTAATATTTTATATTTGGATACATATTGATGACATGCATTGAATGAGCCATGAAAATTGTCAATCTAAGAAACTTCATTTTTTTCACCCCATTTACTGCAATTTTTCATAAAATTTTAGTTGGCAGTAAAATTTAGGGGGTAGGGTAGATTAAACTTGAATATTACACATCTTCAAATTAATTACACTAGTTCGACGTTAATTTTAGCAGCAGTGTATGTGTACATGGTCTTCTAAGTCATTCGTTGTGTCTTTGGTGTGCTGGTTTTAAAATTTTAGGTGGTTTTATGAAATGGGCTTTTAGAAACAAAACAGCCGAAGAAAGGCTGAAAATGGCGATTTTCAAGTTGTCGGCTCTCTCTTATATGCTCACTACCCTATATATTTCTTTCTTTTATTCGAACAACATTACCAAGTTCTATGTTGTGTGAAAATATAAGAAAAAGTTTGAATCAACAAATATGGGTTTGGCACATTTCAAATTATTGATATTTTCTGACTTTTCAAATATGGGGGTAGGGTTGGAAAAGGAATCGTAAAATTTTTTCATCCACTTCAAATTGCAAATTTTTCTATGCTTTTGGTCCAAAATAGTCTGCGTTACATAAATATTATGATTTTTGAAAGCATTCTTAGTGTATTTTTGTTCCAGACATGTATGTTTCAAAGAATTGAAAATTAAATTAATTTTACCAAATTTAAAACATGGTGCTCAGAGGTCTCATTCAGAGGCCTGTAGCTTGAAAAAATGCACACTACCCTATATTTATTTTGTTTTCAAATGTCTTGTGTTGTATTTTGGAATAAAAAAAGAGTGGTTAGAAAAAAAGTTTGAATACTTTTTCATTGGCAGCGAACATCCTTAAATCATTCTCTGTGTGCCGACAGATACTCTTTCTCTAAATATTTGTAAAAGTGGCGATTCCATGTCGATCTTCATGCCGCGTGTTTACAAATATGACTTGACCTTGACCTAAGGATGTTGATACTGTTTAACTATTTTGAGAGTTTTTCTATCAACTGTAACGTAAGAACCCATTACATGTTATGTTTAAAATGCAAGGAAGGCATGCGCAATTTTTATCTAATTATATTCTTATTCGCAAGAGAAACACGAAAAATCAAAACCCCATTTTCTTGAAAAGGATCATTTAAATGGAATATCCAGCGATATACATGTATCTAATGAGTACTGACAGTAAGTAACAACCAATCAAAATTAGACTTTTGTAGTAGGTTACATTATGACGTTGCAATGACGTAATTGTACGAGCAAGTGTATAACAAAACTAAACCTAAAACATTCATAATTGGTGCGATTGGAAAAACGTTGGCAAGAAGTAATGGCTGGATGGCTAAATTAAAGACGTCGTTCAAAGAGATTTGTTAACGCTCCTATTGGTTGCGTTTTCTGTTGACGTCAGCCTATTTGTTCAGCAGTCATTATTGTTCACTACAGACACATGCTTTTTTTCATATCGTGATTCTGTAGGTGTCTGTTCATTGTGTCAACAGCTATCTTATGGCACTAAAAGATTTCGAGTTCGTCTATTCACTTGATAAAAACAGCAATTTACATAAAAATAATTGACGTCACGTTCAAGAAATAAGAATCGAAGGGGGAATAAAATTTTCTGATTCAATTTTGTCTCCCCAATGACTTTCGAATGTCGGTATCAGTTTTGATGCTTCTACAAGCAAATTAAAGGTATCATAAACCCCCTAGCTATGACCCGGAAATGGGGAATACCTTTTTTCGCGGCAGCGCCATAATTTTCAAATTGTATCATGGAAGATAATTAACGCCAATTTAACGGGGCTATCGATATTCATATCCTTAAAGTAATTGTTGGTATTTAGACAGAAAAACGAGCACATTAATTCTTTTCGCGTTTCTTTTGCAAATAGATATAGAATAATGGCATAAGTAGAACAGACGAATAATGGATAGGTGTTAAAGGGCTCCTTTATCTTGATTTTCGAGTTCAAATGCACAAGAAATTTGGAAATAGCGGGGAAAGGCTAAATTAAATTGCATGTTGTAAAGTCACACGAATATCCGTTTACTTTGAGCATTCTGATCGTTTGATTATGACAAATCTACATGGACTTTCATTGTCCCGGAAATCAAGGGGCCAGGGCAATATATGACGTCAATCAAAGGTAAATCTTACCGGCAGAATGAAAGCTATCGAGAACATGGATATCGAAAACGTATTACGCGACGATATATGTTTTCATAGATAATCCGTTTTGGCGATACTGACCAATCAGGACATTTTTCACGTTCTAGTACGACAGAAGTTAACTCATATAAGCCTGGCGTCCTTTTTGTGGGACATAGGCAACAGCATAGCCTCAGATGTAACGCCGTAAAACGCGGCGTCCCATCTGGGGCTATTCTGTTTGCTTATAGAATTTTCATCGAAAAATGAGATACAAATAAAAATCACTCCTAACACCCTAAAAATGAAGGTGGACTTTTGATAATGATGGGAGAATCCATTCGTCAAATATGGGTTAAGATCAAAATATTGACAACAAAACATTCCTGGATCAAGCACACAAATATTCTCTTCGAACAACCAGTATCAGACGTATAAAATCCTCCTGACAGCGAATTAAGGACTGCAGGCTTTTCTTAACCTGTCTCATAAACATGTATAATAAACTTTTGGTATTAATCAAGAATTTTCTCTGAGCTATTAGCCACCGGAGTGCAATAATGTCGCGAAGATTTTCACATGGCTGAGGGCATCATATTCGATGACAATTGTATAGTCTTTGTTAAATAACACATGTTTCTACCGTATGTAAAGCCTAATGATAATTAATGACCGTCATTAAAGCACCAACAAAAAATCCAAAGACAGCAAGGAGTGATTATTTCGCTTTATAATTAGACACTTACATGCCCCTACAGAGCAGTAGTGATTAAAACGATGGACAGCCTGTGCCTCCAGGCAACCTGAGGATTGTTTACAACAAAGCAGCAGTTTGAGCGTTCCTGATGGAAACTGAGCCGACGGCTCATGGGGAGCTTATAGGATGGTACTCAAGCCGGCGCCCGTCCCGTGCGTTCACATTTTCAAATATCTTCTTCTCTGAAACCGCTCGGTCAATCAAAGCCAAAATATGAAGCATCTATAGGAATGGGAACAAATGTGTATATAAGAAATCCAGGTCACATCATCAAGAGGGCCGCCATGCCCTCAACTACATTTTTTGTTCCGTGACTGTAACGTTTTGACTCTCAGGTGAGCGATCGTTGTCATTGGGCTACTTGTTACGTAGCCAGAACAGCGATTATAGCCCAACCCCTTTCTCATAAGTATTTTCATGGCTTTCATTTTTGTTTTTACTGGAAAAGAGCCCGCGCAAAGCGCGGAATTTTCATTTTACATAGGTGCAACGTGTATGTTTTGATGTTTCATGGGCATTCTGTGTTTCTATAAAACAAAACAGTAACCTTGTTTCATAAAAGTAAACAATTGTCACACTTCTGCAATCAGAAGGTACAAGTAGGCAAAGATCAGGAAAAGGTGCAATCAGAAAAAGATTCCCACTCCAAAAACCGAGGTGGGAAAAAACCAAACTAACAATCAGGTACTTATAACATGAAAACATTTCGTAAGCCGAATAAGCAGCTATTTTCCAAATAGGTGGTCACTCAGTTACCTTAACTTAACTAAAAATATGAAAACATACATAAGGCGCCAATAGCACAAAAATATTTTAGACACCAAGACATAAAACAAAAAGAACCACAACAGAAGTATCGACTTAGAACGATCAGTATCGACTTGGAACGATCAGTAACACAAAGTTACTGGCGGGTTTAAATCGATTTTACATGGCCTTAACCTCACCCTCAGCTTCTGCAGTGGTTCATAACATTTAGTTAGTTCTTCGGTCCTCGTGGTGAATCTCTAACTAGTCAATGAATCATCAAGAACATGATAAAAATCCTGATGAATCAAAAACCAGGACTCACAGATTCGGTAAGCTGCCCGACGATGGAGATCCCTGGGCGCCGAATAACTTACTAACTCCGGAGCAAAAGAAAAACATCAGTTGGACCCCGGTGGGCCAAGCAACAGACAAGAAGCTCCGGCCCCAACCATCTAAAATGAATAGCTTTAAGTCGGGGTTATCATAGAGTCTGACGCCCGACCCACCGGCGTGCAATTAAAGAAGGCAGCATAGTTATCAACCATGATTGGGTTAAAAATTAAGCATGCAGACTGTCGCATAACATTCAAGTTATAACCTATACGTTTGTAACGTGTAATGATTTTTCTAAACTGAAAAGAAAAATCATTACTTCATATAAGTTTCTTAAATTTGTAAACCAAGTCACCATAAAATTCTGGTTCCGAAAGGCCCTCACTTAAAAGCGTCTTTAACCCAACATTATATTTGGAAATCAATTTATAGTGTCTAAGATAAAATTAAGAAAAGGTTTTTCGAAGTTTATGATACCGATAGCCTGTTGGAGAAGTTTGGCCGTTAAACATTTATTTCGAGCGTTGAAGTCTGTAACATGATTGCAGACTCTAGCAAACCTAATAAGTTGCGAAATGTATACACCATAAGAAGCACGACGAGGAACGTCACCATCCAAAAACGGAAAATTTACTATATCAAAATCAAAGTCATCGCGCTTATCATAAATTTTAGAAGAAACAAATCCATTTGCAACAGAAAGATGTAGATCTAAAAAGGGGGCTTCGGTATCCGAGATATTGGCTTTGTTCAACTGTAGTTCAGATGGATAAATTTGATTGACCATACCTTCAAAATAAGGGTTGTCAATTTTCAAAAGGTCATCGAGCCTCGATAACATCAGCTTGATTATCATGGTTAAGAGAATCCATGAAATCTCTTTCGTAGCAGTATAAAAATAAATCAGCTACGAGAGGTGCGCAATTTGTACCCATCGGAATTCCAACAATTTGTCTGTATAACCTGGTCCCAAATATTATATAAATATTATCCAGGAGATAGGATAAGGCGTCGCACGCATTCTGACATGACCAAAGTGTATACCGACTTTGGTCAGAGGAAGTGAAAAAGCCTTTCTGTCATTACATGCCAAATAAAGTGAACCGTAGTTTTTAATGCCCTTTTGAAGGTCGACTCTATCAATCCAGAAGTTTTTCTTTAATTAGATTATGTGGTAAAGTTGTATACAGAGTAGAAAAATCATATGTGGACAAGCTCTACACTTCAATTTATTGAGCACCTCACCAGAATTTTTTATTGACCAAAACCAATTTTTATTTGAAGTTTCATACACTGTCTCACAGTATCTTATAACATGAGATTTGATAGCAGTAAGACAGGAAGTTAATGATTTAGAAAGTTCAGTAGTAGTACAAGAGGTGGAATTTGCAATAAAGCTAGCTTTGTATGGTCTTTTGTGAAGCCTAGGTAACCAATACATCGTAGGAAGTTTGTCTTGGCCTTCATTGACACAAACAGAAAACTTAACAGGTAAATCGTTTAAGTGGGCATTAACTACAGACATTTCATCAGTATCTGTCTCCAGATAAGCCCTGGTACCATCACGCTCCTGTTTTAAGGTGTTAACGTAGTGAAGCCTACAAACAACAACATCAGAACAAACAGAACCTAACCCACGAGCAGTCTGTACAACCTTTCACAAATCTGTGGCATGTATAGATCTAGTATGACATAATATAGTACAATCTAAAAGACTGGATCGCCATCAACGTAAATGACAGTCACGAATTATTAACTTTTCCGTCATAAATGTTACCAATTATCTGAAGAAATAAAATCTATTCTATTTGGTAGTGACATCAAACTCATAGTTATTATTTACACAAAGTCAAGTCGCAGATTATTTTTATTATAATATTATATCGTTGCAAAAAACTTCTGCGTTTAATACTCTTTCTTCAATAAGCTGTGTAACCTTCTTTTCCTTTGTAGCTGCGTTTTCCTATATAAACATTAGTACTGCGTTATATACCCACCCCGCATTTAACCAATCACATTATAACCCGAGCATTTTGATTTACTGTCAAAATGTACATGATGTTTTGGAGAATATAGAGTAGCAAATTTCATTCGTATCTAACTATCTAATGCCTAGGTCACACTAGCACTTACGGTCGCTGCGGACGCTGCGGATAGGGCTTCCGTATTTGTCCGTCCTGCCGTAACGATTCGTATCATATCCGTAAACGTCCGTATCTGTACGTGCCTTATTTACAGGGCACGGAGGATCCGCAGCCAAGCTTTGATAATAGTCAAAAATCAGGCACGGATGAAAACCCCGTAATTGTCCGTATCTAATCGGTATCAAAAACCGTATCTACGAGGGTGGGTCAGGAAGTTCTGTCAGAGGTGTTATATTACGATTAATAGACACGGTAGCTTGCTGAATTATATATTGTTAGCTAGAGCAACATTTCTCCTTTATAATGATACCAAACCCATGCCCAAAAGAAATAAAAAGTTTAAATTATCCGTCTTGAAAGACAGGTGGGGTAAAACCACTGGCATGTTTTCTTGAAATTGTGAACCTTGTGTTGTGTCTTTCAAGTGTTGTATATTTATAACTACTGATCATATTTTCTTCAAATTTTAAGTGATAAATTCTGTTATATTCAGAAAAGCAATCCAGCAGAAATGACCGTCACAAGTGCGCTACAAGTGTGATAATGAAGCGATAAAAATGGCGTCATTAGAAAATGTACCCATGTAACTTTTCAATACCGCTGTGTAATTATAATTGCTGGCATTATTATGCTTTCACTTCAGAGCAGACTAAGATGATACAGTTAAATGGTTAAATGAATTTAAAGCTTCGAAGTTCATGCTTAGATGTCATTTTTTCTTTGAATTGGAACTGCAGTATTAAAAAAATCCAGAACAGGCCGATTTCAACATTTCGTTGTGCTATAAAACAATTAAATTAAGTTGAAGAAGTTTGAGTTTTGCAGGATATAATCACTCATATTCAAAGAATATATAGCACTTATGACTTTTTTTCGAAATCATTTTACTGTATATTTTTGCATTGTTTTCTTCAAAACATGCCAGTGTCAGAGAGTCACCGCTTTAAAAGTGATTTATTACATTTCATTCATGAAGAGCCACAAACAATTTTTATCACAGGTAGTAGCTAGAGAAATGGTCTTCAAGATGTTGATATTTTAAAATAGTTTGCAATGACAGATACCGAGAAATATATGGAGTGACAGAACTTTTTGACCGATCCTCGTATTCCGTAACTAAACGTATCTTGTCGTATTAAGCATTTGTTGCGGATCGATACTGTTTCATATGCGCTATTTTGTTCGGTTACGGTCTTTGTCGGCGTATAGTTATACTGCTTCCGTGCGTCCAATGCTCACAAATATGCACGTGCTTTCAATGCATTCCTTTAGCCAGTATGAAAAAATAGATTCCTCAGAAGGAGACTTTGCATTGCTTTTACTAGCTGGGAAAATTGGAGAACCAACAAACGAACAAGCAAACACACAAATGCTACTCAAATTATAGTATAATGAGAAGTTATTTCCGTTGTTTTACGACTATCACTCGATTGATCAATCACTCGATCGATCCGTCAAGATTCAATCAATCAATCACTCGATAGATCGATCGAAAGAACAATCTCAATTGATCCTTCACCCGATCGGTCTTGATCGATCACTCGAACTTTCGATCAGTTAATCACTCGATCAATCAATTGATCGATCATCGATCAATCAGTCTATCGATCGACCGAGACGTCGATCGCGATCGAACAATCAATCGACCGATCAATCGATCAAGCAATCAGTCAATCAAAGCATATTGTGTTCTATAATTTCTTCACGTGCAGAAATTTTGACTTTTTTCAAAATTTGGGCGCGGATTCTACGGACCCTGCGGATACAACACGTACAGCTACGGTCATATACGCATACGATGCGAATTGTTACGGATATAACGGATAGATACGTATGACTTGTCCGTAGCGTCCGTCGCACCAGTATGTGATAGTGTGACTGTACTTTGATAATAAACAGCGGTTACTTACATCACATTGCAGCGTTTTATACGCAAGAGAGCGTAACAAATGCGTATCTGAAGGTGCATGTCCGTGTCTAAACGTAACAGATGGTATCGAAAGGTATGTAGACAAGTTACTTTCCGTATTTATCCGAATATATCCGTAACTATACCGTATGAATCCGTATTTAAAGGTAATTAAAATTACGTAAATTCATTAAGAACAATTAGCCCCGCCCACTAATTCCTGCGGATTGCTACGTTTAGTATCCGCAACTATCCGCAGCGTACGTAATTGCTAGTGTGACCTAGGCATAAACGCTTGAAAATAACCAAAAGAAGTTAAAACCGAAATTATCAACGAGGGCAATATATCCACACTTCCATATCCAAAACACACTGGTCAAATGGAATAATGGACAATTCGGACCTTGGCTAATTCGGCCGTAGTCAATTCGGACCCTAAAAGATTCGGCCCTAGTCAATTCGGAACTCGACCACTGGTCAATTCGGACCCCGACCACTGGTCAATTCGGACCCTTTTTAGCTCACCTGAGCCGAAGGCTCACAGGTGAGCTTATAGGATAGGCAGGCATCCGTCGTCCGTCGTCGTCGTCGTCCGTCGTCGTCCGTCCACAATTTCAAAGAAGAATATTTCTGAAGCTAGTAGGCCGATCTTGATCAAATTTAATGTGAACCATAATTGGGTTGGGGGATTGATGGCATTAGGTTTCGGAGCAGATTGTATCAAAATTGTGGTTTCCATGGCAACAGATAGGTCCCATAGACTTACAATGGGAAAAACTAAAAAAATCTTCTTCTCTGAAACCACTAGGCCCACAGCTTTGATAGTTGGATTTAGCAATGGCTAATGGTCCTCTACATAAATTGTGCCATTCATGCCCCTGGGGTCAAATTTGGCCACGCCCCGGGGGTCGATAGTCTCCATAGACTTACTATGGGAAAAAAATTCAAAAATCTTCTTCTCTGAAACCACAGGGCCCACAGCTTTGATATTTGGTATGTGGCAATGGCTAATGGTCCTCTACATAAATTGTGCCAGCTATGCCCCTGGGGTCAAATTTGGCCACGCCCCGGGGGTCGATAGTCTCCATAGACTTACAATTGGAAAAACTAAAAAAATCTTCTTCTCTGAAACCACTAGGCCCACAGCTTTGATATTTGGTATGTAGCAATGGCTAATGGTCCTCTACATAAATTGTGCCATTCATGCCCCTGGGGTCAAATTTGGCCACGCCCCGGGGGTTGATAGTCTCCATAGACTTACTATGGGAAAAAATTACAAAATCTTCTTCTCTGAAACCACAGGGCCCACAGCTTTGATATTCTGTAGGTGGCAATGGCTAATGGTCCTCTACATAAATTGTGCCAATCATGCCCCTGGGGTCAAATTTGGCCACGCCCCGGGGGTCGATAGTCTCCATAGACCTACAATAGGAAAAAAACTAAAAAAATCTTCTTCTCTGAAACCACTAGGCCAACAGCTTTGATATTTGGTATGTAGCAATGGCTGATGGTCCTCTACATAAATTGTGCCATTCCATTCATGCCCCTGGGGTCAAATTTGGCCAAGCCCCGGGGGTTGATAGTCTCCATAGACTTACTATGGGAAAAAACATCTTCTTCTCTGAAACCACAGGGCCCACAGCTTTGATATTTTGTATGTGGCAATGGCTAATGGTCCTCTACATAAATTGTGCCAATCATGTCCCCGGGGTCAAATTTGGCCACGCCCCGGGGGTCGATAGTCTCCATAGACCTACAATAGGAAAAACTAAAAAAAATCTTCTTCTCTGAAACCACTTGGCCCACAGCTTTGATATTTGGTATGTAGCAATGGCTAATGGTCCTCTACATAAATTGTGCCATTCATGCCCCTGGGGTCAAATTTGGCCACGCCCCGGGGGTTGATAGTCTCCATACACTTACTATGGGAAAAAATAAAAAAAAAATCTTCTTCTCTGAAACCACTAGGCCCACAGCTTTGATATTTGGTATGTAGCAATGGCTAATGGTCCTCTACATAAATTGTGCTATTCATGCCCCTGGGGTCAAATTTGGCCACGCCCCGGAGGTTGATAGTCTCAATAGACTTGCTATGGGAAAAAAATTAAAAAAATCTTCTTCTCTGAAACCACAGGGCACACAGCTTTGATATTTTGTATATGGCAATGGCTAATGGTCCTCTACATATATTGTGCCAGCCATGCCTCTGGTGTCAAATTTGGCCACGACCCGGGGGTAGATAGTCTCCATAGACTTACAATGGGAAAAACTAACAAAAATCTTCTTCTCTGAAACCAAAAGGCCCAGAGCTTCTATATTTTGTATGTAGCAATGTTTGGTAGTCCCCATTATAAATTGTGCCAGTCATGCCCATGGGTCAAATTTGGCCATGCCCCGGGGGTCAATAGTGTCCATGCATAGACTTTCATTGGTCGATTCTCAATTAATTTAAATCTCATGAGCTTACAATGTGATAATCTCTCAGGTGAGCTACAGGATCAATGGTCCTCTAGTTTATTGTTCAATTCGGACCTCAAAAAGTAAAATTCTTTGGTCAATTCGGACCTTTTCTCTTGGTCAATTCGGGCCTTTTCCATTGGTCAATTCGGACCTTTTCCTTTGGTGAATTCGGACCTTTTCCATTGCTTAGTTCGGACCTTTGAATTATGTATTTTCCTTCTAGAAAACTGTGGTCAGATTAAAAACGAGCCTACAGGCAAAGCTTACTCACTACTGACCGACCGTCTGATTACTGGTTAACCTAGGAAAATTGGTTAAAGGCAAACCATCCATACATGTACATACACGCCCTAGTGTTAACTTGCGTGGTTATATTTTCAAGCGCATTTTGGGTGTCATGACATCGTCATGGTGGTTACAAGTCCTACAAAATGGAGTCAACATCCCGACATTACCGTAGCTGTTGACTGGGATACTAAGCCACAAATCAATTAACCAGTCAATCAATCAACATAAAGTATTTAACTCGCGAATAATGCATGAAATAATGGCATGATCGAGTAAGTATAATGAATTTCTATTTTAATGATTGAACAAAAAGGCAATCCTTCCATCTTAAATCATTCCAGCATTGGCTAATTCGGACCGTATTTTTGTTTCACAGTGGTCAATTCGGACCCTAAACAGATTCTGACATTGGCTAATTCGGACCCTAATCCGATTCGGACCTTGGCTAATTCGGACCCTATTTCCGAAAAATCATTGGTTAATTCGGACCTCAATTTTGCGGGGTCCGAATTGACCAGTGGTCGAGGTCCGAATTAGCCAGGGTCCGAATTAGCCAAGGTCCGAATTGTCCACAGCCGAGGTCCGAATCAGGTCCGAATTAGCCAAGGTCCGAATTGTCCACGAAACGTCAAATGTTTACGCGTCTAATTCGCTCCTTTAGAAGTAATCTGACTGAAAAAAAAAAAAAAAAAAAAAAAAAAAAAAAAATCAATGAGGCACACAGTACCTTTCCATTGTATTTATGTTTTAAATGGTGGTTGGTTGATTTGAGGTTTAACGTCCTACCAACAGAAAAAGTCATAGGAGACGGGACCTCGGTTTATAGTCTCATCCGACCGACTAGAGAAGTCAGGGATCGAACCTGCGAGTCCTGGTTTACAAGGCGAGTGACTTATTCACTGCACCACAGAGGCGTCTATATGTTTTAAATGCTGTTAGTAAAAGTGTCAGCATATATAAACTAATGTCTTTGATAAACGGAATCATAAACTCTTATCGGCTCGATCCACCTTTTTTATATGGCATTAAAAGACGGACAACGTTTTTTATTTCTTTTCGTACAATTTGGCGCTACCGAGAGAAATTGTTCAGGAGTACCGATAAGTTCAACAGTGAAGAGAAGCCGAAATCGAATAGTTAGAATGCTTGTTTGCTGTGCTGCATATTTCAAATCTCACTTGGTTCAAAGCTCCCAACAGTGCATGGTGGCCATTTTTAAGGTAGAAGGCGACTAAAAGCGAGGATAGGTCATTTTGTGAAATTCGATTCTTATTACTTTGAAAGATAAATGATTGCATGTTTTGAATCCATTCTTGGTATATAAACTGCTTTCAAAGATATAATTAGTCTATATATATTTCCTGTTTCTACACTAGTCAAAAGATCCAACCGGGCACCAAGTTTTTCATCGACTTTCTTCAAACCCTAGAGCACTATACAAATCCTCTTTGCTTCATCGAATATTCCAACATATCCGTAAGAATTGCTACAAAACAGTTTAGCATAATTCAGGAACATGCATCAAAGAAGCCTTGTAAAACACAAGTACAATAATTTACAAGGATTTGCATTAGGTGGTGGGGCAATGTTTCACATTTTAATCAACAGCGACGAAAGTAATGTCCGGTAAATACATGTTTTTCATAAATATCTTCAATATTAGTGAAACCGTAAAAATGAAAAGGTTTGGAGGATAAAAATGGGAGTTTCAAAAAGTCGCATCTCACAAAATGATGAAATTGTCGTATTTCAAATTCGGATTGAATCTGTTTTGAAAAAAAAATCGATATAATGAAAGAGGCCGGTTAGAACTTTTTGCTAGTATATGTCTATTTGTTAGTGATTAACAAGTTCAATTAACTCGCGTAATACCTATGTAACAACTGTTTAAATTGATTTTCGTCTGTCACGTTTTCGGTACCATAACAAGTAGCCCAAAGGTCACCGATCACACACGTGGGAACCAACAATTTCTACAACTACAGTAGTATGGTCAAAAAATCTTCCCATTCTAACTCTATGGGGTCCAAAATGTCCAAAATTCGAACTATTTCGATAGTATGTTATTCTTGTTACTGCAAAGAATGAAGGAGCTCAGATAAAAAATGAAGCCGCCAGAGCTGCCACAACACTAAATATTACTTTCTTCAAAATACTAAAGGGCAGCTAACTCTGCAGTCAGTAGTTCAATCTGGTCCCGAGGTTATAAAACTTTTTCATGCTCAACTCAGCTGAGACTAAAATTTATCCTGCTCATAGATGCTAAAAATGCCAAGAGTCGTTGGCATTTTAACGTTTACGAGCAGAAAAAATTACTAGATATTGAGTTTTGAGCCCAAAAATTCCATTAGTTTTGACTATTTCAGCATTTATGCGCAGTTAAATTTTCATGCTCACCTGAGCTGAGCTTAAAAAAGTTTTATAGCCTCGAGCCCTTGTCGAATTTCAAACGCATCCGAGTTAAATGATTGTCCATGTTTCCAGGAAAAATGGAGATACAATGAAAACTAATGGCACAAACGTTGTTAATTTTCCCTATTAAAAGTTTTAGGGGATTTCATTTCAAACGCTCAATGGCAGCTTACTCCCTACTCTCGCCGAAATTCGAACTCAACTGAGATATCATGGTTGTCCTTGTTACTACGAATGAAGAAGATCAGATAAAAATGTAGCCGCTGCTAATATCGGTTTTCATACAATAAAGGGCAACTAACTCCACAGTCAGTGGTACTACCTGTGCGAATATCAACTCATCTTAAGGTTATCCATGTTACCTGCAAGAATGAAGATCCACTAAAAATAAAGGCGCTAGAGATGCCACAACAATTTTCCCATTAGACATGTAAGTACATGAGGATCTTTTTTAATGCTCATCAGGAAAACATGTCCGTGTAATGTTTACCCCCTTATACCCCACTTTTATATAGAAAAACTGGGGTTTGCATGGGCATACCTATTTTTCTTAATTTTGCTCCAAAACATAGATTGTGGGTACTCGTTAGAACCGCCTCGGCGAGGCGGTTCTAACGTGTACCCACAATCTATGTTTTGAACAAAAATAAGAAAAATATCAATTTTTTTCCTGTGAAAATTTTCATTTTTAAAACCAAAAAAAAATCTGTATATCACATCGGCGTGTTTTCGTAATGTCAAGGACAGTTAACTCAGCAGTCTTACGAAATCCAATATCACTACAAAGAATGAAGACCATGAGCCGCCTCGTGGGAAAACCAACAATGTGGTTTCCGAACAGGTCTGACACAAACCGGCCTAAACAGTCACAGAAAAGAGCTAGAAGCATGAAATTTCGTATTCAGGAAGTATAGGGAGTGTACTATCCGTGTAGCGAAAACGAAGGCGCTGATCAGTTTCGCGGTTACCGCGAAGCTGATCTGCGCCTTTGTTTTCGCCTATGCAGATTGTTGGTTTTCCCATGGGGCGGCTCATATAATGAAGCCACTAAAGATGCCACAACACCTTATAGGAGCCATCTGTTGCTATCATTACGAAAACATGCCCATGCAATATATAGGATTTTTTTCTGAAGCTGTAAAAACTGAAAATTTTCAGTAGAAAAATTTTGATATTCATATTTTTTCTTATATTTGCTCAAAACATAGATTGTGGGTACACGTTAGAACCGCTCGCCGAGGCGGTTCTAACGAGTACCCACAATCTATGTTTTGGAGCAAAAATAAGAAAAATAGGTATACCCCTACATACCCCAGTTTTGCTATATAAAAGTGGGGTATAAGGGGGTACATATTACACGGACATGTTTTCCTGATGAAAAACCAAAGTTCTCATTTGATCTGCATCAAAACATAATGCTACCATATCATATGCTTTTTCTCTGAACTAAGTTATGCATCTTAGATTTGTTAGACGCTAAATCAATCAATCAATCAATCAATCAACCAATCAATCAATCAATCAATCAATCAATCAATCAATCAATCAATCAATCAATCAATCAATCAGTCAATCAGTCAAATCCCCTGACCCAATCATGCTTCGTGTGAAATTTTTCAACTGGCCTAAAAGTCTTGGAATTATTCGTATTTGAGCCGCCTCATTGGAAACCCAGCAATCTGCATAGGCGAAAACAAAGGCGCAGATCAGCTTTGTGGTAACCGCGAAGCTGATCAGCGCCTTTGTTTTCGCTACTCGGATAGTACAATTCCTCCTCTACTTAACTCCAAAATTTCAAGCTTCTAGCATGCTTCTGTGACTGTACAGGCCGGTTTGTGTCGGACCTGCTCAAAAACCACATTGTTGGTTTTCCCACGAGGCGGCTCAAATTTTGATAGTGCGGACAGATGGAAGCATGCACGCATGGTCAACGGCTCGAGTCCCATCCTATAAGCCTTCGGCTCAAATGACATAAAGATAAAAGGATTAATGCCGTCTCTACGATGTTAAAGCTGAGTGTCAGTTTACGCCGGAACGAGAATGAAATGGGGATTTTATACAATATGTATACAAAGAAATAGGACTTGATTGATTTTCTAATGGGCTAGAAATTTTAAGCACTTATTTGAATGAAGATTGAACTTAAATTTGATCTAGCAGTCTACATTCTAAATCACGAGTGCCTGAATAACTTTGCTGATTCCTTTTACTTGCATGTTCTTGTACCTATATAAGGCACCAAGACTACGTGAGACAAATCATCACACCAACGATTTATATTGGTTGGCCGGACAGTGTATGTCATGCTTGAATGACTTTTGTTCAACTGTTTGTATTCTTTAAATTTTCAGTGCTGTAGTTGTCGATCTATGGTTTTTCAGACGTCACTGCACGCATTACGAAAACATGAGTTTTAAAGTTGTGAAAAACGAAAATTTTCAGAATATTCTTTTAATATTTTTTTCTTATTTTTGCTCAAAACATCGATTGTGGGTACACGTTAGAACCGCCTCGCGGAGGCGTTTCTAACGAGTACCCACAATCTGTGTTTTGAAGCAAAATTAGAAAAATATATGCATACCCCTGTATACTCCAGTTTTTCTATATAAAATTGGGGTTTAAGGGGGTATTTATTTCACGGGCCAGTTTTCCTGATGGGCGTATCCGTCAAATCCCAGTGTCATCATACGGGCGGGGAAACTAGCATAGTACTGAGGCACTGTAGAACCCGAAACGATAAGATAAGCCTGTTGACATTAGTTACCATAATAAAATGGGATGTAATAAATTGGTTTGGTTTAGACTTTGGTTCTGATCATACCAGGTACAGTTAGGCCTTTGATTTATCATGTACCTTTTAAAGAACAGCTTTAAGGAGGCAATCAAAGCATTGCATCACGCAAACATGCCCGGTATTGAATATCCCCTTTAATCCCACTTTTATATAGAAAAATGAGGTTTACAGGGGTATACAATGTAACAATTTTTCTTATTTTTGATCCAAAACATAGATTGTTAGTACTCTAGTACTCGTTAGAACCGCCTCGGCGACGGTACCCACCCACGATCTGTGTTATGAAGCCATATGCATTTGCGTATAATATGACATACTGATAATCAAATTGTTGTATTTGCTAAAATGTCGTTAAGTATATACGTAAATCTGTGTTTCCAAAAAAAAAAAAAAAAAAAAAAAACGTTTATGTGTCCTTGAAGAGTGCAATGTAGCGCCTAAGTACTATCTAACTGGTTCGTACTTTGCAAAAAAAAAAAAAAAAAAAAAAAAAAAAAAAAAAGATCCACCTTGTTATTCAGATGATTTATGTCAACGGGATAAAAGTTAGTAAAGACAAATCCATTGAGAGAAAATAAAACTTATACGTTATCCTTCTGTGTGCTTTGTTATTAAATAATCATTGATAGAAAGGTTTTGCTGAAATCGGACGACAACCATTCAGTTAAAATACGTTGACAGAACGTCACAGCAAAATAAGTTCTATATATTGAGTAGAAAGTCTCTCTTTGGTTTATCAGGTTTCTAATCCTCTCACAAACCAGGGTTAACCGTGGCCAAATGTTTAAAGCCGGTTTTCCCCGGTGGCGTTCCGGTTCACCCCGGTGAAGTCCCGGTTCACCCCGGTGCCGTCCCGGTTCACACGCTTGCTAACATTTTCAATACCTGCAAACACCAGGGCACAGCCGTGGCGGGACCGGCAGTCACCGGAGTAACACCGTAACTGCGAGAACACGATCAATTTGGTAGGAACATTTCCCCGGTTTATCACGGTATACCGGCTTGTCTTCACCGGGGCTAACCGGTGTTGAACCGGAACAGTGCGAACGGGGACTACGTGAGACAAAGTATCACACTAATGATTCATATTGGTTGTCCGGGCATTGTATGTCTTGCTTGAATGACTAACGTTCAACTGTTTGTATTGTTTATATTTTTAGTGCTGTACTTGTCGATCGATGTTTTTTTTTTTTTTTTTTTTTTTTTTTTTTTTTTTTTTTCATTACGAAAACCACGGGCGCTCGATGACAGGACCATTTTTGTGCATTTTCACGCGTTTGGAGACTCTAACGGTACGTCCATGCAATTACTTTACCCGTTTGGAGATAACTTACTTTACCCATAAAACCTTTTCTATCAATCCTCAATCAACCCTCGTCTATGTGCTTCTATATAGACAAGGCCGGAAACGCGGTGTCCTAGTTTAATTGGGCTCATGGGTTTCCCCGCATCTCAAACTCATACTTACATGTAACTTTACCATTATTTCATACTGGGTGTCTGCACATGAGTGTCTTTGTAAAATGTCTCACTCATTGCCCTCATCCAATGGAAGAAATTTGATATTTTCAATATATTTGCTCAAAACATCGATTGTGGGGACATGTTCGAACCGCCTCGCGGAGGCGGTTTTAACGACTACCCACAATCTATGTTTTGGAGCAAAGATAAGAAAAAAATAGGCATACTCCTGAAAACTCCAGCTTTTCTGTGTGAAAGTGGGGTATAAGGGGTAAAGAAGGCAAAGATCAGGAAAAGGCGCAATCAGAAAGAGCGTCTTTAGCCCAACATTAAATTTGGAAATCAACTCATAGTGTCTGCGATAAAATTTAGAAAATGTTTTTCGAAGTTTATGAAACCGATAGTTCTGCTGGAGAGGTTTGGCTGTAAATCCAAAAATGGGGGCTTCGGTATCTGTGGTGTTGGCTTTATTCAACTGTATTTCAGGTGGATAACTTTGATTGACCATGCCTTCAAAATAAGGATTGTCAATGTTCAAAAGGTCATCCGGTACCTAGAAATCGAATTGAAGGCCTCGATAACATCAGCTTGATTGTCATGATTAAGAGAATCCATGAAATCATTTGGCTTGGTTTAGAGTTTGGTTCTGAACATAACCGGGACAGGTAGGCCTTTGCTTTATCTTCTACTTTTTCACAACTATGCAGTAGTTTTCTTTAGAGAACAGCTAAGACGGCAATAAAAACAATGAGTTATATAAGTTTCAATTGAAAACAGCGATTGCATAATGGTATTACAAAACATTCCGGTTATTCTTGGACTTCACTGCATAGTCATAGAATGAAAGCATGTTTAGTTATTTAGTTATTCTTTCTTGATTCTGCTCTAGCGCAACGTTTAATTGCTTGTTAGAGAATATTGTATTAATTGGATTATTACAGACAAAATCACAAACATTTTTTAAAAATTTTATACGAGATTTAGTAACAATCAACAAAATCAAACAAATAAATACTTCACAATTTAACACACGCACGCACACACACACACACACACACACACACACACACACACACACACATAAATACAAAATCATAATATATATAAGGCACCATGTATGACAATCAATAACATTAACACTCTTTTTGTCATGTAATTTTAGCACATCACATATTATACACAGTGTAATTTTAATGGTCACCGTCATTCAGAAACGTAACGATTCTAACGAATAAGCTGTCAATAAACGCTCATATTAGAAATGATCGACGATTCAAACAAGCTCACACTACCAAAGTATGGTTCGTTGAGTCTTAATGACTTAATGTGTTTTTAGTATGACAGTTCATAATTATGACTGAAATTCAGGATCAGCCGAAGCTCTGTACACAAGCTGAAAATACTGAGCCCGTGTCCGGTTTCTCCGTGCGTCTGACGATGAGGTACATGTCTGAAACTCCGCAACATCCCCTGTATCAGGACGAGAACCAGTGTCACGTGACTTACGGGTAAACAATACCCGGATGCTCCGCCGGAAATTACGTGACATGAAACAGTAGATAATAGGATTTATACAAGACTGTATAAAGGGCAGACAATCCACGATGATCTGAAATGTAAAAGTAGATGATTAGACATGTTTCTATTATATTATAGACATGCGCATATATTTACGATATTCCTTTCAACGTCACGATCTAAGGTCAGACAAACCTTCATTAAAGGTAAAATATGGTATGGCTATAGTTTACATTATGAAGCCATATACATTTGAGTATGATATGACATATTGATAATCAAATTGTTATATTTGCTGAAAGGTCGTTAATATATGCGTGAATCTATGTTCATAATCAAATTGTTACATTTGCTAAAAGGTCTCGTTAAGTATATACGTAAATCATTATCTGTGTTTCCGAAAATATGCTCATGTGTCCTTAAAGAGTACAATGTAGCGCCTAAGTACATTCCAACTAGTGCATCTTTTATATAAAAAAAGATCACGATTTATTGTTTTTCATAACGTTGTTTTTCAGCTGAATTATGGCAACTCGATAAAAGCATGTCTAAGACAAATCCATTGAGAGGAAATAAAACTTATACCATTACGAAAACTTGCCCATGCAATATACAAACATTTAAAAAAATATGTCATTCACTTAAAATGTTTGATATTTCTAATGTTTTTGCTCAAATCTTTGATTGTGGGTACACATTAGAACCGCCATGCCGAGGTAACGTGTACCCACAATCTATATTTTGGTGTAAAACGAAGAAAAATGGGCCTACCCAAGTATACCACAGTTATCATGATGCGTTATCATTTTGTGTGCTTTGTTATTCAATAACCATCGATGAGCTTTAAAGGCTTAGCTTCTGAAAGAGCTAAATTGGTACCACTGTTTAGCCGATTTATGACCCCTGCTGGTGCAATATGGTATAGAGATCAAAGGAATGTCATAATAGGAAATTATATCAACGCATCAGGGGGTAATAAAGAGGCCCCTAAAGGATAATACATGTACCTGTAGTACTATATGGTCCCTGCATAACATGTGCAATAATTTTTTCCCCTCTGCAATGCATATTATTTTTTCTTGTTCTGCCCCCTTGTAACTGATTCATTGTCAGGCCATTAAGTTTTCTAGTGTCCTTTCCCTTTACATTGATCAGCTAATGATCCTCAATAGACAGGAATATAGGTCTTTAACAAATAACATCAGGAAAACGTGTCCGTGTAATGAATACCCTCTCAAACCTCATTTTTATATAGTAAAACAGGGGTATACCATTTTTCTTATTTTTGATTCAAAACATAGATTGCGGGTACTTGTTAGAACCGTTTCGTGTACGCATAATCAATGTTTTGAACAACAATGTTAAAATATTTTTTTTTTCCGAATGAAATATTCAATTTTTAAAAGTGAAAATTTCTCTGTATATTGCATGGACACGTTTAGTAATACGTGGAGCAGAAAGTTTCTCTTTGTTTTATCTTTTCTTTTAATAAACCAACCGCACTCTACTCTGAATGGTAAACTTGAGGTTTTTAGGGAATTAATGAGCGAACTGTTAGCACTGGGTATTATTTTTTATCTGAAAAATGTCGTTTTTATTACTGCAAAATTGTTGTTTATTGCATATAATGATGGGAGACTGTAATCATTATGTTTTCCGATTTTACTTGTTTCCGGCTCTCACCTTGACAATATAAGCTTCTTCTGAGAACAGAAACGGCAGCTGTAATTTCTTGAATATCCTTAATGTCAGCTTAGGCCCCCAGCAGAGTAAGAACGCCACTATAATCATGAGCAATAGTTTTATGATCTGAAATAATGATTGAACAATAAGTGAGCACCGTCAGTAAAATATTTGCCTCTGGCATTTTCAACTACAGAACGCTCGGACTGCTTCGGTTCTTATAAAATGATAAAAATAAGAACAACTATACATATCTATTGTCGAGTAACACTACTCCAAAATTAATCAAAATATTTGGCTGCATGGGCTCATGGGACCATTTAATTTCCTTTACGTCATAAAACTGATGTCTCCTCAAAATCAATTATGAAATAACCACGACAGATGTTTTATGTGCCAAATCGGATAACGAAACTCTCAGCATGGCACTTTTTTAACCATTAGCGGTACGAATAAGTATTTATATGTCAGCTGCACCTGAGTACAGACTAGCAGCGATTATTCTAAGACAAGAACTCTAGGTCTACGTTAAAGGTATCAAAATGCAGGACACGAAAACATAATAATTATAATCAAACGTTTTCATTATAATCTACAATCGTTAACACTTCTATATCCATCGCCAGTTTCCAGAGTTTTTGCTTTTTTTTCTTAATCACTTAGCTTGTCACAATAAATTCTTATAAAGAAGATAATTGCTTTTGCAGCAATAAGATAAAAAAGATAAACTTCTTGACTGTGGCCACCTGTTTGTTTCAATAATAAGATGAAACCATTTGCCTCTGATTTCGACTTTGTTTCAAAATTAAACAGTGGATGCAGTGCCTGATTAGACTAAATGAAACGCTGATCTGAGTCTATAAAGATTTTAAGGTGGCTTTTTTTCAACATTGAGAATTTCAATACATATGCATGTGCATACGTGCTGCATTTTTATCAAAATATTTAGGTACCCACGTGTTGAGTACCCACCCAGTGTGAAATTCCACAATTTACGAATACATGTATATACATACAAATAAACACGAACTTATGAGTACCCCAACAAGACCTCAACGATTTCGTACTAACGGTTTCAAGTCTTGACTAGAAATTTCATGAACCAGCTTAATCCGAATACCCACAATTTTATGCGATTTTTAATTTTGTGAGCACTCTTATAGTAAAGACAAACATAATTTGTCCATGCTATGTGTAACAACAAGATTAGTTTCCAACGTTTCAATATATGCACTTTAGAATACCAACTTATTTCGAATACACTCAAACTTGAAGACTCATTGAATATTTCAAGTACCTAAACTTTGTGTAGTAACATCTCTAAAATATCTATATCTTATTATTTGCCACCAATTCTGTGTGCCTACAAAATTTGATATTTCATTATACCCACACTTTTGAGTACCCACGTGTTTTGGGTACCAACAAATTTGAAGACTACAAATTTCATCTGCCCAAAATTTGAGAAAATAAAAAGGATAGTTTCAAAAATTTTAAAAGTGCTACCAAATTTTGAATACCCCAATTTTGAGTATTCATATATATAAGTACCCACTAGCTTCTTACACAAAATGGACCGAGAGAAAACTGAACAAAAATGAAACCTGATATAGGACATCTGGAGACTGTTAATTGCTCTTTTCACAGTCTACTGATAATGATGATAAAAACTGAAAGCTACAATATATTTTTCTGAGATTTATTACCGGCTCATTCAGCTCCATTGGAGCTATTTTTTGGCGATGGATATAGGAGTGTTAAGTATGTTTAGAGAGTAAACTAATTCAGCATGTTCGTCATTCATTGATTTTGTCAACATTTATTGACAGCAAGTTATCACCTACAGTCAGTGTTCTTGTTCTTATTATTTTTTTTTATAATCAGTTTTACGTCCCTTTCAAGATTATTTCAGCTCATTTGAGACGTGCCAATCAGAAGGTGGGCGAAAACGGGAGAACCCCGAGAAAAACCATCTGGCACACCCGCAAGAAGAACATGGCTTGTCTCACATGTGGCCAGTGCGGGGCTCGAACCCACACCAGTCACAGCGGTGAGATGGTCGAGTGATTTTAAAAGAAACAGCGCTCTTAACCGCTCGGCCACGGGGGCCGCTATTCAATGTTCTTAAAGTGTATCCTATTTGTACGTATATTTGAATTACAGGTGCCACAAACACATGTTCTGAAATAAACTAAAAGTAAGAACATAAAAAAAGAAAGAAAAAGAAATGTAATAGCGATCCACGATGACTGAAAAAAGATAAGCGCATTAATGCGTGTTCGGGGAGACTTTTTAGGGCCGCCTAAAACCTTAAGTTAAAACTTTGGAATTCTAGATAAACAAATCAGTGTTTAACGGAAACCGATATTCAGTTTCTGAAGTGTATGCTATAATAAGTGCTTCCTATTCCTGTTTTTCAACTTTGTCCAAGTTGACATGTCCTCCTTAGTTTGTCAGACAGATCTGAATATGATTTTATTACTATCATACGAGCCTTTGCGTGAGAAAACTAACCAGTTGGGTTCCGACCAGGTCCGACAGAAACCGATCTGTACAAGCACAGAAGATGGACAGAGGCTGGAAATTTTGGATTTAGAAAGTAGAGGAATTGCACTATCCATGTAGCGAATACAAAGGCGCTGATCAGCTTCGCGGTTACTGCGAAGCTGATCTTCGCCTTTGTTTTCGCCTATGCAGATTGTTTGTTTTCCCATGCGGCGGCTCACATTATTAGATTTTCTATATGTATGTGACATTTAAAACAGGCAATGAATAAAAGAATCTAAGAACCATATGAGGGCAACACAAAACTACTCACAACAAAACATAAAACGAGTCGTTTAACGTGTAAACGCGAAAAACAGCTGCATGGGAAATGTAGCTAATTGCCGGTTTTATGCTACATTGTACAGGCAGAGTGCAATCCACCAGGTTTCTTAATCAGCAAGTTTACAGCTAGGTCTCTGTTGGACCTGGTCGTAAACTCTGAAGACAGGTTCTCTCGAGCGCCGCAAGTCAAAAAACTCTCCTTTTTAAGTCGAGATTTTGCAATAAAACCAAGGGAGCAGCTGCTTAATGTTACAAAATGATATAATGCATGACACCGTGCTGCTTATTGCACTATTCCAGAAACGTTATCCACTTGTCAGGGTCACAAAACAGGAGATCATAAAACCAGAAAAAGAATGATATCGACATAAAGGAGTGTGCGGTATGTCTAGATAGCGAAAAGAGGCTCTTTTTGAAAACAACGCGAAGAAGAGGCAAAAAGAGGCATTTTATCATCAAAATAGAGACGAAATGGTGTAAATTCAATTAATTTGAGGTACAAAATTGATTTTGCTACTTTGAAAATGTTGACGATAGTCTATCACTATCACGATGTTAGTCCGATAGTAGTGGTTAAACAAATTTTCCTTGTTAAAAGGAACGCTTGGCTAGTCTGTGTAAAACATTATTTCGTCTATACTGCAAAACTGGTCCCGGATGGGTTCCCATATGGGGTCCCATATTTTGATCAAAATTTTCAAATATTCGAATTCTTTGAATAAACGATGATTTACATCATTGAAATGACCTTATAAACTACACACGCATATGATAGTGCCATTTTGATGACCGTAAAAAATGGTCCCGGAATTTGGTCTCGAGTTTCACTCCTTCCCCAGCAGAAGACTTCCTAGACCATTCCATATCACAAACCAATGTTGAACTTTGCTTAACCTACCTGCTCTGGATTTTTACTGGCTCATTCTTGTGGTAAATACAACGTCATATCTGAGCGTCTGCAAGTTTCCTGTTCTGTTTATAGAGCTGCTGAAAACTCACTCTGATAACGAAAATTCAAATACTTCAAGTCCCAAGTATTAAATGCACAGAGAAGCCCACAAAATACCATTTATCCCATGTGCAAGCGTGGACCAAAATATGACTAATGAGAACATTTGCTTTTGCTATGCTTCATGCAGACAACTTAGGCACTGTTTAAATGTGGCTGTTAAATAGTAAACAATGTAAACATTTATTTCTTTTGGTACTGCAGTGCGTTGGCTCAATAGATTTATTACTAAGTGCAGCTATTAACAATGTTATAAAGTTCAGAAGCTACTATAGGTAACAACAATATGTTAATTTTAGATCCTCTAGCAGACGCTTCTCCGGGAAAATGCCCACGCTGGAGCTGACCCACTTTAAGGTTTTCCGCAAGTAAAATTTCTTTAGTTACCGCTGTTGTCTTATGACAATGCAGTGGAGCAGCAGTTGTCTTATGACAATGCAGTGGAGCAGCTAAAAGACTTCCTCGGAGGATACCATTCGTACTTCGTCGGACCTTGGACTAGTTCCGGGTTTTAGCATTATCCGTCCAGAACGCCAGCTATATGTAGTGCCAAGCACGTCATTCTTCCCACAAGTCAATTGACAACAAGGTCTGGTTACCGTTTTTAATTGCTTTATAATGCGACAAGAGTAGCAAAAAATTGCGACTGGAACCAGGCCCCTGGCTGTCAAAGGGAAACCCCACGGATTGAAGGAAAAGACCCCGCAGATTGAAGAGAAATCCTCGTTCCGTCTCAATTGCTTGGCGCTTGCAACAAACAAATGTGTCATCCATAAGGCAATATACGCGCGCGTCACTCAACACCTACCGTGATATTCACAACTACCAATTAAAGATGCTCAGTTACAAGGTCATCGCATTTTTTCTCGATATAAAATATTTCGAAAGTCTTACACATGCACTCTTAGCATACTGATACTATCGCGCTATCTTAAATAAATAATTTGTGTTGCAACATAAGCATCATTAACACCTCTTTTCGTAATCAAAAACCTCTTTTCGCAAAAGTAGCCCTACCGTGGCATCTCCGTAAAGAAAATAAAATTGCTATAAGAAAAGCACGTGAGAATATCAAGTGTTAATTGAATGGTTTTTGTAAATACTCCATAAGCTATCTATTCGTTTTGCGCAGGAAACTAGCAGATGTGTCAACAAAATCTATACATGTTGTAAAAAGGTCATATCAAGAACAGAAGTATAACGATTATATCCTTTGGAAGCAGTAAAACATTCAAAGGGTGAAGGTGGACCATATTGTACATGTACAATTTCGGGTGATGAATCCTTATCAGTGACCCTTTACAAAGGCTGGCAACAAAACCCAGAGACTTGTGTTGAAATTCCAAGAATTTACATCAGGTGTGTCTACATCACATTTAATTCGCAATGGGACCCAAACAGTTAAAACATGATTATCTTGTAACGGTGTGCTATAAATAGATAGGAAAATTTCCAACTCGGTTGTTGGTGAAGTTAGTAAGTGTCGCATATAAGCACGGTTAACCACCCTGTATACCGTTGATGCAACCGAATTTGTTACGGCACAGACTGATGCAACATTTCACGAAGGTAGGATGAAATGGAATACGATAAGTTGACGATTATTTCAGTTTTACAGGCATTAATGTGAGGATGTCTGGATCGTGAGTTTTAGGGAAAACCAATCAAGTATGCATTCAGATTTTGCCATAAGTAGTTTGTTTAAAAACCTTACCTTTTGACAGAAATTATAAATTTTATTGAGGGAATATACCCCCAGAAACACGAAAAACGATTATGTTTGCTAATTTCTCAAATCCTTCATCATTGTTTGTTATAATCAAAGGTTTGATATATACCGGAATCATTCCTTGTTTCATATCACCAAACAACAATAATGTATTCAAGCCGACTTTTGCACAATATGGTATTAACACAACTAGTAGAGCAGAGCTGGAGTGTGTATTAGTGATTATTTGTGGGGAGTTGCAGAGCAAGCAATTATTAGGTGGGGTGGGGGGAGTGTTGAGAATGTGCAAAATACTTTTTAGGGAGATTGGGAAAGCAATGGCCGGAGGAGTAAATCCATTACTTTAAGGGAGCAGGGAGTCCACTTGGAGGGACCTTCTATAGCCTTAATACCGCTCTCACATATACCGAATTTTCCTTGCGAATGCCCTTCCGAATGCAATTTTGCGCAAATTCGCATTAAGAAATTCGGTAGCATTCGGTAGTATTTGTAAGCATTGGTAAGCATTCGGTGAAAATATCAAGTTGTTGCGAAAATTAGGAGCATGCTCCTAAAATTCGGAAGGAAATCAGATTCGGAACTTATTCGTAAAATAATCGTAAGCAATTAGGATTGATTGCAAGACATTTGTAACGATGGCAAGGCATTCGTAAGGATTCGGTAGCATTGAAATCTATTGAGTTTCGATGTCCGTAAAGAATCGCTAGAGAATCGCAACATTTTCACATTCAAGACTCAGTTTTAAGCATAGTTTATTTATTCTGGAACATTACTTCAAGTAAAAGCCATTATTTATGGTGTTAAGCATTAAGCTATCCATAAATGTATGGCAGGCAAATTAAAGCCCCGTGAAATTTTTGTTTGTCCAGTAAAATTGCCTTTTTTATTATGCAAATCGCAGTTTGAGAGAAACAACAAAGTGGTGTGTGTTTCAAGAGAAGACTGGGATCAGTAACGATTCCGAAATATACCTAAACTTTGATAATGACAAACGATGATGAAAGATTCGAATAATTAGAAAACGTATTCAATTTTCGTGTTTCTGGTGGCATATTCCTTCAATAAAATATATCATTTCTGACACAAGGTAAGGGTTTTTAACAAACTACTTATGGCAAAAATTGAAGGCATCCTTACATTGTTTTCCCACAAACTTACGACCATGACACCCTCGCATTAACGCCTATAAACTTGACTGACATAATCGTCAGCTTACCGTTCTTCATTTCCCCCTACCTTCGTGAAATGTTGCACCAATCTGTGCCGTAACAAATTTGGTTGCATCAACGGTATACAGGGTGTTAACCACTCTTGGTGGATGAGCATGCTTTTCCGCCAATGAGGTTTGCCTAGGCTTGGTTCGGCTCAAGTTACATTTGGTGGAAGTGGTGGGATAATGACAACTGCCAGAACGGAGTTGCCTGACCCATGTAGTCCCCAGGCCAAGACTCGGGACCAGTCTTTTCGGAGGGGAAGATAGTGTAACGGTGTGCTATAAATAAATATGCAAATTTCCAACTGGCAGTTGGTAATGTTAGTAGGTGTCGCATTTATAGCACAGCAAACCACCCTTGGTGGATGCGCATGCTTTTCAATCGACGGGGTTTCCAGGCTATGGCTTGGTTCAGCTCACGTTACAATCTCCTTTAAATGTTCCAACTATTTTTACTGATCTCTAAGAATCAAAAGAAAAATTTATCTGCACTATGAAAGATGTACGGGGAGACGTTTTAGACCACCACACGGCACTTGAGGTCCAACCCTGGCATAAAAACCAGCACAGGTTATTGCGCATGTTGCTTGATGTGTGTCATTATAAATACAGAACTCTTAGTACTTAGTTAACAAAACGGCATTAACAAATACAAATTTATATATGCATTGCTCATATATTCATAAAAAATTTGTTTCAACATAACACAGATATTGTCGTACAAAAACGAAATCCACTCACTTGTTTACGGCTCGCTAGAACCTTTGATTTGTGGTTTGTTATAGCTCTCTTCAATAGTCTAGGCATGGCTGGTGAGTGTGAATGTCCACCCAAACTACATGTTTCCACTCTCGACAGAAACGTAGCATCACATACACTGAAAAGGTTATTACACTAAGGTACAAAATGTTTAGCTGACGAATGGCAGTTATGCGACTGAAAAAAAATGAAAACTATTTTGACATGTCGTTCTCTGGAACCTTTTTAATATTAGGAAATACAGTAATGCGAATGAAAGGGTGAGAGCTGATTTTGACATGTCATTCTCAGGAGCCTTATCTATATTACGACATAAGCGTACATGTAACAAGGCGTTGGCAATGACAGAGAGATTAGGTGCAAACACTTGTAAACAAGAGTCAATCATAATTTTGCACACAATCAGTTTTGGGTTTTGGTAATACGCTGAAAATGTGGTTCATTATTTTCAGAAGTTTGCGACTTTTTTTTTTTGTATGGAGTGTCGTTCCTTTCTAAATTACTCTGTTCTTTAATCATTTCGACAGCATACAATATGAAATTAATTCCAATTAGACTGAATGTTAGAAATCAACATGTCGCTAAGTGTATTGCTAAATGTGCTTTCAGTGTAGAGGCATCTGTGACAACAACTATGGATTATTAGTTTGGTTATTTTGACGTTAACTAGACATGCCTCCTTATACATGTGGTCAACATGATTTCAGCTTTGCAGAGAAACATCAATAATCTGAAAGCCAATCAAGGACCTGCTTTGAAAATTGAAAGCAGGCGCACAAAAGTTTTGACCAAAAGTAGATAGGCTTTTGCTTTGACTTAAAAACGAGCCGCCGCATAAGAAAACTAACAATTTGCATATGCGACAACAAAGGCACAGTATCAGCGCCTTTGTTTTCGCTACACAGATAGTACATTCCCTCTTCTTCTCATATCCGAAAATTCAATTTTCTAGCCTGCTTCTGTGACTGTACAGGCCGGCTTGTGTCGGACCTGGTCGGAAACCCAAATTGTTGGTTTTCTAGCGCGAAGGCTCAAACACGTACCTTTCTGATGGTGCCAGTTTTGACAGCTGTTTAGTGCTTGCCCACAGAACATGGACGATTCTGACGTAACATATCACCATAATCACAGTAGGTATGATAAACATGATGAGCAACTGGTACACCGCCAGGGAGATCCGGAATGTCCCGTGAACACCGTGGTCTGAGCAAAACACCATCGTGACTGAACTCTGGTTGTTGTAGAATACTGACATCTCCGTCGACTGCAAGTATACGATAAAAAAGGTCAACGTAAGCACTCAAATCAAATAAAAGAGGTGGGAAAGAACTGGTTTGACGATCAGGTACTACCACAAACAGAACATATCGTAAGCAGAGCGAGCAGCTTTTTAAACAGGAAAACATGTCCGTGAAATGTACACCCAATTACACCGCAATTTTGTATAGTAAAACTGGGGAATGGAGGGGTATACCTTTTTTCTTATTTTTGCTCCAAATCATAGATTGTGGGTACTCGTTAGAACCGCCTTGCCAAGGCGATTCCAACGTGTACCCACATTCTATGTTTTGCGCAAAAATAAGAAAAATATCAAAAGGTTTCTTCAGAAAATTTAGATTGTTTACAACTTAAAAAATCTCTGTATATTGCATGGATAAGTTTTCGCAATGTTCCAACAGGTGTGAACAGCACACAGTTCTGCACCAAAACATGAGCCGCCTCGTAGGAAAACCAACAATGTGGTTTCCGAACAGGTCTGACACAAAACGGCCTGTACAGCTATAGAAGCAGGCTAGACGCTTGAAATTTTAGAGTTAAGTAGAGGAGGAATTGTACTATCCGAGTAGCGAAAACAAAGGCGCTGATCAGCTTCGCGGTTACCTTCGCGCCTTTGTTTTCGCCTATGCAGATTGTTGGTTTTCCCATGGGGCGGCTCACATAAAACACTTACGGCACAACCACAACAGAAGTTTCGCTTTGGGACGATCAGTTACATAAAATTACTGTGGTAGGGGTGTAAATAGATTTTACAGGTACCTCATCTCACCCGCAGCTTCTGCAGGTGGTTCACAACATTTAGTTGTTCGGTCCTCTTGGTGAGTCTCTCACTATAAAAAATAATCCTTGCATTGTTGATTGTCACCTCCCCGTGACCAACTTTGTCCCGTTTACCTGTTAAGTTAACGGAAAAGGGAACCAAAGTGACCTTTGCCACGACATGTTTACATAATGGGATTATAGTCAATGAATCATAAATAGATTAAATAAACATCATCATGATGAATCAAAAACGAGGACATACATACGTTATGCCGCCCGGCAATTGGAAATCACAGGAAAGCCAAACAACATCACTTAAATTTAAAAAAAAAAAAAAAAAAAAAAAAAAAAAAAACAAAAAAAAAAACAAACAAAAAAAAAACATCAGATAGGTCAAATGGCTCAAGCAATAGACAAGACCCTCAGGTTCCAACCAACTTCATCGGAACCATTACAGAGTCTGAAAACTCGCCCATGTTATACACAGATATATTGTTTTCAACAGTAGACATGTACTCACCGAGTCGGTTGGTTTTAACGAGTACAAACAAGCTATGATAAGAAAACTAGGCATACCACTGTACACCCTGGTTTTTGGATATCAGCGGGTACATATTACACAGACATGCTATATCTTGATGGTGACAAGAAGTACTTAAGGACTTAAACACAGATATGCTATGCCAATTTTTACGGCTAAAATACTGAAATTGTGTTGTTGTTTTTTTTTCAAATCTTCCCTTAAAGTTTAATTAAAACTATCTTCAGATTTTTTAAGTTAAAACATTGGTATTTTTGCTTCAGTTGGAAACTTATTAACTGTATCTAAAAGGTTTCGAAATATTTATAGTTGTAGATTACTCGTGGGAGGAAATCAGAGAACCCGGTAAATAAAAATAATATCTTTATTTTACGAGGATAACATATTAAGCATTAGCTGATCTAACATATGGTCCTCAACAACACAAATAAATAAGTAAAACAATATGGACAACTAAAATATAGTTGATATTGTCTAGGAATTTAAAATATACAAATAGTTTTGGTCAGAATGTGATTGTAATGATGTGAAATAGACATTTGATATTAAATTCCGGCAGAATAATTTAGCAATGGAATGGATAAAATGCAAGGTAAATAGTGTTTCAGTGATTTGCCACATTTCCATTAAAGAGCGCTTAACACATTTGCGTTCTGTTTATGACACATCGGCACATGTCCTAGATCTATAGTACAGCTGTATTCTCCAAAAGTGTGACAATGAGTTCATTTTCTCTTGCCTGATCTACAATCCTTCGTTGAATGTAGGAAAAGGTCACAGGAAAAAAGTCACGGAAAAATCATAAATTTAGATTTGGATAGGAAAAGTGCCACAGGAAAAACAAAACAAAAACAACGTATTACGCTTTTTCTCTACTTCTGGTTAGGGATGGGCATTACTATGTTTATTATCACCATTATTACCAACATCGATGTCCGTGAAATAAATACTCTCTTATACCCCACTTATATATAGTAAAACTGGGGTATGCAGGGGTAATTTTTTTTTTCTTATTTTTGCTCCAAAACATAGATTGTGGGTACTCGTTAGAACCGTCTCGCCGAGGCTGTTCTAACGTGTACCCACAATCTATGTTTTGAGCAAAAATAAGAAAAATATTATTTTTTTTTCTATTGAAAATTTTCATTTTTTACAACTTTAAACATTTCTGTATATTGGACGGGCTAGTTTTCGTAATGTTATGATTTGTTTGCATTGGATTGGTGTTTGACAAATTATCAACCATGCCAAGCCTTAGCCTATACTTCCTGGGTACTTAACCAGTTCTTTTTTTAGCTTATAACATGCTTGCTAAAGGACACTGCATGACAGTGGCTTGTTTCAAACCCAGTTCTCTGGCACAATGGCCTGCAACTCTATCACTGATCCACCATGTTCCTTATATTGGGCGGATTCTCATACATCCTATGTTTTAGTTACATGTATTTTTCATTTCAAGGGCAGGATTTGAGTCAGATTATGACAGTTCCACATCATCGCTTACTTTTAATATGAACATCATGTCTTACTACATTAACTTGGTCTTTCATTTTTGTGACTTTTTTCCTGTGACTTTTTGCTGTGACTTTATTTCCTGTGACTTTATTTCCTGTGACTTTTTTCCTTGATTGTTTCTGTTGCGGTAGTGTCGGTTGTGTCTGTGGTCAGATTTTGTAATAACCGCGCGTAGGCCAGTAGACAGCATGTTTTATAGATTATTATGTGGTTATATAGATTGTTTCACTTGGTTGGTCTCTTGTTCTCGGTGCAGTGTGTCATTCTATATTTTTTCTTGGGGTTCGTGAACGCTTTTTCACCCTGCACAATAGTACTTGATTTTTTTTTTATATCTTATTTGCTTAATGTGAAGCACCATAATCGACATGATGCGTTTTCTTAAGTGTTGGCTAAGGTAATCATCAGGAAAACATGTCCGTGTAATGAATACCCTCTCAAACCCCACTTTTATATAGAAAAACTGGGATTGGCAGGGGTAAACCTATTTTTCTCATTTTTGCTCCAAAACATAGATTGTGGGTACACGTTAGAACCGCCTCGCCGAGGCGGTTATAACGAGTACCCACAATCTATGTTTTGAGCAAAAATAAGAAAAATATCAAGATTTTTCTGACGAAATTTTCAATTTTACAACTGAAAAAAATCTCTTGTATATTGCATGGGTAAGTTTTTAAGTTTTTTCGTAATGCTGTTGGCTAAGGCAATGGATAAGCACGGGTACGCCAATTACCGCGTCCTTCAAATCTATGTTGGCGGATATTACGGTCTGGTGAAAGCTATTTTATTTTCCTATAAAAAGCTATGTGAGACATTAAGCCGGTACGCCACAAAAAAGGTTTAGGTTTTCGTAAAAAAAAAAAAAAAAAAAAAAAAAAAAAAAAAAAAAAAAAAAAAAAAAAAAAAAAACGTTAGTCTGTATGATCTATCCACTGGATGAATTCATTAGCTATTATTGTCAAGGGCACACCGCAGCGGAAGAATATCAGACAATACGGTGTAGCCTTTGCGGGCTGCTCTAAATGTTTGCGTCTTCGCACACACAATAAATATTGTGATACAGTCGTCAAAATTGATTAGTTTTTATTTCACGAGAGATGTTATAACACTGAATAAAATATCACAAATATAACAGGATTGTTATTACTTTTTAAATGTCAATCATAGCGCATAATTTCCTTTATTTCTTATTTATTTTTTTATGTTTTTTTTTTGAGAACAAGTCGCGTGATTTAGAAACTCTCATGTAGCGGGGTTTCGCTACAATGCACACCTAAAATGACTTGCGACTATCTTGTACGAGCTTTACTCTCTGTATGCTATTGGGGCCCCGTTTGCTCTTCTATTAATGTGTTTAATATAAGATGAATCGTGTAGATGTTTTGCATAGAGATTTAAACATCAACAGGTACAAGTAGGCAATGATCAGGAAAAGGCGCAATCAGAAAGAATTTTCCAATCCACAAGCCTAGGTGGGAAAAACTAAGTTGACAATTAGGTACTTATACTCAGAAAACATATCGTACGTCGAATGAGCAGCTAATTTCCCAATAGGTGGCCACTCAGTTACCTAAACGTAACTAAAAGTATGAAAACATAAAAACAGCACAAAAAGGTTTAACACCAAGACAAAAAACAATAAGAACCCACCACAGAAGTATCGCCTTGGAACGATTCCTGGCGGGCTTAAATCGATTTTACAGGTACCTAACCTAACCTTACCCTCAGCTTCTGCAGTGGTTCACAACATTTAGTTAGTTGTTCGGTCCTCGTGGAAAATCTTTAACTAGTCAATGAATCATCAAGGACAAACAAATAAATCATGATAACCACCCTGATGAATCAGAATTGAGGACTCAACAGATTCAGTAAGCTGCCCGACGATGGAGATATTGTTAATTTCATGTATGCTACTATTGTTTATGTTAGGTAACTCTTCTATTTGATGAAAAATGCTCTTCTTTAGAAAACCACATTAAGTGACGTCATGTGACTTGATGACGTCACAATTGAAACCATAGTTACGTGTTTAGAGTTGAACTGTCATGTCTACCTAAAGTGTTTGTTTTTATGTGCTCTATTAAATATTCAGTAATTGGAGTTTGTGTCTATGAATAGACTTTAACAAATGGTAGCAGAGCGAGGTTCCAAAGATTCTTGGTGTGTGGAGAACAGTGTTAGAGATCCTCAGAGTGGGGGAACATTTTAAAAGAAGAGAGAACATATCCTCAGTGTGGGGGAACATTTTAAAAGAAGAGAGAACATATCCTCAGTGTGGGGGAACATTTTAAAAGAAGAGAGAACAGATCCTCAGTGTGGGGGAACATTTTAAAAAGGAGAAGAGATCCTCAGTGTGGGGGAACATTGGAAATTAAGAGATCCAGATCCTCAGTGTGGGGGAAAAATTCAGTAAAAATCCTCAGTGGTGTTGAAATTTAATAAGAGGAAATCCTCAGTGTGGGGGACATTCAGAAATCTTCGGGGTGGAGGATCAATAATATTCTGAGTCTACAAGAGATTTGCAGAGTTGGTAAATATTTAAGAAACTTCAGAGTGGAAATCGGTAATATTTTGGAGACTAAAAGACTGGGATAAAATCTACACAGTGGTGAGTGATAATTTATTGTATTTTAGCTTGGCGAGAGTTAACTGAACTTAAAAAGGAAAAGCAAGGCATTGCAGTGGCATTGTCTTTACCAGAAGATGATGAGAACAGAATTAAAGACAAGGTTTTTGGCCAGATATCCCTTGATGACCTGAAAAGCGCTGACGGGTTGGATATCCTTCTGACGTTCTTAGACAAGCATTTGGGGAAAGATGACTTGTCTGATAGTGTTGAAAAAGTTGATGAATTTGATGACTGTCAAAGAAAGGAAGGGCAGACAATTCAAGAATTCATAGGCATATTTGATTCTTTATACAGAAAAATAGAAAAGAAAGGTATGAAACTACCGCCAGAGATTCTGGCTTTCAAACTATTAAAGAAAGCTAACATTACCAAAGATGAAAAACTCCTGGTATTGACGGGCATGAACTTTGAAAATAAAGTATATTTATACGAGGAAGCCAAATCATCTTTGAAGAAGTTTAAAGGAGATGACCTGAAAGCAAACGGAAATGTGAGCATAAAGCTTGAGCCAGCATATCTGGCAGAAAATGAGGACATACTCCTAGCAGCTGGCTATGTGAGAAACAAACTGTTCCAGGGTGAAAGGAGGCCAAAACATCATCAGGATGTCTATGAAAAGAGAAATAATTCACCGGCCCCCAGCAGGAAGATGAACCCCCTAGGACAAGATGGGAAAAACATTCGATGCAAAGCATGCGGTTCATTCAGACATATGCTACCCGAGTGTCCTGACAGCTGGGAGAATATGGAAAAATTGAACATTACTGAAGAAGATACATTTGTTTTGGAGACCAAATACAACTAATTTATTAAGACCTAATGACAGTATAATTATAACTGAAAAGGGTGCATGTAAATTACTTATATAATTTCTTTTTTTAAGCAATAATGCATCCAAATACATGTAACAAAGTGAAAAAAAAAAACATACTCTCACAATAACTTAAAGCTGGTACTTAAAACTGAAAAAAAAGAGAAAAGTATAATTAATGTTAATTTCATGTATGCTACTATTGTTTATGTTAGGTAACTCTTCTATTTGATGAAAAATGCTCTTCTTTAGAAAACCACATTAAGTGACATCATGTGACTTGATGACGTCACAATTGAAACCATAGTTACGTGTTTAGAGTTGAACTGTCATGTCTACCTAAAGTGTTTGTTTTTATGTGCTCTATTAAATATTCAGTAATTGGAGTTTGTGTCTATGAATAGACTTTAACAGATATAACATTGTTTTTCTTGTTGAAATTCATGCAAGTGCGTCTGCTTAATTATCTTGAAAAATAAAATACATTTTGATAATAAGTTGAACAAGTTAGATGCAAGTTACTATATAAGGTCTTCTTTGCGTAACTATTAATTCAATTATGCGTGCGAGGATTTTTTAAACTTTAATATGTCTGGCAATCAACATCAGAGTGCAATTAAGTCCTGAGGATTCTTCACGTGACTTGAGGCAACTTATTCGTAGACAATGTTTTATTCTTTGTTAATCAAACCATTTATTTTACCATATGAAGATCTTGATGACAGTTAATGGCCAATATTAAAGCAACAACATAAATAATTCATTAATACCATGAAGCGAAAATGTGTTTTGACCAACATTATAGGAAACTTATAGATAAGTTATAAGGGATAGATATGCAGATAATGATTTTCTTGCGGTGCATGTTGATAGTTTCTAACTGTCAGAAAACAGAATATTATGGACTCGTTCTAAATAATAGCATTTCAATCACTATCACAACATTTCAATAGTTTTTCATTTCGCCATTTTGTATATGTGACAACAACGGCGCAGATCAGCTTCGCAGTAACTGCGTAGTAACTGCGAAGCTGATCAGCGCCTTTGTTTTCGCTACAGAGATAGTACAATTCCTCTTCTTCTTCTTCCTTAGCACGAAATTTTAAGCTTCTAGCCATCTTCTGTAGTTGCACAGGCCGGTATGTGTCGCACCTGGTCGGAATCCCCGAAGTCCGGGTTTCTCGCGTCGCGGCTCTTTCGATTTACTTACCATGATAAAGAATGCTGGTGAAGATAAGAATGCGGCAATGACCCACACCATGGGAATAAGCTTCTTCATATTGCCAAGTGTGCACAGGTACCTCATTCTCATAGGGTGTACAATAGCCATGTACCTGCAATACACAAAATAGCCAAGTCATAGACAAGATACGTTTTCTTTCATAAGACGATTTATACGTTAAGTGCAATGCGTCTATTTCCGAACCATCTTTTGTGGCTGTACCGCCAAGTTTGGCTATGTATCAGCCGGCAGGGTTTTACTTAAAAGTGCCTAAAGGGACTTTTCGAAATTTAAAATGCAGCTTGTTGTAGCATTCCAGTTTCAAAAAAAAATAGCGTGATTTGAAATGCACTTCATTAGGTCCAAGTTGTCATACACAAGAGCTCATGACAAGAGCATCCAGCTTCCTATATACCCCTAACTTTCAGCGTGGATCTGCTGCAAGGAAGATCTTTTATCTGATTGGCTGGAAATCTTAAGGAGTTTCAGAGATATTTGAGCAGCTAATGTTTATCTAAAGAGCCATTAATGCATTCTTGCTGGTAGTGAAACCTTGATTTTTATCAACAGCTGATAGAATCGAGGCGGTTCTAGCGAGTACCCACAATCTATGTTACGGAACAAAAATAAGAAAATAGGTATACCCCTGTAAAACCCCAGTTTTGCTATATAAAAGCGGGGTTTAGGGGGGTATTCATTACATGGATGATGTGTCGGTTAAGCCTGTTTTTCTTTCATGCCGTTGTCCACTATTTCTCGGTATTTTATTTTGCTATTCATTAACAGACACTTCGCCAAAAGTTTAGCATAATTATACGTCTAAGAGGAGGCATAATATCTCGTTAGAACTAAACCCAGTGAATAAAAATGTTGACACAATCGTCTTTATTCGATGTTATGGTTATAGTGGGAACACCGTGATCAGGACATTTACAGATTCAAAATCGGCAGTTAGATCTAGTTGGATACTGAATGACAAAAAAAAAAAAAAAAAAAAAAAAAAAAAAAAAAAAAAAAAAAAAAAACAAGGTTACTGGTTTGAAAAAGTAATTTTCGACACTTTGTTTTTAAATCTTGTCCATAAAAGTGCTTACTTTCATTATTTTATCTGTTGCTATTCCACTTCATAATCGTCCAAAATAACTCTTATTTTCATCCAATCACAGCCCGTTAATTTTTCTTAAATATATTTCAAAATTAGGTACTATATTTCTGTGTAACTACAGAAAGTTTCAGTTAAAAATGAGACTGATAAGAATATAGAAAATAAAATTTTCGCGCTCTTAATTAAACGCTTGGAGTTTAGTATGCTGTTAGTAACAAACTATTTATAAGCTTTTACTTGATGTACATTGTGATTGTTATTTCCTTTTTGATGCTAGTGCGATTTGAGTGAAATCAGAAGAACTAACCCAGCGGGCACATGACGTCATAATGACGTCATATCAACGTAGATGCGACGTCATAAAGTCGCATCGACGTCGATCTGACGTCATTCTGACGTTATGTGCCTGCTGGGAAGCCAGCGTGGTCGATTCTTTTTTCATATTTTTTATTCTTCTTGCTTCTTAATCACTGAAATAGGCATATTTCTTCTGCAATATGATTTTTTTTCACAATACATGAAGTACAAGATCATACAAGCATTGCACGTGTCAAAAAAAAAAAAACGACAGCTCGCTACAGTTGTCTTTATTATTTAAGAAATAGATCAGCTCTAGCAGTGAATTGTTGAGTAATAATTCACTGTTTGGAGGTCAGTTGTAAAGAAGATCAAATCACGAGCGCGTAGCGCGAGTGATTTATCTTCTTACAACTGACCAACAAACAGTGAATTATTACTCAACAATTCACGCACTTGAGCTGACCTATTTCGATTCTAACACACAATAAACGGAATAAATGTTGCCGAAACCGTCGATATCGTTCAGCTTTCCGCCATTGCATTGCAGATATCCCGCCAAATATTTGACTGTAATGCTGGTATTTACACATACTTATTACGTTTGTTGTGCGCTAAAACGACGTTTCACCGTCTAACGCTGCTTTGTGGGATAGCTGACGTCACAAATGCCGCAAAGTAACGTCACGCTTATTCGCCCAGTGAAATTGTTGCACAATATAACACGTTTTTTTACCATTGGCTATATAGGCGAGGCGTGTTAGAATGGGGGTCAATGTCCCTTAAAAACAAATCGAATATCTAATAAATTTAATTCATACTCCTCCTAAAAAAATCCGGTCACCCAAAGTTGAAAGATTTGTAAAGCTTGTATTATTTTGTATAAATTTACTTGATATGCTCAGGCCATTTATTACTCTATTTCCAACCCAAAATTGAAAATAATATTGTTGTGCCAGACTTTTTCGTCCTACTAAGAGATTGTGGCTTACAGATATAGGAGTAAGGACATGCTGTAGAACGCTGTAGAAGCCCTGGATCGAACCCTGGATCCCAAATACAAAGCGAGAAGCTTTACCCATACACCACGGCGGCATGTACGTTGCATTTGTATCCAGAGGAAACCAACATGGGCGAGTCACTAGACTGGGCTGACCTTACAGATACCCCACCAATTTGTACCCTAACTACCATATTACACTATGCGTTTAAATCTGAGCATGCGGCTATAGACATACACTGCATGCAAAAAGGCTGTTTATATAATTGATTTTGTCAAGTATTTTCAAATTGACAAAAATGGAAAAGAAGTTTCATTTATTTGTTGAGGGGTTGCAACATAAATGGGTGACCCGATTTTTTTTGAAGAGGAGTATATGATAAACCAGTCCGTACTATACTAAAATGTAAACAAACAACAAACACGAAATAACGGAAATACGAGGGCGAATGACGCCAACCACTGAGATAAAACGAAATGTCCAATTTAACCATCAAATTGCCCCTAGTACTTGAAAGTAATCCAATTGAACGAGACTGCATTAGACTTGCTGCATTGTTAATTCGTCTGGTATTAAAACAGCATTCATCTGTTATCAACCTGTCTTTTCTCGGAAATATATTCACGTCTGGTGCGACATTTTAAGTAAGAGCGTCTAGAACAAGACACATTGGCTTTAAAAGGAAATTGTCTACAATTTGAGCCACCTCGTGGGACAACCAACAATGTGGTTTCCGAACAGGTCCGACACAAACCGGCCTGTACAAGCACAGAAAAGAGCTAGAAGCTTGAAATTTCGAATTTAAGTAGAAGAGGAATTGTACTATCCGAGTGGCGAAAACAAAGGCGCTGATCAGCTTCGCGGTTACCGCGAAGCTGATCTGCGCCTTTGTTTTCGCCTATGCAGATTGTTGGTTTTCCCATGAGGCGGCTCATTTTATTTCGTTTCTTGCATAATGATTCAATACGACTGAACGACGTGCAAAACACAATTCAAGAGAAAAAAATGATAAAAATGTAAAACGGAAGCAAAAGCCGCGATTTTATAATGCTATTATAGGTGACAAGATTGAACTGACAATGTAAGTATAATTGACTTGAACAGCTGGTGGAAGATTTGTAACCGTCACACAGAAAAGGTAAAAAAATAGCATAGTCCATTACTACGAGGGGCGATCGGAAAATACGTGTAAAAGTGTTGTAAAAATAATTTTGCGCCAACCGATAGATATGAAATTTAGTACGAATAAACATTGATCCTTTTGTAATTAAATGTCATTGTCATTTAACACAATGACGTCAGACGTTCATACACGAGACACCTAAATGAGGTCACTTAACGTGACCCGGCGCACCGCATCTGTACCCCTGGGTTGACTTTGTTAGTGTATTGGGGAGGGGGGTATGGGAAAGTTGGCCAACATTGTTTTTAATGAAAAATAATATTTTAACATTGATTGTCCATTTTTCGAAAACATACGACATTCTGATGCTTTATCTACAGTAACTAACACGGTGAAATTGAATTCAACAGGTTAGCATAAAATATGCCAGAACGTCGATTTCATTTTGTAAACTTATATCCAATGACCTTGTTTTCTGGCCGATGTTTAACACCTGGCATAAACTGTGAAGAATAAAACTGTTTCGAGCTTGCAGTAAATATATAATTTTAAAAAATGACACCACAAAAATCTTAACAGTTTTATCTGTTTGACAGTGTCGGTATTTGCAAAACTCTTGAGACAAATCCATTCGGTAAAAATCCTCGTAAGTGTACAAATATAAGCCGTGTACGTTGTAGTTAATAACTATTAAGTAAACTGTATGCTAACGCAATCAAAATACTTGGCGCCCAATACTTTGAACTAAGAAGTATTTTAAGTACCACAACGTTGCGTCGTATAGCATTTGGCGGTGTTTCCACAGCGTATAATGCATGCGTTGTTGCAGTGGAATAACTGTATATACGTATATTGCTGCATTATGTGTTGAAATTTCATCTCGAAATAAAAAAGCTGACGAAATGACGCCAATTTTATACGTACTTTCCGATCACCCCACGAAAGTACGAATAAATGGTAAGGAAATGATACAATTAAAATTAAAAACCCAACGCGGCCATCACGCGGGTAAGAAAGTACAGCACCAAAACACACCAAATTGTTACAACGCGTACGAAGGGCAAGATGACGATCTCTTCCTTAGCATTACGAAAACTTGCCCATGCAATAAACGGAGATTTTTTGAGCTTTAAAAATTGAAAATTTTCAGCTGAAAAAAATTGATATTTTTCTTATTTTTGCTCAAAACATAGATTGTGGGTACACGTTAGAACCGCCTCGCCGAGGCGGTTCTAACGAGTACCCACAATCTATGTTTTGGAGCAAAAATAAGAAAAATAGGTATACCCCTGCATACCCCAGTTTTGCTATTTAAAAGTGGGGTTTACGGGGGTATTCATTGCACGGACATGCTTTCCTGATGTAAAGTAGCCATCTAAAAACAAAGGCGGATCGTACAGCAGAGAGGCAGACACAGAAAATTGGCCAACGCTACCATTTACACGCTTCTCTTTCAAAATGAAAAAAATGGCTTTGGGTGCCGATTTCATCCAAATCAGACAATAAGGAATATCTTTATTTTTGATGATTTTAAGCCAGGCAAGATTAGAGCTGTCTTTTAAAAATATTGATTTGGTTAAATACCAGATTCTTTAACAGTTTCAATATTGTCTTTCAAATATTTGATTACTCATGCTCCAAATATTCGAATATTCTATAATGGTAAACACGAAAACCCATGTGCTTCACGTGGCACTGGAAAAATTTCTACAGCAAGTACATGTAGGTACCATTTGAGCCGCCTCGTGGGAAAACCAACAATGTGGTTTCCGAACAGGTCCGACACAATCAGAGCTGTGCAGTAACAGAAAACAGCTAGAAGCATGGAAATTCGTATTTTGGAAGTAGAGGGATTGTACTATCCCTGTAGCGAAAACAAAGGCGCTGATCAGCTTCGCGGTTACCGCGAAGCTGATCTGCGTCTTTGTTTTCGCATATGCACATTGTTTGTTTTCCCATGAGGCGGCTCATTTTTCTATTGATTACAAGGTTTACCGGCACGATCAAAGTGTTTTACTATATCCATTGCCTGATAAATGTCTAACTACATTTTAGTTACAATTCACCATGAAAACATGTCCGTGTAATGTGTAAGCCCTTGAATCCCACTTTTAAATAGCAAAACTGGGGTACATGTATGCAGGGGTAAACATTTTTTTTCAGTTTCTTTTTGCTCCAAAACATTAATTGTGTGTACTCGTTAGAACCGCCTCGCCGAGGCGGTTCTTACTTGTATCCACAATCTATGTTTGAGGAAAAAAAAAAAAAAAAAAAAAAAAAAATATATCATTTTTTTTAAAGCTCAAAAAATCTCTGTATATTGCATGGGCACGTTTTCGTAACGTTCAGTAATTTCTTTACCGTCCGTTCAAATGCGTTTCTGCTGTAATGCATACTCCCACGTTCTGTTTATTCTGTCCGCCTTTTTGTATCAGTTGTGCTAACTCGCCCTTTTATATTCTTGCTTGCAAAAGAAGCGTGAAAAAATTAAATCCACATTTTCTTGAAAAAGATTATTTGGATGAAGTGTTAAGTGATATGGCAAGAAATGATGACAGAATGTCTAAACTAAAGAAATTGTAGGAAAAGCTTCGGATAATGTCGTTTGTAAACGCTCCCCTGGGGTTGCGTTTTGTAAACGCTCCCCTGGGGTTGCGTTTTTCTGTTGACGTCAGGCTATTGTGTTCAAATATCGACATTATTGTTCACTACAAACACATTATGGTATTTCATATCTCGATTCTTTAGATGTCACTTCCAAACCCATACAAGGCGGAAAAGAAAGTACAGCACAAAACTCAATAAGGTTGTAAGTTTTTTTTTCATCTTTTGTGCTGTAGGCACAATCCCGCCTGGTGTGTAAATTCTTTTGGTTTGGTATTTAATTGAGTAAATTTTCCTAAGGATTGGTGGTCAAATCCTTTCTGATATGAAAGCCTCCAAGTTCATAAAGAGAAAATCAGCGTACGGCTTCCGTTACTTTGATGTAGCTTGCTCATTAGTAACAAAAGGAAATTTTGTGTGACATCCACATGTGCCTGAAGCTTATCTGGTCATTGTCCTGACAGCGCCTCCTTTAGTTTACCAAAGTTCCTCTGGTAAAGCTGCATATTTATTGCTCTACCTTTTTCTCGTTTTGGTTTCAAGATTGCTTGTTATGCTAATTAGGACAATTCCAAGTCATTAAAGACTTAGCTCCTGAAGGAGCTATATTGGTACCACTGTTTATTCGGCTAATGACCCCTTATGATCCTTAGATCAAAGGACTGTCATAATGAGGTGATAGTCACATCTCTGCAAGGGGTAGATAAAGAGGCCCCTAAAGGATGATATCTGTAGTTCCACTGTTTATTGGTTTTATGGTCCCTGATAACCTATGCAATTAAACTACCTCACTCTCAATATTGATTTTTCCTGTTTTTGGCCCCTACCTGTATTCTGAGTCACTTTTCAGGCCACTAGATTTTCTAGTGCCCTGTCCCTGAATAGACAGGGAAATAGGTCTATAAAGAGATTTTACTTCAGGTATTGATAATACTTAGAAATATGCTTATCTAAATCTGGATAGAATTCAGGTCCAGAAATATTATATGGTTGCCTGATTGTTAGTTTGGATAGTTAGTTAGTTAGTTTGGATTGTTAGTTAGATTATTATATGGTACCTGATTGTTAGTTTGGTTTTTTCCCACCTCGGTTTTTGGAGTGGGAATCTTTTTCTGATTGCGCCTTTTCCTGATCTTTGCCTACTTGTACCTTTTTGCATCGTTGCAGACGTTTGTATAGTCTAAGACTGACGCAATTATAGTTGAATATATTTAGCAACTTTCAAGTACAAGCTGCAAAATTTCCTAAAAAGAAATTGTTTTCCCTTTTGCCTTATTCCAATTAAAACGCCTAATTAACGAAGTTTGACATTGCAGAAAGAAAGTCAATGCCATCACAGGCGCAGTCAAAGTTAAAAAGTTTATTTCTCTCAACATACATTTATGACAACATGAGTTGCAACGTTTCACATAACGAAAGATTCGAGGCTGGAACAAATCATAACAAATAAACTATTCTAAAGTTAATAAACAGCGTCATAAAATCATGACACGCTAAAGTCCCAAAAGTCATAGAAATCGCTTCACTTGTTCCTGAGAAAAATAGTTGGAAGGGGTATGTGTGTTACAAGTGATGTTAAAAAAAAAAAAAAAAAAAAAAAAAAGGCATTTTGTTTCAGAATGGACGTTGGAAATTATTTGCATCTAGGTTCGCCTAACGATGCGTTAAGAATATATATGCGAAGCGAAATATTTCAGTTATTGAGTTACAATTAGTCCAAAAAGAACGTTCTGGAACTCACCTCAATGGCGAAAATTAATGATGTTTTTGTCCGATATCACACTTTTTCCAGACTTTTCCCCTTAATTCAAGAAATTCGTAAAAATCTAATACTGTATTTTGATCATTTAAACATTGGTGCATGAAAAAAGTCCCTGTTTTCGTGCATTTTGATATATACATGTATAAAGGGTCAGACGTTTTCGGCATGGTAGGAATGATTTTTATTTTTGTTGATTTTATCGATGTGTAAACTCAGGCGAATCACTGACAACCTGGATAAAGCCCGAAAAGTTTTTTAGTGATTCGCCTGAGTTAACACATCGATTAAATGAACACACATCGATAAAATGAACACGAATAATAATCTATTCCTTATAATTTGTGAAGTTGGAATTATTTTGGTATGACGCAACATTATGTCATGGCGCCAATGGTCGTCGCATATTGATATGAGACGTAACAAACATCTTGAAGTAGTTGTTGCTTGGCGCGACAGCGTCAAGCAATTGAAACGGAATGAGGATTTCTCCTCAATCTGTGGGGTTTTTCCTTCAACCTATGGGGTTTCCCTTTGACTTCCAGGGGCCTGGTTCCAGTCGCAATATTTTGCTACACAAAACCTAAGAAAAAGGTTGCATAATAAAGCAATTGAAGACGGAAACCAGACTTGCTCTCCGCCGTTTTTATAAGGACTTGTGGGAAGAATGACGTATTTGGATCTAACGTTTAACATTTAGGTGACGTTCTGGGCGGATAATATTAAAACCCGCAACTTTGTGCTAGGTCCGACCAAATACGAAAGCTTGAAATCCACCGTAGCGAGGAAGTGTTCATGACCGATGTGATCCATCGAGTTACCGAAAAACTCCACAAACCTACGAAAAACCACAACACACGGACAAATAATGGTATACAGACTAGCCAAGCGTTCCTTTTAACAAGGAAAATTTATTATAGAAACACAGCGCAACGCCACTCATTAAAACACAGTGGCTTTGAAAGTTGAGTCACTGATATTAGTTTACATGAATTCATACAAATATTGGTAAAAAACTTTGACCGTATCGCTTGAACTCATGTGATGAAGTTTTGTAAACACGGTAAATGGGACACCTATTGTTTTACACATTTCTCCAGTGCCAAGTGAAGCACTTGGTCATATATTGTTTACCGTCATTTAAGCAGTCCGATCAATAAAAACATATCTATGTCAGAGGTTAAGCGACACGGTCAAAGTATTTTACCTATATCAGAAATCCTCATTTTGTGATATGGAACATCTTTTCAAGTTTTTCCATTTTTGTTTGTAAAGATTGTGGTATATATCTGTTTTGTTTCAGTAGACTATCCATTATTATTTCAAACGAAATGTCATGTTCGGAAGCTCTTGATACAGATAATAAATATTCAGAAATAAATTCTCTAGACGAAAAGGTGTGTCCTTTGTTGGTCACAGTTAGAAATTACACATATAAACGTTATAATTACGTAGCTTTTGACAAGTATCTAAAGAAATATAGGAAAACGTTTTACGGGATACCTGCTTCATTGACCCCACCTCCCCACGAGTGATTTTAAGCAAACCACTCGAATGTAACTCCACACAAAAAAGTGGACTCATGAGGGATATAAATATGAGTAAAAAGATGTTTTCGGACCTGGATTTTTTTCACTCGCGACGCGATCCTGTCTTTTTATTTGTATATAATTCCAAATTTACTAATTTCCTACATTCTGATTGGTTGTTTGAAAGATAAAAGCAATGCGAAAGAATACTCTGTTTTGCGCGACGTTGCGTGATTACGTGACGTTTCTTCGAAGAAACGTTGACGTCACCAAATCTAAACGCCATGAAAACAATGGATGAACGCGTTTTGAAGGCGTCGAAATGAATATGAATATCTTCGGGCTTTTTTAGTTTGTGAGTTATTCGCCTGAGTTTACACATCGATAAATCAACAAAAATAAAATTCATTCCTATAATAATACGTATTATACGTACAACAGAATTTACCATGTGCTGAATATGTTTTCTGGTAAAATGCCATTAAAATGAAATGGTCGCTTCACAGCAACTATCACACCGGAGTACTTAATTGTTTGATCAGTAAATTATAAAAATACGAAAACACGCCCATATAAATAATATGTAGATTTTTCCTAAGTTGTAAAACAAAACGAAAATTTTCATTTGAAAAAGTTTGATCTGTTTCTTATTGTTGCTCACAACATATATTCTGAGTACACGTCAGTACCGCCTAACCTCGCCGAGTACCCACAATCTATGTTTGAGAGGAAAAATAAGTAAAACCATGTATACCTCAGTTTTACTACTTAAGGATAGGGTATACATTTTATGGCCTGGGAAATGTCACCCTGAAGAAGTGAAAAGTGAGCAATGTTCAGGAACTCGTGCAATATTATAAAATCCGAATTAGGAAACAACCCAAAAATTCCTAATAGGTAAATATGTACTGATACAAAGATCATAATGTAAGCCGAGCGACCAGCGTTTCCCTAAGGGTGGCCCTACGGTTGCCTTGAAGTACAATTTATACACATACATGTACATGTACAAAGAAACTTAGCTTCTAAAACAAATCTTTCATACTCATATACTGAAATGACATTGTGAGTGTATTCATACACGCGTGATTTAGCAGAAGGCCACAGCTTGTGGTCATGGCCATGATGAGCACAATGAGCGACATCAGGAAAACATGGTTAATTATCCATCACATATACCCCTTGTACCCCACTTTTATATAGAAATCAGGGGTAAACAGGGGTCTTATTTTTTTATCCAAAACATAGATTGTAAAAACTCGTTAGAACCGCCTTGCCGAGGCGGTTCTAACGTGTACCCACAATCAATGTTTTGAGCAAACATGTTAAAAATATCAAACTTTTTCCAACGAAATTTTCAAGTTTTGCATTTTTAAAATTCTCTGAATATTGCATGGACAAGTTTTTGAAATGATAAAAAGATAAAGAGATATATAGCAATTTAAAGATGCAAGTAGGCATTGATCAGGAAATGGTGCAATCAGAAAGAAAATCCCACTCCAAAAATCGAGGTGGTAAAAAACTTAATTGAAAATTAGGTACTTACATGTATACTAAGAAACATATCGTAAGCCGAGTAAGCAGCTACTTCCCAATAGGTGGCCACTCAGGTACCAAATCAAATCAAATCAAATCAAATTTATTAAACTTTCCCAGACTATACAATACAAGTAACATGGGAAAACAATAAAATGCAAATACAACGATACATGGCATATTCAAGGAGGTCCACCTGCCTTACTTACTTACAACTCTTATCACAACGAACCTTGTGGGTGTGGGTCAGGGCTAAATCGAAACGGCCTTGCTAGGTCTGTCCTCAAACACAAGACCCTTTCGATAGAGCACTGACCTCGAAATTTGAGTTATTTTAGAACATCCAAATCCAAACCTAACTAAAATATGAAAACGCGCATAAGGTGCCAACAGCATAAAAATTCAACAGCAAGACATAAAACAATAAGAAGCTCAACAATGAGAACTACAGCAATAAGAAGCACAACAATAAGAAACACAACAATAAGAACCACAACAAGCAAAACAATAAGAAGCACAACAATAAGAACAACAACAATAAGAACCACAACGAACCACAACAATAAGAACCACAACAATAAGAACCACAACGGACAACAGCAATAAGAACTACAACAATAAGAACCACAAGAGGTTGATATGGTAAGTACTCACCTTTCTACGCTCACGATTGTCAAGTTGAGCACCGTCAACGTGGCTGTAACCATCTCTACGAACCCCGAAAACTTACATAGAACTGTCCCTAATTGCCAGTGATCTATGAAATAGCTTGAGATTTCGTACGAAACACAAACCAACAGAAACAGAATATCTGACGTTGCTAGACTGACAAGAAACATGGTTGTGTTAGTTCTCTGTTTGTAGTCTCCGGTTACAGCGAAAATGACAAGCCCATTTCCCCCTACCCCTATGAGAAAGGCTAGCCCATAGACTATGGCCGTCGGGATGAAGCTGGGCTCTGTAAGCCATGGTTCCCGAAGTCTTGATATGTCTCCGTCGTAATAAAATCGGTTCTCATTTCCATTGTAATATTCATCATAGTACGAATAAGCATCATCAGAATTATAAGCGTTGTGATCTGACCCTAGCGTTGCATTCAAAACGTCAAATCCACTTTTAGTTTCCAGAAATTGCCCTAATTCTAACATATTTACTACTTTCCCCATACTGCCATGACAGCAATAACAAATAATGCCATCTCAAAACATTTAAAGTTCATCGAAACCTTTTTAGTTTCATGTCTCATGTCTATGGCAATGTTTCTTTTAAATTTAAACACTTTTCAATACTTCGCGAAATGAGAATTTTTAAATGGCCAAGAAAATTATGTGATTCCATTTTCAGATATAATTTCTATGACTTCCAGACAAACCGCATCTTTGCAAACTGAGTATGCAAATTGTCTTCGAATCACGATTTAAATGTTCGAATCACGATTTAAATTTTAAAATCCTGCAATATTTATTTAAAGTAATCAATTTTCTAGGACACGAAACTCATCTAGCAAAATTAAACCGCATGACAAATATTTTAATTTCAGAAACATTTTATTTGTAAATTTCTTCTTTAATCCTTTTATCCTCGAAAACAACTTTTCTATCAATCTACTCATTATAGAAAATCAGTTTCATTACTGCTTGTCAGATTCTGTTTACTTTGTCTTTGTTTGACACAAATCCTGTTATTTTAACTAGTCAGGGCCCTGGGAATCCAACAAACTGTGCTACGTTAGTTAATAATCGTCGCACACAAGCGAAATTGTAACTTATTGTATCTGAAATCCAAGAACTGAGTCTTCGCGTGAAACAATTTGCGTTTCCGATCAGGGCTGACACAAGCCAGACTGCACAACCACACAGAATACTAATAAGCTTGACAGTTCATATCTAGAAACAAAGGCATCGTATTGGTCTTTGGAGCGAAAACAAAGGTGCTGATCAGCTACGTAGTTACTGCACTGCTGATCTGCGTCTTTGGCTCTCCATTTGAAGACATTGGTTTTCTAATGCGGTGGCTCATTTCTCATCTGTATTCTCCCAGCAGAGATGGTGATAACTTATATATACATTTTCTCAATGAAAGATGCTATTAACGGGTGTCAAGAGATCCATTTATTCATGAATAGGTCATCTTAATTCCATGTGAATAGGAAGAAGGCAAGTCCTTTTGTTATTGTCTCTGTTATAGAACGGACAAACATTTTTCTAAGACTTTTGCTGCCAACTTGAAAGCAAGGGATAGTCATTAACGAAAACAGTATAAACAACATTTTGATTACCAGTAATAGTGTATGAAATACACGTGTACCCATTGGCATGTCGTACTTGTATATTAAGTGGCCATTTTTATGGAAAGCAGAACACACGCTTGCCTCTTATATATATGTCATTGTTGTATCGATATCTAATTACCAGTTTTTCCCACCTGGGGTTTTAGGCAAAAAGCTTTATCATTGAGGGAAGATGTTGTTTTGTTGTTATTCATTTGTCCTGATTAATTGAAAATTCATCTGATTGGCATTTTATAAGACTTATTAAAACGCACGCCATTGAATGAAGTGCAGACAGATATCGTGAACAAGGAATAACTGATCAGTCATTATTTAGAAAATAAATAATCTTTTCATAGAACAGTGATCATAATAATGAGACAGAAATGTATTGGTGAAATGGAAGAAGTTCGGTGCGGACTTAAATGTGTTTTCATATTCACAAGAAAATTCAACATGGCCAGGTGCTCAGTAAATTGAAGTGTAGAGGTGTAGATATTTCCGTGCGACGAGCTTGTCCACATACGATTTTTCTACTCTGAATACCACATTGCCACATAATATTTTTTTGATTCAGTTTTACGTCCCTTTCAAGCTTTTTCACTCATATCGAGACGAATCAATCGGTAGGTGGGGCGAAAACCGGAGTACCCGGGGAAAAACCACCTGACACACCCGCAAGCAGAACATGGCTTGTCTCACGCCACATAATATGATAAAAGAAAACCTCGTATGATATAGTGGACCTTTAAAAGGGCACGAAAAGTAAGGTTCGTTTTATTTAGAAGGTAATGGTAGAAAGACGTTTTTTTTTAACTTTCTCTGACCAAAGTCGATATACAATTTGGTCATGTCAATCAAAAATTTTGCCATATCTCTTATTTTTGCTCAACACATAAATTGAGGCCGAGGCCGAGGCAGATCTAACGAGTATCCACAATCTATGTGTTGGAGCAAATATAAGAACAATAGGTAGACCCCTGCATACCTCAGTTTTGCTGTGTAAACGTGGGGTGGGTTCAAGGGGGCATACATGACACGGACATGTTATCCTGATGGTGTATGAAAGACACGTGTACCCATGACATGTTGCGCTATGTTCACTATTCCCGATCAGCATCGCATTAATCATCAATTCACATAGTGGGTTATGATCAGGAGCTGATGGCAAGACAGTGATTCCATCAAACCGGTTAAGGAATTTTACATAAATGAAGTTCCAAGGCGGTTCTTCTGTTGTGGGTTTCTAAGTTTCATGTTCGTGTGTCAAATTGCTGTGCTTTTTTTGTGTGCACTCATACATGTATATTAAGTTCGAGTCACTGATTGGCCACTTTTATGGAAATTGCAACATACTTGCCTCTAATACATGTAAACATGTGATTGTTGTATCGATACCTAATTAACAGTTTTTTCCCACCTGGGGTGTATGTACGATATTCCCGATATAGAACTACAACAGAAAAGACGATAAATTTCACAATTTATTCTGCTAAACATTCACAATCGTTGATAATGCGATGAATCCATTTTACTGCTTTTACTTAAAACTCGTAACTAACGTAACACCCGACGTTACATCACTGACGTTACGACGTTACTTCAATGGCGCAACATGTAATGTGTAAAATACAATTATTGTCAATTGTCAATTAGGGTTTCCTCCTGTCCATGGAGTTTAAGGCAAAATACATTATCATTGAAAGAAGTTGTTGTTTTGTTGTTATACAGTTTGTCCTTATCAATTGAAAATTCATCTTACTGGCATTTTATCAGATTAATTCAAACGCACGCCATTGTATGAAAAGCAGACAGATATCGTGAACAAGGAATTACGGGTCAGTCATTTTTTAGAAAATTAATAATTTTTTTATTTTTTTTATAGAACAGTCATCATAATAAGGAGACAGAAAAATGTATTGGTGAAATGAAAGAAGTTCGATGCGGACTTCAATGTGTTTTCAAGAAAATTTCACATGGCGAGGTGCTAAATAAATTGAAGTGCAGAGGTGCTCATAAATTGAAATATAGAAATTTCCGTGCGGCGAGATTGTCCACATACGATTTCTTTACTCTGTATACCACATTGCCACATAATATGTTTTTTTTTCTCTGGAGGTATTTCCATATAATAAGAGCTCAACAAAAATGACATAATATATCCTTTACGCAAGTCTGCGTTGACTTTCGGTAATGTGTGACGAGGCCTTAATTGTGTATTATTAAGCTAGTTTTCGGCAACCTAAAGGCCAGCCTTAGGGAAATAGCAGTACAATTGGCTAACGATATTTCCTCTTTTTATTAATTTCTAATTATCAATTTGTTTTCCCACCTGGATGTTAAGGGTGGACTTGGTTCTGTTTGCTCCAGTTCCTTATGGTTCCTTAATGACGATACCGATTCCATATGGTGATTTCAACGGCCTTTTATTGAAAAGATATTTGAGCCTGTGCATGAGAAAAACAACAATTTGCATAGGCGAAAACAAAGCCGCAGATCAGCTTCGCGGTAACCGCGAAGCTGATCAGCGCCTTTGTTTTCTCTACATGGATAGTACAATCCCTCTTCTACTTAAATACAAAATTTCCAGCCTCTAACAATGTTCTGTGACTGTACAGCCCGGTTTGTGTCAGACCTGGTCGGAACCCCAAATTGTTGGTTTTCTCACGCACAGGCTATTTTGAACATGTTTTCGTTGTACTGAGCAAAGTCTGGGGTCACCAGGCTTAATTTTGATTAACACCGGTTAGACATTGCGTGTGCCAAACTGGCACTATTGCTACTACATTTTGGTAATTGAAAATTCGAAAATTATGTGCTGGACAATAATAAAACCATTAGTCTGGTACCCGACTCCTTCATTATCATTCTCCATTAGTCTGGTACCCGACTCCTTCATTATCATTCTCAAAAACGGTTGCCGGTTTGACGACGGGAACCAGGCTATAAAACCATAGGTTTCAAGACGACTAGATGTTGTTTAGTGTATATGTAAATAAGCTTCATCACGCATAAGCTTTGCGAAAAGGTTGAATCGCTAATACATGTAGATGTTTGGTAAATTTGTGGTTTTAGATTGGTTTTGTTCAATTAATCCGTGATAATCCAAAACTTTGTTGATAAAGTTTCGCCAGAAACTTTTCATCGACAAGTCATCTTATAATAAGTAATTTGATGCACAAAAAACCTGTGATCACCAGACAGAAAACAATGCAACAGACAATTATTATCATAAGTAATCCCACCCGCTTAGATTTTGCTTTCTTTTTTGTGATTTTGCACTTATGGAAACGCTTTTAAATTGCCACTGTAGGTGTTAGATCATAATGACGGATACCGTAGAATCAGCTAGAGTGTCCTTTATACCATGAAATTAGGGAGCCTTGGTTTGCAAAATTAAGACTGTACCAGACTTTATACAAAAACAAAAGACAGGATAAATTAATTCGCATTTTAGCTGTGAAATAATTCCAGTAATAAGGTTAAATGCCAAATTCTGCAGCGACATTTATTGGAAAGACGCAAACAACTATATTAATAATCATTATATTTATTTACTATTTCAGGAGGATTCATGTACTTTTTTGTTGTTTTGATGAATTTTATATAATTATTTGTTATGTGTTTTTGAATGGATGCCTCCATATGTCTGTGACGTTTTGTGTATATAACTGTAATAGTTGAGGCTTTTTGAAAATAGTAACTCAACTGCACGGGCTGTGCACCTCGACGACGGTCGGTGTGGGGGCATGCTGTCTGAACTTTGGTTTCCGCCACATTCGACTGGCGTGGGTGGTGCATGGGCCGTTCGGCTGATATCATTTCCACTGACCACATCGGTGGTCGTCTGGATTAGTGGTTGTCGTAGGTAGGGAAAACACCCAGCCACTTGAGTTGCGTGTCTTGGCGGCGCCATCGTGGGAGGTGGAAGCATCTTGATTGGTGTACATATTATTTGTAGATACTAATTGTGTAATGTATTTAACTTATTAATTCAAGAAGTAACTGAGTGGCCACCTGTTGGGAAAATAGCTGCTCATTCGGCTTACGAATTGTTTTCATGGTATAAGTACCTGATGGTTAATTTGTTTTTTTCCCATCTCGGTTTTTGGAGTGGGAATCTTTTTCTGATTGCACCTTTTCCTGATCTTTGCCTACTTGTACATGTACCTTCTCATAATTCTTAACTAGAATGTTTTTATCATATATTGCTATTTTATGTGGAAGTGAAACTATAATAAACTATTTTCTGTTTGTTTGTTTGTCCGTCTGTCTGTCTGTCTATATCTGTGTCGCAATGTTACTGTGTTGACATTTAGAACATACGATGTGCGTGTTTAATTATATACGCTGTTACAATCAGTCCAGTGTCGCCAATTTCAAAGTCATGGTGCCAAAAAAAGACGTTATTGGCATTATTAATATCAAAACATTTATCAAATTGTACCGACACTATTTAGACCATACGTAAATAAGTTTGCCTTGCATAAATCCTCCATTTTCAAAATCCGAAGCTAGCGATACATAGCTCTAAATAGAATTTTCGTCCTGGGTGTCGGCTTCATCCTTATCTTTCCCTCTTACTATACTCTTATTTAGGCAAAATGCATTGTCATTGAGGGAAGTTGTTGGTTTGTTGTTATAGTGTGTGTCCTTATTAATTGAGAATTCATTTGATCGACATTTTATCAGATTAATTATATTGCATGTCATTGTGTGAACAAGGAATTATTAGTCAGTCATTATTTTGAAAATTAATAATCTTCTGTTTCTAGAACAGCGATCATAATAATGAGCGAATATTGGTGAACTGACAGAAATTCCATACGAACTTCAATGTATTTTCATGCTTACAACTTGAAGAAAAATTACCATCATGGAAACATCTCCGTATTACATGTAAAGCTTCCCCAGACTTGCACCTTACATATAGTAAAACTGGGGTAAATCAGGGGTTGGTATGAAATTATCGATTTTAATATTAATCCATAAAATCATATATTGTGGGTATCTGTTATCATTGAATCGATGAAGTGATCTTAACAGACACTCAAAATAAATGATTTTATGGACAACAGGTGTAATTAATGCAAAACATACAATCAAAATCAGCTGAATTATAGAATACTTTGTGCAAATGGAGATGTTTCCGTAATGCCATTTCTGGTCAACATATTTGCATGTTGATGGTGACATTCGGTGGCATTTGAAAGTAATAAAAAATGAAATATACAAAATGATTTCATTCAAAGTATTCTGATGAAGTTTCGACGCACCATTTTGTTTTAAGTTAAAAAAAACAAAAAACAAAAAAAAAAAAAAAAAAAAAAAAAAAAAAAAAAAAAAAAAAAAAAAAAAAACCTTATGTCAGTTCTTTAATTATAATGATCATAATGCGCGGAATCATCATCATGTAGACACAACAGTGCAATGAATACCCCCTTATACCCCATTTTTATAAAGAAAAACTTGGGTATACAGGGGTATATTTTTCCTATTTTCTCTCCAACACATAGATTGTGGATATCGGCGAGGCGGTTCTAACGTGTAGCCACATGTTTTGAGCAAAAATATTAAAAACATCATTTTTTTCTAATGAAAAAATTTTATTTTTCACAACTGAAAAAATCTTTCATTGTATATTACATAGGTAAGAAATGTGACAGTTTCAGGAACGCTTTACACGGTTTAAGATAAGAGTAACTCCTGTCATGGCATGTTGTGGAGATTCTTTACAATAGCGTAAGAGGACCAGTGATCGATCAAAAATAGCCATGTTTGATAAGTTTTGGGATTAGAAATGCATTGAAGAATGCATGATTGCATACCACATTGAAGCTTGAACCTTCTCCATGTTTAACAATATGCCAGTTTGTGACGTCATCACGTCACGTTCTCAGTGACGTCATTTTAACACATCCGCCATCATACAGTGTAAATCAGGGTCAGGTGGACCAGTGATCGATCAGCTTCTCGCTAGCTACATGTAACTTGGGTGGTATGTACATTTTTAGAAAGTGTAAATTATTGTTTATCTCTAGCCACGAAACACAATGTGGAAATTTTACAGTGAGTTAAAAGAAATGGAGCAACGAAATGAGGAGGTAAAAATGCATAAACACCCATAGAAACAATAGAAAACTGTTGAAAAAAAAATGGCCCGAAAATCACAGATATTGTCCATTAGTCGCAGCATTATCCTATACAATTTGGAATGTGGATCCGATTTGTTTAGTAGGCAGTGAAGTTAAAACATTTAAGCAATCGGAACGAAAGCAGATCGTTTCATCTTGGAGAATTTAGTGAACAATCATCGCTTTTAAGCAGTGTAACTTGGACCTCCTCTTCGTATAGTGCCAGAAAATGCGAGGTAGAAACGGTTTCCAAATAAATTTAAATTAATATTTGTAAGGTAATATAATGCGCTTTAAGGTGAGACTAGCACAAGATTCACTTGAGGTATCCTTTTGGAATTAATAAGGGATAACCACTAAGTGATCGATCACTGGTCCTTGATCGATCACTGGTCGCCTTACGCTACTTCGGCATTGATCATATCATCAAAACGAGGTCCTTTAAGAACAGTTAATCTGCATATTATGGATTAAATCTTTTAACAGTACATGCTAATATACACGGAAATTAAACAGATAAAAGTGTCTCAGCGGTCAAAGAACCTTAAATTTGAGCAAGTGCATTAAAAGAGCAACAAAACAATCATGTACGAAAACAAAGGCTTAGATCAGCTGTGCAATTACTTTATCCTCGCTCCTAAGATAGTACAATGCCTCTTACATGTGTTTCTGAATCGGAAGTTTCAAGCTTCTATTTTCTGTGACTGTACAGCCTGGTGCGTGCCGGAAATTCAGATTGTTGGTTTTCTCACGTAAGAAAATCGTAAAAACAAAGTCATGATCGGACCATTGTGCTAAATGAGGATATGTTTTGTTTCCCAGCTGGCATTCCAGTTAATTGTCTCATTCTCTGACTCTGTCGTTTTTACATCTTATGTGTAGGTGTGTCATTCGAAAACCTGTTTTCTGAATTTCCGTTTAGAACATTTAAGGCCCGTAAACAATATGAGCCGCGACGAGAAAACCATCAATGTGTTTTCCAACAAGGTCCGACACAAACCAGGCTATATAGGCTAGCAACAAAAGACAGCTAGAGGCTGGACATTTTTGGATTTAGAAAGTAGAAGAATTGTACTAACCCTGTATCGAAACAAAGACGCTTACCGCGAAGCTGATCTGTGTCTTTGTTTTCGCATATGCAAATTGTTGGTTTTCTCATGATGGGGCTCATATATGAAACCGCGCTAACAGTTGCACAGTTATCGCGCTGCCTTCATTTTGCATTTTGGTGTCGGAATCTTTTGATTCAAATTATTTGTTACAATTTCAGTATAGCGTGATTGCTACACACGAGGATGGGTCAAAAAGTTCTGCTAAACGCGTTATAAATGTATTAATGAACATGATAGACTCTTGTATTATACATCAATTGAAAGGGCCACACTTCTCCTATATAATGATACCAAATCGTGCACGAAAAATAAATAGTTCGAACTATACGACTTGAAAGCAACCTAGGGTGTTACCACTTGCACATTTTCATAGTGTTGTGTGCGTTATATATCTTTGTAACTACTGATATTTTTTTTACTTTAGAGCACACAAAGATGAAACAATTAAATCTTTAAGTGCGTTTTAGCTTCTTAGACTACGTTTACATGTCAGTAAATGCTATTCGTTCAAACAGAGCATGATTTTAGTGTTTTTTTTTTTAATCTATAGAGCTTAAATGCAGCATTCTTGAGCTACTAAATTAAAATAATGTTACTTTCGTTTTATCAAGAATCGCTTAAACCATTTGAACATCTCTGTACTGATGTAGAGAATGATTTATGATTTTAAGTACATTTACCATGCTAAAATCCAAATGACGTCATAGTACTTGTTGAACAATGTAATAATTTTAAGGAGAAGCCTCCGTGATGCAGTGGATAAGTCACTCGCCTTGTAAACCAGGGGTCGCAGGTTCGATCCCGGACTTCTCCAAAATCAACTACAAAAAACCAATCTCCCGGTTGAGCCTTCGGATGCTTAATTAGAATCAGCCTGTGGTCTGAAATGGTATAGTAGTATTGTCGCCTCAAAATAAACTTTGATGTTGAATTAATTTGCTATTTGCACCATTTATGTTCATTTCCATATACGAGTTAAGTTAAGTCTGGGTAACTGAGATGCTAAATGTAGGAAAATAGCTCCTCACTCAATCTACGATATTCTCTTCTTATATTTGGACCTGGTTGTCAATTAAGGTTTTTCCCGCATCAGTGAGGGTGAGGTTAGGATCTTGGTAAACCAGTTTAAGACCGCCAGTAATTTTATATTACATGTACTGATCGTTTGAAGGCGATATTCTGTGGTGGTTCTAATTGTTTTATGTCTTGGTGTTGAATTTTTGTGCTGATTGCACCTTAGGTATGTTTTCATATTTTAAATTAAGTTTGGGTAACTGGGTGGTCGTGTTTTGGGGAATAAGCTGCTCACCCGGCTTAGGATATCTTTTGTTAGAATAAGTACCTGATTTTTTATTTTGTTTTTTCCCAACTCAGTTTTTGGAGTGGTAATTCTTTCTGATTGTGTCATTTCCTGATCATTGCCTACTTTAACCTTAACAGTGGGACTTGCTCTCTGATTGCGCAATTTCCTGACCATTGCATGCTTTTCCTTTTGATCTAATCTTGTGTTATCGTGTCTTGTGGTGAAAACAGCGAACAGATTATTTGTAGTAACCATGGTAACTATTTCAAAATATAATTATTGTCACGTTGAACGCGAAAATTTCAGAAATGACTCCACTGAGAATAAGCCAAATGTATATATTGCACAACTAAAATTACAGACATGCACTGAGAAATCGTTTCGTTGTATGATTTGAGCCGCCTCATGGGGAAACACACAATTTGTATATGCGAAAATAAAGGCGCAGATCAGCGCCTTTGTTTTCACTAACACGGATAGTACAATCCCTCTGCTTCATAAGTACGAAATTTCATGCTTCTAGCTGTCTTCTGTGACTGTACAGGCAAGTTTGTGTCTGACCTGGTCGGAAACCACAACGTTTGTTTTCCCACGAGGCGGCTCATTTCTATGTATCAGTATGTTTCCCGACTTAGTGGACCAACAGTTAACTTTCTTTTTTTCTGAGTAGCAATATCTCCTCATTGACAGCATACTATATTCTAAACGCGTAAATAAGAAATGCGAAAATGGGGTTAAAATTCTTGATATTTAATGCTTTGTCGCCGTCTTTGGAAAAGGCTTCAAGAATGATACTGAGACCAGATTTTTGATATGTGTACCAGGTTTTAGTCAGTCTCCATTCTCTTGGAATTTCGGATACTTTTGCTGAACATTTACACGGGAGTTGACATACTGACTTTACAGCCACTTTAATGATCGATTTGTCATATTAAAATCAGCATTTGTTTAATAAACAGATTCACCATGTGACACGTGCATGTACGTGTACTATGTCGTGCTGGCTTCCCAACTTTTGATATGGAATTTGCCTAAAATGTCTTGTGTTCTTATCAACAATTAAGTTATTGCTGTCTATGCTTTAATGTGTCTGCAAAATATTTATATTACAATCCGCTTTGGCAGAATTCAGTCGATATAGATCAATCCTTTTCCGTGTTTACAGGTGATTGGCAAAAGGTTTGAATCAGTCAAAGTTAATATCATGAATACACGCATATGTATTTATGATTAAAACACTTCTCGATTATCGCAAAGAAATGCCATTGTACATATTTTACTAAGAACAAACAAACTCTCACAGTTGTAGTTGTGGAAATATTAACGAAAATGCTACACACATGTTCTTTGAATGTGACAACTACAGCGCCTCAAAGTTAGAAATGTTTCTGAAAACCCGCAAATCTCATCCGCTGAGTCTAAATACACTTTTATTCGGAAAAGCTACTATCTCTGATGACGATAATTTTCTTCTTTTTCAGGCTGTCCAGACACAAGATGCTTTGAATGACACGTGATGTATGTGGCGTATCCCATAAAACAAGTCATTATTTGATCCACACCGGCGACTGACACTGAAACTATCTTTCTTCTTTTCTCTATCCTTTAGTCATCTTACCACATGCTTTCCTTCCTTCCCTGTCTGTCTGTCTGTCTGTCTGTCTGTCTGTCTGTCTGTCTGTCTATTGTACACATGTATATATTTTGTAATATGTTTTCTAATGCCATGTAAGTTGTTGTATATACATGTATGTTGTAGGGGGCGGGCTGTAATCTATGTTGTAAGAACTTGTAGCCCAATCCCATTGCTTAAAAATGACAATAACATATGTTTAAACTATTTTACTAAGTTTAGTGATAAAATGTGTCTTATTACACATCGTTTATAAAGCTAACATCCGTCGTATTTTGGGGAAACGCATCTTTGGCAGTGTCTGTATATGGTAAATAGATCGTTCTACATTTTGATCCGGCACGTTTTATTCTACTAATAGTGAAGTGGGTATGTTTCTACTCATTGCGAAGTATGCTTCACTCCCCGTTTGGTAAACGTTAAAAATGACCCTTATTTTCATGGACAATTGCATGCACATATTTTTCGAAAACATTTTTTTAAGATTATGTAGTGCATTTCTGTATAACTGTTGAAATTTTCAACATTATCTAAGAATGACAAGTGCATAAACACGCGTATCTTAATTAAGCATTTTGGAGTTTTGATTTATCTATAGACTGTCATGATATAATTACACTCTTTCATGGGAGCCGCATCGTGAGAAAAATCGGATTTTTGCCTATGCGAAAACAAAGGCGCAGATCAGCTTCTCGGTAACCGCGAAGCTGATCAGCGCCTTTGTTTTCGCTACACGGATAGTACATTCCCTCTTCTTCTTATATCCGAAATTTCAAGCTTCTAGCCTGCTCCTGTGACTGTACAGGTCGGTTTGTGTCAGACCTGGTCGGAAACCCCGAAGACCGGTTTTCTCACGTCGCGGCTCATGGTAAGTCTTTCTTTTGCCTTATTTGATTCATTTTACGAGTATTGTTTTTGGTTTGAGCCATTTAAATCAGGATAAGATGTCTATTTTTTCTTGTCGGCGCCATATGTGCATTTTATTATCTTTTATTTTCGCCATTTGTTTGGGTACTTAAAGCTATATAATGCTCCACACGATATCAAGCTGATTACTAAAACTGCGGAGCATTGTGACCTGACATCTAATCGTCTCAGGCGACTTGAATCTTTGTTTCAAATTTTGTCTGATTTGATGAAATATCCATTGTTTCACGTGGAAGCACAGTTTGGAAATACACCAAGATATGACACAGTATCCTCATTTTGAAAATATGCCTTTTTGTTCTATTAACGGCGTTAATTCTTACAAACCCCAGCTGTGATTAAAGTATTGTCAGTTTTGAGATAGTTGTGGTTGTTCTATTACTGAAATTTGATTTTACTATTTTCAGCTGTAATTCAAGCAATGTCTCTAACAAGGCTTCAGTAGCCGAAACTATGGCCCATCTCCTTTCTCTTTAATATGCTCGCTGCTCTTAAAGGATCTCAGTTTTTATCTTTATTTGCTTTTACTGCAGCTGGTGCTGTGCCGTGTGGCGGCCCGAAAAAGTCTCCCCGTACACCATCCATAGTGCAGATTATATTTTCCTTTTGGTCCTTTGAGATCAGTTAGGATATTTCTGAGTATTCAGAAATGTGTTATATATGTTAAGATTCATTTTCTCACATATATACATTAATATTTGGCTTCATTTTGATTATACTATTCCTTGTATGGACTATCCTGTTGAAATTTGCAAAATTACATTAATTATTTTAGGCACCATTAGCCAATGAGGGGTCACTGACGAGGCTTCAGTAGCCAAAACCATGGTATGGCCCATCTCCTTTCTCTTTAATGTGCTCACTGCTCTTAAAGGATTCCAGTTTTAATTTTTATTATACACAGTCTCTTTTGTCAAAGGCAATATTTTTGCACTGGACAAAAATGCCCACAAAAAAGGCAGCTAAAAACAACGTAAAGCAAAACTAATTAGTGTCATGGATAATAAGTCATACAAATGCGCGTTATAATCACATAAACCACAATGTAAAAAGTACATATATGTCACGTTTCCGGGCATGCGATTTTAACTACTAATTCCTGTTTAGTTAAAAAAAAAAAAAACCCGAATAGTACAGAATAATATTGTTGGCCAAGTGTACTTATAATTCACACGATTGCAAAAAGAAACATTCTGCATTGTCAGTACGCTATAATTATCGGATATACCCTGCTGTGTTCTTTACGTTGAATATTTATTGATACAGTAAGGACATATGAGCGAGCAGCTATTTTCATAAAGATGGCTAATCAGTTACCTGAACTTAACCCATATTTGACGAATGGATTTTCCTATCATTATCATTTGGGTGAGTCCACTTTCATTTTTAGGGGTGTTAGGAGTGATTTTTATTTTTTTTATCTCATTTTTCCATGAAATTTCTCTGTGCAAACAGAATAGCCCCAGATGGGACGCCGCGTTCTGCGGCGTCACATCTGTGGCTATACTGTTTGCCTATGTCCCATAAAAGGGACGACAGGCTTATATGAGTTAATAGGCATTTTATAAGATTAATAATAACGCATGTCATTGTATGAAGTGCAGGCGGAAGACGTGAACAAGGAATTACTGGTCAGTCATTATTTAGAAAATCAATAATATTCTGTTTCTAGAATAGTGATAATAATAATGAGAGAAAAATGTTTTGGTGATATGGCAGAAATTCAATACAGACTTCAATGTATTCTGCTTACAAGAAAGTATACATTATCATAGCTGCTTCTGGCCAACGTATTTTCAGTTTACAATGCTGCTTCTGGCCAGCGTATTTTCATATTGACATTTGAAAGTTTGAAAAAGTCACATTAATTTGATTTAAAGATGTCAAAAATCATATTGCATATTCAAACATGTGCAGCTTCAAAACACATGTTTACAGACACCCATGAAACGAAACGCAGCATTTACTTCAGCTCTTTAATATTGATCATAATATGCGAAATTTACAGGAAAGATAAGAAATGTGATAATTTCAGGAACGCTTTAAACGGTTAAAGATAAGAGTAATGCCTGAAAGCGTTAAAAAAAAAAAAAAAAAAAAAAAAAAAAAACGGATGGCATAGTTTGGAGATTATTTTCGATACTTCGAATTACGATCATGTAATAAATTAAATGTTTATATATATTTTTTATGGATTTGTTTGTCAACATTCACGTGTTTATTTTTCGACCGCTTATTGTCTCGCAACACTTTATTTACTGTTTATGAATATCACATACTCACGTGTAACTGCTCTAATGATAATATACGCTCGATCCAGTCACGTGAGTTAAAGTTTTACCTATACATACATGCGCATATACGCGGATATTAAAACAAAAACAAACATTGTCTCAGCGGTCAAAGAACCTAAGATTTGGGCCAGCACATTAAAAACCAGTGATGTGCATGTTCGAAACCAAAGGCGAAGATCATCTGTGCAATTACTTTAGTCTCACTCCTGAGATAGTACAATGCCTCTTATTTCTAAATCTGAAGTTTCAAGCTTCTAACTATTTTCTGTGGTTGAACAGCTTGGTTGGGCCGGACCTAGTCGGAAATCCAGAGTGTTGGTTTTCTCGCGTAAGAAAATCGTAAGAACAAAGTCATGATCTGACCATTGTGCTAAATGAGGATAATCTGTTTCGCAGCTGACATTCCAGTTAATTGGCTCAATCTTTGATTCCCTCGTTCAACGTAGGTATGTCAATCGAAAACCTGTTCTGTGAATTTCTGTTCAGAACATTTAAAGACCTACTTCTGAAGAAGTTAAAAGTGGTACCACTGTTTATTCGGTCAATGACCCCTAATGGTGCAATATAGTCCCTAGATCAAAGGACTGTCATAATGAGGTGATTATCACATCTCTGCAGGGGGTCATAAGGAGGCCCCTAGAGGATAATACCTGTAGTTCCACTGTTTATTGATTTTATGGTCCCTGATATCCTGTGCAATAAAACTGCCTCCCTCTCTGCAATCAATATTGATTTTTCCTGTTTTGGCCACTACCTGTATTCTGAGTAATTGTCAGGGCACTAGGTTTTCCCTTATCTAATGACCCTCAATAGACATGGAAATAGGTCTTTAAAGCCGATAGTACCATCTAGTACGGAACCGCTCTATCAGTCGGACGGTTATCACGCAACTGACTTACAAGTGCCTTCATTTGCATTCCGGTGTCGAAACTTTTGTTTCAAATCATTTGTTACGATTTCAGTATAGCATGGTGTTACAGATAATGGTATAAGTATGAGGATGGGTCAAAACAATCTTTGAATAATCAATTAATAATTTAAAATCTTTTGCCGTAGACATAGGAAAGGACTTGGAATGCAAAAATTTATTACTGAGTAAAAAAACAAACAAAACAAAACATTATAATATTGTCTGGATTAAGCAAAACAATGCAATAAATTGTTGATCATTTGAATGTTACATTATTGTGGTATTTGTTTTAACCAATATACAAACATTAAAATGATAATGCTGAAATGAAATGACTAGAGCAAATTTTAAGCAATTTCACGAAAAGGTTGAAATATTGAACCGTTTCGTGTAACGCCTGAGTGATTCAGTCATTTCACAAAAAGACTGACTGACTGATCACAGATTGTTTGTAACATAAATATTTCACAGCTTATTAGGTTTGTTAGACTCTGCAATCATGTTACAGACTCCTGCGTGCGAAATAAATATTTCGCTGCCAAACGTCTCCAGCAGGGCTAACGGTATCATAAACTTCGATATAACAGTTTCTATTTTTTATTGCAGACACTAGGAATTGATTTGAAATTCCAAATTGAATGTTGGGTTAAAACACTTTTGCTTGAGGACGTTTCGGAACTTGAATTTTATGGTGCCTTGCTTTATTTTAAAACACTTATAGGAATAACTGTTTGTTTTCTTTTCAGTTTAGAAAAAAACATTATACATTACAACTGTATAGGATAAAACATGTCTGCATGCTTAGTTTTAAACGAGCTATGGTTATGACTATGTTTCCTTCTTTAATTGCACGCCGGTGGGTCGATGCCCCCGACTTGGTGCTATTCATTTTTGTTGGTTTGGACCGTAGCTTCTTCAGTTGCCTGTTGCTTGGCCAACCGATTTTCTTATGCTTCAGATTTTCAGCGAGGTTGCTTGGCTTCCTATGGTCAGCCAGCTGCTGGGCAGCATATTGTATGTGTGAGGCCTCGTTTTTTGATTCACCACGGTGTTTATTTTAATTCATTTGTCTAGCCACGATGATTCACTGACTAGTTAGAAATTCACCACAAGGACCGAACAACTAACTTAATGTTGTGAACCACAGCCAAAGCTGAGGATGTGGTTGGATACCCACAAAACCTGTAAAATCCCCAGTAATTTCATATAACTGGCAGTTTCAATGCGGTACTTTTGTTGTGATTCTTACTGTAAATTCATATGTGTTGGTGTTGAATTTTCAGCTAAGGTAGGTTTTCATACATTTAGTAGAGTCTATGTAACTGAGTGACCACCTTTTGGGAAATAGCTGCTCAATCGGCTGACAATATGTTCTCATTGTGTTAGTGCCTGATTGTAAATTAACTTTATTCCCAGCTTTTTTTGGAGTCTTAATTTCCCTGTGATTGCTCCATTTCTTGATCATTGCAGACTTTAACCTTTTTGACAGCTCTTTGCCTACTTCATAGAGTGCTCTTTAATTCCCACATTTCCACCTTTTCAAATTAATATGTTATTTTCATGTTATTTTTGCCTAAACAGATTCATTTTATCAGTATAAGCTTACTTCGTGCCAGTTTAATCATCATAAGATGTTTATTCTTAGACGGCGTCACAGGTGCATTTTGATCTTTTGTTTTTTTCGCCATTTGTTTGGATTCTTAAACTATATAATGCTTCGCCCAATATTAACTCATTTAAGCCTGACGTCCCTTTTGTGGGACATAGGCAAACAGAATAGCCCCAGATGTGACGCCGCAAAACGCGGCGTCCCATCTGGGGCTATTCTGTTTGCTTAGAGAATTTTCATCGAAAAATGGAATAAAATTTTAAAATCACACCAGCGGCCCCTAAAAATGAAAGTGGACTCACCCAAATGATAATGCTGGACGATTCCATTCGTCAAATATGGGTTAAGCTGTTTACTGCGGGGCATTGTGACATGACATCAATCCTGTGACTTTCACTACGAAAACATGCCCATGATATATACAGATTTTTCTTAAGTTGTAAAAATTTATTTTTTTAAAGAAAATATTGTGATATTTTCTTACTTTTGCTCAAACATAGATTGTGAGGCGCTTTAAACGAGTACCCACAATCTATGTTTTGAATGAAAAATAAGAAAAATTGTTTACCCATGTATACCCTAATTTGACTATGTAAGAGTGGGGTGCAAGGGGGTAAACATTACACGGACATATTTTCGTAATGTTAATATTTCTGTCAACTATTGTCTTATTTTGATATAAATGTCTATGATTGCTTCACATGAAAGCCAACTTAAATTCGTATAAGCCCAGGCAGGACAGAAAATCCACATTTTAAAGATGCCCTTATTGTATAATATTATGTAGTTGTTCAATTACCGGTATGTTGTTTTACAAACACCAGCGGTAATAAAAGAAATGTAAGAACTTTTACCTATATATAAGTTTTGAAAGATGGGGCCAGTGTTTTTTTTTTTTTATTTATTTTCTGGATTACAGAATTTTTGGAAAAGTCTTGATACGGAGGAGGAAATAAAAATAAAAATAAAAGACCAAAAACCTTTTGAATTGGTCTAAATAAATTACTTATGGCAAGATTTTTTTTATTTCTCGCGATACCTTAGAATTACCAATGTGAGTATGTCAGAAACTATATCAAAAATCAGTCATTCTTCAAAGATAATAGCACAATTTTGGTCTAAAAAGTGATAATGCCAAGTCAAGTCAAGTCAAGTCAAGTATCGTTTATTTGTGTCTCACTAGTGTATACATTAAAACATATCTTACATATAAAACTCACATATACATATACGACTGCCATTCTAAAAAGAATTGCGAGAGACAATAAGAGTAACAATTTCAAGTATATACAGTTTAAAAGCTATATACACATGAAATGACATATAAACATATGGGCCCTGCCCAGAGAAAAAATGTCTTACAACTAGAGCCTTTACTAAATTTGGATCATCACCAGCACACACCACTGGTGGAATGCCAAGACAGACCTTCTCAAGTCATAGCACATATGCGTGCTGGTGGGTATGAAACTACATGTACATACGCAACACACACAAAGACTACTAGGCTTCAACTCTTTTTTACATAAAAAGCAGTAATGCAGAAGGGTTTTGGCAGGAGACTATACAAAAAGTTGAAAATAGTTTTCTGGAATAAGCTTCACATACTAGTACGACTTAGAAAATTCCTTCTTCGTTCAAGTATCAGTGTACAAACCTTAGCACTCGATCTAACTATTTGTGAATCAGACAAAAGAAAACACATCTTTTGAATATCACTGAGGCCCTCAAAATCAAGGTTGATCAATACAGCTTCGCGTGTTAAACTCAGCCTTAAATCCTCATATATAGGGCATACCATCAACACATGTTCCTCATCTTCGATGCAAGAGGCACAATGGAAGCAACCCCTTCGCTCAAGTCCAAATTTTGGTATCGGCCTGCATACGAGGGGCGAGCAAAAAGCTTTAGGACTTTCTTAATAACTTTTATAATTGACGTCCGATTGTTTTTGTATTTTCACAAGTGTAATAATGGTATATTGTCTATATTCATGCAAAATATGAAAAGTCAACTCTTACTTTTGATTGGTTAAAATACATCGACAAACACGTTGTGTTTGCTACCCCGGAGCACGCCGTAAAATCTCTGTTTACGTGTTTATAAATATAAAAATATTTAAAAAAAATACCCTATCGATTATGGAAATATTGATAATGATATAATTCGGCTTGAAATATGAAATTAGAATCCACACATTCAAAAGACAACGCTACAGCGACACTTTTTGGAAGACAAGTCTCAGCAAAAACTCAGTAAAAATGACGTTACTGATTAATGGCGGAAACTCCCACATCGATAAAATTTGAAATGAATTTGAGACTTCCGAATGAAACCTACAGAAACATTTAATTTGATATAAACAATATAAACTAGAGACACATCGGAACGTAATGATTCAACATTGCTTAATGATGTACAACGTGTTAGTCACTGAGAAATAACTGTTAAAACAACAAGTAAGCAAAACTTTACGTCAAACAACGTAACAGCATGGCATGCCCCGAATAATCCTAACGTCTGTTGCTGAAGTTTTTATAAACACTAAAAAATTCTATCGATTTGCCTTAAACTATCGACTCTAATCCTGCACGGATGGGGAATAAAGCTGTGAAACTTTGCTTGAAGTCGAATGAGAAATAATGTATTTATAGGAACTTTTGACTCGGTCAATGTATACAGAAATCCCGGTGTCAAATGACCTAAACGTCTTGGCGTGCTCTGGGTAGTGCTTACAACCATCGAACAAATTGTCATAACAACAACGTTTATCAAATGATTTGTCTGAAACTTTCCCCGTTAGTTCATATTAAATTGACTGCAAACATACGGTAATTTTAGATAAATGGCATCAGTACTTTTGATTTTATTAATAAATTCCAAGAACTTTTTGCTCGCCCCTCGTACATACACTGTTTGTATGCTAAAATGGAAGTTGAAGTAATTTTTTTATTTAATTTTTTATTAATTTGGGATAGTCAGAAAAAGAAAATAAAATAATATTATCAAATTGTAATTCTATTTTTATTTCAATTTTGAAAATTTGGGGTCGGGAGATCCATAAACCAGAAAATAATTATAATAAAAAAAAATCTGGCCTGGTTATAAGCTTTGTCAGATTTATAGGATCACTATTGATGATTGAGAAGCCGAAATCCTGGCATGGTCCATCCCTTTTTCACTGGTCTTAAAGAAACTCAATTTCCTGGTCCCTCTATTCTTACTTTACTTAAGAAATAGATCAGCTCTAGCAGTGAATTGTTGAGTAATAATTGACTGTTTGGAGGTCAGTTGTAAAGAAGATCAAATCACGAGCGCGTAGCGCGAGTGATTTATCTTCTTACAACTGACCGACAAACAGTGAATTATTACTCAACAATTCACGCACTTGAGCTGATCTATTTCGATTCTAACACACAATAAACGGAATAAATGTTGTTGAAACCGTCGATATCGTTCAGCTTTCCGCCATTGCATTGCAGATATCCCGCCAATTATTTGACTGTAATGCTGGTATTTACATACACTTATTACGTTTGTTGTGCGCTAAAACGACGTTTCACCGTCTAACGCTGCTTTGTGGGATAGCTGACGTCACAAATGCCGCAAAGTAACGTCGCGCTTATTCGCCCAGTGAAATTGTTGCACAATATAACATGTTTTTTACCATTGGCTATATAGGCGAGGTGTGTTAGAATTTAATTTGTAGATGCTATATTACCGGCATGTGATTTTACAAATTACAGCTTTTATAAAAGTAAAGTAACATAAAACGCAATCCCTTTGGTCAACATTTTTGTACTTGAAAATTTCCCTCATATAAGACAGCTGAAAAAAAAAAAAAAAAAAAAAAAAAACTGAGACAAAAACAAAATAATGGCATGGCTAATAAGACATACAAGGTTAGGGCCTACACTATAATCACATAAACCGCAACTCAGTGAGTACACATATGTCACGATTCCGGGCATGCGCTTTCACCCATCATGATAACATGTCCATGTAATGTATACCCCCTTGTACCCTACTTTTATATAGTTGAAATGGGGTTTAAAGAAATATGCCTATTTTTCTTATTTCTGATCAAAAACATAAATCATGGGTACTCGTTAGAACCGCCTCGGCGAGGCGGTTCAAAAACGTAGCCACAATCAATGTTTTGAACAAAAATATGAAATATATCAAAATGTTTCTACTGAAAATTTTCTTTTTTTTTTTAACTTTGAAAATCTCTGTATATTACATGGGTGTGTTTTCGTAATGCTGTAATTCCTGTCAACTCGAATAGTACAGAATAACATCAACTCGATTAGTACATAATATAGCTCCCGGACGATCGTAGTAGACTTTCATCACAGATTTACCGTTATTAATAAGAATGTCACGACTGTTCCTATTGGTCCAATACATTCATTTCATTCAGACATATGTATAACGGTAACTCTTTGACGAAAGTCTACTACGATCGTACGAGAACTATAACATAGTTGTCCAAGTACCGTTACATGTACTTATAATTCATACCATTGCAAAATACAAAAAAAAAAATCTGTATTGTCGGTACGCTATTCAACTTGGTATAACACTCGGATATACATCGAGGCAATCGATACCTACCGCAGCCCTATCGTGTTCTGTAAGGCCTCGTCACACATAAGCGAATATCTTTCGAAGTAGACTTGCGAAAAATACTTTTTGTTTATTTGATTTATTGCTTTACGTCCCAATTAACGGCTGGTAAATGAAAGAGAATGTAAAAGGCACAAATAGCTCAAAAATAGACACATAAAAATATAAAACACATATCAGAAGGTACAAATAGACAATGACCAGGAAAATGCGCAATCAGAAAGAAATTCCCACTCCAAAAACCGAGGTGGGAAAAACTAAATTGACATTTAGGTACCTATACTAACAAACCCAGCTATTTCCCAACAGGCAGTCACTCAGTTACATGTACCCGAATTTAAATAAAATTAAAAATATGAAAACGTACATATGGTTCAAACAGCACTCAGACTCGACTCTAAAACATAAAAGAAATGGAACCACAACAGAAGTATCGCCTTGGAACGATCAGTAATACAACTAAAAAAAATAAATAAAAAAAAAAAAAATAACAATCAGGCAATTATACCGTAAAGTTTATCGTAAGCCGAATGAGCAGCTATTTTCCCAATGGGTGGCCACTCAGTTACCTAAACTTTACTAAAAATATGAAAACATATACATGAGGCGCAAACAGCACAAAAAGTCTTAACACCAAGACATAAAACAATAAGAACCACCACAGAAGTTTTGCCTTGGAACGATCAGTAATGTAGAAATTACTTGCGGGTTTAAACCGGTTTTACAGGCGCCTAACCTCACCCTCATCTTTTGCAGTGGTTCACAACAAGTTATTTGTTCGGTCCTCATAGTGAATCTCTAACTAGTCAATGTATCATCAAGGACAAACAAATAAATCATGATAACCACCCTGAAAAATAAAGAAAACGAGGACTCAACAGATTCGGTAAGCTGCTCAACGATGGAGATACCTGGGCGCCGAATAACTTACTGAAACCCTGAGCAAAAGAAAAACACCAGTTGAACCCGGTGGGCCAAGCAACAGACAAGAAGCTCCGACCCCAACCAACTAAAATGAACTGCTTTATGTCGGGAGTTTTGTTTAATCAGAGGACGGGTACCAGAGTTTAACTAGGGTTTGCTTTATGTATATAACCACAACGAAAATACCCCTTTGGAACGGTCAGCAACATATTATATTTTATTTTATACTAAGTCATGAAATATAGAGAAATATTTGTCAAAAATAACATTTACTTTTTTTAAATATTATATTTTCACAGTTGAAAAAGAGTTATGTGAAAATATTACATTTTTGGATTGCCCCTGCCTTTTCCATTAACTTACTGCACACTACTTCAGAATTTCAAACGTTTATAACTTTCTTATTTGTGAACAAAAGCATAAAAATAGCTATTCATTTTCTTAGTTAGAACATAAGGAACATTTTGGTACCAAAATTAATCAGGTTTGTTTAATATTTTGTTTTTCCAAACTTCAGCATGGTCTTTCACGTTCAGTAAGAAGTCTACGCTATATGACGTCATCAAACTTTTAACGGACGTCACTTGTCATACAAAGTTGTCACCAGTATTTTAACTAAATTTACAATCATTTGACATGTTTGCATGCTCATTTCAAATGTCAGGTCATATAATAAGCTTACATGTAACAGGAAATCAAGATTGTTAAAAAAAACCCCAAACAACATACGTAGTTATGCTTTCCTTTGCCCAAACTTATAGTACTAAACATTTATATGATAAAAAGAAAAAGAAAATTCAAAAAGTTATACATCCCTTACACACCCCTTTTAACTCAGCGCCATATACGCAATGTTATTATCGGAGCCTTAATCGGTTTGATGGCAAAAACTGTCAAATATGAGTAGAAACAAGAATGCCCTTAATGCAAAACATAATCTGGAAACCGCGACAAAACGCGTTTGAGGCCCTTGTGGACAACAATTGCGAAAACCAAAAGTGCATTTCCGCAGGCTGAGCAGCGCATATATTGTTCGTACATAAGATTGTTTGGTGTATTTAAATCAACAGTTTGTTCCCTTGAATATATGGTTATACGGAATGTTCGTGTAACTTGGAAATCCCGAAAGACAGGTTAACAGAGAATATGTCTTTCTTCTGACAGATTAGAGAGAAGAACACGACATTCATGGTGAATCTGAAACCTTAAGGATATTCTATCGGACATCTTGGTCTTCAATTTGGGAAATGTACCAGGATTTCATCTAATTAGAGCAAAAGTGGGTGGCGTTTTTAAATTGAAATTTCACACAACATACCGTAATATGATTATCTATTCCTCGAGACTCGATACACAAAATCCAGATGTCACAGTGCAACGCATTTCGACATTTAAGCATGTCCAAGCACATGTTTTAATTTATTTATGGTTCCGAAATGTTTGAAACACACCCTGGGATACCATGACACAACAATTTACCTTATATACTCACCAACAAACACAGAAGGCAAATGCATAAGATATACTTTTTTTCAAAACCCTTACTATAGTTTTTGTTTGAAATGATGCTTAACATCCCAGTCAAAAGCAAAGGTCATGTCGGGACGTGGCCCTCATTTTATTAGACTTTTACCAAAAAATGAGGATGTCATGACATCCAACTTGTGCTTCAAATATAACCATCCAACTAAACCACAAAGGCTTATACGTATGAATGGTTTGACTTGAACCACTTTTCCTGGGCAGGCTCAAAGGCAGTAATCAGCTGGTCAGTGAGAAGCGTATAAGCTTTATCTGGAGGCACAAGCAGCCCATCCATTTCTTTAGGCCACAATCATTGTGGTTAATGTTGCTTTAAGTCCCTGTCATACTCTTGGGAATTCTCGCGGCGTTTGCACGGCGTTCTTAAATTTTCCAGAACGCCGCGAGAATTCCCAAGAACAAAAAATTATTTGTGAAAAGAGGAAGCCATGAAGTCCTCACCCCGTCCTCACGGCGTCCTCGTCTGCTACGGAGTTCGCACTGTGTTCTACCGCGTTCCTGCGGCGTTCTGGGTGGCATTTCATGGTGTTTGCACGGCGATTTCAGTGCGCTTGCGCGACGCTTTTGGTGTATGTACTGCGTTTTCATGGCGTTCTGGCACTGCGTTGACGGCTTGTAGGCAAAGCAGATATGATGTCTCAATCATTTGTTTGTTTGCTTTGTCTGCTGTGCCTGCATATACATGTACACAAATAGAAAACCAGCTCGTTGTTTGATAGACATAAAGAATGGAATTCTTACAAGTGCATCTCATTTATTATTTAATTATTATTTTGTTTGCTTTGTCATATTTAAAATCATTTTATTCGTCATTTTTGTGTTTTTGTCATACATGTTAAAACAAAACTCCACTGGACGCGGTAGAAGCTCCACATGAGCGCAATGAACGCGTGAAAACACCTTGCAAACGCGGTAGATGCTCCACCCGAGTGCCTTGATCGACGTAAGAACACCTTGCAAAATCCACTGAAGCACAGTAAGATAAATTACACGCTGCGCGCTGCTTATGAGCGCGGCGTAAACGCAGTGAGATTGCGATGAACGCCGTAGAATCTCCGTGAAAACGCAATGGGCTACAAAGGCGTTTGCAATACGATCTCACTGCGCGCCCGCAGAATTCCTTGGGCTTTGATGAATTTCTCACTGTGTAGCCACTGCGTCCTCACGGCGTCACTTATTAAAACGCCGATTGATGGCGCTTCTTTTGGGCATGTGCAAAAGAAACACCTTCCCTTGGCGTTCTAGGATTTGCCACGGCATTCGATGGACTTCCCAGCGCGTTGCTACGGCATTTGTATCATTCTCAAGTTTGTGTTCTGCATTTTTGTGGAAAGCCGCGCGATCTCAGCGATAATGCCACCCTGGTGTGACAGGGGTTTTATGCTATTTGGCTGTCATTTTGATAGAATAATACACATACTATATGCGGAAAATTAATAGTGTTGGACACCTTTGCGTCACTGCAACGCGCTACAAACGTTATATTTGGTGAATGCTGAGACCTTAAGTAAAAAATGCATGCTCATTCTTTAACGTTTGATATTGCAGGTTATACGATATAAACGAGTTGATTTCGGGTGAAACTTTCTTCAAACTGGCTGTACAGTAGATCATTATCCTTTGTTTGTTTCAAGTTCCCGGTTGCGCAAAGTTAATGATTCCGCAAACCTTTATTGAAAGCATGATTTAACATGCATATATTACACTCAAAACAAAAATAATTTTGTGGCTTCGATCAGCGATGTTTATTTTCTTGAACATTGCATTATCCAATAAATATCTGTGACTAAGTTCACTGGCACCAGATTTTGATTCCTAATGGCTTCTTGCATGTCAAATTTTATGACATTTAAACAATGATGTCCTACTGCTACACACCGAGAGCAAAGAAACACACATTATAAATGGAAACGACCACAAATTCATTAGGTACTCTAACAGTTTATTTAATGTCAAAACACCCAACTAGGATGACACATTGTCGCTTCTATATAGTGTTATGGCTCCAAGAATCAAAACGAAAGACTTGGGCAAAAATTCTACCGATATAAATTTGTCTACATTTGTTATTAACCCTAAATGGGTATAGTTCAGCAGTAATTAAAATTCTGTTCTATTGTCAAACCGTCTATGATGGCAAAGATAGGTCATTGACAAGAACATTTTGAGGAACCAAGTACTCGACTGTAATGGAAATTTGATGATTTTATGACAATTACTAAAATTCATTTATAAAGGGGTCACATAACTTGACTTAAATTGATTTTGCTCCTGTCATTCTCATTCCATATGTTAAACGATTAAAACAATAGACTACCAGGTTACAATGAGGAAAAAGGGAATAATAATATCCGTGTAGAACAGCTGCACCGGTTGTCATCGCATAGGCAAAAACCCTGTTTTCTCATGTTTTGGGGGAGATGGTATTGTTATGGTCTGGAATCATTTTTACGGTTCCGCTGACATGTCACAATTCAACAAAATTTACGACCTTAGCCTAACCCTATATTGGCGTTGGCTGCTCTACCTTAAATGTCAGAGTTCGTATCACTTGTGAGAGTCAAGTACTTATTTTCCTCCCGACGCAACCCATCCTGATCACGGATTGTCAATTTGGTGTGTTTTTAGTAAACCATTTAGATTCAGATACCTCCATAAATACATTTATCCTCTAATGCAGTACAGTAACACCCAAGAAAAAAAGCGGATCTTCTAGCATAAGGCGGCAGAGGGGGGGGGGGGACCGGGGCCCCGGTCCGGACCCCCCCCCCACCCATGGAATTTGAAAATTTTACCTAAAAAGGTAATTTCTCAGGGGGTGGGGTGGGGTCCACACACACCCCTTTGTCCGTGACCAAAAATTACCATTTTCGTTGGACCCCACCTCATGAAAATTTCTGGATCCGCGCATGGACGGGGAGCCTGGTTTGCTAGTGCACAACTGATAGGTCATGGGTTCGGTCTGATTCCCGCCTCCATGGGTAAATAAATAACTGACTTGACACAACCATCCTATGAGTTAGTATTTACATTGTATACATGCATTAGGCCCAAGGTTTCAACTGACATGTTTACAAATTAACATTTTGCGTGGGTTGCTTGTTTGGTCTTAATTTCTTACGTCCCGCTTAATAATATAGCTATGCTCATATACGGATAAGCAAGCTCAGTTTGAAGTCTCATCAGAGAGGCTGAAGAATTCTTTGATCAATGACACCCTGGATACATCACATTAGGCCAAAATATATAATTATTAGATTCTCATCCAAATTTTTGAAAATTCTTTGGTGGGTGCATGGGTGACTTCTATTGTTCATTTTAGGACACACACTTTGACTCTCTACAAAGCCTAGTGTCTTAATATTTTTTTCATTTATCCATTAAAAGACACACTCTCAGACCGCTACACTGGCACGGCACCATTTGCGTCAAGCGTTCTGTTTTCTTTTTTTTTTTTTTTTTTTTTTTTTTTTTTTTTTTTTTTTTTTACCGTGTGATGGTCTCGGGGTGTATGTGTCCATTGTGCAGCAAATTCACCTCTTGCTCAGTTGCACCATGGGGTTGAGTCTATGAGTCTATCAAGATACCAAAAATACAACAACAACAACAGACTATTAAGCGATTGAATTTATGCACAATTATCTTTAATTTCTATTTAACACATGTTTTTAGTTCTTTTACAACCAAATTAAAACTATGATTTTGTGCAGGTTTTGAACAGGGGCGGGTGGGAATGAGAATCTCAAAATTAATTTTCTTTGGCCTTAGACTTATTATACCAGGTTGACCAATGTTTTGCTTGACCGACTTTGCCCAAGGACTATCCTATAAGGGGACACAATATAGGCAAGTTTCAGAGGTCATTTTTCGTTGTCATTTTTTTTTTTTTTTTTTTTTTTTTTTTTTTTGTTGGCTTCGCTGTTGGTGTGAGTAACCTAAAGCAACAAGTTCTATAATAATAATAATCATAATAATAATAACTAATAAATAAATAAACTTTATATATTTTAGGAAGACAACACATTTAGCACAATTGCCAACCTTCCATACGGTCTTCCAGTGAATACAGTCAGGCCTTTTTTGTTATTCAGTCATTTTCATATATTTTTGTGATGTAAGTAATACTATATTTTGATAGAAGAGAATCCAGTGCTTGCCTTATAATGCTGAGCGCCTTGTAGCAAAGTAACCACTGGTACCATATCAACCGTCTTATTTATAACGTGACCAAGGATCCAACCTATGACCTCCCGCTTCCGAAACGCACACTCTAACCATTACACTATTGGGACCGGTGTGACAGTGTTACATGGCTTTAATTAACTGATAATGTTAAACTTACGTTTGTCCAGGGAGCTACCATACAATCTGCGATTTCCATAATAATATTCAGACATTATACATGTAGGTAACCACGGACCAACATGTGTTGGCGTATGGTATATACCAGCATCTTGCGATATCTTCCTATGGCTTTAGTCGATGGTCTGGGACAATGTCACATACGGAAATCACTGCAAACTTAGACTGGAAACATGTGGCTTACGTACGGAACATGTATGATGTTCGAACGAACGGAGACCGTGCGATTTTTGATTGCGACCTTGTTTGCTATGGCTTGCTTCTTTTCCAAGGCTGACAAGGCTTGAATTATATAATCTGCTCTTTCTCAAACCATGCCTTTATTGTAACAGTATTTGTTTGAAAGGTAGTATCACTGCCATATTATCACTCGCATACATATTGTAGATACATAGTATGATGCATCACAGTTTGACCTGACAAATACTCATCTATAATATTCACATATCGCACTTGGCGATGGCACGACAGAAGTTGCGGCGGCATGTTTCCGATCTTGCAGCAAGTGAAGTTTCATGAAAAAGAAATGTGGGAATCGATGTTACCCTTTCTCAAAAACGTATAATTTTATATGCTATACATGTATAGAGTCCTTGTAGAATCGTATGAAATGTGTGCAGAAGGTCGCCATATGGACGCCACACGGAAATGGTAAATCTTGCATAGTTCGAACGCCATGAGTTAATTGCAAGCCAAAAGCTAGTAATTAGGCATCCATTACTTAAACCACTTAAACCCCGCTGCAAACAACCCTGAGTTGGCAGACTCGCTTGTTACTGGTTTCTATTTGAGTCGCCGCATGGGAAAACAAACTCTGCATAGGCGAAAACAAAGACGCAGACCAGCTTAATTATTATTGGGCCCTAGGTAGTGCTTACGCAGCTGTTACGCACCTGCAGGTAATCAGTATGTCTCACATACACCATGTACATACGTCGTGATATGTCACAAGAACAGAATTTGTATGTCAGCATGCGCAGCTTGACCACCAATTGCATATTAAGAGGGGTTCAAAGCGACTCCGCCCCACCCCAATTTTGAACCATTTCAATTTCGTGGGGGAAATAACACAGTGTATATCCGAGCGTATGCAGAACAGACGGTTACGGAACGGACAGACGTTTATAAGAGCACGCGCTTTTTCGCGCCAAAAATGTTTTTCCGTTCTTTTAAAGTGACTAATGCAAATATTGAGACCAAACTAGAGCAGATGTGTTGCGTGCATACCCGTCTAGTTGTCTGTGCTCAAGAGCACAATGATTTTTCAGGGGGTTCGCCATAACTGCCCAAGACGTGTGAAAAATGGCATATTTTGTGTTTTTGTTTGGCTGTGTGTCGAGATTGCTTGCAAAATAAGCCATTGTCAACCTTTTGGATTTAGTCCGTATGTAGTTAAATATGTCCTGAACCACCAGACATTAAATATTTTATATGTTTTCCAGTAAAAATAGCCAAGATTTGTTTTTTTCTGAAGCGTATGGTAATTTCATGGTTACGGGGCGGTACAGTCGTTTGTTACGGAGCGGAACAGACGAAATGACGCATTTCCATACGAAACGGAACAGACGTAGGCGAGCTTTAGAATACGGATAGAAACAGCACAAGCATGGCTAAATAGTAATAAACTGCGAGTAAATCAAATAAGTAAGATGTATGACAGAATCATATATGCTTACAAATCACACCAAAGATTTTATCTCCCGCCGCAAGCTCCCTTTTGCGGCGTCTTGGCTGATTCTCATGCATCATTCATATATGGAAAGACTTTGGAATATATGACCGATGCTTTGGAGAGTACTCCCGCCGGTGTGTACGGAGGTGGGTGTTCGCTTGATGACTTTGCTTAAGGACTGAGTATGCAAACAGGGAACCTTTTCCTTTGACCGAAATTCTAGGGTCTCTATATTACTAACGTATTCAGCACGAATACCAGCCTTCCATATAGACCTCCGGTTAAAACAGACATGAGTCTTATTATCGGACCTTTTCAGACTTTTTTCAGTCTTTTATTTTAGAATTTATTTTTAGATATGCACTATTAGTGATACTATATTTAAAGGAGAAGAAAAGCCGTGATTGTCTCGTGATGCTGAGCACCAAGGAAGCCATTGGTACCATTTTAACCCATTTGATATGGCGCGGCCTGGGCGAACCCACGATATCTCGCCCCCGAAGGGGCGCTTTTACCACTGAGCTATCGGGACCTTTCTCCCCCTCTCTCTCTGATCTGCTGTTTGCCCCCAAACAACTTTTTGTTTTCACAACTGTGACATAGTCGATGCTATTCTGATACATGTACGATGCTGATGATAGATCCAGGTCACCAGGTGTATTCCATCTGGTCACGTTTGAGTGCTACAATACAGAAGGTTGCCGCAAAGTGTTATATTTGACATCACAGTGTTGTTCATGTAGTATTCATGGCCGTCTGTGACCGCTCCGTATGCTGATTCGTCTGTTTTTTTCGTAGGCTACGTCTGTTCCGCCCCGTAACATAAACGAATCTGTAGACTGTTCCGCTCCGTAATGTTTTTGTTGCTAAGCAACAAAATTCTGCTTAAACTACAAGGCTTCCATGCCGGAAATTATGGTGTTTTGGAAGATAGTAGATGGACATGCAAGGCCGATATAACAATACATTCGAAGCGTACAGTTTTGGATGAAAAACTGTACAAAACATTTTTGGCGCGAAAAAGCGCGTGCTCCTGTAAACGTCTGTCCGTTCCGTAACCGTCTGTTCTGCATACGCTCGGATATACACTGTGAATAAGAGCAATCAGGGATGTTGTACAAAACGACCCTGCCCCCAAGGGGGTTGAATCCCCCCTCCCCCCTCCTTTTCAAATCCTAGATCAGCCACTGACCGCAATAAACCTCAGACCCCAGCGTTTAAAAAGTTCACACACATCACTGATACACTGCTCATATAAATAGCGAGACAGTATCCGTGAGTCTACAATATGCAGTTTCATGACCATCACCAGTATTTTATATATATAATTATCATATATTACATTTTTCAGGCACCGTTAGCAGTTTGAAATTTCCCTATCACACACTAGCATATACAAATATAATCTATTTTAAAATAATAAATCATTTTGACCACTAAAACCTTCTACACTATACCCCCTGTCAAGGGCCATCTCACATATTACAAAAACATTTATAAGATAAAATGGAGAAAAAAAATTGACATGTATTTTTTGCACAAAAATGCTAAGACAACGACAAGTAGCATCGTTTCATGTAAAGTGGTGTTAAATAGTGGAATATCTTATTTATCTAGTCGGTCCATATTTCTGACATTTATGTGTTTATATTCGGCTGTATCACGGATTTCGCTTGAACTCATGGAGGTATGAGCATCCAAAACACTAAAATTCGTCATTTTTTTCATGGGGCTTATCTTCTTATTGGCGTTTTGTAAGACTAAAATTTTAGGCTTTAGAAATAAAGAATGACTCTAATTAGTGCCGCCGAATAATATTTTGGACAAAATCATGCTTATTGTCTCTCCAGTGTGATGGCCAGAAAAGTGTCAACACTGTCCAAAAATGGCATATGTGTATGTGTACTTTTGATTTACCTTAATGCAACACAGTCACACCAAAGCTATACTTCATCACACAAACATATTCACGACAATCTTTTTTTTATATTAAATACGACCTAAACAATGTATGTGAGTCTCGTCATGAGAAAAACGGATTTTGCCTATGCGAAAACAAAGGCGCAGATCAGCCTTGCAGTAACTGTGACGTGCAGCGTGTTCCGAGCGGCTTGAACACTTATAAAAATGCGATGAGATGTAGTGAGCTAATTCGAGCCTGCCTAGCTCCTCTAGCTCCGTAAGGATATGACAAGTTAAAGTGATAAAAAAATGATTATTCCCAATTTAGACAGAGTTTCTTACTCCAAAAATGATTTGCGCGTGTCCCCTTAGATAACTTTCTAAGGTAAGCTCAAATTTGAATATTTTACAAAATGATTGCAGTTGCATTTATAAAAACAAAAATCATCAAGAGTTATAAACATTAATTAGAATGAAAACAATATTGAATCACAGCTCACTTGGGCTCACTTATTTCGGATAGCTCCGTGAACGACTAGCTCAAAGATAAAACAGCTAAATGAGGCTCATTTCTACAGGAAGTAATGTTATACTTTTTCTACAGAGTAGGAAAGCCAATATTTCAGGCACGTCTACGACTCTATAGAAATATTACCTTATTAATGCTGCAAGATCTGGCATAGAAGTCCTTTAGCGTGGCCAACTTTCAGCTTTAATACCTGTGGTTAATTGCCTTGTTGTTTTGATTGGATTATAAGATCTGTTCATCGACTGGTCAGTTGAAAACGAAAGTAAGCATTTGATTGGTTAATTTCGTGATCATTTCATTGGTCAAAGAAGTCGCGATTTCAATCCGTTTTGGTGATCAAGCTCTACCACTGAATGTATACACTTTCTGTGTACTGTATTGAGGCTATTTTGTCACATTACCCACGCCTCGAAATACATCCGTCCCGGATGGTATAATAAATACAAAATTAAAGAAAAGAAAATCATAATCATATCTCTTTATCTGAAACAACAACAAAAAGAAACATAGAGTTACCTACTAGTACTTTGTAATGTAATCAGAAAGCAAATGTGGGGGTCTTCGTGTTCTTTGCATATTTTCTGGAGCCCAATCCCCACTCACACCTTCCATGTCTATGATTACATCATTGTTTGTGTTTGTTTCTTTCACTGAATCATTTGTGCTTTCTGGCTCATTATTTGGTCCATCTGAAATCAAATCTTCATGTTCCAGCCTTTGACTCCTTTTCAATCTCATTCTGTCAATATGTATTACTTGTAGTTTCCCTCTTTGCCCACAGTTTACCTTAAAGGTAACATCAGTACACTTTTCAAGTATTTTGAAAGGACCTTTCCAACGATTTGTCAGTTTCGGAGACTGACCAGGAAGATATCTGGGAAAGTACACATACACTTCATCATCTTTATTGAACTTTTGCCAACTGAGCTTCAAGTCATGAAGTGAGTTTTGTCTCAACATAGCTCCCGGAACATGGTTTCTTACACAACTGTATGCCTCCTCGAGCTTTTCTTTGAGTGCCCATGCCCACTGGTTCTCTGGAATACTTCTGATACTGGACGGCATTTCATACATGATATCCAAAGGTGTAGACACTTCTCTACCAAGCATGAGATAGTTTGGACTGAATCCAGTTGTTTCATGCTCCGCTGATCTATATGCCATAGTCAGAAATGGTAAGTGCTCATCCCAGTCAGATTGATAATTGTTTATGTAAGATTTCAACATTCTCACCAGTGTTTTATTGAAACGCTCTACCATTCCATCTGACTGTGGGTGATACGGAGTTGTGCGTGTTTTCTTTATATGCAGCACTTTACACATCTCTAAGAAAAGCTGACTCTCATATTGCCGACCCTGATCTGAATGTATGATGTATGGCACACCAAATCTTGATACAACTTCTCTAACGATAATATCTGCTACCGTTCTTGCCTCCATATTGGGCATCGGAAATGCTTCTGTCCACTTGGTGTAGTAATCTGATACCACCAAAATATATCTGTTGCCTTTATCGGTAACAGGTAGCTCACCCAATATATCTGTTGCAATCCTTTCCATTGGTCTACTAGCTCCTACAATTTGCATAGGGGCTCTGGGTGTTTTGTGAGGACCTTTACTTTTCTGACATTTTTCACAACCAGCAACATAGTGTCTCACATCCCGCTGTAAACCTGGCCAGTAATATGATTGGCGTACTTTGCTTAGTGTCTTTTTGATCCCTAGATGTCCAGCTGTTTGGTGATCATGACAGTATGACAGAACCTTCCTTCTTTCACTTAATGGTACTATAGCCTGCAATATTGTACCTTTTTGATCTTCCCATTTTCTGTATAGAATTTCATTTTCTATAACTAACATTTGTCTTTGTGCCCACAAAGCTTTTACTACCGAACCCTGTGAGCTCATTGCTGATCTTTCCGGATTGATGCCACCTTTTATCCACTGTGTGACTGTAGAAATTTCCTTATCACTTTGTTGAAGTTCCTTCAGGGATTCTTTACTAGTCACGTCTTGTTGTCTGTTGGTCTCGTTTCCATCAGACATGGCACTTAGTGTTTCTTTCATTTCCTTTCCTCTGCACTGTCCACAGCTATGCCTACTCAGTGCATCAGCATTTTTATGCTGAGTACCGGGTCGATGCTGGATTTCCATGTCATAGGTTGATAGAACCTCAATCCATCTTGCAAGCTGTCCTTCTGGATTCTTAAAATTGAGCAACCACCTCAATGAGCCATGATCCGTTTTTACTTTGAATCTTTTTCCGTACAGATAATGACGGAAATATTTAACAAAGTGTACTACAGCTAAGAGCTCTTTCCTTGTCACACAGTACTTTCGCTCTGATTTTGTGAGAGCTCTGCTAGCATATGCAACGACCTTTTCTTGACCTTCAATATTTTGTGAAAGTACAGCACCAATTGCTGTGTTGCTTGCATCTGTGTCAAGAATGAATGGCTCATCAAAATTTGGAAAACTCAAAATGGGAGCCTGTGTTAGCTTTGACTTTAATGCTTCAAAAGCTGCTTGACAATCTTCTGTCCAGACGAATTTCTGTTTCTTTTCTGTCAACTTATTGAGGGGTTTCACAATGCTGGCAAATCCTTTGATATAGCGTCTATAATAACTACAGAGCCCTACAAATGAGCGCACTTCAGTAATATTGCTTGGCTCCTTCCATTCTTTGACAATCTCTACTTTCTTTGGATCTGTAGCTATGCCCTCTGTGGATATAATATGACCGAGGAATTCGACCTGCTCCGCAAAAATATGACACTTCTTAGCTTTCAATTTCAAGCCTGCGGATGACAGTCTGTTGAATACTGTCTCCAGATTCTGAAGCATTTCATCGAAAGACTTGACTATCACAATTATGTCATCAAGGTATATGAGACAGATGTCCCACTGTAGCCCTGATAACACGGTCTCCATGAGATTTTCGAATGTGGCAGGTGAATTGCACAAGCCAAAGGGCATAACGCAGAACTGGTATAACCCTCTTTTTGTAGCAAACGCTGTTTTCGGCTTGTCTTCTGGCTCCAGCTCAACTTGCCAATATCCTGAGCACAAGTCTAGCGTTGAAAACCATTGTGCTCCAGACAAATGGTCGAGTGAATCATCTATCCTGGGTAGAGGGTACGCATCTTTCACTGTCAACTCATTTAATTTCCGATAATCAACACAAAAACGTGTTGTGCCATCTTTCTTTTTAGCCAACACCACTCCTGCTGACCAAGGACTCACTGATGGCTCAATAACGTCACGTTCTAACATATCGTCAATGTGTTGATCCACCTCTTGTTTCATATGTACTGGTATTCTGCGTAGAGGTTGCTTTACGGGTGGTCTATCATTGGTCTTGATGCCATGTCTCACTACGCCCGTTTTTCCCAGCTCTTTATCATTGTTGGCAAATAGGCTACTTTGTTTCAAAAGTAGCTTTTCAACTTGCTCTGTTTGCTTTTTAGTAATTTGCGGACTCATTTTCTTTAACAGGTCCTTAACAGCTGGTGACAGGCACTTTTTGTGAGTATGCTGTTCATTAGAATCCATGACTTTGTCTACTGGGCTCATTGATGCCACAAATGTTCCTAAGTGTATGATTTTTACATCCTGTGACAAATTCATGATTCTTAAAGGGACTTTCTTGCTATTGTCAACTAAGGTTTTTGCTACTAAGCCTTGGTCTGAATTTGTAAAGGTTTCCTCTGGCTCCACCAGGCTCACCCCTTTTGGCAAATAATCATTCTCTGGGATTTTCACATCTCCATAGATAATTATCTCAGATCGTGGAGGTATGCTGCATGTTTCCCCTACAGATATTCGATAGCATCATATCGACCCCTCAGAAAGCATTGGGACTTCATCTGAGCCTATTAGCAATTTCTTGTTTACAATGTCCACTTTACATTTGTATTTATTGAAGAAATCTAGCCCTATCACTCCATCCATTGCAATGTCTGCAATTGCTAGCTCTTGTTTGTACATCTTTTGTCCTATTTTAAGGCTTAATTCCGTTTTCCCTGCTACTTTAATGGGTTCATTCGTTGCTGACAGTATTTCCTTTCTGACCGCATCTAATCCACTATCACCGCCAAGTGAGCTCTTTACTGAGTTGTACAGAGTTGTGTTTAAAATTGTCAGAGTAGCTCCAGTGTCAACAAGCAATTTGACATTCTTCTCACAAATCTGAGCAGTTACAAATAATCCAGAATTTTCTGTGCTCCTTTTTATTCCAGTTTGTTTTCCTGGTTTATTTTGGAAAGGACCTTGATTTGCTCCTCGACCTCGGCCACGACCTGGGCCCCCTCTACTAGACTGATTGTTAAAGTAACAATCCCTGCCGATGTGATTTGTCCGACCACATATATTACAGCTCATTTTAGAGTTGCTCTGTCTTGTTCCTGTCCGTGGTGCTGTTTGACTCCGTCTCTGAGACTTCAAGTCATTAATTTCTTTATGCAGGTCTTCTAATCGGCTCATTAACTTCTGGAAATCTTTCTTTGACTGCTCCGTTTCTGTCGCATCTACTGGGCGTAAGTAACCCTTGAGCTCCTTATTCTGTTCTTCCACTTTGACAAATGCCTCCAACTCTACTGCCTGCCGAATGGCATCATTAAGTGTCCCTGGCTTAGACTGCTTGATTCTCAAACGCATATCAGAGCTTATAAGAGCATCTATAAAATACTCTTTTGCCAAAATTTCCTTGACATCATATGGAGCAGTTGGATATGCGAGGTTTGTTAATCGTCTTATGCTTTGGCCTAGCTCTGGCAAACTATCTGTGGCTCTTTGTTTTCTCTCTCGTAGCTGGGCTCTGTGTAGCTCCATTTGATTTGGTGGAGAGAATCGCTCATTCAATGCCGTAATGAGCTCTCCATACTTCTTTGGGACGCCTCCTGCTAAGTCTCCTAACACTGATTGTGCTTGGCCACGAAGTGACACAGCCAAGTACATTGCTTTATCTTCGTCACTCCAATGTCCCAATGATGCACAAGCTTCGAAGTGTGACTTGTAGTCCAACCAAGATGATGTTCCATCGTATGTAGATGGCTTGATCAACACAGGCGGCCTGTTACTTTTCTCATTTGTCTTACACTTGATTTGTGATTGACTGTCAGTTGTGAGCTCTCCAGTCTTAGTTTCACTGGAGCGCTCCTTTCCATACCAAGTTTGATCTGACCTTGATAGGTTTTTACCGCCTGACGGAGCTGGGTCTGGTGAGCCAAGGGAGCTGCTCAATTCTGGTGGAGGTTTCTTGTCTTCCTGAGCCACCGTCAGTGCTGTGAGCTTGGTCATTAACAAATCCATTTCCTGCATTCTGCAACGGTTATTTTCACGCATTTCCTCTCTTAGCTCCGCATTTCCTTTCCTTAATGTCTCTATCATTTGATACATCAGCAGTGCATCGTCATTGCGTCCTTCAGAGCTCCCTAATGAGCCATGGGGCGGCTCTTTTCCTTTCATTTCCCATGAGTCTGAGCGTACTTTCTCCATCAAAGACATTTCTTCCTCCCTCCATTCAATTAATGGATCTAGCTCCTTGAAGAAGTCTTTAGCTGCCATCTTGTTTTATTGTATAATTCTTATTTAAGAGCTTAGTATCCCACCGCTGCCACCAAAAACTTGCGACGTGCAGCGTGTTCCGAGCGAGCGGCTTGAACACTTATAAAAATGCGATGAGATGTAGTGAGCTAATTCGAGCCTGCCTAGCTCCTCTAGCTCCGTAAGGATATGACAAGTTAAAGTGATAAAAAAAATGATTATTCCCAATTTAGACAGAGTTTCTTACTCCAAAAATGATTTGCGCGTGTCCCCTTAGATAACTTTTTAAGGTAAGCTCAAATTTGAATATTTTACAAAATGATTGCAGTTGCATTTATAAAAACAAAAACCATCAAGAGTTATAAACATTGATTAGAATGAAAACAATATTGAATCACAGCTCACTTGGGCTCACTTATTTCGGATAGCTCCGTGAACGACTAGCTCAAAGATAAAACAGCTAAATGAGGCTCATTTCTACGGGGAGCATGAGCTGAAGATTGGGCTCCTTTCTGGTTCTTAGTATAAGTAATGTTATACTTTTTCTACAGAGTAGGAAAGCCAATATTTCAGGCACGTCTACGACTCTATAGAAATATTACCTTATAAATGCTGCAAGATCTGGCATAGAAGTCCTTTAGCGTGGCCAACTTTCAGCTTTTATACCTGTGGTTAATTGCCTTGTTGTTTTGATTGGATAATAAGATCTGTTCATCGACTGGTCAGTTGAAAACGAAAGTAAGCATTTGATTGGTTAATTTCGTGATCATTTCATTGGTCAAAGAAGTCGCGATTTCAATCCGTTTTGGTGATCAAGCTCTACCACTGAATGTATACACTTTCTTATCGAGGTAAGTTCACTTTCACACGACGCTTTTAATCACGGTTTTCTGTTATAAATAGCAAACCAAACACAGTTTTCATTCATGACTTTCAAAACACCCAAACACGATGCATCTGTCTGCAAATCACCATTTAATGCACGAAATCACTGACATTAATTATTTTTCGCTCGTAAGCACGACAGATTTTCTCTAGAAAGGCATGTTCTGATACACAATGTGGAAAGTTTTGGTGCCAGAACAGGCATATTATATATAAACACGAAAACCCTTTACTCGATTTGTGCACAGGAACTTTAACATGTAAATGAGTGTCTTTTGAAAACAGCCACCCTGTTGCCAACAACTGTACGACTAGTTACTTTAACACATTTCTCGTCTGTACGAATAGTTTTGCCCTTTCCTGATCTTTGCCTACTCAGTGTACCTTTTTTTCTAAAAAAAAAGGTATACATCTTTGGCCATCTCCGATTCTGATTCTAAGAAATGATAGAGGTTTGTAGAGTTCCTGCCCTAATATAATTACTGCTATATCGTATTCAGATTTTGTAATTTACCCTACTCAGATTGGATCATAATTGATTGATATTTCAATAACACGCTGGCGTCTTTTATGTTGGCAAAACCACGTAGCGTAGGATAAAATGTGAAATACTGGCAGTATTCTGTTAACCGGAAATGTGGGGAAAAACAGTAACACATATAAACGTAAAAGTTTTAATTTGGTGACCTCAAATGCATATAAAAGAACAATTTTCCAGAACATATTGTTATGGCAATTTGGTTTCTTCAATGTTATGTTACATATATTATAGTCCAGCCGTTCGTTTTGCATTCTAGCGAGCATCGGTCAAATGCGGCTTGTCAGTACAAAGACTGAGGACCTAGGGCGCTACCTGGCGTTGACAATGTTAACTTTGTTTGTTTGTTTGAATTGAAGCCTAACGTCCCAATGAACAGCTATGTCATCTTGGGACGTTGCCTCCATTTTCTACACAGTTGAACTTCTTAATTGGGTTACCATGAAGTCCTAATGATGTTGTGAAACTGATTGTGGATAAAAACTTGCTCCAATGTTAACCCGGGCTCTCAACTGTATGTCTATGATTTTTAATTGATAAAATAAAACGTTTCAACATGAACAATGTTTCTAATCTACATGAGCAGAAATAGCACTTAACATAAAAAGTCATGTCCATATGCCATTCTTCAAAGTCTAAAAAAGCCAAAATCGTTTTAAACATTTTGTAGGTTAAAATCATAAACACTAGAGCTCTATTTAAGCTACCCGACTGTGACGTTTGGAATGTGGCTATATACGATCCAGTTGGGCTCAAAAAGTAAATCAATACAATCTGCACATAAGATATCGGAATATTCAAACCATATTGTATATATATATATATATATATATATATAAAAAAAAAAAAAAAAAAAAAAAAAAAAAAAAAAAAAAATATACGCGCAAAAATGGACGAAATCCGCTAAAATAAAATTCACAAGTCGTACAGTTTTTTCTTGATACGTTTTAACTAGTGATACTGTACGCTTATCACTAGTCGTACAGGCGATCGGAAGAGGGGCGTGCAATTCCTTGGTGAACACCCGGGTAAGTTTAATGACTTGAGGAATACCATGGTACAGGGCTTCAACACCGTTGAAATGATTTTCTTATCGTTTATCGCTGGTTTGATCAAAATGTATGAACTCAGTTACCCATAATGGACTTCGAAACACGAATTGACGGGTCATAAAAATGAAAAGTCAGTGATTTGCCACTTAATTTACAGGATACATTGGAAAGTATAAACAAATCATAATAAACAACACATAGGCTTATTAAGTTTGAAATTCTCTTCCCAACACCGAAAACCGCGTTAAGATTTGTGTCCTGAATTTTAATTTACATCGATATAAATGATTGCGTACCTTCAGAAATCCTAAGGGCACTAGTGATGCATTTGCGTACAGTATAAGTCACTTCCGTTTTGGCTCACTGTACGGTTATACACAGTGTTTACATGTACCAACCAAATACCGAAAACATTCAGATCATAAAGATTTCTAAAAAACTGCATTTGCACTGAAAGCTGATATGGCGGAAACGCATCTTTATTAGAAATTTAAAGATACTTTTATTTCACTATCACGTTCTTGAACTTAAGCAACTCAACAGACTTCTAAAGAAAAAAGCATTTAAGTGAGAAAAACTCTGAGTTTACGACCAGGTCGACACAAATCGGTATGTACTCACGGAAAAAAGCTAGAAGCTTGAAACTTTGGATATACAGTAAGTAAAAAAAAAGGAATTGTGCTATTCATGTAGCGAAAACATTGGCGCTGATCAGCTGTGCATATGCAGATTGTTGGTTTTCTGATGCGGCGGCTCAAATAGTAATTATTCTGCAGGGTTGACAAAACCAATCATGTAAACCGCCCACCGGAATTCTATTGACACCCCCCATTTTAAAAGATAAGATTTTCTAAAACAGACGCACGAGACTGTGTATCTGAATGCAAAGACTGATTTGTGTCTTCCATAGTCTAAACATTAAAGTCGCGTCGTTGGCTTTATTAGCCTTGCAAAAGAAATTTCACTGAATAATAGGGTATCAAAGTTAGACAAAGTATGACGTTGTACATCAGACTGTCATTGTATGTCTTCATTACGAAAACTTGCCCATGCAATATATAGAGATTTTTTTCAGCTCTAATAATTGAAAATTTCATTAGAAAAAAATTGATATTTTTCTTTTTTTTTTTGCTCCAAAACATAGATTGTGGGTACATGTTAGAACCGCCTCGGTGAGGCGGTTCTAACGAGTACCCACAAGCTATGTTTTGAAGCAAAATATGAAAAAACCCTGTATACCCCTGTTTTGTTGTATAATAGTGGTGTTCAAGGGGGTATACATTACAGGGACATGTCAACATGATGGTGTGCCTTCTCAATATGGCTAACACATCAACGATATGACAGAGTCCATCCCTTTTAAAACGCCTAAAAAAGATAGTTGTGCTATACATGATAATAAAACTTTTGTTTTGCAATAATACAGTTCTAAGGTCAATCTATGCAATTGATTTCCATTTATCATATTAAACAACTCTTCCAATTTAAGAATCACAATCTGTTTTGGGCATGTAACATAAGTTATTTTGTGTATAAAATTGTGACACATTTAATGGTAAACGACAAACTGTTGTACGCTCCTTATTTCTTGTCCTAGTTAATATAACCCCTCAAAGTATTCAAAGGACCACACAAATGCACACAACCATAATTTACTTCTTTTACATCAGGAAAACATGCCCGTGAAATGTATCAAAAATAAAATGTTTCAATATTTCAAGCCAAAAAATCTCTGTTTATTGCATGGACAAATTTTCTTAATGATATAGTAAATCTGGGATGTACAAGGGTGTACATGGATTTTGCTCCAAACCATACATGTGCATTGTGGACGTGCGGCGCTGACATGTACCCGCAATCCATATTTGAGCAAAAAGTATATAAAATTCATTTTGCCAATTTTGCACCTTTAAATGAGCCGCCTCATGGGAAAACCAACAATCTGCATAGGCGAAAACAAAGGCGCAGATCAGCTTCGCGGTAACCGCGAAGCTGATCAGCGCCTTTGTTTTCGCTACTCGGATAGTACAATTCCTCTTCTACTTAAATTCGAAATTTCAAGCTTCTAGCTCTTTTCTGTGTTTGTACAGCCCGGTTTGTGTCGGACCTGTTCGGAAACAACATTGTTGGTTTTCCCACGAGGCGGCTCATTAATGTTATTGTATATTGCATAGACACGTTTTATAATGCACAGCGATTCTAATCAAGTGTCTTCATATAAACAACTTTGATCGGGACTTTCAGTTTAGGGTCGGTTATCATTATGGAGGGCCGATACATTTGCGTCTTGTCCTTTGTTTTCAGGGTTAGAATGCTATCCCCAACAAAACCGTCGACGGCAAATAACCTCTTGTTCACGTGAATATCCGCTGGTTTCATCGCTTTGAAGTCAGTTACAGCATCTATTTCAGTTCCCAGTTTCACAAACTTTCGGTATTTTTGACTGCCTGTTGCTACTTCAGTAGCGTCTTTCATCAGAGTTTTGATGGCTTTGTTTGTTATTCCGGGAATAGAGCGAGACTGATGAAGTTTCGAGGGATAGCCATGCGCTACTTGTAGGTCGGTTGGGTCAAAGGTCATAGCCGTCACTCCCCCTGTATAGCTTCCGTTGATCAAACTCAGCAGAAAGAAATGCAACCAGATATGTAGACCCGCCATCTCTGAAAGATTAAGAAATGGAGAGAATATATAAAATGAGCCTCGCCGTCTGGAATTTCGACCAGGTCCCGAGGTTATAAAACTTTTTTCTTGCTCAGCTCAGCTGAGAGTAAAAATTATCCTGCTCATAAATGTTGAAATGCCAACAACTGTTGGCATTTTAACATTTATAAGCATAAAGGTTGAAACGCCAACAATTATTGGCATTTTAACATTTATAAGCAGGATAAATTATAGGCTTTGGTGATCTAAATATGAAATTTCAATTAATTTGCGCTATTTCAGTATTTATGAGCAGTTTAAATTTCATGCTCAGCTGAGTTGAGCATGAAAAAAGTTTTATAACCTCGGTGCAAGGTCCGACCAAATCAGGGCTTTACAATATCTGAGCCGCCTCGTTGGAAAACCAACAATGTTGTTTCCGAACAGGTCCGACACAAACCGGCCTGTACAAGCACAGAAAAGAGCTAGAAGCTTGAAATTTCGGATTTAAGTAGAAGAGGAATTGTACTATCCGAGTAGCGAAAACAAAGGCGCTGAAGCTGATCTGTGTCTTTGTTTTCGCCTATGCAGATTGTTTGTTTTCCCATGAGGCGGCTCATCTAGTTCATCTTGATATAATGTAGCCCCGAAAATTATTGTGCATCTGATGTGAAAAACAGGTTATCTAATGAATTCTAATACAACAATGCCAATCCCAATAGTGATATCATGCTGTTGCAAATTTTATGCGGGTGTGAAGTGTGGTAGCCCAAAGGGACTTCTTTAAAAGTTCACTCATTTTCAGATTCTTAATGCAATCTGGTGTATCTGGTCAATGCCTTTATCTTACACCAAAATGTCATTCAGAGGACAATACTGGACAATGTTCCCAATCTCAATACAATGTCTTTCTGTTAGTTGGCTGGTTGATTTGGGGTTTAACATCACACCAACAGCTATTTCTTTCTGCTAGATTAAGGGTCTTAAGGAATCAGTTACTGCGAAGCTGATCTGCGCCTTTTTTTTCGCCTATGCAGATTGTTGATTTTCCCATGGGGTGGCTCAATTGTGTTCATCAACAAAGTCGACGCATTCAGAAAGTTCCTGATGCATATACGCAAAGACAGCTACGCCAATCCATATGAGCCGTCTCGTGAGAAAACCACCAATGCGGTTTCCGAACAGGTACAACACAAATCTGGCTGTACAGTCACAGAAGCAGGCTAGAAACTTGAAATTTCGGATTTGAGAAGAAGAGGAAGTGTAGTATCCGTGAACCGAAAACAAAGGCGCTGATCAGCTGCACGGTTACCGGATATGCAGATTGTTGGCTTTTTCATGAGACGGCTCATATTTTGAACAAAAGCATCACCGAGTGTGCTTTAAGTATTGTTACTTTAACCCACGGCGTGGCTGAACACGTGTACCTTCCTCCTAAATTACCTCTATTACCAAGCTATGATCTTCCTTGTTCATTTTTCCATTGTCATTATATTAACAATTCGGCTTTGTCATCAACCGCAATGTCGCAGTTCCTTCAACGACTTAACTATTTCCGACTAGATAACCGACCAAATGCCCATGGTGATTTTGCCAAGTATTCAAGGTAGTAAAACCAAATATCTAAGGCTCTTTATACAATACGTAAACGATATTTACATTGTTAAAAATGTTCTTGTGCTGTAAATAACCACAGTGTTCGAAACGTGACACCGAGACACTTACATCAAAGCTGTGTAGATCTGTATGCTAGGTTTTGATTTCGTGGCTTCAGTGCTATAGTGTTCTAACTGTTTCGAAACCAATTTTCAGAAATCGGGTTCAACAATTTTACACCTCATTGCCATCTGCGCTTTGCTCTTGACTTATGATGATGGAAGAGCATTGCAAACTAAAACGTTTACATTATCAGGCCTCCAAACAGGATAGTTTTTAAATAAAAGAGACTTTTCTATTTTTCAGATAAAACATTTTCCCCTCTGTAATCCTCATGCCGTCCAGTGCTATAGTGTTGCATCACTTAGAAGTTTGCTACATGGAAATAACGTAATCAAATTTATATTAATTTTTTGTAGATAGAACAATTCCAGTTATTTAGTTAACCTTGTCTACTGAATCATAATTATGTAAATGGTATAGTTTTAAAGGAAGATTTAATAATAATAATGCTCCGCTGTCAGAACGGACTTCTACCTCTTAGGGCCGACTAACCCAGGGTCGACTACGGTTCACATGGAACCCTTCTCGACTCCAGCCTTCAAAAGTTCTCGTTTGAAGATTTGGTACTACTACCATGATCTGTAACCGCGGCGGTTTCACCCATGATCATACACCAGGCTTCAGTACTTACCTACTCGTCACCGCACTGAGACTTTTCTCATGTTCAGAGCTAGTTGATTCAGGAGGTGAATTGTTACACACACCTCAGTGGGTCAAAACTCTCATGGCGACCGTCCTGCTGTCTGTATCAACAAACACATTCGATGGTGTCTGATATGCATCAGTCGGCCGTTTGTTACATCCAACAGCGACAGTTCTGCTTACCAAATGTGGCCCTCGGGCACCTTTGATTATCTTGGGCCCGGCTCAAATTGAGCGAGTCGGGCTTCTTGCCAATCTAAAGCTTGAGAATATGTTGAGGTCATTTAGTCCCAAAGGCATCATTCGCTTTCGATTATCAGAAACTTCAAAAGGAACCAGCTACTAGATGGTTCGATTAATCTTTCGCCCTTATACTCATGTGTGACGATCCATTTACACCTAAGAACTGCTGCGGACCTCCATCACAGTTTCCCCTGACTTTGACTCAAGCATAGATCACCATCCTTCGCGTCTCAGCATTATACGCTCTTACTCGGTCTTGCGGACGCCTCGACTGAGAAGGCCTGTCAGTAAGACCACCCGGAAGAACAGGATCCTGCCAAGGCAAACCAGAGCCTGCCTTCAATTTCATTGCGCCTTTGGGTTACGTAAGACACCATGACATTTTAGACAGAATCAGAATCAGAATACTTTACTGGTGAAACGTCAAACTGACAATACCACACCAGGGGGATGGGGCTTGACCGGAGGGGATTAGTCCCGAGCTCTCACAAGAGAAGTAAATTTAAACACACAATCATCTGACAATTCAGCAGAGGAGATCAGAGAATCAGGGAGTTCGTTCCAATTTCTAATAGTATGGGGGGAAAACTGTGTAAATAGGCATTTGTACTTGCTGAAAGTATCTTAAATGCCAAGGAGTGTTGATTCCTACAACGCCTATTTTTTGGGATAAGGTCATCCGTGGGTATTTTGCTGTCCCTTTTAGACCTTTGTAAAGCAATAAAATTCTATTATCCTTCCTTCTTTTCTGCAGGGATTCCCATTTTAGTTTATTAAGGATGTCAGTCATACTACCTTTTTCATATGTATAGCTCCTAGTTACAAACCTAGCCGCACGCTTTTGCACTTTCTCCAAAACATCTATCAGACCTTCAAAATGAGGGTCCCAAACTGAGCTACCATATTCAAGAATAGGTCTCACCAGACCTTTATAGGCAGCTTCTCTCACATCTTGGGGGCAAGAAAACAGATTTCGTCTAAAAAAACCAAGGGTCCAATTGGCTTTGCTGATGTGAGTATTCCATTTTAAATCCTTAGTTATTGTTACACCAAGATATTTGATACTTTCAACATTTTCCAACACAGTACCCTCAAGCTTGTAAGAAGCCTGAATTTTACTAGTACGTTTATTCATCAGCTGCATCATGTTGCACTTGACGGGTTGGAATCTCATACCCCATTTCCGGGCCCAACTACATAATCGATCAATATCTTTCTGAAGTTTCACAGTATCCTCCACATTCTTAATTTCATGATGACAGACACAATCATCAGCAAAGAGTCTGATTTCCGATTCAATATCCGCGGCGATATCATTTATATGCAACGAAAACAACAAGGGACCAAGAACGGTGCCCTGTGGGACACCAGATACAACAGGAGCCCAGTCTGATTTAACGCCATTAACCACAACTCTTTGTTGTCTATAGCAAAGGAAGGCATCAATCCATTTAATTGTCTTCCCACCAATTCCGTAACTGAACAATTTGCTTTTAAGGAGTTCATGCGGAGGAGTGTCAAAAGCTTTTTCGAAATCCAAGATAAGTGTATCAACCTGACCTTGATTGTCTAAGATTTTTGCCCAATCATAAATCACTGTAGCTAACTGGGTTTCACAACTATGGGATTTCATGAATGCATGTTGCCTGTCTGACAAAAGCTTATGATGATCCAAATAAGACATGATATTAGTATACACTATATGTTCTAGAAGTTTGCAGGGTACGCAGGTCAAAGAAACTGTACGATAGTTGCAAGCAAGAGACCTGTCAGCCTTTTCGAACAGGGGACAAATGTTTGCTAAAGACCATTCTTTGGGGATTTCACCCGAGTCTATTGACTGTTGAAAAAGATGTGCAAAAACGGTGCCTATCTCAGATGCCAATTTCTTAAGGACTCTGGGATGAAGCTCATCAGGGCCTAAAGCTTTCAAACCTTTGAGAAGTTTTGTGACACCTTCTTTAGACAACACTATGTCTTCCATGAACGGGGCTTTTATATTCAAAAAAGGGACCTGGCTATGTTCAGTTTTGGTGAACACATCCGTAAACTGACCATTGAATTCACCAGCCTTTTCAAATCTGATTCAACAAGACCACTTCCATTTCGCTTTTTCAAAGGGGGGATACCTTGAACATCTTTTTTCTGACTATTTATGTACCGATAAAAATCTCTTGGATTAGCCTTTACATCACCAACCAAGTTATTTACATACAACTCATGCTGTTTTTTGATATCTGCTTTGATTTCTCTTCTCAAAGTTTCAAATTTTGTTCTAAATTTTGCACTCCCAGTTTTCTTCGCTTTAGCGTGAGTTGCATTTTTTCTGCGAATCTTTCTTCTTATTTCAGGAGTTAACCATGGGACTCATTGGTCTGTGTTTAAAGACGGGTCTGGTGCAGTACCAACCGATTCGCTACTCACCCAAACATCCAAGAGATGACCCTCTCGGATGCCAACATCCTATCGTGGTGCACTGCAAGTAGTTCTTCACAGCCAAGCAAGCGTCCTCTGTCCCGCAATAAGTCTAGATCGGTGGGCTATAACTTTGGCCTCCAAGGAGGTTGGCCACCTTCCTACCACGCATCTGGCTCTGTTCAGAATCGGACATGGCATTCGACCCGGTGAATGTGCATCCTCCAGATGCCAAGTGGATGCGATTGCGTTCCATGAGGATCCTGATCGCATCGCAGTTGCCTACCACCCTAGCTTAATTCCCTGGACCAACAATGCGAAAGGGTGGTCGGGCGGGAATGTGGGCCCCTGTCCATAAGGACATAATGAAACGGATAGGCTGCTTATGCCTCCAGGCAAAGCTTATACGCTACAGACTGAGATCATCCGATTACCGATTACCTGCCCAGGAAAAGTGGTTTTAAGTCAAACCACCCATACATATAAACCTTATTTGCTTAGTTGGATGGTTATATTTGAAACACTTTTTGGATGTCATGGCGTCCTACTTTTGAGTACAGGTACCACAAAATGGACGCAACGTCCCGTTATGAACAAGCAGTTTACTGGGACGTTTAGCATCAATTTAAATAGACACAAACACCCGTTTGACTCATTCCTGCTGGACAACCGCTTTGGGTAAGACCGAGCTATGATCAGATAGACATCCACATCGTTGGGCGAAAACAATCGGCCTCCTATAAGCCACATTTCCCGTCAGCTGTGCCTGAATGATTCTGCATCGGACTCTTCATCTTCATCTTGAGCCAAGTGATCCACCGCATAGAGTTGTAATTGATGATTTTCACGCGAGATCGACTTTGGCTCCCTTTCCTTCGATTAGGTTCAAAACACCTGAGACGAGGCCCAGAGCGACAGGCTCTTTGAACTGTGGCTTAAGTGCTGGTAAGGTAATGAAAGTAATGTGGGCGGCATACGCGCCTGGCTCTTAAAACGGAAGTCGGCCTCCCGCTCCCGGTAAAAGTTATTTATCTTCATGATACATCTTCTGTTTATTGCTTCTGGCTCTCTGTTGTGTACGTTATTTTTTGTTTTGGTTGAGACTAGCTGGGTGCCTACCTTGTTCGTAAATAGCTAGTCATTCTGCAATTCGAATGTGTAACTGTTGTCGGAAAAACATTTTGGCACATCTTCTTTTTCATTATTATTTTACTGCTCTTAGGATCTTAGTTTTATTTTGTTTGCTATGTTTATTTATGTATTTTCTTTCCCACCCGGTTACTGTGTTGGGGCTTAAGATTTAATTGCACCGATTCCTAGTCCCTCTATTCTTACTTTTCACGTGGATACCCCAACCAGCGTCGGTCTCAAAGTAGTGGCAAGTGCGTCCGTTCGGGCGTCATATCGCTGTGTGTATGTCTTCTCGGCACTCTGAGAGATGGTGAAGTATCCTATGGGACCAGTTCGAAATTCTCATTTAGTATGTAGATAGGAAGTATCTCATTTTACTTAATCAATGACACAATAATGGCATTGTAGATGTTATATGTGCTTTGTACATGACACAAACATGTTGGTGCTATAATGTTCTATCTGCAAACAACACCATTTAAATTTAATTGCACCGATTCCTGGTCCCTATATTCTTACTTTTCTCGTGGATACCCCAACCAGCGTCGGTCTCAAATTAGTGGCAAGTGCGTCCGTTCGGGCGTCATATCGTCTTCTCGGCACTCTGAGAGATGGTGAAGTATCCTATGGGACCAGTTCGAAATTCGTATTTAGTATGTAAATTGGTAGTATCTCATTTTACTTAATCAATTACACAAGATGTTCTATGTGCTTTGTACATGACACAAACATGTTGCTGCTATAATGTTCTATCTGCAAACAACATCATTTCAGTAGCTAGGACTGCACTATGAAAATTTTTAATCATTTCATTTGCGAAACATGGCTTTCTAATATCAGATTTAACATTTATCAAGAAATAACCGAGCGAAGATAGCAGTTTTAGTCAAAATATAGCAACTAAATTAACTCTTCCATCCTTTGAGTCCACAATGATCATATGGGGCAAACGGAAAGCGTTGAATGGTCTAGATCAGTTATAACAGTATAGCACTGAACAAAACTGACTTTTTCGATAGATAGGAAAAGAATTGCTAATATCTTGCTGATGGGATGATTTGGGAACCCAAAAATTGGTCTATAGATAGAACATTGGTGCATCTTTTCAAAAATGTATATATATATATATATCAATTTTCATAAAAATGTCAGTTAGAACACTATAGCACTGAAGCGACGATTTATCAACGTCCACATGATAAGTCGGGGGCGGAGGGGGGGGGGGGGCGGAGAGGGGGGCAAAGTAAGAAATAATAAAAAAAAAATGCTCAACTGTATTTAAGGGGCTACATTTGGTCGTTTATATCAAGGGCGAAGCATAAGTATTTGAAATTGGTTTTATTATTTTTGCCTTGACTATTGTAAGAGCCAGAAACCTTCTTTATAGAAGTGATCATAAGTGTCAAACATGTTGAACACAGGTTTGCGTAACTGCCGACTGCCCAGTTGGGTCAGTGTCATCGTTTAGTGCCTAAATATTGCTAAATTGGATGGATATTCGTAGAGTTTTACCTTTGACAGCTTCCTATTCGAAAGTACAAGTAAATCTGAATCCTAGAGAAATAGAAATAATCTAAAAGGTATTTTGGCATATATATGCATTTTTGTATGTGCGTCGTCCTTTATTTACATTATTGAATTTCGTTTAGGATTTACATTCTTCGTTTCTTATTTCAGACTCTCGTGTTACCGATGTACTCAACCTGTTTAATATTCAAGGGTTGGAATTCGGATTTTTTAAAACTTTTACTGGGCGATAAAACATTAGGCTGTTTTAATGTCTGTGAAGCCCGAAGGGTTTTTGGTAACATCAAAATATCTAATGCTTTTCATCATCCAATGAAAGCTCAAAATCTAATTTCAATACTTATATTAAATTTACATTTTATATTAAGGGTGGTTGGGTGGGAATATGGGCCCCCATCCATTGGGGCCTAGGAGAAGAAATAGATGGACTGCTTGTGTCTCCAGTCAAAGTTTCTTAACTCCTGACCGACCATCTGATTACTGGCCTGAACCTGCTCAGGAAAAGTGCTTCAGTCATTGCATCCCTAAATATTGGTTTTCCCGGGTGGTTATATTTATGAAGCACATTTTGAGTGCCATGGCATCCTAATGTTGGGTAAAAGTCCCATAAAATGGAGGCAACGTCCCGACATGACCATTGCTGTTGACTGGGACTTTAAGCATCAATTCAAACAAAAAACAAAACAGTTTATATCATCAATCAATTTTGAGATTTTTATTTGCACCTGGCGTCAAACATTTTTCGGATATTTAGAATAAAATCCGAATCATCGTAGCTTTGGAACAGCTAAAACGTCAAATGTTCGTGCCCAACGTCATGGCGATACAAAACCGACGTCAAGTCAATATGATTAAACAAACAACGTCAATGGCTCAGTTTGTCGTTGATACGCCCAAAGGTGTGGCCTAAGTTACGTGACATGTTATTCATTTGGAAATGAAAAACATCGAGAAACATATATTCATCTGACATTTGCGACTGCACTTAAAATGTAAATATTTTGCAATGACCTTCAAAATTACCTACATCGTAACCATTGATGAAAGAATGAAATAAACAAGAATTGGTTCAATCAAATTCATAAATAAATTTATTAAGATTCATACACATATCTTATAAATCTGTAAAACAATTTCGTCTTGGGTGTTATAGTATACACCTGACAATGATAAACTGTTTATTTAAAACGCAAAATCATACTGTCCGTCGGTCTGACTGCAACTTTGTTGACTAGAATGATAAACCTTGATACAAAACAAAACAAATACTGACCCAAGTTGAATCAAAATGTTTGTGTTCAGGAGATAACTCTATTAATATACATCAGGAAAACATGTCCGTGTAGTGTACACCCCCTTAAACCCCACTTTTACATTGCAAAAATGGGATATGCAGGGGTATATCTATTTTTCTTATTTTTGCTCCAAACCATAGATTGTGGGTACTCGGCGTGGCGGTTCTAACGTGTACCCCACAATCTATGTTTTGGTCAAAAATAAAAAAAAATATCAAACATTTTCTACTGAAAAGGCCTAGGGAATTTAAGGCCTGATTTCGGCCTCATGTGTTGATAAAAAACTGAATTTTGGAATTTTGAGGAGAAACGTATTGCAAATAGCAGGTATAGGTCCCTGCTTAAATACTCTAGCACAACTATCACATTTAAATTGCACATGTTGCCATGGCAACGCTCCGAAAAGCATTGAAATATCACTTTTTGCAATTTTGGGTCTATTTTTCACCATTCAACATCATTTTCAACTACCGGCCCACGCGACGAACAATTTCTTATTGTGAAATAATTATGGTAACATCCAGAGATATTGGATGCTAAGTATAATTTTGTTCGGAGAGTGGGCTGGCACTTAAAAATTAAAAAAAATGTGTTCAGAAATGGTCAAAAATAGACCAAATAGTGCAGAAAGTGCTCTATCTATGGTTCTTAGGATAAATGAAATACTTGTTCTTGTATTTAATAGAGGAGACATATGGCTGTTTTAAGGAATAGCTTTCTCACCTAAATTCCAAAATTTATTTTTTAGCAAAATCTGAGGCCAAAATCAGGCGTTAAATGCCCTAGTCCTTTAATTTTTTTACAACTTCAGAAAATTCTGTAAATTACATGGTTCTCGTAATGTATTTCTGTTCCAGTGAAACGTGTGTTATGCGATTTCGTTGACCATGTCTGTTAACCTTTGACAAAGGTATGTATTTGTTGATCGGACTGCTTCAAATAGACATTGGAGATTTAGGTCTGATTTGGATTTTACTTGTCTTTGTAACGACTTCCCTATTGAAAGTTACAAAATAAGAGTAATTCTCTTTGGCTCCATGTTGCCAAATCTATAGGGTCACTGAAGAGGCTTAAGTAGCCGAAACCGCGGTATGGCCCATCCCCTTTCTCATAAATATGCTCACTGCTCTAAAAGGATCTCAGTTTTATTTTTGTTTAATGAGCGATATTTTGATCAGGCCAGAAAGACATGTCAACTTACTTCTTAAGACATTTGAAAAGGTACAAGTAGGCGATGATCAGGAATTGACACAATCAGAAAGAAATATCCACTTGACAATTTAAAGAGTGTAGAAACCCCTCGCTAATGTTTACAAACAGTAACTATTATCACGAGAGGTAGAGCGACACGATCAAAGAATCGCACTATATATCTATAGTTTGACGAGTTACAATTTAATAATTGAAAGTAAATCACAATTTATCATAATAGACAAGTTTGATTGGTTTTTCAATTCCAGGATCCGATATCAGAATAGACGGTTTCCTCCGTTGCCTTCTGTCCTTCGTTTTGAGGGTCAGCAAAATATCGTCAACTACACCTTCCATCGCATACGTTCGTCTGTCCATATATACTTTAGCTGGATTTGCTGCGTGGAAGTCCGTGATAGCATTCTCCTTGGTACCTATTTTTACGAACTTCTTATATACCGGGCTATTTGTATGGACTTCTTCCGCGCCGCGAAGAAGAGCTTTAATAGCTGCATTTGTAATCCCCAGAGCAGACCCAGATCGGGATGTACGCAATTTGTCTAGTTGTCTATTTAATATTTCGATTTCATTTTCTATGTAGTTGAGTCCCTTGTTTTCTTCACTAATCGCTAAACCATTACCAACCACACATGCTATTAAGGTTACATGTAACCAGATTGGAGAGTTCATCACTTCAATCTGAAAAAGAAAATGTGTCACTTAATTGGAAATGTGCAGACGTAGAAAAAGTTATAAAGATTATGTATTGGTACATTCAGAGTCAGAGCTGAATAAAGATAATTCTGGTCCAAAAACAAAGGTGAAAACACACACACACACACACACACACACACACACACACACACACACACACAAAAAAAATGCAGGTATGAAGAGAACATGCGTTAAGATGTGTGAGCAGTTTTTATTCTCTAAGGAATATCAATTCAGTCTTAAGGTCGAAATTTTGATTATATTATCACATAATATACATATAAAACCCCAGGCGACTGCGAAGTGAGTTTACATGTACAACCTGTTAAAATTTACAAAGGGCTATTTTACGCTTAGACTTTATTAAAGCTGTGCACAGTGATTGACCGGTACATGATAACTGCATTTGTTATTTTCTTTTTCCTCTTTTACGTATAAACAATTTAAAATAAAGCAAAACTGAAAACTTTAATGCATTTACATGCCTTTTGTATCTGAGATATCTGTAGGATACACATAAAACTTACCTAAATTGCTGTTATTCTAAATGTATGTACACGGCCAGCTGAATATAATGACTCGGCAAATAAATGTACTGTAGTATGTATGTACTCTTGCACAAATATCTAGGGTGCATGTGATATAATATTTCTGTTGATCCTTTGAGATCAGTAAGAAAATTTGAAGTATTTAGAAGAGATATTTATGTTAAGCAATATCATCTTAACAGTATTGTCGTCATTTGGCACCTTTGGAATATGTGCCTTTGATTAAGACTACTCAAAGTTTTGTTTCTAATTTGTGACGGGTCACGTTTGAGTGTTCATGACACGAATTTGTACAATGCTCCCTTTGAATATTTTACTGCTTTTAAAGGATATGATTATATTTTATTGCAAAACCATACATTCAGAGCAGACCTAGTTTTACGTTCGTGCTTAACAATTAGCTAGTCATTTGTTCGTCATGCTCTGTTGAAATGTCACGTGATCGTTCCAAAGTGGTACGTCTGTTGTGTTTCTATATTCATGTCTGTGCTGTCTGTGCCTTTTATGTACATGCGCGTATACGTTAAAAGTTGATATAGGCAACTTATGTAACTGTGTGGGCAAAATTAGGGAACAAGCAGTCACTCGGCACTAGGTATCAGTACCTACGAGTAATTTTCATCTCGCTTGTTTTCCAACTGGGTCTTTAGGATGGAAACTTGTTTCGAATTGCACCAGTGACTTGCGCATAATTGCCTTTGGCCAGTTTTGTCAAAATCGTTACAATCATCCTATCCCCTTGCGAAAGAAAATTACAAAAAGGTACTGTAATTTAGGAATTGATAAATTAGTTATAAACTCAAACCAGACACCAGGCGGAAAAGAAATGATAACACAAAACAAATAAACACACATGAAGAGCTTATCAGGAAATCATGTCCGTGTAATGTATACCCCCTTAAACCCCACTTTTATATAGTGAAAATGGGGTATGCAGGGGTATACATATTTTCTTATTTTTGCTCCAAAACATAGATTGTGGGTACATGTACTCGTTAGAACCGCCTCAGCGAGGCGGTTCTAATGTGTACCCACAATCTATGTTTTGAGCAATAATAAGAAAAATTATCCGATTTTTTTCGAATGAATTTTTCAAATTTTACAAGTGAAAAAAAAATCCCTGTTTATTGCATGGACAAGTTTTCATAATGCAGATAACCAGCTCTTTCCCAGCAAGGCAGCCATTCGGCTAGCATCAGCCAATACCTATTTCAACAGAACATTCTTTGAAGCAAAAGCAACGGCGAAATACATCAAATACCGACGGATCAACATTTGAGAGGCTTGGTTAGGGGGGTAGGCAATATCCCATATCCCAAAATAAACCATCCAAAATATCCCGTATCCCAAAATTATTTTAACTTGTATCCCAAAATAAACTCCAATATCCCATATCCCAAAATTCCTGAATATCCCATATCCCAAAATAAGAAACACAAATATCCCAGTATCCCTTAAAATAGGCCAATATCCAGTATCCCAAAATACCCTATACAAGCCTCATTTGAGAAATAGATCAGCTCTAGTAGTGAATTTTGAGTAATATATCACTGTTTTGAGGTCAGTTGTAAAGCAGAGCAAATGTCGAGCGCGCAGCGCGAGTGATTTTTCTGCGTACAACTAACCGACAAACAGTGATATATTACTCAACAATTCATGCACTAGAGTTAATCTATTTCGATTTTAACACTTAATAAACGGAATAAAATCATTTTAAACCTTCAGTTTCTTTAACTTTTCCACCATTGCACTGAAGTATTCCAGCCAAACTTTTGACTGCACCGCAAATGTTTACATATGTTTGTTACGTTTTGAACGCGTTGAAATGACGTTTCACCGTCTAACGTCAAGATTACGTGACTTTTGGGATAGCTGACGTCATAATTTAATCAAAATGGCATCAAAACGGCGCAAAGTAAGGTCACCCTACTCCGCTCAGTGATATATCACCCAATAATAACTGCATCTTACCATTGGCTTCTATAGGCAAAGTGTGTTAGAATTAGTTGTAATCTCTTCTGACATTAATATAATAGTTGCTTAAGATACATTTTGTACACTATGTATTCGATTATCTCGTTACCAAATTAGAATGAAGCAATTTGATCAACGAATGCGTATACAACGTCAATCGGGAATGTCATAATAAGAATTTCGCTAGTAACGAAGTCAAACTCAAAGAGCACATTTGAGCCACCTCGTGGGAAAACCAACAATGTGGTTTCCGAACAGGTCCGACACAAACCAGGCTGTAGAAGCACAGAAAACAGCTAGAAGCTTGAAATTTTGGAGGTAAGAAGAGGAGGAATTGTACTATCCGAGTAGCGAAAACAAAGGCGCTGATCAGCTTCGCGGTTACCGCGAAGCTGATCTGCGTCTTTGTTTTCGCATATGCAGATTGTTGGTTTTCCCATGAGGCGGCTCATTTCATCGACCTTTTCTGTCACTAAAACTAGTTCTTGGCATAAATCAGCTCGATCCATTTAGGCTGTGTGGGATCTGATATCGAGATAGAAATCCTTTTCCCGCTCTTTTTTAGCGTACATTTCGTTTTCCCGACGAGGCCTTCAATTAAAAACGGTCTCTGATCAGTATAGACTGGTTGTAAAGCATGAAAATCGATAATTGCATCTCCACTGTTGAGAATCGTACAGATTTTTACATCGGAAGCCGCTAGTACTGTACGCACAAAACACGTTAGCTGCTTTACACAGGTGGTCTAAATAATGCGAAAACCGATAATCCGATCATGTAAACTTCGTGAAAGACATATGTATTGAAAGGTAAGACATTTGTCTCTTTAAATTTGCTTCCATTTAGATTCACAAGGTGGCCCCTTTTGTACAAGACAACAATTTCGATGCTGCATCAGTGATTTTTCACGTTTTCGCGGACGATGAGCGTCATGTTTTCGCATTTTATCATCTCCACGTTAGTTTCACGCATTTGTAAAAATATCTTAACTAAAGAAGGATTATTCACCAATGTAGATCAGTATCCGTTTAATGTTTTTATAGTGTTTTTGTGAAAATAAATTCGGTTTTGTTCTGGGACCATAGAATTTGCGACTGTACGCTTCGCTTCCAGCCTTGCTATTTTGTCTGTACGATTCGCCGTGATTATCACCGTATGCATAATTCGATCTGATTTTGTCAGAAAATGTACTAACGAGATGCTGGAGCAATGATTTGTGTAATTTTGATTCTCTACTTCATCTCACCCATATGCATAAACATTTAAAAGTGTTATTTGGTTGTGTTTGATGAGTTGGGCGACAGAATCTATAATTGCCTACAACTTAAAGTTTTGCACCAGTCATTTGTACCCACGCTCCACTCTCTCATATTTTTTATCAGAATAATACGCAGCTGTTGGTCTTCACTGTTGTCAGCCTCTAAGGGGGGCGAGGGTTTCAACAAATTTGACCCAGCAGTGCCTGGGTTTTTAGCTCATTTTAAAAAAGCCCCGCAATTCATCGGCCCCAAAGGCCCATGTATACAAATGACTGATGCATTATCTGTAGAGCCATCGTTTTCGTTCATTACACTACTGCCACACTATTGTGCATCGACTCTACGGCGTATAGGTCACACGTAGTACATACACGAGCATATATGTACTTAGCTTATACTCCTCGAACGTCGAGGTGCTAAGTTTTTTGTGTGTGCACTTCAAAATACGTACCACGTGTGTGGAAGCTACGATACGACGTGCATAAGTCGAACATATGTCATTCGTCAGTTTCACAGCCAACGCAACTCGTCATTAAATTTTGAAATAACTTTTTGTGGTTTCAGTCGATTCATACGAAATACTGAATTATATTTAGACAAACCACTTTCAAAGACGACCTGTAAAAATCAGCCATCAGACTATTTTTGATCGAATACAACTACGTAAAAACTTGCGAAGAGGTCATTTTGAAAAATGATTTTGGTGAATTGCTTGCTAAACTGTGCAAACCACTATAGTCTAAAGCGGAGAAACACATTGAAAACGACTTTCCCATGGCTGCAATACACTTTATTCAATAGGGCTAGGTTGCCAACACAAAATAAAGCATATGGTTGACATCTGCAGTGACGTCGACCATGTAACCAAGTGGCGTTGAACGCCTAAAACAAGCATTTTTCGGGTACTGAAAATCTTTTTTTTTTTTGTTTTTTAATTCAGTTTTACGTCCCTTTCAAGATTATTTCAGCTCACATGAGACGGGCCAATTAGTAGGTGGGCGAAAACGGAGAATCCCGAGAAAAAAACACCTGGCACACCCGCAAGCAGAACTTGGCTTGTCTCACATGTGGCCAGAGCGGGACTCGAACCCACACCAGACACAGCGGTGAGATGATCGAGTGATTAAGAAACAGCGCTCTAAACCGCTCGGCCACGGGGGCCGCTTACTATCAATGCCAAGGAATCTAGGAAAACTGTATAGGTTTTCAGCCCAAAGTTTGAGTGTTTCTGGCAGCTTCTGTGTTAATCTTATAGAATATATGTTGCAATGTCTGTAAAATTAAAGGTTTGATAAATGCAACAACATGTTGGCAACCTCTTGGTGTTACATACCTGCAACATACCTGCTGTGTCAAAGGGGGAGGGGGTCAGATTTTTTCAAAAATTATTTTGTCAGAAAACTACTTTTTTTTTGCGATAATTTATCAAGAAAATACTACAGTATGCTTATTGCAACCTAAAACTTTGGGTAGAAACTATTTATGCACGAATAATAGGTACATCATTTTTATCAGATTTATAATTCTAAAGAGCCCTGTCCATCACTTTTGCAAAAACCTGTACCTTAAATATACTATTCCAAAAAATAATAAGCAACTTTGAAAAGTGACTCCACATGTTTTGTCTTCATTAGGGAAGTTCTTCTGACAATGGCTTGCATGTATCAAATGAAGGTAAAACCAATAGTTGCGTGGTGCTGAAGTAACGTAAGGTTTTAAGTCCACGGAGGCATATCTTAAATAAAACATAAACCATCAAAAATTGAGAAACATATTTTGCACAGTATATTTATATGCATAATAAGTGTACACTTTATGTGTTTACCTGTTAAAATAGGACAGATAGTCTGTTCATTCAGGTAGAACATACATATACAGTATATTCCCATAGCCTTGATACATTGCAAATAATAGAGCTGAGCCCATTTATTTTGACAGCCCCCCCCCCCCCCAAAAAAAAAAAAAAAGAATAAAAAAAAATTGATATGTCATTTACAAAAATACAGTTGTGTTCAAAATATTTTGATTGGGCAACGGGGATGGGGGGGGGGGGGACATGGTCTTATAAAAAGTTTCCTGATTTCCTATATGTTTTATATTAAAATATTTACATTTTTATTGCAATCGTCCTAGATGAAAGTATCTTTCTTGATGTTCTTCTTTTCACAATGAAAAACATTAAGTCACGTGTTCTAGAGGCCACGCCTATAGGTGGGGCGACGTCAAAACCAGCCGGTGACGTTGTTTGTTTACGCTTGCTGTCGTGACGTTGGTCGCGTATCGCCATGACGTTAGGCGCGAAAATTTGACGTTTTGGCTGTTCCAAAATTACGTTAAGTCGGATTTAATGTCAATTCTAACACACCTCGCCTATATAGCCAATGGTTAAAAACGTGTTATATTGTGCAACAATTTCACTGGGCGAATAAGCGTGACGTTACTTTGCGGCATTTGTGACGTCAGCTATCCCACAAAGCAGCGTAGCGTTAGACGGTGAAACGTCGTTTTAGCGCACAACAAACGTAATAAGTGTGTGTAAATACCAGCATTACAGTCAAATATTTGGCGGGATATCTGCAATGCAATGGCGGAATGCTGAACGATATCGACGGTTTCAGCAACATTTATTCCGTTTATTGTGTGTTAGAATCGAAATAGATGAGCTCTAGTGCGTGAATTGTTGAGTAATAATTCACTGTTTGTCGGTCAGTTGTAAGAAGATAAATCACGAGCGCGTACGCGCTCGCTCGTGATTTGATCTTCTTTACAACTGACCTCCCAACAGTGAATTATTACTCAACAATTCACTGCTAGAGCTGATCTATTTCTTAAGTAACCCGAAAATGAGCGGGCTTCACAGACATTAAAACAGCCTAATGTTTTTCATCACTCCAGTGAAAGCTAAAATCTGAATTTCAATCCTTAATTCAAAAATTTGGTCCAATTTTTAAAGAAGTCACTTCTTGACTTACCCACAACACTACATCTCTAAATACATCAGAAACTTATTTTTCGACTGCAATAAAGTCCATTAAAGTGCCTGGAACTTGAGATTTTGAAATTTTCTTGGGCAATCTCACTGAAAAAATCTTCCCAGATCGCCGTGGGTTTCAACATTGATATTGTCATACACTCAGCGGACGACCTTCCAAGTATTCAATTGTGTGAATTCGTGTCCGTGAGCGTGGGGTTCGGAAAATGCATTTTTGTACCATTGGGTGTGTTCCCGCGCATGCGCACTGAAATCTCGGATTACCATTGGGGCGTGTTCCCGCGCATGCGTACTGAAATCTCATATTTGATAACACACAAAGATTTTCGAGCCATTAAAATGATGATAGGGCACAAAAGTTTTCCCATTATTGGCCAATTTAAAAGATGAAAGGAAAATAAATTTAAAGTTGCATTGGCTGTGGAACTTCGTATATAAAATTAATATTTTCGTTTTTCCGAAGTCCGGGATCAGATATTTTCACGGTCCGGGGTCCTGTGCAGTGTTCTTTCAGGGCTACGCTCGATGTAGCCTTTGTCATTGTTCTCACGTCCAGGATGGGGAGCTTGGGAATGTTAATCTAGATTATCTAGATTTCTTCGGTGCCATCCTCGACCTCTGATAATTATTGATAACTGTAATATGCGAATTGCATGAACAAAGTGAATACAACCGTTTGTTCTAATACATGTAGCTATTAAAACATTTGGTACAGAACAGATACGCCGCAGATAAGAATGGAACGAAGTACATATGCCGTAGATACGTCACGCGTTCACTTCATACGCCATACATACAACACATGTACGTAGCACATACGCCTTGATACGCCGTACATACAAAAATAGAAATTCCATACAAATACAGATACGTCACAGACATGCCATATGAACGTAGCAGTGACGTAACTCGTACGTGGTACATACGTCGCTTGAACAAAATACGCCTCAGATCTCGGCGTATCGAAATTCTCATAGATACGTGAGCGATACGCCGCTGGAACGTAAATGTGTGACAGAGATATTACCGTAGTAAAACCGGGGCACACCGCCATGCACCGTGACAACACCATGTTAGAACCGGGAACAAGACCTGGTTAACACCGGGATAACACTGTGACTGTGAGAACATGATCAATTTTGGTAAGAACAGTTCCCCGGTTTAACGCGGTATACCTGGCTTGTCTTCACCGGGGTAGAACCGGGACAGTGTGAACGGGGCTTTATTAGGAATGTTAACCTGTGGATAAGAAAACAGATGGCCAGCATCTATTTTTTTCCAAAATGGAAATGGTCAACACTCGGGCCTTTATTTTTCGACCATACGAGCCAATTCTTTAGTAAGAGATTCATGTTGAGGACCGAAAGACTTACTAAATGTTTTCAACAAATGCAGAAGATAAAGACGAACTTGGTCCCGTAAAATTGGACTAAGCCCCCGTAATTGTATACTACTGATCGTTCCGAGGCGGAGTGTCCACATGTTGTGGTCTTATTCGGTGATTCGTGTTTTTGGTGTGCAATTTCGAATCGAATGTAACACCTTTGAACGGCCAGTAATATAGAATCACTTGTGGTTTAAACAGGGTTTGAGTTGCTAGTGAATTAGAACCCGGACCAGCCTTTGTATCGCATCATCGCTGCACTAGGTACCGGATAGCCTACATGTTAAAGTTAGAGCGTCTGAGATGGATTCGATACCGGGTCGTACCATACCAAAATCGTAAAGCAATCGTTTACTCGGTTAATACAGTCATTAGACATAAATGTTCGTCACCTTCGAAAACTCCATAGATTTCAATGTCTTTTCATGTTTGCAAGACAAGAACTCCGCGGAGGTCGATATCGCACCTGCATCGGGCAAAGTCAACAGACCGTGAAATATAGTTCAAGGGCACCAGGTCAAGGTGCGTGCTTGAAGGGCATGTCAAGGACAATTACTATGCAAGGTTTCAGATTCGCAGCTATCTCTGACATCGAGAAAACCAAACTTCGACGTAAAAATTTTCAAAGTCAGTGGACCATGAAATATAGGTCAAGGGCACCGGGTTGAGGTGCGTGCTTGAAGGGTATGTCAAGGATGATTACTATGCAAGGTTTCAGACTTGCAGCTATCTCTGATGTCGAGAAAACCAAACTTCGACGTAAAATTATCAAAGTCAGTGGACCGTGAAATATAGGTCAAGGGCACTGGGTTAAGGTGCGTGCTTGAAGGGTATGTCAAGGACAATTACTATGCAAGGTTTCAGACTCGCAGCTATCTCTGATGTTGAGAAAACCAAACTTCGACGTAAAAATTTTCAAAGTCAGTGGACCGTAAAATATAGGTCAAGGGCACCGGGTTAAGGTGCGTGCTTGAAGGGTATGTCAAGGACAATTACTATGCAAGGTTTCAGACTCGCAGCTATCTCTGATGTCGAGAAACGTAATGTTGACAAAACTTCGACGTAAAAATTTTCAAAGTCAGTGGACCGTGAAATATAGGTTAAAGCCACTGGGTTAAGGTGCGTGCTTGAAGGGTATGTCAGGGACAATTACTATGCAAGGTTTCAGACTCGCAGCTATCTCTGATGTTGAGAAACGTAATGTTGACAAAACTTCGACGTAAAAATTTTCAAAGTCAGTGGACCGTGAAATATAGGTCAAAGCCACCGGGTTAAGGTGCGTGCTTGAAGGGTATGTCAGGAACAATTACTATGCAAGGTTTCAGACTCGCAGCTATCTCTGATGTCGAGAAAACCAAACTTCGACGTAAATGTTGACGGACGGACGGACGAACGGACGGACGGACGAACGGACGGACAGAAATTTGGACTCCTATATCGCACCCTGCTATAAGCAGGTGCGATAAAAAATCATCCTGCTTCTTCTGGTCAACATATTTGATCGTTTTTGGTGTCATTTGAAACGTAAATAAATAACACATTAAACAAAAGTATTTTCATTAATTCCATGCATGCGTTTTCAAGCTACAAATTTTTAAAAAGTCGCGAGATTTTTTTTTATTTTTTATTTTTTTTTTTTTGGGGGGGGGGGGGAGGGGGGGGGGCAATTTTTGGGCAACGTCACCATTGGCGTCGATGAGAAACTGTCTTTTTCAAAATTTCGCTAAACTTTAAACTTGTTTTTTTTCAAAAGTGAAAAGTCGAAACTTCACAAAATGACCTTTGTTTATTGCTTGATTTATTTAACTTTCCAATGATAGCAAAAGCATAAAAAGAGGCAGGATATTTTTATTGTAAAAGTGAAAATACATCGAAGTCTATGGAATTTTCGAAAGTGACGAACAATTATGTCTATTGACTGTACTCGGAGCTTCGAAGTATGCACCGAGCACCTGTTTATGACAGACTAACTCGAAGCATCGAAGTTTGCATAGAGCAACCGTTTATACAAATCATGCTCCTAGCATCGAAGAAGGCTCGGATCAACCGTTTACTCACTAATGCTCAGAGCATCGAAGTATGCTCGGAGCAACCATTTTCTCATTCATGCTCGAAGCTCCAAAGTATGTACGGAGCAATAGTTTACTCAGGTATGCTCGAAGCTCCGAAGTTTGCACTGAGCAACATTTTTTCTCTGTTATGCTCTGAGCATCGAAGTATGCACGGCCGCTGATCAACCGTTTACCCAGTCAGTCATGCTCGGAGCATCGAAGTATGCTCCGAAGTATGCTCTGAACAATCGCTGTTTACTCAGTCATGCGCGGAGCACCGAAGTGTGCAAGGAGCAAACGTATACTCGGTCATACTCGGAGCATCGAAGTATGCACGGAGCAACCGTTCTTAGTCGTGCTCGGAGCATCGAAGTAGGCACGAAGCAACCATTTTCTCAGACGTGCTCGGAGCATCGAGAGTATGCATGGATAAATCGTTTTTCAATAATGTCCGGCCGAACTTTGGTCAACTTTCGTTCCCTCTTTTGTTTTCTATTTCAGCTATAAAAATGCGCATTAGTGCCATTTTATGGTACTCCAAGCATGCTCGGGACATTTTGTTTTCATCGACAAGGAGCATGCTTAGAAGCAAATACGAGCATGCGCACTGACGCACGGACTGGTTAATCCGAGTTAATTCATGCTCGGAACTGCCTTTTCAGTCAACAGGGAGCATGGCCGCTCCTGACATATAGGTTTTTGCAACTGCGAGCATGCACACTAATGCCATTTGAGCCTGTGCGTGAGAAAACCAACAATTTGGGTCCCGACCAGGTCCGACACAACACTGGCTGTACAGTGACAGTATAAAGCTAGAAGCTTTAAACGTTGGAGATAAGCAGAATTATCCGTGTGGTGAAAGCGCTGATCAGCTACATGCAGTTACACAGGGGCCTGTATCGTCATTTTTATTTTTGGTTTTAGGGTGATAGGTATGTATATATAGACTATATATACATACCTATCCCCCTAAAACCTTAAAAGTGACGATACAGGCCCTTATGTGCATTCACTGCACAGCTGATCTGCGTGTTTGTTTTCGCATATGCAAATCGTTGGTTTTCTCCCGCGAAGGCTAAGTTAAGGTATATGTAGATCCGAGCATGCTCTGGAATGGCTTCTTTTATCGTTAGCGAGCATGCATGACGTGACCAAAAATGGTTCATACCGCACGCGCGGAGCAACCAAAAACGGAACCGATTCCATACATACAACTATAGCTACAACTGTAACGTGGATATAGCAACAACAGCATAGAACCATATTCCGATTCGTTTTGGTCCATAAATAGCTTAATCCTATAACCTCGCTCCACCCCTTTTCTTAGCGTTTTAGAGCATTATAAAAATACCCTTTCTACACAAAAACAGCATTTTTATTACCTAAATGATGACAGCTCTGCGCACTGCCCTGCTTGAAAACAGTACCCCGCTTTCTCATCGGTACACCGCTGACCAGGGGGTGTCCCTTGGGATATTCTGTGCAAATCAATGATTACATTCGTTTAGATTACATATAGAGCCACATTTTAATGGCCCACACAATTTTGATGTGGGAAGCGAGTCGTACAGTTTTCTTTTCAACATGTGCAGCTAATGATTGGGTACAGCTGAAGCGAGGTGTACAGTCGACGATATCACATGCCTCATGAAAAGTAGGTAATATTTCGGGAACAGAAAAGTTTATCTAATGAACAAGTGTTGTGATATATTTGTCGATAGTTGATCTTTCATTAGGCTATTTCAGAAAATGTCTAAATTGCACACAAAAACTACAATTGGCTACAAATTAGCGATGTTTTCTCGTGAAATTGAAAAAAATCACTGATGCATCATCAAAATTATCGTACCGAGCCAAGCAGAGCCTCTTATGACTACAAATATAGGTCAATTTAAAGAGAAAATATTCTTACCTTTCGATTCATATGTCCTCCGAGATGTGTAACTGACAAAAAGTATTGATTTTTCGCTTATTTATCAAAATTGTGTAAAGCGGCTAATGAGTTTCGTGCGTACAGTACTAGCGGCTTCCGATGTGAAAATCTGTACGATTCCCAACTGTGATCTCGCTCAGTTCCTATCGTCACAAATGTCCTATATTTAGTGTTCTTCGATGGCACTTCCTTCGCATTTCTAAGTAGAGCTCTTACAGCTGGATTTAGTCCCCCTAGAATAGAGCGTCTAATACTTGTCTGACCACTGGTGTGTTCTTGGAAAGTGCGAACGTGGTTGTCCGCAATAAGAGGCGGAGTCATAATAGCACAGACTGTCAACAAAAGACGTAGATCCATCTCAGTTGTAAACCTTGACCTTTGAAATGAGAATGGTATGTTAATGGTTTCGATCTAGAAAATAACAAAAATGTCGCGAAGAACAGCTTTTTAAACAAATGAATTACTGATGTGCATATACGAAATTGTTTGTATTCTGGTTTGACGTCCCAGTCAATGTCGGGACGGAGACACCACTTCCTGGGTATAAAACCTGTGCTCTGGGGAATAATGTCTTGCTCAAGGACACAACTCGGCGCCCCAAGTCAACAGGCCACCGCGCTCACAGTTTATATACGGATACATGTAACGGTTAATTATATGAAATATGTTTATATTTATAAACTTCTTGGCACACTCTAACAAAAAAAAGTAAAAGAGCGGTAAAACCTTACCTTTTGTTTAAAGGTTGCACATGGTGATGTTTGTCGACTAGGTTCGCCTAAGTATACAGAATATGCAAAATATTTTGCAATATTGTAAAGTTACACATTCGTTCAAAAATCCTAATATCTCTTTCGTACCTTGTATGACACCTTTTGACGTGATACACATTTGCTTTACTTTGGTGAGATTACTTGTCTGATTACATGTATAATGTATATGATTTTTTAAATTTCGAGTTAAGTTTGGCCAAGTTTTAAGCAATCATCTTGTACGTTTTACATTTTTGACATGATATCTTTTGTATTAATGTACATACCTTTTGAAATAATATATCCGCGATAGTTTTGTAAATATATATTTTAGTATTAAATAAGACCTAGACCTATACTGTACCATATTTTGTACAAGCAAACGCAAAAGAGAACGCAAGATTTTCATTTTCTTAGTATACCGGGCGCATTATTTTAGAATCGAATAAATGCTTTGTAAAGCAATGCGGGGCAATGACGTAAATGGACGCCTCATAAATTGATACAAGTAAGCAATGATCAGGATCTGGTGCCATTGAAACCGAAATTCCGCTCTAACTTAAATATAATGTGGGAACGATCAAACTTATGAGTATGTACAGATACGTGAACGAAGAGAACACGATGAGCCGATGGGGCAGCCGTTACGAAAACATGCCCATGATTATACTGAGATTTTTAAGTTGTAAACAATTTAACTTTTCAGTAGACAATTTTTGATATTTTCTTATTTTTGCTCCAAAACATAGATAGTGGGTACACGTTAGAACCGCCTCGGCGAGGCGGTTCTAACGAGTACCCACAATCTATGTTTGGAGCAAAAATAAGAAAAATAGGTATACCTCCACATACCCCAGTTTTGTTATATAAAAGTGGGGTTTAAGGGGGTATACATTACATATACATTACACAGACATGTTTTCATGATTTTACTGAGATTTTTAAGTTGTAAACAATGCAACTTTTCAGTAGACAATTTTTGATATTTTTCTTATTTTTCTCCAAAATATAGATAGTGGGTACACGTTAGAACCGCCTCGGCGAGGCGGTTCAAACGAGTACCCACAATCTATGTTTGGAGCAAAAGTAAGAAAAATAGGTATACCCCCACATACCCCAGTTTTGCTATATAAAAGTGGGGTTTAAGGGGGTATACATTACATATACATTACACGGACATGTTTTCATGATGTGTATCACAAAAGGTGGCGATTCAGTTACCTGAAGTGATCGCACTATTAAGCAAACAAAGCACAAGATTCGAAACCAAAACATAAAACAAAAATAATAAATAATGGGAAATTAATAGCGGGATGGGCCTTGAGCTATCACATCAGGAAAACATGTCCGTGCAACATATACCCCCTTAAACCCCAATTGTATATAGTAAAACCGGGGTATGCAGGGGTATACCTATTTTTCTTATATTTGCTCCAAAACATAGATTGTGGGTACTCGTTAGAACCGCCTCGCCGAGGCGGTTCTTACGTGTACCCACAATCTATGTTTTGAGCAAAAATAAGAAAAATATCGAAAAAAAAATCTACTGAAAATTTTCAATTTTTACAACTTTAGAAATGATTGTATATTACACGGGCGTGTTTTCGTAATGTTTGCTCCAAAACATAGATTGTGGGTACTCGGTACCCACACTCTATGTTTTGAGCAAAAATAAGAAAAATATCTGATTTTTTTTCTACTGAAAATTTTCATTTTTATACAACTTTAAAAATCTTTGTATATTACATGGGCATGTTTTCGTAATGATCTTCATCGACTAGTATATTGACTTTAAAGAGGACTTTTAAAAAAGGTAAAAGTAGGCAACAGTCAGGAAATGGCACAATCAGAAAGAAATTCCCACTACAAAAACCGAGGTGGGAAACAAATAGATTGACAATTAGGGACTTATACTGAGATAAAATATCTTACGCTTGCGAGCGAGCAGCTGTTTCCCAATAGGCGACCAAACAATTACCTAGACTTAACTAAAAATATGAAAACGTACATAATGTGAAAACAACACAAAAATCCAACGCCAAAACATACAACATTTCGAACCACAGCAGAAGTATCCCATTTGAACGATCAGTAATATAAAACCAGAGGACCAATGGTCCTGTAAACGCTCACCTTAGATCTGCTACATACGCCAATAAACATGTTTGAATATTATGGTATTTAGCCCCAGTGCAGGGGCAGATGAAGCCCTTTGGCCATTTGTTTTCAGAATAATCAATATTCTGTCCATTTGCCAATTTCTATTTTATTTATTCCCTTCAAATGACAAGTGAACAGTTTTCTCCATTCAAATGCATTGGCAACCTATGTTGACCTTGTCGTCAAATAGGTCAAGGTCGCAACAGGATCATGATTTATATAAACATTGTAGTACATGTACTTTAGCCATCAATGCTTCATGCCAAGTTTCTTTGAAATCGGTCCACCGGTTCTGAAGTTAAAGATTTTTTAAGGGGTTTTACCATACATGGGCATGGCGGCCATCTTGGTCATGTGACCTGGATTATTTATATACACATTGGTAACCCCATCCTGGAGATGCTTCACATAAAATTTGGCTTTGATTGGCCAAGTGGTTTCAGAGGAGAAGATGTTTGAATATTATGGAAATATACATGTATACTGCCCCGGGGTGGGGGCATATGAGCTCCTGGGGACCAATCTTTTTCAGAATCATTGATATTCAGTCCTACTGTGCATTTCCTGCAAGACTTTCACTTTAAATGACATTTCAAAAGTTTTCCCCATTCAAATGCATTGGTGACCTATGTTGACCTTGCCGTAAAATAGGTCAAGGTCATCAAAAGGTCATGATTTATATACACATTATAGTACTTGAGTCATCGATACTTGCTCATGTGACCTGGATTATTTATATACACATTGATTACCCCATTTCAGTGGTTCTGATATTAAGTTAAATTTATTTTAGTTAATTCAGCTTTAATTTCAACGTATATTTACAATTTAACACGCGTTTGCCCGCACAAATATGTGTATTAAGTCTGTGTATTTATTGACTCTGTACCCGTGAGTTCACAGGTAATCTTATCGATGACGTCATCGCCATCTTTTCCGATAAGCGGAATAGATGCTTCCCATAAAATTTGGCTTTGATTGGTTAGCGGTTTCAGAGGAGAAGATGTTTGAATAATATGGAGATATACATGTATATTGTCCCAGGGTGGGGGCATATGAGCCCCTTGGGTCCATTTTTTTTAGAATCATTAATATTCAGTCCTACTGCCCATTTCCTGCAAGACTTTCACTTTAAATGACGTTTTAAAAGTTTTCCCCATTCAAATGCATTGGCAACCTATGTTGATCTTGCCGTAAAATAGATCAAGGTCATCACAGGGTCATGATTTACATCTACATTGTGGGCCTTGAGTTCCTTATGCTACATGCCAAGTTTCAAGATCCTAGGCCTTTGGGTTCTGGGGAAGAAGATTTTTAAAGGTTTTTAACTTATATGGCCATGGCGGCCATCTTGGTCATGTGACCTGGATTATTTATAAACACATTAATTCCCCCTTCATATAGATGCTTCATATAAAATTTGGCTTTGATTGGCCAAGCGGTTTCAGAGGATAAGATCTTTGAAAATGGTGGACGACGACGCCGACGGACGGACGGACGACGGACAACGGACGGACGCCGGATCATGACCGTCCTATAAGCTCACCTTGTGAGCCTTATGGCTCAGGTGAGCTAAAAAAAACTTGGGGCGAGTTTAACCGGTTTTACAGTGCCCTGTACACACCTTCATCTTCTGTAATGGTCCACATTATTTAGTTAGTTGTGTGGTCCTGGTGGTGAAACTCTAACTGGTCAAAGTATCATCAATAACAAACATAGCATGCTAAACACCATGGTGAATCAAAAACGAGGATAAATACAATAAGCTGCCCGGCGATGGAGATCCTTGGGCGCAAAACAACATTTCTGAACATCTGGAGCAAACACCAGTTGAAACCCGATGGGCCAAGCAACAGACAAGAAGCTCCAGTCCAGACCAACCAACTAAAATGACAAGCGGGGTCATCATAGATTCTGACACCCGACCCACCGGTGTACAATTAAAGAAGGCAGCATAATTATCAACCATGATTTGGTTAAGACTGTCGCATCGCATTTAAATTATATCCTATATGTTTGTTACGTATAATGCTTTTTCTAAACTGAAAAGAAATATCATTCATTCCGATAAGTTCCTTAAATTTGTAAACCAAGTCACCATAAAAGTCTGGTTCCGAAAGGCCCTCACGTTAAAGCGTCTTTAACCCAATAGACTTTAAATTTGGAAATCAATTTGGAAATCCATTTATAGTGTCTGCGATAAAATTTACAAAATGTTTTTCGAAGTTTATGATACCGATAGCCATGATAAAGAAGTTTGGCTGTTAAACATTTATTTCGCGTGATGAAAAAAGGTACAATGATCAGAGGTAGGCGCAATCAGAAAGAAATTCACACTCCAAAACCGTGGTGGGAAAAACTAAACTGACACTTGGAAAACATATCGAAAGCCGAGTGAGCAGCTATTCACAATAGGCGTTCACTCAACTACCCAAACTTAACTAAAACTATGAAAACGTACATAAGGTTCAAACAGCACAGACAATTGACTCCAAAACATAAAACAAATAGAACCACAACAGAAGTATCGCCAGTAATGTAACATCAGGAAAACATGTCAGTGTAATGAATACATCCTTAAACCCCACCTTTATATAGCAAAACTGGGGTATGCAGGGGTATACCTATTTTTCTTATTTTTGCTCCAAAACATAGATTGTGGGTACTCGTTAGAACCGCCTCGGCGTGGCGGTTCTAACGTGTCCCAACAATCTATGTTTTGAGCAAATATAAAATAAATATCATTTTTTTCCATGAAATTTTCAAATTTTGCAACTAAAAAATTTCTCTGTATATTACATTAGAAAGTTTTCATAATGGTTTAATTCGATTTTACAGGGCCCTAACCACAAGCTCATATTCTGCAGTGGTTCACAAAATTTAGTTAGTTGTTCGGTCCTGGTGCTAAATCTCTTAACTAGTCAATGAATTATCAAGGACAAACAAACAAATCATAATAACCACCATGATGAATAAAAAAAAAAACGAGGACTCACAGATTCAGCAAGCCACCCGACGATGAAGTCCGTAACATGATTTCGTACTTTAGCAAATCTCATAAGTTGCGAAATGAAGCATCGAGGTACCAAGAAGCCGAATTTAAAGCCGCGATAACATCAGTTTGATTGTCATGGTTAACAGAAGCCATGGAATCTCTTTCGTAGCGATATGAAAATAAATCAGCTATGAGAGGGGCGCCGATAACTCCAAGAAATTCTTGATATAACTTTCACTTTCTTTAAATACCACACCGCCGAGCGGTTAAGAGCGCTGTTTCTTAACCACTCAATCATCCCACCTCGCGCGGGTTGTGTGCAACAGATTGCGTCTTAAAATAACGTAACGGGAACCCTACCGAATTAGAACATATTAAATCGGAAACTTTGTTTTATTAAGTGTGTTTTAATAGGTCTTAGAGAAATTAACGTTGCTGATACGGACTTCTCTTGCCGTCTAACCATTTGTTTATTGCCAGCCTGGTTTAAAAAGATTTTGATATTTCAGCAGTACAAAATGACCAGAACCTTCAAGGTAAATCCTTGAACCGACCTACATTTAGAGGAACGATGCTCTATCGTTAAATCATACATGTATGTAAATATTTCAGTGCACAGTAAAATGCTAGTGATAAAACATATGTACATAATGATGCCTACATGTGCTGTATGTGTAAAATTTCACGACCGTCTAAACTTAGTTTATGTAACGTTATTCATGGGTTTGTCAATGTATTGTCCAAAAATATTCACCAGACGTTGACCTTTATGCATTGCATAAATTAAATCGCTATGACGCTGTATAATAAATTATCGATATTATCGTAATTAATTCGTGCAACCTCGGTAAGACTCGATAAAGTACGCAAAGAATGTGTACCCAATATATAAGCAGTTTGCTACATTGTTTATCAGAAGGACCATAGCTCAGTGGTTAGGACACCGGATTTGTAACCTGAGGATCGCTGGTTCGAATCTCATAGAAGATGAAAAATATATTTTTCTTTTTATTTTATTAAATAAAATGCACATCACGTTTTATCAAAAGCAATCGCACGGAGAACATGATATTCTTGCTTTATTGCACTTTTCATGCGCCATATCCTGCAACATAATGGCTTTCAAGTACAACTTTATCGCACTGGTCATCAACCTCAGAGATAACTCTTCCGACCAGAGAGAGAGAGAGAGAGACATAAAAAAAACATACACAAATTGACCAAAATAAATCAAATTATTAAATACGAGAATGAATAGGGTACATAAGAAATAATAATAAAAAAAGCGATCACTAGTGGGACTCGAACCGCTATCGGTTAAATGAAAAAGTAATGTAATCTTAATCTGCGTGCTCTACCATTTGAGCTATGCAGTCCTGAACATTTTCTTGGGATAGCAACCTTATATACCGATACATTTACCTTGCTAATAATCACGAAGAGTCACGATGATGTACGAGCAATCACGAAGTGGTCCGAAGATATATTTAGAATTGCAACGAACTATAATTATATACTAATAGAGTTCACCCAACACCAGGTGAATATTTTTGGACAATATATGATTTTAACTGCATTCTTTCCTTCACTATCTTCTACGAAAATTGTTGGTCGTCGATGGTTTGACCGGTCGTACATCCTTAGTCTAAGGAAAGTCCTATCCTCCAGCACACCCTCCAACTTGAACTGCTTTCGATCAATGTCTATCAGGTTTGGATTTACCGATTTGAAGTCGGATATCGCTTCCGGTAAGTTTCCTTGTTTCAGATATTTTTTGTACTTTATACTTTTTGTGGGTACTTCCTTCGTTCCTTTAAGAAGAGCTTCCATAGTCGCTTTGCCTATACTTAGGACCGACCGAATCTGTCTGTCGACGTTGGGATGGTGGTTTGAAATATCGGTGTTTCCATTTACAAAATTGGTGGACTCAAATTTGTTTTCCGCAGATACGTATACGATGAAGTGTGCGTTGATAGCGATACTAGCGAGTAGACAGATATTTGAACTCATGTTGAGATGAATTGAAGTTTGGTGAGCTCAAATATCTTCCTGGAAATTGTAAAGTACAATGTACTATTGTAATAACTGGGAGAACATATATTGAAAAATGTTTCAAAGTGAGCCGGATGTAAATAATAATAATAATAATAATAATAATAATAATGATGATGATGATGAAGGAGCAGATGTTGACGTTACATGCTCAAACGTTTGTGGAGAAAATGGGAAAACACAGGGAAAGACACCGAACCTGGACGGCTACCACTGCCTCTGTGATTTGAACCTGGACCGCAGAGGGGACAAGCTAGTGCGTACAGGCCCCCGTTCACGTTGAACTTGAGGCGGAGATGTCATAAAGTTCACTGCTTTTCAGAACGTTCAAACTCAAGCACACAATGCTCACAATTGTTTAACGAGACTGTAAATGTCGTAGTAACAGGCCATTCGGTGAACTAAACGAAGTCGACCAAGGATGAAAGTCAAAATCGCCTTTAAAATTAACTTCTGTAGTTACGTTTAGGTATCTGAGTGGCCACCTATTGCTCATTCTGCTTACGATATGTTTTCATGGTATAAGTACCTGATTGTTAATTTAGTTTTTTCCCACCTCGGATTTTGGAGTGGGAATCTTCTTCTGATTGCGCCTTTTCCTGATCTTTGCCTACTTGAACGTTTCTGTTACTTACGTTGAGCTAAAATGCAAGTCTTAACATAAATATAATAGCATAAAAGTATTACCTGTTGGGCTTAGACCGTCTAAAATTACCTAAGTTTCAACAAAGCATCTATAAAAAGCATAATCATCTCGCTTGTACATTTGAACATTATCTACCCATATTAAATTATTGCTACATGTATACATGTACCGAATTTGCATGTCACTGGAAATGATACAATCTATCCAAGCCTTTGACGACGATACATTTTCTTAAGGTATTTGGAGAATGTAACAAATGTAAGAACTATACAGTGTACATCTAGTGCTACATTAAAGTCCAAACTCGCAAAAAAGTCATGATCTTAATTTCTTCTAATTAACAACATTCATCTCAATAATATCACAGCACTGTCTTTGCTTGTTTGAATTGATGTTTTACGCTCCATTCATCAGCATTGGTCATGTCGAGACGTTGCCTTTTTATGTGACATTTACCAAACATTAGGATGTCATGTCACCCAAAATGTTCTTCGAAAATATAACACTGTTCAAGTAAACAACTAATGCTTATACATTATACATGTATGTATGGATGGTTTCAATAAACCACGTTTCCTATGCAGGCTCGGAACTTCTAAGCGGTTAATCAGTTATCAGATGAACGGTCATTACGTAATAAGCTTTGCCTAGAGGCACAAGCTGCCCATCTACATGTCTGTCTCACGGCCCCAGTGGGCGGGGTCCATCACAACGGTCGTGAGAATCACACTTTTCATGTCAATGTAAAGTTTTGTATGTTCTTTTGTTTGATTTGATGCTTTACATCCCAGTCAACAGGACGTTACATCCCAGGTCATGTCAGGACGTTGCCGACAACTTGTACCCAACATATGGTTGTCATCGCATATAAAATACCAGATGACCAATGTTCGTGAGAACGCTCACCTGATTTGGTGTTTTGCCTACGGTCATGTTGAAGATAAAATAAACGCAACTTTGACTACACTGTCTGTATCTACCAATTATCAGGTCAAGTGCTATAAATTGTCTGGAAAATCCGTTGCTTACACATTCCCCAATTAAAAGCATGTGTGACCAAACTTGACCATGCCGTAAAATAGGTCAATGACAACCAAAGGTTGTGATTGTATAAATCGGTCAAGGTCAACCATAGGTTGTGATTTTTATATATGAACACTGATGGAAAAGAGTCACCGATGCTACATACCAACTTTCGTTGGAAACAGTCCATCAGTTCCGGAGAAAAATACAATATTTTTTATCATATATTGACATGGCGGCCATATTGAAAATGTGGCTAGGGCCAATCATACAAACTTTGATTCCCCCTTTCTAAGGATACTACAAATAAAGTTAGCATTGATTGGTCAAAATGGGTTCTAGATTTAAGTTTTATTTTTAAATGTACAATCATGTAAATGAGCTTTTGCCAAGATCAAGAAATGACTTTCACGTTGGTATTGAACAACTCTTACGTAAATAAGAAATGGTGCATAGTTTGAAAAAAAAAAAAAAAAAAAAAAAAAAAAAAAAAAAAAAAAAGGAACACGTCCCTGATAGGATTCGGACCCGGATCGCCGGGGTAGAAATTCAATGATCTAACCACTGAGCCAAAGAGTCGACTACCTAACGCAGTAATTCAGAGATCGTACTTACTAGAATAGCTGTGCTATTTATAGAAGCTACGCATCCTGCGATCTGCCAACCCGACCTTCCAACCATGGCAGATAATATGGAATGAATGGTTGGTGCGATGGAATGGTGCACACTAACAAAACATAGATTGTGGGCACTCGTTAGAATCGCCTCTGCGAGACGGTTCTAACGTGTACCCACAGTCTCTGTTTTAAGCAAAAATAAGAAAAACATCATTTTTTTTCGGGTGAAAGTTTCAATATTTACACTTGAAACAAATCTCTGCATATTACATGGGCAAGATTTCGTAATGTTTAGTGGGACTTTGGTTTTGTTTACACAGGTTCTCGAGCAATGTCTTCATTACGAAAACTTGTCCATGCAATATACAGAGAAAAATTGAAAATTTCATTGGAAACAAATAGTAAACTTTTTGTTTTATGTCTTGGTGTTTAAAATTGTTTGTGCTGTTGGCGCCTTTTGTATGTTTTCATATTTTTAGTTAAGTTAAGGTAACTGAGTGGCCACCTATTTGGAAAATAGCTGCTCATTCGGCTTACGATATGTTACATGGTATAAAGTACCTGATTGTTAGTTTGGTTTTTTCCCACCTCGGTTTTTGGAGTGGGAATCTTTTTCTGATTGCGCCTTTTCCTGATCTTTGCCTACTTGTACCTTTTTATATGTTTGTTCAAAACATTGATTGTAGGTACAAGTACCCACAGCCTATTTTTTGGAGCAAAAATAAGAAAAATAGGTATACCACTGCATACCCAAGCTTTGCTATACAGAAGTGGGGTTCAAGGGGGTATACATTACATGGACATGTTTTCCTGATGTTAAATAACAAAGAAAGACAAAACAACTCATCATGAAAACATGTCCGTGTAATGTATGCCCCCTTAAACCCGCCTTTATATAGAAAAAATGGGGATTGTAGGGTATACCTATTTTTCTTATTTTTCCTCCAAAACATAGATTGTGGGTACTCGTTAGAACCGCCTCGCCGAGGCGGTTCTGCGAGGCGGTTCTAACGAGTACCCACAATCTATGTTTGCGAGGCGGTTCTAACGTGTACCCACAATCTATGTTTTGAGCAAAAAAAAAAAAAAAAGAAAAAATATCAAACATCTTCTGATGATTTTTTTTAATTTGCTACTGAAAACATTTCTCTACATATTGCATGGGCATGTTTTCGTAACGTAACATAAGTTTTCTTGAGCGGGCGTCTTTATAGTGTATTCTCAGCATTTATTTAGGTCACGAGTAGTGTATTTGTTTAATTGTTTGTATTGAGGTTGAACGTCCAAGTCAACCATTTTTCAGTCATGTCGGGACGGAACCACCTGTTGCTTGGTATAAACCAGTACTATGGGGAGTAATTATGCCTTTCTCAAAGACTCAACACGACGCCCCGAGTGAGGATCGAAACCAAAACCTCTCGATTTGGAATCCAATGCTCTACCACACCCAACTACATGTATATACATGTAGTTTAGTTATGAGTAAGTCATCATGAGTTGACGGTTTGTGTCGGACAGTCTATGGTTTAGGTGTCGGACAGTCTATGGTTTAGGTGTCGGACAGTCTATGGTTTAGGACTGTCTATGTCACTGTAATAACCTCTACAATATCACCCTGTCCAACGTTGACGCCGGTGAAACAGGCCCAACACCGGTTACATGTACTACGGTGCTTTCGCTACAAAATGTGATGGATGCGAATAAATTTCTTGTTTTGTTCAATGTTATATAAGCGTTTGCGATGAAGTAAAACGCGCATCTAATGGAGAATTAACTTGACTTTTCATTTCTGCTTGAACGGAAAACTGTTTTTGTATAATTTTTCCAAACATTCGATTCAAAGTTGGTAAACAAGGTTCGACCAAGGCCTATTCGGCCGATTTCTACAGAAACTGTTCGTATTTTCCAAAATACGCACAAAATGTGAGCAAACGAGCATTTTGATATGACTTGTAGGCAAGATTGTGGGACGTTTGCATCGTTCTCGATAGATTTTCCCCCCAAAAAATGCACAGGAAGAATTTTATGGCAAAAAGTAAACACAACGCCGGTTACTACGGTACCAGCATTACCTGGATTATTGGATAGATGGGCATTCTAGCTTTACAAGATGCGGATTGTGTTACTAATTCGTGCCCAGCTTCTGCCTACATAACTCTTTTATGTCGTTTAGGGAACTATACGTTCATTGGCATGGTTATCAACCCTAGAATGAAAACTTCTTTACTCAGCATTGGATTGTTTGTCAGTATAATATAATGCATCATGCTTTCAATATCTGAAATGCCATGCAAGAAACATGCACATACCAAGGTGAATTAAAATCTGATTCTATAAGGAAAGAAAGCAGATATAATCGTATGAGCCGCCGCATGGGAAAACCAACAATCTGCATAGGCGAAAACAAAGGCGCAGATCAGTAACTGCGAAGCTGATCAGCGCCTTTGTTTTCGCTACATCCAAAAATTTCCAGCCTCTAAACATCTTCTGTCACTTTACAGCCCGGTATGTGTTGGACCTGGTCGGAATCCAAATTGTTGGTTTTCTCACGCACAGGCTAATATCAAATTATCAGCCATAGGAAAGAATGAATCAGTCTTTTACTGTGGTATTGAGAATACACACGATCGAATTTAGTACACACACTTCACGTTGGCACTAATATATGTCATTGAGTGGTTTGTTAATGTAAATGATTCTAATAGCGCGAGCTTTTTCACGATCTGCTATAAACAGAGTTGGAAGATGGCTATTCGTATTGTCATACTTCTCCATCTTGACTAAAGTACCATCATCCAAAACTGCTTTAACGTGCCACTCGTTTTGATTCAATATTGTTGGATGCATTGAATCCAGATCCTTCTGTGCCTCTTTTATGCCTCCTTGTTTGACAAATTTCCTGTAGGCTTTGCTTTGCGTAGGAACCTCTTTTGCCTTGCTCAAGATAGCTTTCAGAGCGGCATTTCCAAACTTGATAAATGCGCGAGACCACCGTTGATGTGCCTGTGTCATTTCGGCTATGCTATTGCCATGATTGACAGCTTCCTCAGTTTCACATAAGGTTGTGCTGTACACGAAGACTATAATAATAGTGAGCAAACAAAGTCTAGGATGCGGCGCCATGATCCTAAAATTAATAAGCTGCGTTTACATTACAAGAAAGGACAAACCAAGATATATTTTGAGTATGCAAGATAAAATTGAGCCGCCGCATGGGAAAACTAGCAATCTGCATATGCGAAAACAAAGACGCAGATCAGCTTCGCAGTAACTGCGAAGCTGATCAGCGCCTTTGTTTTCGCTACACGGATAGTACAATTCCTCTACTATCTAAATCCAAAATTTCCAGCTTCTAACCATCTTCTGTGACTGTACATGCCGGTTTGTGTCAGACCTGGTAGGAAACCCAAATTGTTGGTTTTCTCATGCACAGGCTCAAATAATAATGAGCATAATCCCAATGGCGTATTTAATATGACTATATACATGATGATTGACATTGTCTATTATAACGTTTGAGCGATCATGTACTTGACATATCAACTGGTGAGTCCCACATTAATTTGATCAGGTATAAATCCATATTTGGTGAATGGATTTTCCCATCATTATCATTTGGATGTTCACTTTTAGGGGAATCAGTATTTTTTTTTTTTTTTTTTTTTTTTTTTTTTTTTGTTAGTCTAAGATCGTATCTGTTTCTGTATCTTCCAATTTCGGTAATGTACTAAGAACTTTTCAGCATCAGTGAAAGTTGCCAAGTGGTATAGCGTCTTGGGTTCGAACCCAATTTGTGCCACGTTGTGTCTTTGAGCAAATATTAACTCCTCAGCGAGTAACCAGAAGCTGTCGCTCGTCCCCAACTTCACTTTATCATTGATTGATTGATTGAAAACCTTTTATTGATAACCTTTTTATGTTCGAAATGTACATGTTTATGTCTGTATTACATGTAAGTTACAAATATATGCGTTAATAATTCTGATAAAATATGTTTAAATCACTGAAAACCAACATGTGAGACAAGCCAAGTTCTGCTTGCGGGTGTGCAAGGTGGTTTTTCCCGGGGTTCTCCCGTTTTCGCCCACCTACTGATTGGCCAGTCTCATATGAGCTGAAATTATCTTGAAAGGGACGTGAAACATGCACACATGGGAAATGAAAGGGAGCTCTTTTTTGTACTTTGTATGAGTGTGAATACATCCAATTTCTGTCTAATTTTCTTTCACGTGTAAATACCGTTTTGAAGTTACAATGGTCCGTCTCTGATACACATTCCACTCTAAATGAACTTGACTTCGCCTTATTGCACTCCACAAAGCCAATTTTGGTAATTAAAGTAAAGCCGAAAACACTTTCAAAGCTTTGTAACATTTATTCTTTTGATTCCGAGACTCATTTTGTTAGTATTTAGACATACCTTTAGATGCAAAATCACTGAATAGCAGTATAGAATGATTATCATTCGACCCTTTGGACAGTTTGAAATAAAACGGCCGGTGTACCAATATAATTCACATACATTACGTAAACATGCCTATGCAATATACAGAGAAAGTTTTCATCCGTAAAAATTGAAAACTTTCTTGGAAGAAATTTGATATGTTTCTTGTTTTTGCTCAAAACATAGATTATGGGTATACGTTAGAACCGCCTCGCCGAGGCGGTTCTAATGAGTACCCATAATCTATGTTTTGGTTCAAAAATAAGAAAAATAGGTACATGTATACCCCTGCCAACCGCAGTTTTGCTATATAAAAATGGGGATTAAGGGGGTATTCAATACATGGACATGTTGTCCTGATGTGTATCGTGAGATGCGGTTTCAAGTTTAGCATTCCATAAAATGTACTATATCAATTTCAAAAACCGTTGACCTGACATACTGCCCACATACACGGCAAAAACTAAGCAACGCACTATGAAACAAAAGCACATTTTCTTGTTTGACATCAGGAAAACACATGCCCGTGAATAAACCCCACTTTTATATAGTAAAACTGGGGTATGCCTATTTTCTTATGTTTTTGCTCCAAAACATAGATTGTTGGTACTCGTTAGAACCGCCTCGCCGAGCAGATTGAATCTATGTTTTGAGCAAAAGTAAGAAAAAACATCCACTGAAAAGTTTGTTTATTTTTTTTTTTGCAAATTTAAACATCTTATGGGCATGTTTTCGTTATGACTAGCTGCTAAATAATCCATCATATCGGAACCATCACGAAAACACGTCCGTGCAATATATAACCCCTTAAATCACACTTTTATATAGTAAAACTGGGGTATGCCGGGATATACCTATTTTTCTTATTTTTTGCTCCAAAACATAGATTGTGGGTACTCGTTAGAACCGCCTCGGCCACAATTGAATTGTTTATCATCCCCAGGGGTATGACTATTGGGTTGGTTACCGGTTCATTTTCAATTGTATTAGGAATACATGTCCATGGAAAGTATACCCTTTAAACCCCACTTTTGAACTGGAGGAATTGAACATACCTCTTTTAGTAAGTACTTATTATCGTACAGCCATGCAATACTTCGCCTATACATTACAGATCACGTCTGCCACGGAGAAGCACTCTATAAGCTCTGCGTTCGTTCTAATCATTTTCGTCATTTACCTATTTATATAATTGTATATGCATCGATGTAATTTGTGAGATTTTGAATAAAATATATTTAAACTAAACCCCAATTTTATATAGGAGAGCTGGGGTATATAGGGTTACATATTCTTGTTCTTATTTCTGATCCAAAACATAGATGGAGGGTACATAGATTGAGGGCACTCCTTAGAATCGTCTTGATGCGGTTGAAACGTGTACTCACAATCAATATTTTGTGCAAAGTGTTAAAATGTCATTTTTTTTTCAACTGAAAATTTTCAGTTCTCACAATTCAAGAAAACCTGTATATTATACATGGGAGTGTTTTCGGAATGGAGAGTGTTGGCTATAATTGTGTAACTCAAAAGTCAACTTTTCCGAATAATCCAGTGAGACATGCACCATGCATGTCCACACAAAACCTACTAGCATCTAGCTTTTCTCCTTTTTTATTACTTATCAGCGTATTTCAGTAGACATCAATGGTCACATTGGAACGGTGTTATTGTAGTTTAAACGTAAAGTTATTTTATTGCCTTATTATGTACAACTGGTTTGGGCTACAAGTTTCATTGACTTTAGGTTCAGCCCGCTCCCCACAACATAATTATACTGCACCATGGCTTATGGGAAATGTATAACCTTTGTTAAGGTGGGTCTAAAATGTGTTAACGGAATGTGTTTTTAAACTGTAAATGTATTCACACGCTACTTGCCAAATAACAAAATTGAAAGGTAAAAATGAATATATGCATTTTAGGGCAAAATTCAGGGAAAATTTTAGGGAAAATATTTTATTAAATTTTTTGAACATAATCTTTTTTATTTGTCTAGTACATCTCCGTGAATATACATAGAATAAAAAAAACTAATTTTTAAACATGGGAATGATTATTTAATAAGATAATGCATACATTGATAGGTGTTTCCACGCTTTTTAGCTGCTATAAGCTTTTTCCCACACCCACCCCTCACAAAGATGCATATCCAGGCGTATAATCAAACCTCATTAAAACTTTTTTTTTTCAAAAATATCTTTAAAGCTTGTTATGTATGGATGTTTAGATTAGAAAATTGCCAATGTGATGATACGAAAATTATTGAATTCTGATAAATATTAGATGAGATATAAGGCCCAAACCACCATTGTTGTACACCACGATCATATAGTACCGACAATTAGTATGCTATATGTAACATTTTTAAAAAGCTTCAACTTGAATGTAAAAAGTTACATTTCGCAACTTATTAGGTTTGCTAGAGTCTGCAATCATGTTACAGACTTCAACGCTCGAAATAAATGTTTAATGGCAAAACTTCTCCAACAGGGCTATCGGTATCATAAACTTCGAAAAACCTTTTCTAAATTTTATCGTAGACACTATGAATTGATTTCCAAATATAATGTTGGGTTAAAGACGCTTTTAAGTGAGGGCCTTTCGGAACCTGAATTTTATGGTGACTTGGTTTACAAATTTAAGAAACTTAAAGGAATTAACGATTTTTCTTTTCAGTTCAGAAAAATCATAACACGTTACAGACGTATAGGTTTTAACTTGAATGTTATTCGACAGTCTGCATGCTTAGTTTTTAACCCAATCATGGTTGATAACTATGCTGCCTTTGTTAATTGCACGCCGGTGGGTCGGGCGTCAGACTCTATGATGGCCCCGACTTAAAGCTATTCATTTTAGTTGGTTGGGGCCGGAGCTTCTTGTCTGTTGCTTGGCCCACCGGGGTCCAACTGGTGTTTTTCTTTTGCTCCGGAGTTAGTAGGTTATTTGGCGCCCAGGGATCTTCATCGTCGGGCAGCTTACTCAATCTGTGAGTCCTGGGTTTTGATTCATCAGGATGTTTCATCAGGATGGATGTTTGATTCATCATGATTTATTTGTTTGTTCTTGATGATTCATTGACTAGTTAGAGATTCACCACAAGGACCAAATAACTAACTAAATGTTATGAACCACTGCAGAAGCTGAGGGTGAGGTTAGGTACCTGTAAAACCGGTTTAAGCCCGCCAGTAACTTTGTGTTACTGATCGTTCCAAGTCGATACTTCTGTAGTGATTCTTTTTGTTTTATGTCTTGGTGTTTAAAAATGTTTGTGCTGCTGGCGCCTTATATATGTTTTCATATTTTTAGTTAAGTTAAGGTAACTGAGTGGCCACCTATTGGGAAAATAGCTGCTCATTCGGCTTACGATATGTTTCATTGTATAAAGTACCTGATTGTCAGTTTGGTTTTTTCCCACCTCGGTTTTTGGAGTGAGAATCTTTTATGATTGCGCCTTTTCCTGATCTTTGACTACTTGTACCGTATTATTTCCCTTTCAATACCGGGTGGATCTGAGTCAGATGAGGCATTCTAGTTAGAGAATTTAAAACATCTGTTCAATTATCAACAAATTTTAAATCAAAAAGAACAAAACAAGCAATTTCGATGCATTTTCATTTTCCATTCTGTTTACTTCTTCTATTGATGGGATATGCATATTTTTTCAACCATATGATTTTCATAACAATATGTGTAATATATATTATATCTTACAAATTTTACAAGAACCAAATAACGATAACTTTTGATTTTGAGCTCATTACAGTTGTCTCATTCATTACTATCGACAGCCCTAAAAATATCTTAAACATGGGGAGTGTGAATACATTACAAAAACTTGCCTATGCAGTATACAGAGATTTTTTTCAGCATTGAAAATGAGAATGAGAAAAAGTTGGTTAATTTAATATGTTTGCTAAAACATTGATTGTGGGTACACATTATAACCGCCTCGGCGAGGCAGCTATAACGAGTACCCAGAATCTATGTTTTGGCATAAAATTAAGAAAATTTAGTACATTGTATACCCCTGTAAACCCCAGTTTTGCTATGCAAAAGTAGGGTATGAGGGGGTATTGACTTCTCATGGACATGTTTTTCTTGATGATAATACCTTAATTTCACTTAAAGGGGCACCTGCTGTCTGAACACCATCTTTCAGAAACTGCATTTTTCAAAATCTCACTTTTCTGAAACACCACAAGAAAATTATGATCATGTTATAGTTTTGCAACCTATGAGTCCTAAAAAGTGCCACAAAAATTTTGAAAATCGGTTCACTAATAAAATAATTATGCCCAAAAATCAAAATGTGTTCTGGGTATCATCACAACCATTTCTGATCATACATCTTGGTTTGCCAGCGCTTTCTCGTTTGCTCTGTCACAGAGCATTTTTTACTTGTCTTACTTTGTATACAGGTATACAAAGACAAAGTGTATGGTGTGTTGACATGGTTGATTCGCCAAGTGAAAAGTTTGATTTCTGTGACCGTGCCGGTGTACCTATGACATTCCTATAGCACTTGTATCCTTGTCAAAAGTAAATCGGCACAGTCAAGAAACATTATTATACCTCATTTAAATTCATTGGCTGAGTGTGGAGTTTGATTGGTCCAAAGCAGGTCACGCGGAGAGTGCTATTCTGTCATTCGCATGATCATATTACCATCTGACGCCATATTCGTATTCGCTTACTTGTAATCCTGTGGTATGTCGCAAAGTTTCAAAAAGGGTTCGGTATAATAAAACAATCGCCCTCTGATGAACAAACCGTCATGTCACCCTCACTCAAGGACAACAATTGTATAATAGAAATCATTATTCGAATGACGTGATCAAATAATTTAACAATATCTTTAATCATATGAATTATTGATTTTTCCGGTGGTATTTGAAGTTTACGCTCACTCAAAAATCAAATACTGTAACTATTACATGTAATGACTTCAGTAATGTGTATGTGCATGTATAGAATATAAATCTTGTTTTTAGTGTTCATAAACTGGACTAGGCAGGTAATTATATTGAATGGCTACATGAAGAATTAATATAACACACAAGTTTCATTTATACATTTATAAATAGTACAAACTTCACGTTATAAGACCCTGAACATATGTGATAATGTCTTCGAGCAAACCAAAATGGTGGACAGGGGGATAAATAATGAAGATACGGACACTTTTCTTGATATAATAATAAATTATGTTTAGTGTCAACTATGACAATCTAGAGTTTATGTAAAGCTCAGTCTTTATCAAGTTTATGTTAGTGCAAGAAGGTTTTGTTTTTCTTGCCTGTTCTGAAACTCCAGCTACCCGTCTATGCCATTGGAATAAGCTCGTATATTAAAAAGGTACTTTTTATACATTTGCGTTATTTCACGGAAAATTTCTGGCCCCTAAGAGGGTCCATCCTAAGTAAATACTCTCTTTACCTCTTGAGACGTCTTTTTACTTGTTCTCTATATACATTTTTTTAAAAGCAAAATTCGGTTGTTTTTGTCTTGAAACTTTGGTTTGAAGATTTCATTTTCTTATCTAGACGCACTTTATTTGTATGAGTTTGTATATCAAAACGGTGGAGTAAAAGTTTGCTGAATTTGTGCAGGTCTTTAAACAAAAAGGCGCTGCTCAACATCTTCTTGTAAGAATTATATAAAATGTTTTTAAAACAATTGTCATGTTAAACACCAGCCTAGATTTTTAAACAGTCTAGATTATTGAATCAAAAGATTTGCTGTGCATCATTCAAATACAACTTTTTCCGGAGTGTTGCACAAATGTCAATGAAAAACCCGCAGTTTTGTAAAACTTTGCGTATCTCAATTATTACACTTGTGAAAATACGAAAACAATCGGACGTCAATTATAAAAGTTATTAAGAAAGTCCTCGATTTTTTTCTCGGCCCTCGTATTTGTACAGTTATTGAAGAATTCAATGTGGAACATTTTGATGCTTTAGTTTCCTTTAGTTGGGTATATCATACCTTATCTAAAACTCAAGATCAATCACTGACTGTGTGCTGATGTCCATGGAGTCCATTCTTGTGTATAATATTGCAATGTGGACCTTGTACTGGTTGTTTTAGACCAATTTCATAATATCTATTATCAGCTGTGAAATGTTTTAGACAAATTTCATAATATCTATTTTCAGCTGTGAAATGTTTTAGACCATTTTCATAATATCTATTTTCAGCTGTGGAATGTTTTAGACCAATTTATAATATATATGTTCAGCTGTTGAATGTTTTAGACAATGTTTTAAACCAATTTTATGATATGTATTTTCAGCTATGGAAGAACTTAAATAGATTTATGTTGAAGTCATCCAGCCTTCAAGAATTCATAACTAAAAAGTAGGTGTTCTGTTTACAAAAATGGACACAGATTCAACAGAAGGACGACCTAGAAAATATGTACGGATGGAATTAAGGAAACTCGTTACTGACATTGTTATTCCAGACTATGATTATGTGAACACACGGTACTCTTTTCAGACGGTCTTCTACTTAACGGACAATCACTATAGCTATTGTTTATGTCCATGTACATTTGAACATGAACTTGTAATGTATATTTCCGATACGAAAGCTATTAACGAGGTGATGTTTACTAGAGTTGCAGACAATATCGAGGCAGGAAGGTGCCCTCATGTTGACAATGTGCCCGAAAAGTATCTGAAAGAAACAGAAATTTACGGCTTGCATATTGCAAGTGCAGTAGGGTCAATGCCTGAACAAGTATTTGGAAATGATTTGTTAAATATAAATATCATTACGATGAGAAGTGCATTGCTAGCAATGAATCCGTTACAGGTTGCTGTAGGAAAACAGTCATACAGGTTTATGAGTGCGTATCGCAATCTGGCTAAGTATACAAACGTAAACCTTGGCGTTTACCTAGAAGCTGAAAAGCTGACTTATAGCGACAGCAAAATGCGAGTAAAGTTATATAGATGTTTGCAAGCGTGTGTAACGGATGGGACGCTAGAACGGTTGAACGGTTTGTTAAATACTGGACTTCAACATCAACCAATAAGTTTCGCAAAAGCACTAGGAGTTGCTATGAAAAGAAATTCGGAAGAAATATTGGACAGTTTAATAAGTTATATCAGAAATTGTGTATCGAATGCAAACTATCAAGCAAGGAGTTGCTTAGAGCTTTGTGTTAGATATGCTATAGTTTACAATAGAGCAGATATTGTAGAGAAGCTGTTGAAAGATAACAAAGACACAGCGACTTGGCAAAAGCATTTCTTCTTAAGGATAGCTGGCCTTTTCAATAGAGCAGAGTGTCAAGATATTATACGTTCTAATCAACAATCAAACTCATTTCCAGCATCATTACCGGCAGACTATGATTCCAAGCTATTGGATGTACTAGACTTGCTTCTAAGTTTTTATGAAGAATTTCGAAGCGACGTTATGTCTATGCTAAAGCGCTTTCTCAGTCAAGATCGTCCTGGATCTAACGAGAACAAATGCAAGACACGCCGTTCTTTTCTTTTGTTGCTTTTCAAATCAATAGGCGTAAGATTAAATTTATTGCCGTTGGGAACATACCATACGATGATCAACGATATTATAAATCTTGATGTTGATATTAATTACAAAGATTCCGAAGATAATTCAGCAGTTACCTACATATTAGAGCATCCACCAATGCCTCACCTCGTCTTCAGAGAAATTCTTGAAACTTTGATTTACCAAAATCCTGAGATTCAGATATATTCTACAGTCGTTAGCTTGGCACTGCAAATGGATAAGAGAAACGATCTGTCGGACAGTAATTACCTTATTCCCGGTACATATATAACGGACGGAAAGCTGCACGCCTTATTTGAAGACTCCGGTAGTCTTAACTGGGCGTTAAACTTCACGGCACCACTATTAATAGAATGCGGATTTCCAATAAACAGGAAGGATATCCAAGCCTTTGTCGCGTCTCAACAGAGCCTAACAGTTCCAGAACAAGTTCTTTGTCTTCACCCATCAGTCAGAGAGTATCTGGACCACTATCTTGATTGCCCACAGCGTTTGACAAAGACCTGTCGTGATACCCTCAGAAAACATTTCTCTGCTAGACAGATCCACAAATACGTCGAAATTGTGAATGTGCCGAAACTGATACGGGAGTTCATATTACTGAAACCTGTTTTGAGATGCATATTTTCCAAAGAGGATATGAATTAACCTTCTATAGAATAAATCTCATCTGCAAAATTGAACGTTTCAATTACCATAGTCATATCAGTGGTATAAAATCATCAACTGATCTTTGGTACTGGGTTCATGAAATACTTGTATAATGTTCTTGCAATCTCACGGTGCTTATTTCCTTTCTTCAGAAAGATTGAAATACGGTATGCGTCCAATATATTTTTATAGTATTGATGTATGCAAACTCATATACACCTAATGACATCAACGTAAACGACAGAAATCTTACCAAAAGCGCATCCAGCTTATATTAGATCTATTCATGGAGACGGAGACGCGGGGAATGTTGATACATGATACAGATGTTGAACCAGGGGGACATTAATTGAGCTTTTACATGTAAAGAATAAAAGTATCACATTTGCAAATTTGAACTTTTTGATTATCATAGTCATATAAGTGGTATAAAATCATGAAATGATATTTGGTGTTTGTTTCATGAAATATAATGTTCATGAAATCTAACGGGGCTTATTTTCTTTCTTCAGAAACATTGAAATACAGTATGCGTCCAATATATTTATTATTGATGTATGCGGATTCACTGTACACCTAATGACGCCAACGTAAACATAAGAAACCTGACAAAAACGCATCCAGCTTTCATTAGATCTGTATATTCATGGCGATTGGCCAGCGGAGGAAGTTTATACACTATACAGATGTTGAACCAGGAGGACATGAATTGAGATTCTAAAGAATAAGAGTATCCTATCTGCAAATTTGAACTTTTTGATTATCATAGCTACATCTGTTAAATGGTGTAAAATCATCAACTGATCTTTGATGTTGTGTTCATGAAATACATATAATGTTCATGGAATCTAACGGCGCTTATTTCCTTTCTTCAAACATTGAAATACAGTATGAGTACAGTATATTCAATATTGATGTATGCGGACTCACTGTACACTTTATGACACCAACGTAAACATAAGAAATCTTACCAAAAACGCTTCCAGCTTTAATTAAACCTATATATTCGTGGCGATTGGCTAGTGAAGGAAGTTTATACATTATACAGATGTTGAACCAGGAAGTGAGATTCTAAAGAATAAAAGAATCGTATCTGCAAATTCAAGTGGTTTCAAGCCAAACCATTCATATATATATTAAGCCTTTTTGGCTTACTTGGGTGGTTATATTTCAAGCACTTTTTTTCCACACAATTTAGTTACTGAGAAGCTTCTTCTTAAGCCCTGCTAAGTACTATTGTCATTCCGCTATTCTGCAAATTGTAAAGCCTTTTTTTTAAATGTCGTGTTTTTGGCCCAAAATGACAGTGCGTTACATTTTTATGAACGGTACATGTATACAATATAGTTTTTAGTAATTATTCTTGTCTAAGAGTAAGCTCACCAATGCCGTATGCGGCTTTGGCCGATATTTCGTATATTTGCACGATCGTAGCGATTTTGGTGTTTTGACCTACCATTTCATTATGATTTCATTAAAACCTCAGGTTAAGGAGTGTACGTTTGCACTGGTAGTTGTAGCTGTGTCCATTTGGTGTCCATTATGAAAACTTGCTCATGCAATATACAGTGATGTTTAAATTTGTAAAAAATGAAAATGTTCAGTAGAATTTTTCTTATTTTTGCTCAAAACATAGATTGTGGGTACACGTTAGAACCGCCTCGCCGAGGCGGTTCTAACGAGTACCCACAATCTATGTTTTGGAGCAAAAATAAGAAAAATAGGTATACCCCTGCATACCCTAGTTTTGCTGTATAAAAGTGGGGTTCAAGGGGTATACTTGTTACGGACATGTTTTCCTGATGAAAGAGCCTTGGGAACTCGATACAATAACATTCAAATCACATCAGGAAAACATGTCCGTGCAATGAATACCCCCTTAAACCCCACTTTTACATAGTAAAACTGAGGTATGCAGGGGTATACCTATGTACCCACAATCTATGTTTTGAGCAAAAATATGAAAAATAACAGAAATTTTCTGCTGATTTTTTTTTTTATTTTTATACAGCTGAAAAAAAATTCTGTATATTGCATGAGGAAGTTTTTGTAATGTGTAAAATCTGTAAGTGAAATAATGCGAGAATGGCTTGTTACATATTCCATGTGGGGATTTTCAATTTATGGGCGGCGGCCCCCGTGGCCGAGCGGTTAAGAGCGCTGTTTCTTAATCTCACCACTGTGTCTGGTGTGGTTCGAGCCCCGCTCTGGCCACATGTGAGACAAGCCAAGTTCTGCTTGAGGGTGTGTCAGGTAGTTTTTCTCGGGGTTCTCCCGTTTTCGTCCCACCTACTAATTGGCCCGTCTCATATGGGCTGTAATAATCTTGAAAGGGACGTAAAACTGAATTAAAAAAGAATAAATAAAAATATGGGCACCATTGCATAACTAACAAAAACGTGACGCCATATATCTGGAAATCGGTCTATAGCAAAAGTTGTATCGTGTAGCCTAGACTTTAGACGAAAGGGCTTCCCGGTCAATCACTTATGAGTCCGTTTGATAATCTTATGTCATAAAACAATCAAATAAACCAATCAGCTAAAACGTGCATGCCCCATTGATGATGCTTAACTCTGAAGTCTAGAGCTTTCAAGACTGATTTATCGACAAATCTAGCGGGCGAATGTTACGAGTTAATTAAATAAAGTAAATTTAGATCGTTTCTACTTTGCATACAGACACATAAAGTCGAGCAGACAGATTATTTCATATACTCAAGGATAGGCGACAATTTGAGACAAATTACATTATCATGTGAAAGAGACAATCTAATACTGACCTGTGTATTGCCAGTTCAAAATCTTACGGGAATCATTGAAAACAAACAACATATTCTACTCATCCGCGTGTGTTATGTTGAAGGAACTCCCACATTTCCCAAAAAATCTTGATATAATTATACTGTATTTCAGTAAGCGATGTTTCGAACTACCGGCGCAAGAGTGATATTTACCGGTATTTACATGTACATGTATATGTACATCTTAGTGAAAAATGTGTAATTGTATTGTACTGAGCCCTACGTCTCTACTTTCCTCTTTCGTATATATGCAAAGAAGGTCGTTTACTTTTGGAGTTTGTTTTCATTGCATTATGAGGACAGTGTTTGCTGACAAGGAGGCATGTAGCTAAAGCATGGCATAAATAGGACAGTACAAAGCCCGTACATACATCAGATTGAACGGGCGATGTGCGGTCATAATTCTTAGAACATTGCAGCTGATACGTGATATGCTATTTCTTGCGACCTGTCGCAGTTGGCGACAGCAAACCCCATGAATGACGGAATGCTAGTGCCGAATCCGAATCCCGGCTTGATGATCCCATCAGCATACTCAGATTAATAGCTCAATCTTTGGGATTATTAACTTGAAGCTAAAGTCTGTTTCGTAGTGTGTGATAATGTTTTTTCGCAGATATTTTACAACTGTTCAAATGTAGAAGAAATATTTTCTTGGCATAAATAAGCATCTAGTTTGTTGCAAAATGTGCAGCAAAAATTTTGAAAATCGGTTCACAAATAAAAAAGTTCTTGGCAAAAGCATTTTTGAATAGGGTTTTCCTGTACAAAAATCTCATGGTAGGGAGGTAAATATTTTCCCGCAAAAATTTTAAATTCTAAGTATTTAATCATGATTGCTCAAAATTATCATAAATTGACACAAATGACATACCTGAGACAAAATCTTCGTGATCAGGTAAAAATTCTTGAAAAATATGCATTTTCACGATCATCGATTATCTCCTTTGCCAATGCAAAATCCCTGTGCAAAATTTATTTTTGTCATAAAAACTTTATTTGATCACCGATTTTCAAATTGTTTGCAGGTCCTATTAGGACAAACTAAGATCAAGATTTTGACATGAAATTTTTCTGTCATGGCCCATACAAAAATTGTCTGCGAAAAACCATTATCAGAGGCAAGTTTTTAGACTATATATTGTCTTCAGGCACTTTCGCTGTAACCTGCGATATACCATAGGTTACGAATCTACGAAAACAACTAAAATATACACCGACATTATTGGAAATAAAACAAAGGAACACAATTAGGTGTCTACAGAAGTAGTGGCAAGTATCAATTTGAAACAAAGAAGACTTTCTTTATTGATATAATTAAATGTTATTGCAACGTCTCTGCCGATGACAATGTAGAGTAAAATGTCTTCAAGTGCAGATTATTTAAATGAATTGGTCATTTTTCAGAACACCAAAAATTAAAGCGTATACACTGACACAATCAGGACCAAACCCCTTATGCAACCTACAAACTGAGACAATTATTTTTCCCTGAGACGTAACCCTGGTCCAGAGGTTATAAAACGTCTTTCAAGCTCAGCTCAGCTCAGCTGAGCATGAAATTTCAACTACTCATAACTACTGAAATAGTCAAAATTAAGTTCTCGCGAAAATTTCCGAGTTAACTTTACAGTATCTTTAAGATAAATAGTAGATTAAAACCCCAACGGACAACGCTGTTTCCCAAACAAATCGAAGTAGGGTAATTTGGGGGAATATGGACCGTTGGGGAATATGGACCACCCTGATGTTTTCTTCAAATATTTTCATCAAAACTCCTGTTTGACAAAAAGTATTAACATTTTGTTATTCCCCTGGCTATCCGTCCTAAATTATCGAAATCATTTTTTACATTCATACCCAAGCTGGTGTTTTCGGACAGGTTAAATTAATGGACCCCCATAAAACAACCTGTAAAAATCGTGTACTTAAAATGCCTTAGTTTACACTTAAGAATCAATAAAAAGATAAAGGATATTTACATAGAACCAAGTTTCACGCTTAAAATTAACCTAATATTTCATTTAAGATGATGCAAATGGTCATTTGCTTGAGCTATTTTCCAGTGTTGGGAAAATTTCTCTATTGACATAATCGTCGTGTTTGAGGTAATATGGACCACCAATTCCCCAATGTAAATTTTCCATTTGGGGTAATATGGACCACCTTAGAATTTTGTCTCAAAATCTTTCTTAAAGTGATACACTGAACATTTGATACCACATGTCTTTAGAATTTTTAACTTTTGTGTGTTTTAAGCTATTTTTTTAAATAAATTATTTTACTAGTGAAGATTATAAGCAAAATTTACATATTTTGAAATCTGTGACATTTTTTTCCGTTTTGTAAGTTTTTCAAGGTGTTTTGATTTTGATGCGAAATAATTTTCCAGTGAATTTGTTTCGTGAACATCTAAGTTTATTTTATGCTAATTAGACTTTTAAATAGAAGTTTACATTTTGTTTTCCTAATTCACTTATATGTTGACATCATCAGCATTTTTAGTACCCCAGTGGAGTGGTCCATATTACCCCAAACGTTTGGGACCACCTAGTGGGTGTGTTTCTCGTACTACGCAACAAAACCTAGTTTGCGGAATGAAGTAATTTTTATATTAAAATGGTTCACAGATGCCCGCCTCAAAATAGACACAGTATAAAATAATAATGTTTTAGCCTGTGGTTGAACTGATTCGTAATGTGCATAAGCGGTCCATATTCCCCCAAATTACCCTATGACGGTGGCCCGGGACGGTGGATGTCTATTGATATGCATAACAACAATTACCATGCACATCGTTTATTCAAACCAAGAAATCAAACATAATTAGAAGAGTCTGCCACTCCCATTTCCATCATTACATCCACTTGTTTTAGGTGAGCAGTACTGGTCTAGCGAGCGTCCGATGGAATCCTTTATTACCGCCGCGACTCGTATGGCGTCTTGTTGAGAAATTGTGGGTGTCTTTGAGTACACGAGACTGCCCTCGTACCACCAGTTAGAGCTCATGTGACCACAGTAGTAGGCTACCATGTAGTTACCAGATGGTGAATAATCTGTAAAAATAATACACATTTTCTTGAACAAAAATCTAAAACAAAAATCAGAAAATCAGAAAAAAAATGTTTTGCGTTAATAACGTACAATTATGCATAAACTTTGATTTGGTTCCCAGCAGGCACATGACGACATAATGACGTCAGATCGACGTCGATGCGACGTCATGACGTCACGTCGACGTTGATATGACGTCATTATGACGTCATGTGCCCGCTGCGTTATGTCTTAACGCCAACACCTTTTACAGTTATCCTTGACATTTACCACACTTTGGGAACATTTCCATTAAACTTGCCCATGCAATAAACAGAGACTTTTTGAGCTTAAAAAAAAAAAAAAAACATGAAGATTTTCAGCTGAAAAATTTTGATATTTTTCTTATTTTTGCACAAAGCATAGATTGTGGTTACACGTTAGAACCGCATCGGCGAGGCGGTTCTAACGAGTACCCACAATTTATGTTTTGGAGCAAAAATAAAAAAAAATATGTACATGTATACCCCTGTAAACCCCAGTTTTGATATATAAAAATGGGGTATAAGGGGGTTTACATTACACGGACATGTTATCCTGTTGGTTGGTCCTCCATATATATCTACTGCGATGGTTTCCATTTCTTCTTGGTGCTTAGTTAGGTTGTAACTTTTGTTCCTGTTTATATAATTGAGCCGCCTCATGAGAAAACCAACAATATGCTTATGAAAAAACAAAGGCGCAGATCAGCTTCGCAGTAACTGCGAAGCTGATCAACGACTTTGTTTTCGCTACTCGGAAAGGGCAATCCCTCTTAATCTGAAATTTCAAGCTTCTAGCTGTCATCTGTGTTTGTACAGCTTGGTTTGTGTCGGACCTGTTCAAAAACACATTGTTGGTTTTCCCACGAGGCTGCTCAATTATTGTAAATGAGCGCATTATCTGGGCTATCTGGGTTGACAATTGTATAAAATGCGTCCCCTTACCTAAAACATACCATTTCTCGTACATAGTGAGACCCATTTCGGATTGTGTGTTTTCCAACAATCCTCCATCGGACGGTCGCTTCTGTTCTGTTTGTTGTACTGCCAGCCTCTGGCGCACTGAGCCATTCAGCATTACTACATCATACCGCGCAGACAGAGTGTAGTTCTGGGAATTAGGGGTGGGAGAATAGGTAGATATTGCACAGTCGAAACAGTCGTAGTCAGGGTTTAGGCCGCGAACTATAAACCATGTTCCCTCAAGCTGTGCGATCGAGAAATTCTTCAGAGCATGGGAGGGTGGTGAACATCTGAAAGTTTCAGATTTTATCTTTGGCATGTCATAATGCACGTGCTTCAAATACACTGAAGTCCCCATTTATCTACAGTAGAATGCTTAGCACCGATGAAGTTATTGTCAGGCGGATAAAGAGGTATAACCTATGCGTTCAAATGTAACTAAAACTTCCAGGACTTATGTCTCTCGGAAAAGATAAAAAAAAACTTCCATTACTGGAAAACAAATTCGTCAAGTATTTTACATAGTTCACGTTTCACATAAAAGGAAAGAAAAGAAAAAAAAACAAACTGAAAAGTTGTTACAAATACTATGTACCTAAAGCTCGGGTCCGGCGGTTCCAGCTCCATACAGTGGTTGTCGTCGGCCAAACACTTCATCATATCGTCAAACACCTTGTCATCGTACGTGTTCATGCATTGGTACATGCACGAGTGATTGGTCAGCCCACACTTGGTCATACAAATCATGTTGTTTCTACAGTTGTGGTCTCGGGCGCATGCCTCTGACTCCTTACCGCAGTGTTCCATAATGCACAATACATCCGGGTTACTCTTTGAATGTCCGGAACCGAACAAAAATTCCAAGAATGCATAAGAAACGCTGTACTGAGACCACAGTGCTATTACGAGGGCACATGCACTAATCTTCGCCTTGTTTAACACTATGAACTCCTGAAGGCATATGTCAACCCTTATCATTAATAGTCATTGTTCTTAGATGACATTGGCAACAAGGTGATCGGTCTTTTGTAACAATAATTTCAAGTTAGATATAATTTTGGCATATTTTGGCATAATATATACTTAGCGTCAATGAAAAGTTACTACTAAATGAGGTTCAAGTAACACTTAAAATGAACCGCCTCATGACAAAACCAACAATCTGCATATGCGAAAACAAAGGCGCAGATCAGCTTCGCAGTAACTGCGAAGCTGATCAGCGCCTTTGTTTTCGCTACACGGATAGTACAATTACTCTTCTACTTAAATCCGAAATTTCAAGATTCTAGCCCTTTTCTGTGACTGTGCAGCCTGATTTGTGTCAGACCTGTACGGAAACCACATTGTTGCTTTTCCCACGAGGTGGCTCAAATGTTTGGTACATTCTGAAAAGACAACTGCCGATACTTCAGCATTCATTTTCATGGCATAGAATGCCATTCATTACTGCTATTGAAAACGGTGATGACCACAGCCGAAAAGATTATTCGCAGTCTTTGACAAATGTCAGTTCTGAGCTTCCATTGAAATGTATGGGGAAATGCAAAATTCGGGTGCTACCTAAACGTAAGGTCCTCTATTCCGGCAGTTGATGTAAAAATTTAAAACAATTTGGTGGCGTTTTCACTTCGGGTGCTAGAGGCATGAGAAGACATGACGACTTGTGAAAATAGTGTTTTCTAGTTCTCAAAAATTTCGAAAATTACAAATTGCACGTGTTGCACGTGTACCATAGTTCCAGGGCTAGTGGAACTGTAGAATGTCTCTAAATCAATTTGCTTTTGAACAGAATAATGAATGAAACTGCAATTTTTGAAAGAAATGTTATATTTTTCAATATATCGAAATTTTAGTGGTGGTAACTGTTCATTGAAGCTGAGTGATATGTTGTACTTATTTGAGCCGCGACGCGAGAAAACCGGTCTTCGGGGTTTCCGACCAGGTCCGACACAAACCGGCCTGTACAAGCTCAGAAAAGAGCTAGAAGCTTGCAATTTCGGATTTAAGTAGAAGAGAAATTGTACTATCCGTGTTGCGAAAACAAAGGCGCTGATCAGCTTCGCGGTTACCGCGAAGCTGATCTTCGCCTTTGTTTTCGCCTATGCAAACATCCGGTTTTCTCACGATGCGGCTCAATTTTATTTTCATTCCATTAACGTTAATCTTACTTCGTGTTAGCTATGGTCGCCGGTCGGATAATAATGAAAAAAAAAAAAGCAATGCATTTCGGAATAAATGGTGCTTGTAAAAATATATTTCCATAAACAGTGGCCACTCAGCTAACATAATGACATATCTATAGTAACAACATTTTGACCATGCCGGTTTACCTCACGTGACAAAGTTTTGTTAACACTAGAAAAAAAAAGATTCATACTTGCCTTAGACAGTGTTCGAGTGCCATGTAACGCAGGAGTTTTGTTTGCCATAATAATCGAAATACTGAATTTTTACACATACCCCTTTGAACAGTCCTATAAACAAATGCATAGTATGCCAAGGATAAACCGACAGGTTCAATGAAATCGCACTATATTAAGCTATATATATATATATATATATATATATATATATATATATATATATATATATATATATATATATATATATATATATATATATATATATATATATATATATATATATATATATATATATATATATATATATATATATATATATAACCACAATACTAAAATTGACATCAAAACAAGAAATATATCGAAATACAACAAAACTACTAAAATAATTTTATGTTTTTTAATATCATTGAGCAGAAAGAATACAGAAATTAACAGTATTTGTGTCACATGTACGTTCTACGGATTGCGCAAAGCAAAGTATTGGACCACTCAAGCCCTTGGGTATATTGCTACTTGTCGTCTCAAGATGTTGATTAATTTAGCTGCTATATTTTGACCTCAGACGCGTCAAAGGATCGAAGAGCCTACTTAGTAGCACGTGATAGGATGTTCAGATTGTAACTGTACAAATATATACTTACTGTGCGTGCAACCAAAGTGTAACGGAAAACCTGCGGCATTTCGTACTGATTTATCTTTGACGTGCTACGGGGGTCATTCAAGAATTAATGACAATGGATCCATATCTCGGAAAGTATAATTAAGCTCGGCTTTATTTGATATGTTACATGTGGACACATATATTATGCATTCGTGCTGAAAATTTTGTGCTTTTATCATGTCTAGATTTGACGCTATGCTAATTTGAATATGGCTCCTAAAGTGTCCATGGACGCAAAAAAAGTCAATTTTTACTTATTTTTGTAAGGGAGTAGGGTAAGTAAAACGTGTAGGATTGTTGCTTGGACAGTCTTATCAGTGATTTTTGATGATTAATAAAAGCACTAGAGGTCAACAAGGGCAATCATAACATTTATGTCGATTTCCTGATTTGCAACACGCGTGGTTGCTAAGCAACAGCAGAACAGATAAAAATAAACCCATTCTGAGCCTAACAGTGTGTTTTAAACCAAATAATGAAACAATCAAATAAATTCCAACAGCTAGTGATGTGTTTAATCTTAAAGGTATTCCTATGGCTTCTTATCAAAAACAAAAAATAAAAAATCTGAGACTGTTATGGAACAAGTATTAGATTTTAAAAAGACTAGCTAGATTTGATACAGTTAAATTTGAACTGGAGACGGTGCTGATTCATTTTGAAACTATGTGTACAGTGTCACTGTGATCAATACCATTGACAGTCATGCTTACAACAACCACATATGTAATCCTCATGAAATGTTGTTAACATATCCAAGATACTGGTCTTCCATCCAGACAAGTACTAGCTTTTATGAACAGCAGTATGTCGCGTCCAAGCTCATTTACCTTGTATTCTTTGGTTGCCTAGCAACCACAGAACTGGCATGTTAGCGAACTTTTGGAGGAACCATTGAATAGCATACATCTTCAAATTTGGTTATTAGTATATGAGAAGCACACAAGTGTTAAGAATAAAGTTTAATGGAATCATTGTCATTAATTCCTGAATGACCCTCGCTACATGTACATAGAAGACTCGTCTATCTTTTGTCATGCTACTAATGAATGCACTCATTAGAATAATGTGTCCATGAAAGGAATACCCCCTCAAACCCCACTTTTTATTGTAAAACTGGGGTATATTTTTTTTCTTTTAGATCGTTGGTACTCGTTAGAACCGCCTCCCATGATTACGTTTTGTAAACAATAGAAAAGGGGTACCAAGTTGTTTTATACAGTTTCCTAGTGATATGTGAAACACGTGAGCATGTCTTATTTGCCATCACAGAATCTCATCGTTGAAAACAAAGCAATTTAATGCAGTCCGATCAGCAAATGAAAATCTATGCCAAGATAAACCGGAACGGTCAAAGAAACTGCACTATATATGGTAGTAAATTTTGACCTCTAGCACGTCAAAAGCCAGGTGAGTCCATTACTTGAAGTAGCACATGAAAGGGTATACAGATCGAAAAATACAGATGCAAGTACAAGTACTTACTTACACCTTGATGTAGTTCTCCATAGAAAACTTTATTTGGAAATCGCTCATCGCGCATTCTTATAACATAGCCAGTCCACCTTAGCTGTTCTAGCTTTACTTACTCACATACTTATGAAATTTATCCTGCTCATCAATGTTAAAATGTAAGTAAGTAAGTAAGTAAGTAAGTAAGTAAGTAAGTAAGTAAGTAAGTAAGTAAGTAAGTAAGTAAGTAAGTAAGTAAGCAAGCAAGCAAGCAAGTCAGTCATTCAGTCAGTCAGTCAGTCAGTATGTAAGTATGCAAGCTAAAAGTCTACAAGGCCGTGGTACTGCCAACCCTCTTGTATGCAGGTGAGACCTGGACAGTGTACCAGCGTCATGAAAAGAGACTTAACCATTTTCACTTAAGCTGTTTGAGAAAGCTGTTAAAATCAAGTGGCAAGACAAGATTTCAGACACGGAGGTCCTGAAGAAAGCAGGGATGCAAAGCATGTATACTGTTTTAAAGCTACCACAGCTAAGGTGGACTGGCCATGTTATAACAATGCCCGATGGGCGACTTCCAAAGAACGTCTTCTATGGAACAAGTTTCAAGGTGGCCAGAAGAAACGCTACAAAGACACCCTCAAAGCCTCTCTGAAGGATTTCGACATACCAATGGGGTCTTGGGAACAGACTGCACAGGAGCGATCATAGAGGCGAGGTCTCATCAACAAAGGAGCAGCTCTCTATGAAAAAAAAAAAAAAAAAAAAAAAAAAAAAAAAAAAATCTATACATATCGTCCTGGCCTCGAGGATATAAAACTTTTTACTTGCTCAACTCAACTGGGCATGAAATTTAAACTGCTCAAAAATACTAAAATATTCCAAATAAATAGAATTTTCTGGCTGACATCATTAAAGCATGTAATTTATCCTGCTTATAAATGTTAAAATGCCAACAATTGTTGGCATTTTAACATTGATGAGCAGGATAAATTTTAGTCTCAGCTGAGCTGAGCATGAAAAAAGTTTTATCACCTCGAGGCCTGGTTTTCCTACCCCGTGCTACTTCATGGACTTTTGACGCGCCAGATGTCAAAATCGAGTGATCTCAGTATTATATTGTCATTTATTTTCAAATACGAGGGGTGTCCGGATAGTTTTGAGACTGTGTCTGTGTCTCAAAATCATTCATATGCTTTACAATAAAAGACATACTGTTTTATGCCCCTATCACACTACGAAACCGAACTCCATGAATTGTCACGAATCGATAAATTTTAGGATTCGTGGAATTTCGTGATTGTTTTTTGTTTATTCGACATTGCTTACGAATCTGTTAGGACACAGACACGATAGTGTTACGAATATTCGGCAGACTCGGCTGAATTCGGCTGCAGTCACACGAAGTGGGCAAGAATTCTTTACGATTTACAATTATCTATTGAGGATATGCTGCGGGAAGTTCAAGAATCAGTTACGAATCAGTTGCGAGTGTGACGATAACATGTGCGAAAAATAAATATTCGTAGCTGTTCTTGACAATTCGTGCGAATTTTTCTCAAGATAGTTATAAAAGTTATAATACACCTGCTTGAGATCAGTTTCAACTCAAATGAAGGACGATGGCCACTTTCTAATACTTTTATTCTTTCAGCTATGGCCCCAACACTCATTCGATGATACATGGGAAACCCTTGTTCATAAATTACAACATAACAACCCATCTCCGAGTCCCTGACTGTAGCTTTACCCCTGCAACAATTTTCACCTCTGAGGCTGGATTCTCTCAGAAGTAAAGAAGTTACTGTAGCTTCTCTTCAATGGAACTGCCTTCTGTAGCACCCTAAATGATTACATTGCTTTTCTATGTATCTTTCTCCTGTCCTTTGGTTACCTTTTTAGTTATATTTCTGTTGTAAGATTCGTGGACTTCGTGGCGCGTTCCGTAGCAATCGGCTAACATTCGTGATATAAACTTCCATATCAAATACCATTAATCTCCAGCTTCACACAAACTCGTAGTTAAGTCGTAAGTCATTCGTGAGGCTCTTGGCTGATTCGCATATGGATGTGAATTCGTAGATAGTTCTTCCCTATTTCGTATCTGCGTCGGTGTGTATTCGCGACATTCGTAACGGATTCGATGTCAATTCGTACTTGGGTGACAAGCTCCGGAATTCCCGAAAGAGTTACGAATGCATCCGAATCAGATAAGATTCAGTCACGATGTCACGGAATGCGTTACGACATTGTTGCGAATTAAATGCGATTTTTTTGGTCAAAAATTCGGGACCAAAGTTTTGAACAGTTCAAAACTTTGGCCACGAATTTCTGACTGACCATTTTGATCATGCCGGTTTACCTCACGTGACAAAGTTTTGTAAACACTAGAAAAAAAATCATACTTGCCTTAGACAGTGTTCGAGTGCCATGTGAAGCAGGAATTTTGTTTGCCATAATAATCGAAATACTGAATTTTTACACGTATCCCTTTGAAACAGTCCTGTCAACAAATGCATATCTATGTCAAGGATAAACCGACAGGTTCAAAGAAATCGCACTATATTAAGCTATATATAAATAACCACAATACTAAAATTGACATCAAAACAAGAAATATATCGAATTACAACAAAACTACTAACAAAATTTTATGTTTTAATATCACTGAGCAGAAAGAATACAGAAATTAACAGTATTTGTGTCACATGTACGTTCTATGGATTGCGCAAAGTATTGGACCATTAATCTACATCTCAAACAAGACAGCAAAAATATGCAATTTTCACTTTTCTCTGGGAAGCATAAGTTGCCATAGCAACCAGAATTCTTATCCGATCAAGATAAAAAAACACAAACTTTTGTTCCCCCTACCCATGGATGCTCCACATAAAATTTGGCTTTGATCGGCCAAGCGGTTTCAGAGAAGAAGATCTTTGAAAATGTGAACGGATGCACGCACGCACGGACGCCGGCTCGACTACCATACTATAAGCTCCCCATGAGCCTTCGGCTCAGGTGAGCTAAAATGTCAAAAATTTTCTATCGAAAATTTTCAATTTTTACACCTGAAGAAATTCTCTGTATATTATACGGGCATGTTTTCGTAATGTGAAGTAGCACATGAAAGTATTCAAATCGTAAACGTGCAGGTGCTTCACAAAATTTTATAGGTAGCGATTTTTCTCATAATTATTAGCTTACACCCAATGTGATAAACGGGGCAACCATCCGCCTAATTTCGCAGATATCAAAAATTGTATTGCATGGCATGTTTAATCGATTACCATGAAATTCAAAGTAGCCAGCCACCCCAAACATTTTATGAACTATGATAAAAATTGGACAATAAAATAGTATAAAACAAACCGCAAAACCTGAATTCAAAGTCATGTAACGTGATAGGGTGCCCAATATTCCTTATACAATGCACATGTTCATGTTTCCTGGGACCCTACGTTTGGTTTCATGCAGTATATGGAACACCGTAAGTTTCTGGAATATCTCCTGGGGGTTGAACATGAAAGTGGTATGATTGCATATGGCAGAAAATCAATTTTTTGATGTTATCTAAAGTATGAAAATAAGTGTGTGAATTAATGAAATCAAGTTGTATTTGCACTGTTCTTGTCTCTGAGGGTAACTACTATTATCCTTTGGTAAAATATAAACTCCATATAATTTAACATAGTAATGTAAAAGGCAAGTTCAGCCAAGTGTCCATTATGCCATAAATCTTCCAGACGATAGAGTTCACTGAGGGGCGTTGGCTGTATTTTTAGTTAACCCCACATCTGGGTATGTTGCTATGATCTGTTGCATATACATATTTTATATATAAAACACGACAGTGCTTTAAAAACTTGATTCCATTAATTTATACTTATTATATAAGATGGCACTAACAATTGATTTTCTGCCATCTGCATACCTACCTTTTTCACGTTCAACCCCCAGGAGATAGGGGGTACTTAAGTTGTTCCAGGTACTGCATAAAACCAAGAGTGGGGACCCAGGGAAACATAAACATGTACAATTTATAAGGAACATTGGATACCCTGGCACGTGATAAAACTTTGCTTTCAGAACTTGCCGTTTGTTTTATACTATAATAGTGTCCAATTTCATCATAGATCATTAAATATTATGGGACAACGGACCAATTTGAATTTTTCTTCACTTAAAGAATGCTATACGGAGGGGTTCATAGAAATTTGGAGGTTTAAAATAATCTGAGATTGTGATATTAATCTACACCGACAACAAGAATTATTCCTTTTAATTAGTAACGTTTAGTGCATTTTGATACTAAATAAAACAGATACTGTGTTAAACAGTAATGGTTTCACCACCATGTCTGAAAAATTGTTGACTTGACCTTTAAAACTTAAAAGAAACAAACAAACAAACATATGTAAAATTCCACCAGCAAAAGAAGATTTTATTCAAAATTCCAAACATATATTCTTGCTATCTGAGTGACCCGAAGTTGTATAGCGTGTTTGTGCCTAACTTGATTGGATTCTCTGAATCTCCAAACAAAGATTTCAAATACATGATGAAAGTTTGAATTTGCTAGAGCCAGTCAGAATAATACTACCACAGAATGAAGCAATAATGGAAGGACAATGTGTATTCAGTTTCAAAGTTGTGCTATAAATATAATTTAAATCTAAGGTTATGTGGCATAAGCCAAAATCTGCTATCACGTGACTCAAATGGTATATTCTTAAAAGTGATGTTAAACTAATTTTTGTGGCGTCGTGTGATGTAGCATAAATCCGTACTATAAGAAATCTGGTTACATGACAGATGCATGTATGCAGGGTGCAATAACTCTTCGGGTACGGTTTTCCTGCGTTCTAAGTAAATCCAGGGTCTCTATAGAAGGGGTCAAGAATCTTTGCCCTATGTTCAACATTCTTGTATGTCAGTTTCGTATTCACTCACCTATGAAACATACATTCAAAATTTATGATTAATGTCAATTTTACATAATCATGTTATTAATTCTTTCATTTTTTCTATATCAGAACATGCTAAATTATCCAGTCTACATTAGTAATAGCATTATAGTTTGGAATTATTTATATCTGTTTTGACTTAATATGTACCACAGTGTCCATTTTCACAACTTTCATGCACATACAATCTTTTGGGAACAATTTTCTGGAACATTGCACAATTTATTTTGTTGAAAATTATATGATTGTGAAGCTGATATGATGCATTGCTTAATGGAACGTATCTCATATCTTTAATTTGTTTTTCATAATTTTTACTGTGATAAACTCATTTTTGAGTACGTTTTATAACAGCTTCTTACACTGTCCGTATATATGGTACTTGACATACCTGAGTTTTTGATTATTGGAAAAATCAATATATAGTTTCTTGACCCCTTCTATAGAGACCCTGGTAAATCATTGATGTGCACATAAAATGCTTCACATGCTAATATGTGGTGAAAAATTCGACCATACTGGATTCACCTTGTCCTTCCATTATTGCTTGATTCTGTGGTAGTATTATTCTGATTGGCTCTAGCAAAACCAAACTTTCATGATATAATTTTTGGTAACATGCTATAATTTTCTTGTTATCACAATCTGTGTCTGTTTCGGACAATATCGGTTTGTTTCGGACAGTTTCGGTCAAATCCGGTAGATCGTGATACCGCATGTCAATCATCTATGAAAGCGGACGTGAACGAGAACACTGTATTGGAATAATTTCATATGGATCGTTTTTCGATAAATAGGTCAACGATCGCGAGAGTTCATCCAAATCTTATAATTTAAAAACATTTGAAACTAGGCAACGCTACTTAATGTCATTAAACAATACATCTCCAGCGTAATTTTATCATAAGCATCATATTTACTGATCTCGTAAGCGTGAAGAAATTAGATTTATTTATCGAAGTGATGAAAAGTGACAAAAATGGCCGACAAAACAAACTCTAGCCTCGAAGTGCATGGGGCCCAAGAAAGGGAATTCAATATCGTGCATTGAAACAGTTATGAAAAATGCACCTTCATAAACCCATAAGGAGACTTATTACGTCAAATGATTGACAGAATACTGAAAACATATAGAGAGGTCAATACTACGGTTAATCACTTCCCTCCTGAAAATCCGCTACCTGAAAAATTTGGAGCACTTGTCCAATACTTAATGTGCATGCTACAGAAGAGTAACGGGCAACTTGTGGCATTTCGTCCTGGCCTCGAGGTTATAAAACATTTTACTTGCTCAACTCAACTGAGCATGAAATTTAAACTGCTCATAAATACTTAAATATTCCAAATAAATAGAATTTTCTGGCTGACATCATTAAAGCATCTAATTTATCCTGCTTATAAATGTTAAATCCCAACAAATGTTGGCATTTTAACATTGATGAGCAGGATAAATTTAGTCTCAGCTGAGCTGAGGATGAAAAAAGTTTTATCACCTCGAGGCCTGGTTTTCCTATCAAGTGCTTCTTCATGGACGTTTGACGCGCTACATGTAGATGTCAAAATCGAGCGATCTACGAGCGTATTGTCATATATTTTCAAATATGTATCATTTGCAACACGAGCAAAGTAGATAATACAATACAATATACATGAGCAAAGTAAACATACTCTTGAAATCAAATAAAGAGTTAGTAACAGATTTTCCTCCCTTACTACAATGCCAATGAAACTGTATCATCGTATGATAAAGGGCCCCGTCTATTGGGGCTGTGATACATGTAATTAGATGGGCAATGCCACCTTACACCCCATTTTTATATAGAAAAACTGGGGTGAACAGGGGTATGCATATTTTTAAAGCATAGAATGTGTGTATCCGTTAGAACCTCGGGAAGGTGGTTTTAAAGTGTACTCACGATCAAATGTTTTAAGCAAAACTATTAACATGATTAAAGATATATTTTCTTTCTACTTTCACAGCTGAAAAAAATCACTGTATCTTGCGTGTTTTCGTAATGCATTGTAATCACTCGAACTATACGCGGTCATTATGTATTTAAGATCAGTTATATGGTCAAGTATACATATCAGTAACATCAGAATAACATGTCCGTGTAATATATACCCCCTTATACCCCATTTTTATATAGTAAAACTGAGGTATGCAGGGGTATACCTATTTCGCTCATTTTTGCTCCAAAACATAGAATGTGGGTACTCGCTGAGGCGGTTATATAGTGTACCCACAATCTACGTTTTGAGCAAAAACAAGAAAAATAACAAAGATTTTCTACTGAAAATTTTTAATTTTTACAACTGAAATCCCTGTATATATTGCATGTGCGTGCTTTCGTAATGATATGTTGCAGTTGACTGGGACGTTAAGCATCAATTCAAACAAACAAACAAACAAACAAACAAACAAGATATTCACTGCATAAAATGAAAACTGACAATAGTACATTATCTCTCGTTTAATATGCGTAAAATTCGTAACCTTGAAAAAATAATCCTTGTTCATTAAGCGGTTTCGGTTGTACATTGTGTCAGATAAAGCTGGGAATGTGATACAATGTACCCGGAGAATATTAATGACTTTGCTGTTAAATGATTCAGTAGAGCCACCGTATCAGAAAACCAACAGTCTAAGTATGCGAAAAGAAAGGCGCAGATCAGCTGTGCAGTTGCTGTTCAGCGCCTTTGTTTTCGCTACACTAATTGTACAATTCCTCATCTTAAATTCGAAATTTCCAGCATCTAGCCTTCTTCTGTGGTTGTACAGGCCGGTTTCTTTCGGAATCACAAATTGTTGATTTTCTCATGCAGCGGCTCATTTACAATGCAAATCGTATTTTGAGACTGCCTCCATAAATTATATTATCAAAAGGCGCATATGACACTAAATGACACTTTTAATATTTTTATCCAATTTCCCCGAACTGAAGAAAACATATGAGCCTGTGCATGACAAAACCAACAATTTGGGTTTCCGACCAGGTCCAACACAAACCAGCCTGTACAGTCACAGAAGAAACCCAGAATCTTGAAAATTTGGGAATAAGTAGAGGAGGAAATGTACTATCCGTGTAGCGAAAACAAAGACGCTGATCAGCTTCGCGGTTACCGCGAAGCTGATCTGCGTCTTTGTTTTCGCCCATGCAAATTGTTGGTTTTCTCACGCACAGGCTCATATTATAATAAATGCAACTTTTTGGTTCCGTTTTCCATTAACTAAACAGTTAAGGCAACAACAAACAATGCGGCCACAGTAAAAATACTTGACCCTGAAAACCAAGCCTTTGTCTGACAACCACTGTGCACGTGTGCACCATCATAACTATCACTAGTGCAACGCACTCCAACTTCGACTTCAATATCGGTACACATTGGACAGAGAAATATAAGCCAATGACAACCCAACTAGGTGTGTTCTCGAAGAATATTTGTTTGATGTGTAAACTCAGGCGAATCACTCACAAACTAAATTAAGCCCGAAGGGCTTTATGAAAAAGTTTGTGAGTGATTCGCCTGAGTTTACACATCGATAAAATCAACAAAAATAATAATTCATTCCTTATAATTCCAACTTTGTGTCATTACGCTACATTTGTCTACATTGATTTAATTTTTTTATAGCCAGCGGAAGGAAAATAGAGCAATAGGGATCTTATGAGGCAGCCATCTTGAAAATGCCCAAAGCATAGAACTCACTTCTCGCAATTAATACAAATGTAGAAGCTAGAACTGGCTTGCTATAGGCATTCTGTAAAAGCGGCAGTTGTTCTTTTGGGAGAAAATATCGCCATCTGGACCAACAGAAAGACATGTCGATTTTGAACTGGAGCTCGGAACATTAGAAATTCAAACGTCAAATTTCAACACACAACAAGAAGATAAAAACACTTACCATATGATGTTCTGTGAAAAGAAAAAGCGTCCATGTTAATAAAAATCCAAATATTCCTTCCGACGCCTTCAAAACGCGTTCATCCATTGTTTTTATGACGTTTAGATTTGGTGATGTCAAAGTTTCTTCGAAGAAATGTCACGTAATCACGTAACGTCGCGCCGTTTTAAGGTGAAAACCGAGTATTCTTACGCATTGCTTTTATCGAAGAATAAAGTCTTCCAAACAACCAATCAGAATGTAGGAAATTAGTTAAGTTGGAATTATCGTCTAGTTAGAGATTCGCCACGAGGACCGAAGAACTAACTAAATGTTATGAACCACTGCAGAAGCTGAGGGTGAGGTTAGGCGCCTGTAAAACCGGTTTAAGCCCGCCAGTAACTTTGTGTTACTGATCGTTCCAAGGCGATACTTCTGTGGTGGTTCTTTTTGTTTTATGTCTTGGTGTTTACAATTTTTTTGTGCTGTTGGCGCCTTATGTGTGTTTTCATAGTTTTAGTTAAGTTAAGGTAACTGAGTGGCCACCTATTGGGAAAATAGCTGCTCATTCGGCTTACGATATGTTTCATGGTATAAGCACCTGATTGTTAGTTTGGTTTTTCCCACCTCGGTTTTTGGAGTGGGAATCTTTTTCTGATTGCGCCTTTTCCTGATTTTTGCCTACTCGTACCTTCTTACTGTATGTTATAGATTTGCTATGAAATCGAAGGCGTGAAATGATGATAGAGTTTCAAGTCTGACAGTGACTTTAGAGACAAATTGGCTTTGTACCAATCCACAAACCAACAGATGAAAAAGCACACCAATACGGATGATCGAAATTGATCTTCATCTTCACCTTTCATATGTGCATGTACTTTTTCGTCTGCTATACGTGTCGAATGTACGTAAGGTGGGGGTTTGATAATTATACTTGTTGACCAGTGCGTTTCTTATCATTCTTATTATGTAGGTTTGTTTTATTTAAGAAATGAATTTCATTTTTCTGGTGTTCATGGAGCTATGAACCGCAGTGGGTCGCGTGCAAAGTGAATGAACCCCGAAGGGGTTCATGTAAGCTTTGCTAGCGACCCACTGCGGTTCATAGCTCCATGAACAACAGAAAAATTAAACTCATTGCTTGTATTTACATTCATTTCTCTCTATCGCTTGTTGAAAAATCACCAAGGCGGTCACATTTACCAGCAAACAGAGAATCAACACACAGTGTGTGTTCAAACAGCGGAACGGCGTCGACGTTTACAACGTCCAATCAGATTGGCGAGATTCATGATTTTTGACGTCAAGTTTGGATTACGTCACGTCGCGTGACACAATGTTATTCATGGAAGTATGAACACAGATGAACATCTAATGGTTCATCTAAGGAGGTTTTAGAAAAATGTAAATATTCAATAATGACAGGCAAATTAATTTGAATTTGGTTTCTTCAACTTTTGTTAAATAGGTGTACATTTGATTTGGTGAAAAAGACTAGTATGGCACATTATTTGAAATAAACTTTATTTTTGTTTTCAAATAATAATTATAATATCATTCTGGAGTAGAACCCGATGTAAAGAGTCGGTTGGTTTAAAATTTCATACTAATACATGTATATCCATTTAAAATGAAATGCGTGAATTTCACACAAAACTAAATTAAATACGTATATATCATATAAAACTGTATGCAAAACAATTTATAAACATAAATAAATGTGTGCAAATGCAGAATCGTGCATTTCACACAAATACTATATTAAATACGTATATATCATACAAAACTGTATGCAAAACAATTTATAAACAAATAAATGCGTGAAAATGCACCATTGTTACAGTACGTATAAATGTTATCAAATTTAGTAATTGGGACAAATAACAATGAAGAGGTAGATCAACTTCTACCGACATTACAGTCTCCATGAACACAACCTCTTGCTCAATAACGTCAACTTTGCAAATGCAGTCCTGCTCCACAATATCAAGCCAACAAATCTGTAGGGACAGATTTCTTTATCTGAAATCTCGATGTTAGTTTCAGCTCACTTTTCCGAAAATTGGAATAACATTGTCATGCAGTCTTATTTCAAATTCTGGCGTTTCAAGAAGTATTGCTTCTCCGTCGGCGTTGAAGTAATATTTTTTCCTGAGTTTTCTTTCTCCGTTTTTATCAATGGAAACTGGTGCGGAAGTTAGTTTTACTCTGTATCCCCGTGTCCGGACCCGACGGACGAATTCATACTCCCACTGAAAATAACAGAAAATGTAATATGAAATAATAGTTTTATTTAAGTTAATTTATTCACGCATCAGGGTTTTCTGAATGTGTTCAACTATGCAGTATGAAAATTCATGACAACATGTTTTTCGGCATAGGGGAAATAATATCATGAAACAAGGTCGGAAACGCGCTGACCTACCGAATTCACTGAGGAGACGGGCTTCCCCAGCGCTGGATTTCATATCTGACCACGTTAATCCCCTATGCCGAGGGTTAGTGATTGGTTAATGGGATTGTAAGTAAAATTAATGACCTGAACGTTTTGCTAGGGTCTTCAAAGTTCGGATAACTGAGTAGCCGCCTATCGGGAAATAGCTGCTCACTCGGCTTACGATATGTTTTCTTGGTATAGATACCTAAGTGTCAATTTACTTTTTCCCACCCCTCGGTTATTGGAGTGGGAATTTCTTTCTGATTGTGCCATTTCCTGATCATTGCCTACTTGTGCCTCTTTTTGTGATTTATGTGAGCAATGTGTAAAATTACTTACACAACTTGCATCTCCTTTTTTGAACTTAGACAGATGTTCCACGTGCTTCTTGAAGCTACATTTATCAGTTGTGATCCACATAGACAAAGCGTTGTCTCCGAAGAAAGGGACAAGACGATCTTCCTTTTCCTTCTGTGTCACAACATATGTGTCGACTCCGTACACACTGTCTTCCATTTTCTTCCATCCTGCAATATGGTGAATGAAAGATTTGTTCAAATGCATCCTCAGTTTAATCCAATTGGCTTATTCATTTTTACTGGTTCTAGTTTTTGGAGTTGGTCGACAGTGTAAAAACTGATTCAGTATGAATATAAGAAAAATACTCTGACCTATTTATTAGCTTGACTAACAGTACATACTCATTTACAAACAAGTTCATGACAAGCCTTCAAAGTTTGCAATATAATTTAACAAATTACATTAGTACGTAAAACGAACAGATATGCACGCAACACCGTATTCCTAATTAATTTCTCTGTCATGTGTTTTGACAGATTTAATTTTCTTTTCACAGATATAACTAATATTTTTTGAAATTTTAATGTTCAGTTTTAAAACAGTTATATAAATTAAAGTAGCGTATGACGTATTAATGATGCAATACCTTCTGACATTAGGTTAGCGTGGTCGGGTGAGGAATTGAGACGGTTAAGCCTCTTTGACGAAACCTCAGCTGGTAGTAAGCGGCTGATTAATTGGCTAGCGGGGAGAGAGGTCTGCCTCAAAAATTTCGCTTTTCTGACGGAGTGATCTGACGGTAGATAATCAATGGCCACATCCACTGGCTTGCGTCTCATCAAAGTCGTGATTGGTACAACTGAAAACAAAATATAATCATATTTAACACTAAGCCGGCTGAGTTTAAAATGGTACAGGTGAAAGAAAGTACTGTTGATATTGCCTGTGTAGCACAATGTCATTTTTTCAACGTAGTATCAAGTACATGTAACACCTTACGTTGACTTAAATGAACAATGCACTGATCAAATTCTCTATGACGGGACTGTTTGAAAAGGAAGTTCACGAAAAGCTCACGGGTCGGAAATGAGCCATTCACTAAATCGCCTAAATGATCATTAATTGTATTCTATCTCATGTCCACTTTAGTCAATCGGAAATACAAGTCGTGAAAAACAATTTCGTGAACTTTTCATCACCCTGTAGTCATCGTTTTTTCAATCATGGGGGAATTTCCCTCATATGTAGATATGACCCCGGATCACTATTTTTACTTATTGAGTTATCGGTGGCCTTCAAGCCTGTTGTTGAACACACCTTTTATAGTTCACGCTAGAGTAAACCTTTTATTGAAAAATACTATTTTATCGCGTCATGCGAAATACTGCTACTATACATTATAAAGAAGGCTGATGTCCGCTGCAAACATTGTATTATTTTCTTGTGTGTGTGTGTGTGTGTGTGTGTGTGTGTGTGTGTTTTGTTTTGTTGTTTTTTGTTCCACATCGGTTCACGATACTGGCTTCTATCATTAGATACCGTTTGTGTCAAAACTAGTCTGACACCAATAGACATATCTCTCTTATGTCGTAGCTCATCTTAATATCGTCGCATCAGTTTTACCCCAGTGACATTTTTTCATCCCTTATTTTATGGTCTATGGTTGTAAGATTGATATCTTCATTAATGAACGTTGTACGTTTACCTTACGATTACATCCGCGTATGACTTACTATTTCATTCATAAAACGATTATTCATGGTGAATAAATCATCGATTTCTATGTCAAGGTCAACACAATTTAATTTGAGGTCAGCACTTAAAATGAATCATGCTTTTTGATTATGTCAATTATTTTTTTTACATATTATACTACATATTTGTCTGATATTCTTATTTAGTCGCATAGTTTATTTGCATTGATACTTAAAACAGCTACTACAGAAGTAACTGTTATCTAATTTTTAAGATGAACATTTTCAATTTTTAAAGCTCAAAAATCTTTGTATGGGCAAGTTTTCGTAATAGTATGTTAATAGTGAGAAACTTCCACTTACTGTTGTATCTGTTAGGTCCCATCCATCTGTGCTTTTCACAATCGTGCATTACCTCCCCTATTAGACCAAATTCCAACAACAAACTAGAGTAGCACTGCAGCTTCCTCCCTTGATGGACGCTGACAACGTTGGTGAACAAGTGGTCACCTAAAAGATAATATATAATCTTAATAATAATTATAATAATAAACGGAGAAAATTAATTGACGAAATCTTCGTGTTCAAGAATTTTAATCGCCGGCAGTAGCATGTCATGCAAGAGTAAAGTCGATTCCTATACTGAGAGGAACTAGAAACTTAAGTTTCAAACTTCCCATAGCTTGGTGGTTGGGCTCCGTAAAATCGATTTTAGAACCGTGGTAATTCTTTCCTGTAATAAAAAGATTAGTCACAGCAGAATCGCCTTCAGACGGCCAGTAAAAAAAATACTGGAGATTTCAAATCGATTCTTACGGGGTTCCAACCCAAAGTATAATAATTAAAAAACTTAAGTTTCTAGTTCCTCTCAGTATATGTTTAAGTCAAGCATTTATTTAGTGATGTCAGCCTAAGCAACTTTGACTTTATCAGTCATGTACTCGAGAAAGGCACACTTAATTTTGTTTCTTATCTGTTCAACACTAACATCTGAAAGCACTGGTACAAGGCGACCTTATTCGTTTGGCTATAGATGAGGACACTGCAAGACGGATAAATTTTATCATCCGAACTGACAGTCGTTTAAAAGAACAAGTTTAGTTTTATGGTTTTCTTTTGTGTTACATGTATGAATTTAAGTTAAACGCACAATTTAAGTCTCATCCCAAAATATTTGAAACGATCATTTAAGGTATCGGATAACATATGTAAAACGACATTTGTTTCATAATGAGGATGGGGAAAGTAATTCTAGAACGGTATAATAAGCAGGTTTTAATAGTCAAAGGTTCCTGTTTGTAGACAGAAAAAGGGGGAAATATGTAAAATACAGGTATAACCCTGCAAATCCAAAATTGCTATATAAAAGTGGGGTTCAGGCGGGTATGCATTACACGGACGTGTTTTCGTGATGAATCAATTGTACGGATACCTAACCTCGCCCTAAGCTTCTGCAGAATGAATAAGACTATATGAGCCGCCTCGTAAGAAAACCAACAATCTGCGTATGCGAAAACAAAGACGCAGATCAGCTTCGCGGTAACCGCGAAGCTGATCAGCGCCTTTGTTTTCGCTACTCGGATAGTACAATTCCTTTTCTACTTTAATCCGAAATTTCAAGCTTCCAGCTCTTTTCTCTGACTGAACAGCCTGATTTGTGTCGGACCTGTTCGGAAACCACATTGTTGGTTTTCCCACGAGGCGGCTCAATTATGTAATATTCAAACTTACCAAGAATAATCTTGACGGTAGCGGTTTCAATGTCGTGTGTACCATGAATGTAGTTGACCAGATAGTTGCCAGAACCTGAAATTACGTAAACTTATACATGTATTCATTCTGTCTTATACAATCCTGATTAGTCATAATTTATTTAACACCGACTATTTCTGTAACGTAACATAAGGTTAAAAATAAACTAAAACTTAAAATGTCTGTATACCCCCTAACCCCACTTTTATATTGTAAAACTGGAGTGTACAGGGATATACATTGTTTCTTATTTTTGATCCAAAACATAGATTGTGGGTACTTGTTAGAACCGCTTCGCAGAGATTCTAACATGTACCCAATTTCTGTATTTTGAGCAAAAATAAAAAAAAAATCAAAATAATCAACTGAAAAAAAAAAATCTCTTTGTTTTGTATGGGTACGTTTGCGTAATGATCTTATGAAACGTATTTTTCCATAAAGCTGTTGTTTTTCACATTTATACATAAACTATTATTTTGATAAATGTTTTGTAAATAGTGTTAGAATTATCAAAATGTTTAAACAAGAAAATGAAACTATTCCTTCTTTTAAATGTCATTCATTGTGAAAACCGAATAACGTCATTCCTTGTGGATTGAGTCCTGGTAGGGTTGGGACATTTTAAAGAATAAAATTCAAAAAATGAAAATATTGATACGAGTACAAAGCAGCTACAGATAAACACTTGATTATAATGATTTGATAAAGACGTGTGTGTGACATTCCGATAAGAGTATTTGTTTAATAAAAAACAATTTGTTCCAATTGTTTACAGAAAAGGTAAACTGTGGATAAAACACTCCAAGTTGACAGAGAAAAAACAAGACAACACTGATTTACGTCAGTCAGTATTGACCGTGTACATCTGTGTCGACGGCACCCAATGTTAATGGAACGGCCGGACCATTGCTTGATTCCTTAAGGGTTGCCACTTATACAAAAAGTCTTCCTTTTAGAAATATAACAAATGAAATAAAGCCTACTCGGCGAACTCAACGCACGTTTTCTTTGTGGCAATACTCGGCAGTGTAAGTTTGCCTATGCAGTATCATGGTCTCTGATCGCCAAGGCTCCTGATTATTATATACATTAATATACTGTACATTTTGCACGTCAAACAGATATTAATTGAAAAAAAAATGTAGTTACCTGCCGGAATGATTCCAATAGATATCTTTGATGCCCTGATTTGAGCTTGTGGGTCGTGTATGTCTATCTGTGCGTCCGACTGAAGCCGTTCCAAGAGACCATTCACACATTCTGAGTACATACCATCTCCTCCAACCGCCACAATACTGAAACAGAATAATAATATAATTGCGTAATAATTTTGAAATAATTTACGAGTTTTAGGAATGCCTTTGACTAGGTAAATAAAACATTTGCCGATTAAATCAAATTTACGATATGAAAATATTCGAAGCATTCCGTTCGAATTTACCGGCATCTTAAAACTTAAACATAGATTTTTAGTATCTATAAAAACAGTGAGAATATTAAAGAAACAGAAGTTGAGAAAGACTGCGGTTTCGGATATTTCAAACCACATCACCAGGTACCCGATTAAACTGATCACATTAGCCGGATATGATAACCACAATCTGATTCTAGTCGTTACATGTAAATAAATTACAAACCTACCCATGAATCAGTCGGAGGTCACAATTTGCCAGTAACTCTTTGGGTTGTCCTGGTCCTTCAGTTACTGTAAACAAAATAATGAGGAATATAATTATATCTACATGTATTTAGTATTTAATTCCAAAGATTTTAGTCAGTATAAAAGATTATTATAAAACGGACCATCTATGTGTCAGTATAAAGAGGTAACAAGATAAGGTTTAGGTATTTGTTTCATAGCTTTAGAAATTTCAATTATTTAGTATAAAGTTTTTAAATGAATGTTTAATACATTTTGTTATATCATACCGTAACCTTTATGACACAAAGCTTCGTGTTCTGAAACTTGATTTGTACTGCTTTTTGGCATGGTAACAATGACTTAACAACCTTAGCTTTATTGTTTTAAATGGCTGCTACGTCAAAGCGAACAATAAAATTGAGCCGCCTCGTGGGAAAACCAACAATGTGGTTTCCTAACAGGTTCGACACAAACCAGCCTGGGTAGTCATAGAAGCAGGCTAGAAGCTTGAAATTTTGGAGTTAAGTAGAGGAGGAATTGTACTATCCGACTAGCGAAAACAAAGGCGCTGATCAGCTTCGCGGTTACCGCGAAGCTGATCTGCGTCTTTGTTTGCGCCTATGCAGATTGTTGGTTTTCCTATGGGGCGGCTCAAATGAAATCGCTCACGTACCTATTACTTCTGTATGTATTCCACACAGTTTGAACAGAGGCGCCACTTTGCCATTGTAAATCTTTAAGCCCTTTTGGTGGCCACTCTTTGGGTTGACGAACACTAGCAGTCGACTTGGACGATTTAAATCTGTAATAAATTCAGAATTCTATTTATATAAGATCATATATAACATAAATTGAATGATGAAATGCAGTAGCCATTGAAATATGCTTTCCCCATTCCAAATTCAATAAAAACTATTGTCGACAAATGCTTTTTTTTCATTATTGCATTTTATTACTATTCAACTGATAACGTGAGTCTGAATATTTAGATTGGATTAAATTTGAGCTGAGAGCAAGTTAAAACGTACCTTTCAAGATGTCGTCAATGTGTTCTTTCAATGTGAAACAAGCGTCTGTACCTCCAGATATATAACACTTTTTCACTCTCAGTCTCTTATTGCTGATAGGTATCACATGATGGACACGTACTGTGGTCTGGTCCGAACCCGACTCGACGATTTCTGACGCTAAAATATCGCTGTTTAATATCAACCCTGAAAATTGAAACGAAAATCAGCACTGTTCCATTGATCATACGTTTGTTGGCAAAAAGGTTTAATAAATAGTTACACCTGAACACCAGTAATTGCATAAAATTTTATATAATAATTTATTAAAAAAACACAATCTGTTTCTCATTTTTTCTTCCGTTTGAAATAAAAATAACTTCTTTGTGCATTTAGAAAACACAAAGCAGAATTCAGAATATCCAAACAGGGCATACAGTGACAGTATGGCGGTAAGGCTTTGAAACGCTAATATGAATAAATAAATAAATAAATAAATAAATAAATACTCACATGATGACATTTTCTTTGATTTATCTACTTGCTCAAACATTAATGCTTCTTTATGGATGACAACCTTGCAAAGTTTGTCATTTACTGTAAGTATTATTGGCAGATTCATCATTTTTTTCTTTTATTTTAATACTGTATTACACAACTGCTTATCTTTCAGTTTTGACGAGTGGATGGTCCATTCACATATTTATACTACGATACGACAAATCTAATAATAGTAAACCACTGATCCGTTTTAGGCATTCCCTGAATGAAACGTCGGAAATTTACACTGAATCAATGGATGGGCCTTGTCAACCAGGATTTAAATGACCTCGAAAGAAAATATTCACACGTGAGCTAAAATAAAAAAAAATACCAAATGCAGATTAAAATCACGTCTAAAGCGGAGCAGGCTGGTTTGTGCAATAAATATGCACAGGCAAACGCTAATTTAAAAGTGCTAGTTACATTGCATCAAATGCACTATAATTTTTAATACACCAGATTTCGGATAATTGCTTTATTTATCCTTGTGTGTATTGACCCAATAGATAAAAGTGATTTTGTTGCACACCCACTAAAGTCGGGCACCGCGAAGGTCAAGCTAAGCCTGCGAAACTTAATCTAAGCTCAGTCCGGTGCACATGGAACATATGGTAGAGTGACAACTGGTCCAGCAGTTGCTGATTTACAGAGGAAATGTACATGGACAGAGGCCATGCAGCAAGCATTAGAAAGTAGACTGGTGTTTACATCGCCAGCGTGTCAAGTTACATGTTGACTCATAAGTTTAAGGACCTGTTGATTATACCGTTCAAGTGGGAGATACCCAATCAGGATACCCACATATTCCAACGCATTAAATGCAAGCTGGCATGTTTGGCGTGTCAGTGAGTTATTCCATGCAGTGGTCTCGTGCATTTTATTCTAAAAGGTAATTAGTAGTCTCACATTTTTTATTATAATTATTATACTACTCAAAATTTAACAAGCATCAATGTGCTATTTTCTTTATTACACAGTGTGACTCAAATTTAATAAAAATCGCCTTGCATTACGAAACCATGCCCATGCAATATACACATATTTTTTTTTTCAGAAGCAAATATTGACAGTTTCGCTCAAAACAGACACAAGGTGGACAAAAGTATTCATCACGTTTGTAAAACTCTATAGACTTCAATGTATTTTCATGTTGCAAGAAAAAACTTTGAATATCCTGCTTCTCCTAGTTACCGTGTTTTAATGTTTTTGGTGTCAATTGAAAGGTAAATAAATAAAGCAATAAACAAGGTATTTTCATATAATTCCATGGATGCGTTTTCAAGCTACAGAATTTTAAAACGTGAGATTTTTTTTGACAATTTTGGGAGACGTCACTATTGACGTCAATAAAAATGGCTTTTTCAAAATTTCCTTAAACTTTAAACTGTTGTATTTGAGAAATGCAATGTCGTAACTTCGTCAAATGATATTTTATTACTTGCTTTATTTATTTAACTTCCAAATGGCACCAAAATTATATAAAAAAGACATTGACCAGAACAGGCAGTATAACTTTTCTTGCAAACATGAAAATACATTAAAGTCTATGGAGTTTTTCAAAAGTGACGAATTCTGTACGTTGTGTTAGAACCGCCTCGGCGTATGCTTTAGATAAAAATTAGGAAGTTTAGGCACATGTATACCCCTGCAAACCCCATTATATATATATATATAAAAGTGGGGTTTAAGAGGGTATTTATTGCACGGTATTTGCTTCATGACTGACTACAAGCAATTTGAAACAGAAAACGTCCTACAGAAGTAAGTGGTACATATGTACCTTTTTTTTAAATCTTACAAAAAAACAGGGATAATTTTCAAAATTAGCCCAAGCATAATCATCGCATGTCAGTTTTGATTCACCAAAACTGCATTGAAGACTGACTTTCACAGAAAAATCAAGTCGAATTTCCATACACCTGTAGACTTTAAAAGATCCCCGCAGTTTCAGGATATTCATGGGAAATGCCAAATTGGTTCCAAGAACTATGGAAGGTACATGTAATTTAATGTTTCAATTTTCATTTAAAAAAAAAAAAAAAAAAAAAAAAAAAAAAAAAAAAAAAAAAAAAAAAAAGATGAGACCGACCTGTTTGCTCCTTTGGCATTGTCATAAAATTGGGATCAAGCCCGGAGTGTTTTGTGCCATGCTGTAAAAAAAAATAAAAAAAAAATACAAGTAGGCCATGATCAGGTAAAGGCGAAATCAGAAAGAAATTCCCTCTCCAAACCTTGATGCTTATCATATTTTAATTATTATTATTATTTCGTCCCACCACTCATTCATCCGAGATTAGTAATATTAATGATGCGTAGCGTTTTTAAATAGCACAACTGTTCGATACAATGTATCATATAAGTACAATCTCTAACATACTGCGTCAGGGAGTCGAACCTTTGGCTCAGTGGTTAGAACATTGGGTTTCGAATCCCATCAGGGACATAGTATTTTTTCAAACTATGCATATTTACACTGAAAGAAAGTTATAATAGGTATAATGCAGTTTTTGTGCCGCTTAATTCTTAAAGCGTCAAAATTTTCTGACAAAATAAATTAGGTGGGCCCCTCATATTTTTTCTTCTAGTTCAGAAAGTAAAATACGATCAATTAAAATTCATGGTCATATGAAGAAACCAATGTCTAACAGTGCAGTGCATCTGTGAGTTTCTGCATTTCAAAATGCGTGATACATCTCACACAGACGAAGCATGAGTAAAGGCACCCTCAATTTAAAAAGTCACACTTTATTAACGCCAAATAAAATGACATATTATGACGTTGTGTTTTACATTTTTTTTTTGGAAAGTGCTACTGACTGCCATGATGCAAGATAAAATTAAGTCAAATGTGTCGCTGTAATATGAATTTTCGTTTCTGACAACAGCATGAATAACAGGAAACCAGCTTTTGTCATGCAATTTGCATACAAACTTTGTTCTTCTCCGGATGCGTTATTATCAGCAGCATAGCATTGAAATTTTCGCCGATTATTTATGTCTAATACTAGACTGATAAATTTTGATACTTTAAAAATTTGTCCACAAATTTTGTTACTTTTTTCGTTAAAATTTTGGCATTGAAACCGGAAGTGTGCGGCAGCCGTGACCTGTTTGTCCCCGAAAATCGTCTAATACAGCTCTTTCGAGGTATATCTCTCATTTCCAGGCCTCATCAAGTAAATTATTTTTGCAGAGGCGGTGCTAACGAGTACCCATAATCTATGTTTTGGAGCAAAGAAAAATAGGTATACCCCTGCATACTCAGTTTTTCTATATAAAAGTGGGGTTTAAGGGGGTATACATCAGACGGACATGTTTTCGTGATGGTAGTGGAAAATAAACAACGTTGACATAGTTCAAACATTTGAGCCGCCTCGCGGGAAAACCAACAATGTGCTTTCCGAACAGGTCTAACACAAACCGGCCTGTACAGTCACAGAAGCAGGCTAGAAGCTTGAAATTTTGGAGTTAAGTAGAGGAGGAATTGTACTATCCGAGTAGCGAAAGCAAAGGCGCTGATCAGCTTCGCGTTTACCGCGAAGCTGATCTGCTCCTTTGTTTTCGCATATGCAGATTGTTGGTTTTCTCACGAGGTGGCTCAATTTTGTCAATATTTTTTTTTCAAGTTGAGGAAGTAATTAGGGATGGTCATTAAGAAGGGGAAGCTGGCATGATATGCAAGGGTTTTTTTAAGAGTACATGTGCATTCGTTTTACGTGACCTTGCATATAAGTATTTTGTTTACATTTATCTCATTTTAGCCACGGCATGGACAAAATGTTTCTTTAATACTTTATGGACTATTGGATGGAGAGTCATCGTCAATACATAAATTAGAATTTTTTCTAACAAATGCATACGTTACAGTTGAAAAAAAAATGGCTCTTTGTGAATGAACAGCACTGCCTATCCTCCGGATAACATGTCCGTGCAATGTATACCCCCTTAAACCCCGCTTTTATATAGCAAAACTGGGGTATGCAGGGGTATACCTAATGTTCTTATTTTTTTATCCAAACATACATTGAGGATACTCGTTAGGCGGTACCCACAATGTATGTTTTGAGCAAGAATATTAGAAACAATCATTTTTTCCATTGACATTTTCAAATTTTACAGCACCGGCCTCGGTAGCTCAGTAGGTAGAGTGTCCGCTCCGAGATCGGGAGGTACCGGGTTCGATCCCGGGCAGCGACATACCAAAGTCGTTAACAATGGTACTAGTTGCTCCCCGCCTGGCACTCGGATTTTCGGGGTAGGGCTAGGACTGGTCGCTCCGGTGTCAGTATAATGTGACTGGAGGTGGTATCAGGTAAAGTGTCTGGGATCTGATACCACAGTGAGGCAGCACTATAATAGTGAGCATTGAGCTCCCTGTCACAACCAGACACCGTCGTGATATGACAGATAATGTTGAAAGCGACGTAAAACCCGAACAAACAAACAAATTTTACAGCTGAAAAAGATCTCTGTATATTGCATGGGCAAGTTTTCGTAATGTATTTCATTCCCTTCCATGCACAGTGTTAGTTTTGTCAATCGCTGGCGGCTGTTTACATCGTCATTTATCGTTCCAGGAATACAGTAATATAATATGTTTAGGGATAGAAATTATTTAACCAATCAGTAGTCTAGATAATGTTTTCTTTGATGACCATTTTCTTTCCACATCGAATCGTTGGTACATGTATGTAAGAATAGTACGACCAGAAATGGACACAAGTAGATTTTAAAACCCAAGCCAGACTCGAGGTAGAAGTAAACAATTATTAGGAAATGGCACAATCAGAACAAACAAAACCATCAGGTAAACATTTCCGTGCCATGAATACCCCCTTAGACCTGATACAAAGATACCATATTGTATGCTTAAGAAGGGAAATCAAAGCTGATACAAGTTTAAGGAAGCAGCATGACCTGTATGACAATAACTTGGTGGGGGATGTTAAGGCTAATCCCAGGGATTTTATAGGCACACATGTATATTAATAGTAAGAGGAAAGATACCCAAAACATCCCTCCTTTGAAAAAGACAAATAGCAGTGGTATTGCTCTATCAGATTTCGAAAACGCAGAAGAGTTTATTAATGGTCAGTTCACAGATGTATTCACCAAAACGGTACACAACCAAGTCCCACTTCACTTCTGGATAGGTCGGCTTAATTCATGGATGAAATTTTTGTTAGAAACGAAGGTGTAATGAAACTCCTTAAAGGTCTGAACCTTTCAAAAGCCTTAGGACCTGGTGAGCTACACCCTAGAGTCCTTAAAGAATTGACAGAATAATCAGGGCCGGCATTTGCACATCTCTTCCAGCAATCAATCAATAGATTTCAAGGAATGGTCACTTGAGGCTAATATTGGCCCAAGTCAAGAAAGATGACAGGTCCCTTGCTTGTAATTACCACCCAGTTTCTTTGACTTGTATTCCTTGCAAGCTTTTAGAACATATTGTCTGCTTAAATATCATGGGTCATCTTGACCAACATAATCTTTTGTTGGACAAATAGCATGCATTTAGGAAATGGCATAGATTTGAAACACAGCTAACTACAGTAATAAATGATAGGACAAAACTCTTGGACAAAACGGGTCAGGTTGACCCTTTCATTTTGGACTTTCAAATTGGACAAGCGGTTGACACCCCTCAACACGAACTTCTAAAAAGCTAATTGTTTAGTTGTGGTATAGGTGGAAAGACATTGGAATGGATAAATGTTTTCGTGCTTCAGGTAGCAAAGGGTAGGTTAATGGTGTTGAATCTGACTTGGCTCCTGTTATGTCTGGTGTCCCACAGGGCACCGTTGTTCCCCTTGTACATAAATGATATATCCGTTGGCATTGACTCTCAAATCAGGCTTGTTGCTGATGACTCTGTTTGTTATCGGGAAATTTAAACGGTAGAATATACATTGAAACTTCAGAAAGACGTTGATCTTTTAAAGAGATGGGCCCGAAAATGGGGCATGAGATTTCAACCTGTCAAATGCAACATGATGCAACTGACAGATAAACGGATAAATAACATTGAGACCCCCTACATCCTCGAGGGTACTGTATTGGAAAATGTTGATAAGTAATAGTTAGAGTATGGAGGAGAGGTCAATACAAAAATTATAGACCCGGCACGTGAACTTAAAGCCGACCGAGCGCAGCGAGGGAGGCTTTAAGTTCACGTGCCGGGTCTATAATTTTCGTATTGACCGATTCCGACATACTCTAACTGACTTATATACTGGCTGCTTTGTTTCGTTATAACAACTGCTATTAATCTTAAGACTGCAAGCCTGTTGGCCAAACCTTGCGCAGCATATTTAGACCAATTATATTCCGCTTAACTTTCTTTTCTCGCGACATGGCATATTAGCCAATCTATCCCACGGACTTAACGAGGTAACTAACTGTGCACGATATTTACATTTCTTCGTGCAATCATGAACAAATTGAACCTTCACAGTAATTTCCCTTTTAAACGTCGTTAAACCTATTGCTTCTATGATAAACGCAAATAATTCAATACCATCTAAGTATGATTTTACATAAGTACATAATGTGCTTAAATTGATGAGCTAGTGTATATGGATCTGTCAAGGGCTAATCTCCTTGCTTGAAAGACAGAGGACCATTTGATGCCCGGCTGTTTTGGGGGAAAACAGCTGGTCAAAAATAACTGTGTGAAGTTCGTTCCTACTGCCTGGTTTCTCATTCAACTCACACTAACCCTAACCTTCTACTAACAATGGAACTAGGGAGCAAGAGCTATTTTCACACAAATGTATGCGACGATTCGTTTAATATAACTTTTGGGGGAATTGTAAATACATGAAACCGGAAATTTCTTTTCATTTCTTTCACAGCAAAGGATTTTAAATACTCTGTATGAAGAAAATGCATTTAACGACAGAAAGATTCTCAACCACGATTTGCTAAAAAAGCTTCCAATCAGCCTTGGGAATATTTAATGTCTTTGAACACGGCGGAAAACATTATTTTTGCGGTGCATCTGACCCATTACATAATGTACTTACCTTTTATTGAGTCTAATATAAAAATAATAACGTATATCTATAGGGGGACTGATAAGTTTCCCGCCTGATATTAGAGACCGGTGTATAAGTTTCCCGCCAGATATTATACACCGGTGTATAATAAACGGCGGGAAACTGATACACCTACCGCCAAAACTTCCTTTGTTGAGTAGGTGTATATGTTTGTTAGAGACCTGCTCGAAACAAAGGAGCCAGTATATAACATTAAATATCGAGTTGTAACAATTACAAATGACTTGAAGTGGAATATCCATATCACCAGTTTCTATACTGAAGCCAACAGGACACTTGGATTCTTGAGGAGAAACTTATTTTTGCCCCCCAAGATGTTAAAGAGCAGGTTATATTGGACTGGTGCTCACAGTACTGGAATATGGAAGTTCTATTTGGGATCCCCATACTAAAGGCAAGGCCTTCAGGAGGAATTTGAGAAGGTATAGAATCGTGCCGCAAGCTTTGTAACAAGGAATTATGCTTTCGAGGAAGGAAGTATGACTGGTTGCCGAACATCTCAAGTGGGAATCTCTCAAGAAAAGAGGGACGGATAATCGACTTATATTACTATACTGAAGGGTAAAGCCAGAATACCTACAGATAATTTCATCCCAAAGACTAGGTGGTGTAGAAATAGTCACTCCATGGCATTTCAGCAACCATCTGCTAGTATAGAGGCCTATGAATGTAGTTTCTTGGTCCCACACTATTAGGGACTGGAATGACCTCCATGACTCTCTGTTTTCCACTGCTGAAATGTCAGATGATTGTGTGTCCAAGTACCCTTCACTCGTGCGTTCTAGGGACTAATTTCTCCCCCATCCGAACCCCCTTGTGAAATATTGTCATTTGTCGTGTAACCAGTAAACTATTCAGATTCATAGTGCGTAGCTATTTCCAAAAGGGTGGTCACTTGGTTACCCGAACTTAACTATATGAAAACGTACATAAAACATGCATACACAACAAACATTCAACACCAAAACAAAAACAATAGAACCAAAACAAAAGTATAGCCTTGGATGTGTGAATAAGTGGGGTATGGGGCGTTCCTTACATGCGCCTAACATCGCTCCAAGCTTTTGGAGTGGTTCAAAATATTCTGTTAGATGTTCTATGATTATCTAACCGACTGGTCAATGAATCTAAACGTGCCAAAAATGACCGACAAACTATGAATTATTATATAGCTCGGCAAATGGGTCACTGTATGGGCGGCAACTTTAATATTCATATCTGGGCGTGGTCGGCTAGTCCATCTGTTCAAGTAGGGAGATAATAGAAAAGTCGAATTCAGTCAGCCTTGAGCGCTGTCACATATTTTACCGTTAAAGATCAGCTACCTATTTTGTCCAATCCAGTAAACTAGACAAACTCGGATTTTCATTCTAACGGACAACATGTGAGTTGAGTCTTTCAACTGTATACCTTTAGCTTTTACCTAGGTCAAAAGTAGACCATACCCAATAACGTATTCATAAGGTAACGCCCATACAGTAACCTATTTGCCGAGCTATACACGTCATGCTTAATAGAAAATTAACACAGACGCACAGATGCAGTTATACTTTCCGGCAATGGGAGATTCATGGAAAACCAAACAACATCACTGAAAATCTGGAGCAAATGAAAACACCACTTGAACCCCGTAAGGTCAAACAACAGACAAAAACGCTCGAGTCCCAACCTACGAAACTGAACAGTTTTAAATCTGACACCCGAGCCAAAAGGCGTTCAATTAAAGAAGGAAACATAATTATCAACCGTGACTGGGTTAAAAGCATGTAGACTGTCGCACCACATGTTATATCATGTACGTCTGTAACGCGTATAATGACCTTTCTAAACTGAGGATAAAATCATTCCTTATTATGAACTTCCAAAAAGCTTCTAGAATTGGCAATAAATCTTGTCTTTTTTGGTCCTATATGAAGTTGAGGTAACCAACATATCATAGGAGGTTCGCACAAAAAAAGTGAGCATTTACTACAGACAGTTTATGCTTTTCCAACAAGAGTCATCCAGCTGGCATCAACCAAATACCAAGGTGGCAAGTATAGACATTTATACAGAAAACATGAATATCAATTTCATAAGTAGAGTCATTAAAGAAATAATTACCAGATTACTGTCTTCTGCATGGGGTTCAGTAAACAGCACGGACCAACACCTCTAATGTTGTGGGACTTTTGTAACCGTTCATTACGAAAACTTGCCAATACAGAGATTTTTTTGGGCTGTAAAATTTGAAAATGGTATAAGAAAAAACAGTTACTTGTTTCTAATTTGTCATCAAAACATTAATTGTGGGTACACGTTAGAACCGCTTTTGGAAAAAAATAAGAAAAACGGGTATACCCCTGTAAACCACAGTTTTACTATTACTATATAAAAGTGGAGATTGTGCAGATAGCTTCCACTGTTGACGGTGTTGTATTACGGACATAAAATCTGGCTCAGCCTCAGGCATTCTGGAATGCGTGGGATTGCTATCCACTAAAAGTATATTAAACCAGAATTTGAGACTACCTTCTGGGTACATTTTATCGCAAAAGTTTAAGTTTCATGTACAGTCCTTTTCAGAACTAAATTCCGCCGTTGACGGTGTTTTATTACGGACATAGAATCTGGTAATCGGCCTCAGATATTCTGGAATGCGTGGGATTGCTATCCATTAAAAGTTCATTAAACCAGAATTATATATTGTATTACATAAAGTTCACAATATAGCTAGTGTTCTCACATGCAGGTGATTGGTTTTCACCTGGGGTAGATTACATAATTATATCTGCAAAGTGTCGTTCTTGCAACGGATTTACAAATCATGTAATAATGTAGAATTTCGATTAATTTTCTTGAACGCTGTCACCCCAAAGTTCGTGTTGAAAGAGATACACTCGCTATCCTCATGATTCTAATAGAACCAATGCATGTACGTACGTATCGAAATTGTTTTACATGTAATTGTGAAATACACTTTAAACGAACAACCACAAAAGGTTATTCACATTTATTTTGTTCTGTTAACCGTAGATGGTGCAACGTTGGGTATGGTTTATGATGCAAACTTTGGGTATGAGGAAGTGAATTCTTTACAAACATTCTGGAATTCAATCAAAAGAAGTATTGTAGAAAACGCAGAGGTTCATATATAAAATATAATATGTACAGTGTTACTTCTATACAGTTTTCATGTTATCATTTTTGAACCCTTTTGTACCCACTCGGAAATTCAAACGGCAAACCTTGATATTTTGTTCATGACAAAATTGGGGAATACTGGGGATAAAGTTTCTGCTTGAAGAATACTATAACCTCAAGTCATTTGATCTCTTCATGACGAAGTGCATTCCAATGCTGGGATTCATTGTTTTATGGGAGCTCGACCGCAGTACTTCATTTACAAACATTACAATAATTCATTGATTTCAATCATTGTATGTGTGTAGCTCATAGCTATAATTACATTTTTCTTTTTCTTTTTTTTAACGACATAAATACTTATGACCTTCTGATATTAAATTGAAAACATGGTATGCTTATTTATGTGCATGATTAGCAAGAAACATTTTTACAACTTCCTGAGAGTAAATAAGTAGAACTGTTTTTTTTTTTTTTTTTTCTTTTTTTTTTTTTTTTTTTTTTTTTTTTTTTTTTTCAAATGTTTAAAAACGAAGGCAAGAACACTCCCCTATCAGTCCATGATCTGGAAGATTTAAACATCAGACATATTGTTTGGCTGGATAGACTCAACAAGCCCTATTACGAATGGGTTCTCACATCATTATCAATTGGATGTGTCCACTTTCATTTTATTCATTGATTTTTAAGGAGTGATTTTTATTATTTTTCGATTAAATTTCTCTGTGCAAACAGAATAGCCCCTGATGGGAAGCCGCGTTCTGCGGCGTCACATCTGGGGCTATGCTGTTTGCCTATGTCCCACAAAATGATGTCCCGCCACCAGGCTTATATGAGTTAAGCCCATTGTGATGAGAATCGTTTGAGCATATGCCATATAAAATAACGTTGTAACTGAAACATTGGAATATCTCCCATCGAGATAGTTAGAGAAAGATCCGATAGATGATCATAATGCAGCACTTAAATGCAAAAGAGAATAATAGTTCAATGGTGTCACTCGGGTACACAATCGGTTCAAAAAAGCTTTAATTTGTACTATCTTTAATGCCGGCATACTCTCAATTTAGAACAAAAACGAGTTCCAATGGTCCTGTAGCTCACCTGAGATACTTCCTTTTTGTAAGCTTGAACGGTCAGCTGATGACACCCCTCTCCCCGAGCGCTGCCTGTTTGGACCCGGCCAAGGGAATGGTTTGCAATATTTATAAACAAGATTACTATACAAAAGCTCTAGGGCCCATAGTTGTAAATAAGATTTTTTTTGTATGTAATTCCCACTTTAAAGTATATGGGAGCTAATGACATCTGGGTGGGGCCATGATTGATCCCTTGGGCACGATACGCACTATTAATGTAGAGTCATCATAACGTTGTTGCTTAATGAATGTAGAAGCTTCGGGTCATGTGGTTTAAGAGAAGAAGATTGTTTTCATGTATGTCCCATTATTAGCCTATGGCAGATAAAATGCGCCCGGGCGGCCTGTATGGACCCAGGGTTATAATTGGCAGGATTAATAAAGGGGACTTTTATACATCGTAAACACAAAACATAAAAGCTCATTGCCTTGTGGTTTCAGAGATGTTTTTGGTATGTTTTCCCCAGTGTTAGTCTATTGGGGCTTTTTGTTACCATGGAAACCTGACCCAAAACCTAGTGCAACCTTCCCCCACCCAAATGATGAATAAGATAAAATTTTAGTGCAATTGGACCAATGACCTTAGAGATAAATTTGAGCCGCGACGTGAGAAAACCGGTCTTCGGGGTTTCCGACCAGGTCCGACACAAACCGACCTGTACAGTCACAGAAGCGGGCTAGAAGCTTGAAATTTCGGATTTAAGTAGAAGAGGAATTGTACTATCCGAGTAGCGAAAACAAAGGCGCTGATCAGCTTCGCGGTTACCGCGAAGCTGATCTGCGCCTTTGTTTTCGCCTAGGCAAAAATCCGGTTTTCTCACGATGCGGCTCTATTCATGTTTGAAAGTGTAAGGACGTCGGACGTTCCATCCTATAACATTATCTTGTAAGTCTACGGCTCAGGTGAGCTAAAACTCTTTAATAGCCGACTCTGACCTAAAAGTACTTAATTCAATGTCTTTTTGCAGGAATCATCGGGAAAAATCCGCATCCCATCAAAGACTAATCGTTCAAGTTTACTCGGCCAAAAGGATAGCAGCTGAAATAAAATTCTAGGAGAAATGCAACTGATGTGAAGGCAAAGGTGACGGGAAGAGCAAAAATAGGTAAAATTAATCAGAAGTTGACTATGAAGATAAATCTCGAGCTGTATGAAAATAATAAATATTTCGATCGTTTCATCGAATAGATCGAAATAATTGTCTATGCGACACGAGAGCGCAACTAATTTGTAGTAGTATACTGGAGTTTATGCACGGGCGATTCAGTGAGTAAGCGTTTTACTGTGGTTATGATAATCAGTTTCTAGGGCACTCTCTCGAAGTGAACAGCTTTGTACCAAAATTTGTATAGATAAGATGATCTTAAGGTGTTAGATTGCCACCTTCCCTCTAGGAATATACTGCACGGCACGTAATCTACAGCTTTTTTAACCGAAACGCTAGCAAAAAATAAAGGGCTGGTTGAGGTATGTTTTTGCTGGGCGGCGGGTATTCTGTACGGGGTCGAGATCATCGGCAGTAGACCTCTGAAAGTGACCCAGCGATTGTCTGATACTGAAAGTACACATTCAAATCAAGCCGTTCAAATTTCTGAACTTGCTCGTACTTTTTATTCAAGCATAACCCGCATATTCTACATTACAAACAATTCGTCAGTGCTGTCACTTTCTCATGTTCACTGTTCACTTCACAATAAAGTGCGCCACATTGCATCAAATGTGTTGTTTTGATTTATTGCCGAAGCGAAGAATAGACCGTGGTTTCGTGGGTAAATGCGTATCCCAAACATTTCGACGATTTTAACAATAAAGACAAAATTATATTCAATGTATCCTGTCCTTTGAAAATACGATACGAAATCATCTAAGTAAGTAGGATTTTGAAAAGGTTGGTGAAGTCACTGGTCAGCTCTTATAATAACATGCCTCCTCCACTTAACATAAACATAGAGTGTTCATTTTGTTGAATAGAAAAAACACTATCCGCTCAAGACCTATAATTCGAAATCGCGGTCTTGTTTTTTTCAAGGTCTACCCAAGACCAAGTAGAAAAAGTAGAAAATAAAAAACTGCCAGCTATTTAACAGTACACATATAGGGTAATATACTCAACAAATAAAATACAGTATAGAATAAAACTGACTTTATTTCATTTGAGGGGAGGCAATTACGCTCCTGTACCAAGCGATAGTAAACATCTTGTAATGAGCCTTTGCTATTTACAATATTACGTTAACACACATGTTGAATGGCAAACTTTGACAGATTGAGGGTGTAAGGCTTTAAGGAGAGAATAAAGTTTTTGAATAAAACTATCTCTGTTCATACGGAAGCGAGCTGTGAGCAGAACGAGAGCACGTGTTATCAATAGCAAGTGTTTGTAAGTGTGGCAATCAATATACATGTACTACAAAGTCATTACGATTGCAACATTAACCGCTTTTTCAAAAATTAATGTGTTACTAGTTTTTCGAATGATCAGATAAGAGTTATAGACCACAATGCAAATAGGTTCTACCGAGTACCCACAATCTATATTTTGGTTCAAAAGTAAGAAAAATAATTAATCCCATGCATACCCCATTTTGTTATATAAAATGGTGTTTAAGGGGGTATACTTTACATGGATATGTTTTCCTGATGAGTATAATATGAGTGGGCAAGCAACTAAGAGTCTCCTAAGAGTCACATATACTGACCCACAACACGGTTCCTTAGCCTCAGCAGGTAAAAACACTGACACGCCTACGATTAATACACCGGAGGGATTCAGGCGACGTTTAATTACAAGCCCTGGCTTGCAGCAACCAATTTCAATGTTTTCTTTTGTTGACCATTATTGTGGTTCACGTTTATCCAAGTTATTCCAATTACGAGTTTCATGTTGCATGATTTTGTGGCCACTCGAATATAATTTGGCTATTCACTTAGCCCTCTGCGTTTTACTTCTGTCCAAGCTAGCACTGTGACCACCTCACTTCAACAGCTGCTCACCCTGCTTTCCGTTATGCATGTTACATGCTGGTACTTACGTATGTATTATATTTTTAACACGATTTCCCTTATTTCGTGTTTATATTTGTGTATAAATGACAGAGGTTAGGGTTAGGGTCCTGTAAAACTGGTTTAAGCTACCCGGTAATTTTATATTACAGATCGTTCAAAGGCGATACGTCTGTTGTGAGCCCTATTGGGAAAGAGCTGCTCACTCGGCTTACGATTTGTTTTCTTGGTATGAGTACCTAAGTGTCAATTCAGTTTTTCTCACCCTTCGGTTTTTGGAGTGGGAATTTCTTTCTGATTGCGCAATTTCCTGATCATTGCCTACTTGAATGTTATGCGACAGTCTTCATGCTTAGTTTATAACCAAATAATGGTTGATAACTGTGCTACCTTCTTTAATTGCACGCCGGTGGGTCGGGCGTCAGACACTATAATGGTCCCGACATAAAGCTATTCATTTTTAGTTGGTTGAGGCCGGAGTTTCTTGTCTGATGCTTGGCCCACCGGGTTTCAACTTTTGCTCCGGGTTTCAGTAAGTTATTCGGCGCACAGGGATCTCCATCGTCGGGCAGCTTACTGAATTTGTTGAGTCCTCGTTTTTGATTCATCAGGGTTGTTATCATGATTTATTTGTTTAGTTTGTCCTTGATGGTTCATTGACTAATTAGAGATTCACCACGAGGACCGAACAACTAACTAAATGTTGTGAACCACTGCAGAAGACGAGGTTCAGGTTAGGCGCCTGTAAAACCTGTTTAAGCCCCCACTAATTTTATATAACTGGTCGTTCCAAGGCGATACTTCTGTTGTGGTTCCATTTGTTTTATTTTTGGAGTCGAATTTTGGTGCTGTTTGAACCCTATGTACGTTTTCATATTTTATTTAAGTTCAGGTATAGCTCGGCAATTAGGTTACTGTATGGGCGTTACCTCATGAATACGTTATTGGGTATGGTCTACTTTTGACCTAGGTAAAAGCTAAAGGCATACAGTTGAAAGATTCAACTCACATGTTTTCCGTTAGAAAATAAGAATGAAATACGAGTCTAATCCACTGGATTGGACAAAATACAGGTAACTGATATCTAACGGTAAATAAGTGAAAGCACTCTGAGCTGACTGAGTTCGACTTTTCTATAATCTCCCTACTTGAACAGATGGACTAGCCAACCACGCCCAGATATGAATATTAAAGTTGCCGCCCATACAGTAACCTAATTGCCGAGCTATAACTGAGTGGCCGCCTATATATTTTCTAAGTATAAGTGCATAATTGTCAATTTAGTGTTTCTCACTTCGGTTTATGGAGTGGGAATTTCTTTCTGATTGCGCCTTTTCCTGATCATTGCCTACTTGTACCTTTTTGTACCTTTCTTTTGATAGTGACAGTTTGCGAATAATTTTGCAAGAATTGGAAGTCGCTTTTATGCCTAGGTCACACTAGCGCTTACGGATGCCGCGGATAGTTGCGAATACTATACGTAGCGATCCGCAGAATTTTGTGGGCGGGGCTAACGGTTCTTAATGAATTTATTACCTTTAAATACTAATAAATACGGGTAGTTCAGGAAAGATACGGATACGTTCGAAGATAGTTACGGATAAATTCGAATACATACGGTTAAGATACTTGACTACATACCTTTCGATACCACCTGTTACTTTTAGATACAGACATGCACCTTCAGATACGTAATGTTGCGTTTTCTTGCGTATATAACGGTGAAATTTGATGCAAGAAAACGCAGGTTTTAGACAAACTACAGTCACACTAGCACATCCGGATGCTGCGGACGCTGCGGACTGACCTTTCGTATCTATCCGTCATATCCGTAACAATTCGTATCTTTTCCGTATATGTTCGTTTCTTAACGTATTGTATAAGCAAGTCCGATTCCATCCGCGCCCAAATTTTGAAAAAAGTCAAAAATTGGACACGGATGAAACATCCGTAATAGTACGTAATGACATGTAAATGAAGGCGTTGATTTGAATCTTTCTGTATCTAAACCGTAACACACACGTATCTACACCGTAAATGAACGCATCAACCAACAATCATATGGGGTGCCGTTTTACTATTTATTCCCTATTTATGGATATCCATAATTCATTTTGGATATCCAAAATTCATTTCTGGATACTTAAAATCGATTTATGGATATCCTTAATTCGTCTGAATATTGGATATCCATAAATTGATTTTATGATATCCTAAAATCGAACTATGGATATCCTAAAATACAATCCTATTTTTGGATATCCATAATTCGATTTAAGGATATTATAAAATCGGGCTAATATTGGATATCCATAATTCGATTTATGGATATCCATAAATGAGTTATGGATTATGGGGTGCCGTTTTACTATTTATTCCTTATTTATGGATATCCATAATTCATTTATGGATATCCATAATTTATTTAGGGATATCCTTAATTCATTTTAGGATATCCTTAAATAATTATGGATATCCATAATTATTTTAGGATATCCTATATTGATTTAAGGATATCCATAAATGAATTATGGATATCCATAAATGAATATAGGATATCCATAATTGAATTTAGGATATCCATAAATGCATTTAAGGATATCCTTAAATCATGATGAATTCTGGATATCCAAATTCGATTTAAGGATATCCTTAAATCGAATTATGGATATCCTTAAATCAGCCTATTTAAGGATATCCTTAAATGTATTTAAGGATATCCAGAAATAATCTGGAATTAAGGATATCCATAATTCGATTTATGGATATCCATAATTCAATAATGGATATCCTTAAATAGGCCGATTTAAGGATATCCATAATTCGATTTAAGGATATCCATAATTAAATTTTAAAACTATTTCTTTTAAATAATGATTTGTGCCCTATATTATTTTTTTGATTTTAGGATATCCTAAAATGAATAATGGATATCCATAAATTCAATCTTATTTAAGGATATCCATTATTCATTTATGGATATCCTTAAATCGAATTATGGATATCCAATATTCATACGATTTAAGGATATCCTTAAATAGAATTATCGATATCCTTAAATAGTGTTGTATTTTAGGATATCCATAATTCATTTAAGGATATCCTAAAATCAAATTATGGATATCCATAATTCAGCAGAATTAAGGATATTCATTGATTTAAGGATATCCATAAATGAATTATGGATATCCTTAATTCATTTATGGATATCCATAAATGAATTATGGATATCCTAAAATGAATTTAGGATATCCATAAATAGGGAATAAATAGTAAAACGGCACCCCATAATAGATGTACTTCAATAGAACTGTATTTTAGGATATCCATAATTTAAGGATATCCTTAAATCACAAAAAATGATGTACGTGCCTATGGGTGCCATTTTACTATTTATTCCCTATTTTTGGATATCCATAATTCATTTAAGGATATCCATAATTTATTTTTGGATATCCTTTATTCATTTATGGATATCCTTAAATAATTAAGGATATCCATTAACATTTCTGGATATCCTAAAATGAATTATGGATATCCATAAATGAATTATGGATATCCATAATAATTATTGATATCCTGAAATGAATTATGGATATCCTGAAATGAATTATGGATATCCTGAAATGAATAATGGATATCCTTATTTTTTTTCGATATCCAAAATTTATTTTTGGACATCCATAATTCTTTTTTGGATATCCATAATTCATTTTGGATATCCTCAAATCAATTTAAGGATATCCTAAATTCGTCTGAATATTGGATGTCCATAAAAAGATTTAGCATATCCTAAAACCGAACTATGGATATCCTAAAATACAATCCTATTTTTGGATATCCATAATTCGATTTAAGGATATCCTAAAATCTGGCTAATATTGGATATCCATAATTCGATTTATGGATATCCATAAATGAGTTATGGATTTCCTTCAATAGGACTGTATTTAAGGATATCCATAATTCATTTAAGGATATCCTTAAATCACAAAAAAATGATACACGTGCCTATGGAGTGCCGTTTTACTATTTATTCCCTATTTTTGGATATCCATAATTTATTTAAGGATATTCATAATGTATTTATGGATACCCTTGATTCATTTATGGATATCCTACAATAATTGAAGATAAATCGAATTATGGATATCCAATATTAGCCCGATTTTAGGATATCCTTAAATCGAATTATGGATTTCCAAAAATAGGATTGTATTTAAGGATATCCATAATTCGATTATAGGATATCCTAAAATCAATTTATGGATATCCAATATTCAGCCGAATTAAGGATATCCATAAATCGATTTTAGGATATCCAAAAAAGAATTATGGGTATCCAAAAATATATTATGGATATCCAAAAATGAATTTTGGACATCCAAAAATGAATTATGGATATCCATAAATAGGAAATAAATAGTAAAACGGCACCCCATACGTGCCTATGAGATATAATGATTTCTCCCTAGTCAGAGAATGGAGGCATCCGGTGTGGTTGAATTTACGTTGGCTTCCGTTTTGTTCAGTTTAAGTTAGCGCATGCGTATTACACGGAAAAAATCATTATGGAAAGGAAATATTTTTTAAAATGAATTATGGATATCCTAAAATCAAATTATGGATATCCTTAAATCAGATCATTATGGATATCCAAAAAAAGAATCATGGATATCCAAAAATCGAATTATGGATATCCTTAATTCAAGCTTATTTTTGGATATCCTAAAACACATTTAAGGATATCCTTAAATGAGCTGATTTAAGGATATCCATAATTGGATTTTTGGATATCCAAAAATCGAATTATGGATATCCATAATTCATCGTGATTTTTAGATATCCAAAAATGTATTTCAGGATATCCATAATTCAATTATGGATATCCATAATTCATTTAAGGATATCCATAATTCATTTATGGATATCCATAATTCATTGATGGATATCCATAATTCATTTTAGGATATCCAAAAATATTGATGGATATCTTTAATTATTTTAGGATATCCATAAATGAATTAAGGATATCCATAAATGAATTATGGATATCCATAAATGAATTATGGATATCCTTAAATAAATAAATTACCTGTATAATAGAAAAAAAGAGGACATTTTTGTCAAGGAGACTATATATTCCAGAAACGTTCTTGTATGATTCATTCAAGCATTGGATACAGATTATGTTATGCCCAAACACTCAGCTCTAGAGGGCTCAGCCACACGTTTATTAGCATTGTTCAAGTTGCATCCTGGTTTGATTCCGTTTTCATACGTGTGGCATGCTGTGTAAACTTTAGGAAAACCGTAACATTACGTGTTCGTATCTGAACGTATTAAATTGTATCGAAAAGTGTGTATAAACGACAAAGACCGCAACCGAACGAAACAACACGTATGTAACAGTATCGATCCGCAACAAATGCTTGATCGCGGAATGATACGTTTAGATGCGATTAGATACGGACAGATTCGAATAAATGCCTTCAGTTACGTACCATTGCCTACCATTACCGATCGTCCATCCGCGCATGCATTTTTGACAGTTATGAAAATTTGCCCGCGGATCTACCGCGCCCTGAGGATACGATACGTACAGTTACGGACATTACGGATGAGATACGAATCGTTACGGATAGGACGGACAGATACGGAACACCTATCCGCAGCGTCCGCAGCGTACGTAAGCCCTAGTGTGACCTAGGCATTATTGATTGTTACATGTAAAATATTCCGAATAACGCACGTTTTGCGGAACTGACACGGTCAATGATCCTTTCTTTGGCAAGAAAAAAGTCAAATTGGTATGCAGGTCGGGTGAACCGCTACTGATTGATGCGTGTGGTCTGAACTGATGTGACATTTTGAAGTCGAGAAAGTTAAGAAACAAAACTGTCTTAAATCCAATATTTTCACAGCTAATGAGTTTATTTCACCAAACACCTCATGGTGTTTATTAAATAAACTTCAATATTGGCGGCTAAACCAGCTTATATAATGTGAATCTCTGTTCAATATTAAGGTAATTCTAGACGAAAAACTATCTAAATTGCCAATTCTGAAGATTGTCACAATCTAGGTTTGAAAATTCGCACCTAATTTGTTGAAATCAACGGGTAATTTGATTCATTCAATATAGTTTTTCCTATTAAGATATTTAATCAAAAGTGAAACTATATCTCATGCATTTAGACAACGCCAATTTCTTTTTCACTCTTTAACATTAAAAGTGGTTTGTATTTTAAATGTAGTTGTCTTTAGTCAGTATCTCAGTTATAAGCACCAGGAAAACATGTCCATGAAAAGTATACCCCCCTTAGACCCCGCTTTTACACAGCAAAACTGGGGTATGCAAGAGTAAACAGTAAACCTATTTTTCTTATCTTTGATCCAAATAAAGATTCTTGATAGAACCGCCTTGGCGAGGCGGTTCTAACGTGTACCCACAATTGATGTTTTGAGCAAAAATATTTAAAATATAGTTTTTTTTCCAATGAATTTTTCAGTTATTGTTGAAACAAATTCTATGTATATTGCATGGGCAAGTTTTCGTAATGCACATGCAATCACTGGGGCGCTTCTCCTGGGATCAGCTTTTTCTTCGACTCAGTATATTTTGGTAATTACAGTATTTCTTGCGACAAAAACGTTCACGGACCCCTATCTTCACATGCAAGTAGCTGTTCATCTTTGCTTGAATTATAGATGGATAGTGTGCGTCGGGAGCGGCATTTGAGCCGCCTCGTGGGAAAACCAACAATGTGGTTTCCGAACAAGTCAGACACAATTTTGGATATAAGTAGAGGAGGAATTGTACTATCCGTGTGGCGAAAATAAAGGCGCTGAACTGCTGAAGCTGATCTGCACCTTTGTTTTCGCCTATGCAGATTGCTGATTTTCCCATGGGGCGGATCAAAATTTTGTAGGACCACTCCCTATGAGACTGTTTCTCGACCATGCCGTCTACTCTGTGGTTCCTTCAGCTTTTCACGCCAGAATATATGGGGTTGGGTCCGTGTTTGTTTATGACGCGTGGCACAAAGCCGTTAATATGTTGTTCGTGTTATCTGTATATGTTTATTATATATTGTAGATACATGTACCTTGTAAGATATCTCTTTTAATTGGCATGTATTTTTGTGTTTTATAGCACTGCAAATACTTTATAATGTATATTTATAAAGAGGAAACTTTTTCAGGGCGAAGGGCTTGCCGTCTGGACATCGGTTTCTACCATGGGCCCTCTGTCTAAAAAACAATAAGAAAAAAAAAAAAAGAAACAAAAAACAAACAAACAAACAAACAAACTTAGACTGATCCATATGTACAAGCGTACTGTCTACTGTGATGTAAGAATGAATTCCTCATACTTAGATGAAATAGATGGGTTATGGTATTTTTGTTTTTGTAGATATGTTTTAGACAAGTTTTCTGAACAACGATAGTCTCTTATAATTCTGTATAAAATTTGTTGATAATATTCAATTTGTTGTAAGCATTAATGATGGTCATTTTCGTTACTGAGTTTATAAGTTTGAGTTTTTTTTACTGGAGGTGGAAATTACAAAACATTTTTGGGGATTGACTTTAAATAAAAGATAATGTTTATGGATTATAATTAATATTGAGCAATCAACGCGGTACTACATGTATGGGTCAACGGTAGACCACTTATAAGATGTGTTTGCCCTTTTCCAAAGAAAGTTCCACATGCAATTTGGCTTTCAGGCAATCCTTTGCGATAAATATATGGCCTCAAAATATTTTAAATTCTACACATGTTCAGTGCATTTTAACATTAAAATGACTTCATGATACTTTTCCTCCTTCAAATGGATTCTGAAGAAGAATTTTAAACGTTTGCAATATACTTTAACGAGACAGAAAGTGGAGTCTAGTAAATTTAGATGCGGTGTAGCGCCATTAAGAATAGGAACTGACCGATATGATGGTTTGGCTGAAGAGCTGTGGTTATGCGCGTTTTGTAATGTGATAGAAGATGAAATGAATGCCATTTAAATTGTCGCGTATATGAAGATCCTATTTAAAAGGTACACGTAGGCAATGATCAGGAAATGGCGCAACCAGAAAGAAATTCACACTCTACACTAAACCGAGAGGTGGGAAGAAACTAAAATGATACTTAGGCACCTACACCAAGTAAGCATATCGTAAGCCGAGTGAGCAGCTATTCCCCAATAGGCGGCCACTCAGTTACCAGAACTGAACTACAAATATGAAAACCTACATAAGGCTCAAACAGCACAAAAATTCAACTCCAAAACACAACACAATTAGAACCACAACAGAAGTCTCGCATTAGAACGATCAGTAATATAAAATTACTAGGGAGGGGGAGGGGGAGGTTAAACCGGTTTTACATGCGCCTAACCTCACCCTCATCTTCTGCAGTGGTTCACAACATTTAGTTAGCTGTTCGGTTTTCGTGGTGAATCTCTAACTAGTCAATGAATCATCAAGGACAAACGAATAAATCATGATAACCTCCCTGATGAATTAAAAACGAGGACTCAACAGACGATAGAGATCCCTTGGCGCCGAATAACTTACTGAAACCCGGAGCAAAAGAAAAACACCAGTTGAACCCTGGTGGGCCAAGCAACAGACAAGACGCTCCGGTCCTAACCAACTAAAATGAATAGCTTTATGTCGGGGCCATCAAAGAGTGTGACGCCCGACCAACCGGCGTGCAATTAAAGAAGGCAGCATAGTTATCAACCATGATTTGGTTAAAAACTGAGCATGCAGACTGTCGCATAACACTCAAGTTTGAACCTATACGTCTGTAAGGTGTAATGATTTTTCTGAACTGAAAAGAAAAACCATTCCTTCCTATAAGTTTTTTAAATTTGTAAAAGAAGTCACCATAAAACTCTGGTTCCGAAAGGCCCTCCCGTAAAAGCGTCTTTAGCCAAACATTAAATTTGGAAATCATTTTGAATTTTAAAGTTTTACTCAAATTTGATTCTCTTGAAATGCAAGATTCCTGGCGGAGAAAAAATAAACACTCATAAGAAATTCAATCTTTTGCGGATAGGAAGGGCATGAAGAAATTTCACCATTTATGGACCAAAGAGTTCCGGACCTTCCAACCACGGCAGATAATCTTGAATGAATGAAGATGCAGTGGGACATAACATACGGGCCCCCAACTCGAGAAAGTAATTATTGATGATTACGGAGAATATCATTATTATGACTTTATGACTCGTTTCCGACGAGCCCCATCTTACGAATATGAAAATTCAAAAGTAAGAGATGACGCATAGTTTAAAAAAATCCCTTCCCTGATTAGATAGGATTCGACCCGGATTGCTGTGGTAGAAATCGAATGCTGTAACCACTGAGCCAAATAGTTGACTCCCTGACGCAGTATGTCAGAGGTTGTTCTTCTTGGATACATTGTATCGAATAGCTGTGCTATTTAGCATCATCACTCATTCTAAAATAAGGTGCACACCCTGAAGAAAAAAATGAAGAAAAATAAACTTTTAGAATTACACTTTTTCTACATACCATCACTATTCTGGATCATTCAGGCTTCATCCTGTAAAATTTCACCACCTTCCCAATATTCTTGCAATTTCTACATCATTTTGAAACTTGATGGGTATATTTCAATTTGGTAATCAACGTGACGCACTACATATGAACTAAATGTAACCATAACACAAACTCAACGTATATCTCTGACTAGAAGACTTCAGTTTCTCAAATAAAGAGCAATATTAAGTAGATTAAATCAAGCAATAAACGTCCTTTCATATCTACTATCGAAAAATGTTAGATGATATGTGTATGATGCAGGATTCTTGATTCAGAATTTTCAGTGTTGTTAACTTGCAACTATAATAACATCTGACCTGTACATCAGAATTATATCAAAACATGTAATGATAATTACATTTGTCCTACATGAGTGGCGGAGCTTATAATTACTTTTCTAAATACATCTTGTTATATGGCAGGTCTTGTTTTATTCAGCGTCACGTAAATTACTTGCAAACCGCAACATAAATTATTTTTGCAATACAGATACACAGTGGCATTAAATATTATCTGAAAGACTTTATCTGGATACGTTTACTCCAAACAGACAATCTTGTGTGATCCTATTTCATTTTTTAATATTGTTTTACCTTTTGCACAACATTCTATAAAAATGTAATATACGTGACGGAATACTGTAACTTACGTGACGGTAATATTTAAGTCACCTACATTATTTTTAAACTTAGATATGTTTGAGTTTTTGCTAACTTAAAATGAAGCATGGAATTTGAACCAGTCTGCACAAGAAGTAAATCCTTCGGTTGATTAACCACGTAATTATTTAGTAAAACAAAACTGTTTTATATTGATAAAAATATATATTAATCTCAGGGCTGATATTTAACTGTTGGTCAGTATTTTGGAATGGACAAATGCAAATAACAAATGTAGTAGTGCTATGTCTTTGATTGAAGGAGGTGTGATCCTTTTAGATTCAACTGTTTTCAACTATAACTGATAAATAGACTCAAACTACCTTTGTATTTTACGTGACAAAGGCGTAATTTACGTGACACTGCTTGAAAAAACATCATACTCCGTAAACTTAACTACTGAAAAGTACATAATGGACATTAAAACACTTATTGACGCTGATTCAAAGCACAATCTTAGCTATATAATATGTCATATTGGCATTTTGAAAGTAAGTACCGTCACGTAAATTACTGTCACGTTTATTACATTTTCAACTTTAGCATCAGAAAAAAACACCTTAGGGTCGTTTGATATTAACTTTATTTTTTGTGAGATGTATTCATCCTCCATACTTTCATATTCAGATAACGTTGTTTCAAATACCATGTTGGATTTGTAGAAAAATGGTGTCACGTATGATTACATCTTAAAAGGGACGCAATGGTTAAGCAGGAGGATAAGATATATTTGACCAAAATAGTAAAGCAAAATGAAAAATCCATATGTTATCCATATAAAGGACATGTTCAACTATTTAATTGGCACAGTTTGGTCTGCAATAAGAGAAAGGAGTATTAAGATTTGGACAATCTTCTATAGCGTCACGTAAATTACAGAAACTCTGTGACATGCTTTTTTCGATTTTTGATGTTTGATATTTTTGTTTGTTTACAAGATATAAAATAACCATTTCTTTTACCAAAAGATAATGTCAAATTAAGTAAATCGAACGATGTTGTTTCGTGTGAAAATAGAATTTGTTCATTCTATCGCCTTCTGAATTTTTGCATTTCAGTTTGTGACATGCCGTTTTTGGTGGGGTCATGCATTATTCACTACTACCAGAGATCTTAAAAAACATAACTGGGTATCATACTTTATTCGGTTTAAATGGAGATAGTCCCAAATTTTGAAAATACAGCCAACCTTGGTGATATATTGAACAATGTCACTCCAATTTTTATTTAACACCCCGAGACAGGGGGTGCGCTGCTTATTTTAGAATGAGTGCATGCGATCTGCCCACCGAACTTTCCAACCACGGCAGACAATCTCGAATGAATGAAGATACAATTGGACATAACATTATGATCATATGCTTGTATCTAGCCCGGTGCATCGAAATGAGGTTTATAAAAAGGTATAATCCCAGTTTGTAAACATGTCGTGGCAAAGGTCACATTGGTTCTTTGTTCCGTTAACTTAACAAGTAAACGGGATAAAGCAGGTCTATAGGGTGCGACAATAAACAATGCAATGATTACAACCTGTTATTCGGACTTGAAATAGCCCCAAGCTACAGGTCCGTTTAAAAAATAACATAACTTAGTAATATCCCCTTTGCACCTGCATTGCATCGATCATCATGTATTGTGTATCTGTCCATGAATGTAACAATGATATTTGAGCCTGTGCGGGAGAAAACCAACAATTTGGGTTCCGACCAGGTCCGACACAAAACGGCCTGTACAATCTCAGGAGCTGGCTAGAAGCTTGAAATTTCGATTTAAGAAGAAGAGGCATTGCACTATCTAGGGAGCAAAAACAAAGGCTATGATAAAAAAAAAAACTGATCTTCGCCTTTGTTTTTGCCCAAGCATTTTGTTTGTTTTCTTATGCATTGGCTCATTTCGTTTATATTGATCATGAGCAGTCAGGTCGGACAGGAAGCTGCCTTAAGCGTACGGGTGTATGTTTTTTTTGTTGTTGTTGTTTTTTTAAACCAACTGACACACCCGCAAGCAGAACTTGGCTTGTCTCACATGTGGCCAGAGCGGGGTTCGAGCCCACACCAGACACAGCGGTGAGATGATCGAGTGATTAAGAAACAGCGCTCTTAACCGCTCGGCCACGGGGGCCGCCTGCATGGGCGTAAGTGCACAAAAGAGGTAGAAGTTTCCAGAAATGGTGGATGCAATATAGATGAGAGGTCAATTTACTTTGCGCTTTGCAAGGATATGTTATTTTTGAAACGAAAACACAACTATATAGATGAGCTTGAATTTTCGATGACACTTGCAAATGCTTAAGATCAAGGGGCTCTCGTACTTCTGAATAAGTACATGTACGTATTAGAAAATAAGCATTCGCTGCCTCTTCCCGTAGAATTGTCTTAAGAATTTATAAGGTTTAAAATTAACGCCAAGCTGTACCACAGGATAATGTCTTTAAAATGCTGAACGAAGAGGGAATGATGACCGAACCAGAGGATGCCTGGTATGATGATAATATTATGCTCAGCGCGACCTGGTAAGTTTTATGGCTCCATTGCACTTCTAACCACGACTTAACTGTAAGTCCGTGTTAAAGTCAGGTATTTTCAGGAATTAGCATAAATTTTATATTCTATGTGATTTATGCTAGCAAATTTAATTATTTTCCAAATATTAAATGAAATTCAAACATACATTTTAAGTAATAAGAATACAATATCGATAACATCTAATCCATTTTATTATTATAGTCATAAATATTGTTTTAATTCAATTCAGCCTACAATTTCTTTGTTCAACGGCTCTACAAACAGCGGTTCCAGTAATCATATACTACTGGCATTAAGTTAAGCATATTCAAATTGTGAACTTCATTTTGGGATGTTGAAACGCTAAGAATAAAATCATTTGAAACACTTCAACAATGTGTCGTAAATGTTGACAAAAACAATATGCCAGCCATTCAATAACGAAAATATGATCAGTGCATGAGTGAACAAAGGGCTGATACTGCACACAGAAAATTACCCGTAAATTTTTAAAAATTCAATAGAAAAATGTGTTGAAAAAATGTCCAATAGCACGACAGAAAACACGACCACTTCCAGATAATATTGCATGTACCCTAATAACTTGGCACCTGCTGGTCATGGAAGTCGCTAGTCTCGTGCACATTTCACGTTGTATCCTGTCCCACTTGGCGAAGCTCACGAATATTGGGACACAGCTGGTTCCTGGTTTCGATTTTGTCGTCTGAGATCGTCCCACAAGAGTTCGATTCAACGCACCGTTCCCCAATGAATGTGGTCAGAAAAGAATGCATCCTACAACATAGTCCCCTCGTCACAATGCCTCGCACACGGGGCGAAATGAAGCTTTCACTAGGGAGACGTCGAACACTTGCTCCACTATCTGTATGATACAGACTAAACCGGCTCTCGTCAGCCCAAAGAAATTTCAGCCAGTTACGTAGTCACTTCATAACAGCCTCTGTCATGCCGATAATTCGCCATTTTTCGCGCTTCTCTGTGACATGTGTATCATAAAATTGTTTTGAAGACTTGTAAATTACCCAAATGCAAAGGAGAATTATGTTTGTTTAACAACTCGTGCACAGTGCTGTCACTCGAGCTTCTCAGTCGTGATCAGTGTTGCATTAAGCAAATAGAATTTACCGAATACTGATCCACATACAAGATAAAAATCAAATCTAATATTTCATTTATTGACTTTGAAAATCGAGGTCACATAAAAATATGCTTAACTTTATGCCAATAGTATATTTATTGATTAATTTTGTAAATAACACGAGTTACCTGATTTATCTTCCAATGATGTACATTAATATATGCAGTACTACCAAAATTTGAAAGGGCACAAATCGAGGTCACATAAAAATATGCTTAACTTTATGCCAATAGTATATTTATTGATTAATTTTGTAAATAACACGAGTTACCTGTTTTATCTTCCAATGATGTACATTAATATATACAGTACTACCAAAATTTGAAAGGGCACAAATTCAAATCCCTAAAACAGACATTTTGAACGCCCATACGAGTATTTCAATAACCGCTTCAGATTCAGTACAGACTATTTTTAGTAAGTTTCATTACCCGAAATTGTACAATATGGCCCATCTTCACGCTTTCAATATTTTACTGCTTCCAAAGGATCTAACAATTATTTTTATTTGCTTCCGATATTTTGCACTGAAACACTCGTTTTTGGAAACGAAAATAACAAATAATTGAAATTAACTGTAAAAATCGTAATTTATCCGTTGATATAACGGGGGTTCATATGTTTGGGCGTATGAATTAAAAAAGAAACTTCTAATTTTTTTACAATGTCCCGTGTTAATAAATGTCCAACAAAATATCTAAAAATATTAGGCGTTAATTGGCCTTGCGGCACAATGCTGGAAAATGGCCCGTGTCGTGCTTTGAATAGTATACACGTGAAAAGTACATGGTCAAAATAAATGTTATTAGATTAGATAATCACTATTTGCAACAAATGTTCTCCCTGACGTAATGGTGACAAATGTTCACCCTGACGTAATAAAGGCAAACCGCCCATAGAGGATGTAACAACGTATCAAAAGACGGAGTAAGGGCTTTCAAGGGTTGCTAATTGTCTTTGAAATTTCATCGTGTATGACCGTTATTAATTCTTAATATTGGATTCATTCGGCGTTAAGAATATGATAACAAACAGATTTAATTCCAGTTTTAATCTAATGTTACAAGAAACCAATGATCAGATGAAAGATATTTTTTCTCCATCCAGTGGCATCGAATTAAATTCAAATAAAGCCCATAAAGTTTAGTTTACTTTTGAACTCTTAGACTTGGTTATTGCTGTGTATTGTTCGAGTTGTTTAATCGAGGCGTTTGAGTTCACTGTTACAAATGAGGGTTTGTTCTGACTGGATCGAATGCATTTGAGCCGCGACGCGAGAAAATCGGTCTTCGGGGTTTCCGACCAGGTATGACACAAACCGGTCTGTGCAACTTCAGAAGATGGATAGAAGTTTGAAATTTCGGATTTAAGAAGAAGAGAAATTGTACTATCTGTGTAGCGAAAACAAAGGCGCTGATCAGCTTCGCAGAAATCCGGTTTTCTCATGGCGTGCCGCATTTTTCACCGTTGGTCTTGCCTCTGTCGGTGTCTTTACCTCATTTTGAATCTGCTGGACTTCTAAATACAACATAATTGAGCCGTCTCGTGGAAAAACCAACAATGTGGTTTCCGAACAGGTCTCACACAAACCGGTCTGTACAGCTACAGAAGCAGGCTAGAAGCTTGAAATTTTGGAGTTAAGTTGAGGAGGAATTGTACTATCCCAGTAGCGCAAACAAAGGCGCTGATCAGCTTCGCGGTTACTCTGCGCCTTTGTTTTCGCCCATGCAGATTGTTGGTTTTCCCATGGGGCGGCTCAATTATAGTCAAGCAGGAGTCCATCTTACTGCTGTTCTAGGCAGACATAGTGGAAAAGAAGTCCTATCTGGACATCTCGTTTTATAGGGTTAAGTTTAATTTTTATTACATTTGATTTTTTTTTTTTACAAAATCTATCTATTTATGTGTGTATTTGTTATGTTTGCATCTATTAAACAAAGACCGAACAACTAACTAAATGTAATAAACCACTGCAGTAGCTGAGGGTGAGGTTAGGATCCTGTAAAACCGGTTTTAGCCCGCCAGAAATTTTATATTACCGATCGTTCCAAGGCGATACTTCTATGTTGATTCTTATTGTTTTATGTCTTGGTGTTTAAAATTTTTGTGCTGTTGGCGCCTTATGTATATTATCATTTTTAGTTAAGTTTAGGTAACTGAGTGGCCACCTAATGGGAAAATAGCTGCTAATTCGGCTTACGAAATGTTTTCATGGTATAAGTACCTTATTGTTAGTTTGTTTTTTCCCGCCCCTGTTTTTGGAGTGGGAATCTTTTTCTGATTGCGCATTTTCGTGATCGTTGCCTACGTGTACCTTTTTATTTATCATATGACAACGTTGTTTTTCAGTGGATAACGTCATGTAATAAAAAGTGTTATGATGACCACACGTGTATTAAAACTTTTGCGGGTAAACGTAACGTCATTGACGACGTCCGTAACAGCAATGTAATTTTTCATTGAAGATATGGTTCACTTTTAAGGCAATAAAATCCTTTTTAAAGTCATATGATAAAACGAATCTAACACTTGTGATCATTTCATATGAAATTTATTAAACGAGCCTTCGAAATGACCACTCGTGTAAGATCCTCTCTTTACCACAATAAATAATAATAATAATAATAATAATAATAATAATAATAATAATAGCTCTTATTCTTATAATCCAATGACAATTATTCAAGACTAAAACACATGTATATTGTATAACAAACAGAAATGTAAAAAGAAAATTCTTATTGCGGTTACTCATATAACATGATATTTACATTTTTATTGCAATCGTCCTAGATGAAAGTATCTTTCTTGATGTTCTTCATTTCCCAATGAAAAACATTAAGTCACGTGATCTAGAGGCCACGCCTATGGGCGGGGCGACGTCAAAACCTATCCAGTGACGTTGTTTGTTTACTCTTGTTGTCGTGACGTTGGTCGCGTATCGCCATGACGTTAGGCGCGAAAATTTGACGTTTTGGCTGTTCCAAAATTACGTTTAGGCGGATTTAATGTCAAATAACATGAAAATGAGCGGTGATATGTGCAATTAAAAATCTGAAACTTGATTGATAATATAAAATGTAAATATAAGTATTGAAATTCAGATTTTAGCTTTCACTGGATGATGAAAAACATTAGCTGTTTTAATGTCTCCGAGAAGCCCGAAGGGCTTCACAGACATTAAAACAGCCCATCATCCAGTGAAAGCTAAAATCTGAATTTCAATCCTTAATAACACTGACCCCGTATGCATACATAAACTCACAATCTGTAAATACAGTCATTGTGCATTCCATGTCATTGGCAACGTTTTCGGAGCTGGCTGTTTGGGCCTCCCTTCATTGATGGTATTGTTTTAAATCTATTCTGTGTAATCTAGATAGATTCTCACCGGTAAGCAAGTTTGTGCGTGATCTGGCACAGTAAATTTAATACTAGTGTCTTTAAGAAGTATTTAAAGCTTAATGTCTAACAGATTCCAATAAACGTTCTCATTTGCATAAAATCATGGAAACAGATAAAGGTAAGGGTGAAATGTTGTTGCGGCCCTGGTAATTAATACAATTAACGAAAAGTAACGCTGAAATTGAGCAGCAATTTGCTTAGTCATCTTTGTTATTTTGTTCCACTTAATTTGATTAGTTTTCTTTATGTGTTGTTTTTATAATTTTGTTTTTCCTAAACATTATTGTTTTAAAAGATCAAAATATGTTAACTTAAACAGAATTTAAGCCAAGAAATTTGTTAAGAAAACGGATTCAACCAAATGCATTTACAAGTGTTGCTTTTATAGCAATAAGAAGGTGCACTGAGATATTGCAAATTTATTACAAGTGAAATTGAGCAACCATTTGCTCATTCATATTTGTAATGTTTGTTCCAATTAAATTGATTAGTTTTCTTTGTGTTTGTGTGTTGCTTTTATAATTTTACAAGTGTTGTTTTTATAGCAAGAAGAATGTGCTGATATTGCAAATTTATTTCACTATTTTATTCAAATTTTAATTTGGTATAGGTTATGTAAAAGCCCTTTCCGGCAGTGATGAAGATAAGAGACCGAAATCCCCTACAGTTTCTGATGCTCTGGACCTACAACCATATCTTATAAACAATACCAGACAGGTCGGTTTTGACACACGTTACATTACGAAAACACACCCATGCAGTATATAGAGATTTTTAAGTTGTAAAAATTGAATATTTTCAGTAGAATATATTTGACATTTTTCTTATTTTTGCTCAAAACATCGATTGTGGAGACACGTTAGAGCCGCCTCGACAGGCGTTTTTAACGATTACCCACAATCTATGTTTTGTAGCAAAAATAAGAAAATTAAGTATACCCCTGCAGATCCCAGTTTTTCTATATATTAGTGGGGTTCAAGGGGGTATACTTTTTCATGTACATTTTTCCTGATTGATGAAATTGCTTGTACTTTGTATTTCACTATAATTATGTATTTTGCGGTTTAGGACTAACTTCTACTCGTACAAGTCCTGTCTCAGGTTTTGAGAAATAATATGTTTAGCCATCATACATGTACAATCGGTAAAAAGGTTCAAGTAGGCAATGATCAGGAAAAGCCACAATCAGAAAAAAAAACATGATTCCCACTCCAAACCCCGAGGCGGAAAAAACTATAAAGACAAATAGGTACTTTTACTTAGAAAACATATCGTAAGCCGAGTGAGCAGCTATATCCCAATATGCGGCCACTCAGTTACCCGAACTTAACTAAAACTATGAAACACTATTAGAATACATGTACTTTAATACCAAAACCATTCAAGGACCAACAAAATATTTTGCATCAGTGATGCTTTACTGTGTCTTGGCTTAAATCTCAAAAATTAATTCGAAGGTCAAGAAACAGAATGAAAACTGTCGTCATTTTCAACTGTTTTTTTTTTCCCACATGTGTGACTTGCCATTAAGGCTACATTTGCCCCGATCGCCATACGATTATTTTGGTCTTCGAATTTCCCTACGATTTTATCGGACATCGTAGGTGACAATGACCCACGACGTATGTGCTTACAAATAATACGATCCTGCTCTGGCTTTTGTTGACGTTCTGAGACAAAACCATACGGAGCTCGTACGGAAACCGTAGGGTCTCCGCAAACTTTAAGTGGAAATTGTACGGAGCCCGTGCCATGTCCGTTTGGAGTCTCCATGACTTCTGACTGAGCCATTGCAGTCTCCGTACGATGTAAGATGGCATACTACATGTACCAAACGCATATGTATATGAAACTAACAGGGTTTCAATAAGGGTCTGCTCTCTTCTTATGACCTGCCTTCATTATATTCGCATGTGTGCAGCTCTGTGCCGGAGTGGCGGTACACGTAGCATCAGTGCTTCTAAATATTTAAAATTATCTCGAAAATTATCAATTTTAAAGTGACCGCTCTGGCTGAGTGTATGTTGTGGACAAAAATAAGAAAACTATCAAAATGTTTCAACCGAATTTTTTATAGCTCAAGAAGAAAATGTATATTGCATTGGGTATGCTTTCGTAATGTGTCGAAGCCGAAACGCTTTCTTGTCATTAAGAAACGTATGTAAAAACATAAGGCATCTATGCCTTAGATATTGGAATACTCCCTAATTGACAAATATGTCACTTTCAAAGACGAGCATGCCTAGCTCTTTATTATTAATGTGTTCTTGCATATTTTGAATGTCAATAACACAATTTATGTCAATTTTAACAAAAATTTGGGAATTCATATTTCATATTAAAGATCTTATGTACTTAGCTAACATTTGTTTCAAAATATACTTAAAAATACAATACGATAAACAATCAATGTGTGGACACTGTTCAGTATTCATATGCCAAACAAGCCCATATTCGTTTGCCTGGAAAGTGCTGTTGACAAACAACAGCAAATCAGTCCAAAGTCTAATGGTTCATTTTTGCCAAAGATGGAGTGGGTTGTGAACATATTTAATTGCATTATCTGGATTCTGTTAAATAAGCCAAACTGTTTTATAAACGAAAATGTATATATTTTCTCTCCTATAAATGCTAAATTGAGCCCCATAGTCATAACATGAAAATTTCGCCCTCTCAAATGTGAGATTTAGGGACTTTTTACATCTTGGGCATAGATGTCCTTTGACATAGCAACTTCTGCTGGTTTATATTGATTCACTATACTTGTGTTATTTCACAGCGTCGACAGAGAACGTCTTTTACTCCTTGTCAGTTGGCCTCATTAGAAGAACTATTTGTAAGGACCCATTATCCCGACATTTTTGTTCGAGAGGAGCTGGCGGCGAAAATAAACCTCAGCGAGGCAAGAATTCAGGTACCAGTTATGTATACACCCTCTACGGCGTAAAAAGCATAAATTGGATCCGATTTTAAAAGAAAGATTAACAAGTTGTGATTTGAATTACATGTAGGTACTTATTGTTTCAAAAATATTTTATTTAAAAGTTGACTGTTCCGTGTGTCTAGTACTACGCATGTCATGATGACACAATAATCGAACAAAACAAAGGAGCGAACTGAACGCAGTACTAGCCTAAGGAAACAAAAACGAAATGACGAACGAACAAACGAACGCATGTACACGAAAATTTCACGAACAAAACATTTCGTTTTATATTGCTCTCTGTTATGTATTTGCTTTTACACACTGGAGATAAAGCTAGCATAGAAAATATGTATACATATATTATCACTGATATTCAAACGGATGTCAGAAACGAACGCCTAAGAGGTCGAAATAATTGAATTCTTTTTTTTTTTCATTTAAGATACACTATTCTAAGATTCTAAAAAAATTCATTTATTTGCCGTAAAGAACAATGCTAATTTATAATTTAGCAAAATCATTTTATATAACATAATAGATGAATGTTTTAAACCAGAGAGGACTATATGTAATAATCAGAATGAATCTCAGTTGTGATCATATTTCAAAAACTACCAGTCACTTTGGCTTTTGACTTAAAATAGATGAAAATAGCCTATCTTTTGATCTAACCAACATCAGGTTTGGTTCCAAAACAGAAGAGCGAAATGGCGGAAGGAAATGCGGCGAAGTGGAAACAACTCTTGTCTCAGATCCTACTACAACTCCATAGGGCTCAACCAGGTATAGTGTTTATTCGCTGTATACATGCTGAAAGACAAAATGAACATGTACAGGTCCTTATATATACGCCTCTGTTATTTTATAGGTTCTGCTCGTAGAATATAAGCTCGCATAAAATGCTTAAGAACACACACAATTTTTGACAGGTTCACATGCGTTTTATTATTCATTTCCCCGTGTAAGCTGTAGAATATTGTCTTTGTAACCCATTCTTATACTCTTTTGGTATCTTTACCTGCAAACAAAACCAACATCTTTGCAGGAACCTAACCCAATCTCTTTGGATTTGAATAGAAGATTACGTCAGAACTTTTATGCTGGGTTCCCCATGGTTTCTCCACTCATGACCTACAACATGCCACAACGTGCCATGCAGGACTTCTGGTATGGTCAAGCTGCAGCATCGAACATGATGTTTGAAAGGTTATTACTATTTCTTATAATTAATAGTTTTGGTTGCGGTGCTTGGATTGTATACTTTGATGGTAAATGTACATGTTTGCGGGAACGTTATCCCACCCTTGTTTTTAAAACAACAAGTCGAATATGTTTAATGTAAATGTACATATAGGAAGCGTACATGTACCAGTAATAATTTTGTACAGCTAATACAAGCCATGCTAAATAGAAGGAAATGCGCTAGAAGTATACAGTAATTAGATAATTGTGTACTCTCCCCAAATTTCAGATAATTATACATTTTCGCCTTGCTGACCCTGCCCCCCCCCCCACCTGACACCCAGGATGCCACTTTGATACGATGTGTGAATGTGAAAAACATATACAAGAGAAAGATCATGCTTGGTCTAGTGGGACATACATAGAAATAAAATAAACTTGAAGATTGTAAATTAAAAATCTTTTGCACTAAGCTTTAATTTCTTTCAAAATAAACTAAAATACAAAACAACAAACAATCAATGTGTGGACATTGCTCAGTATTCATATGGCAAACAAGCCCATTTTTGTTTGCTTGAAAAGTGCTATTCACAAAAAACTGCATATCAGTCCACGGTGTAATGGTTCATTTTGACCAAAGATGGGGTGGGTTGTGAAATTATTTAGTTACATTATCTTGTTTCTGTTCAATCACCCAAACTGTTTTGTTAACAAAAGTGTATATATTTCATTTCCTATAAATGCTAAATTCAGCCCCAAAATCATAACTTGAAAATATTGTCCTCCCGAATCTGTGATTGAGGGACTTTTCACATCTTAGGCATAAATTTTCTTGTATCGTTGACGTTGATCTATGCATGACGGCTATTCTATCCAGTTTAGGCTTTTCAAAAATAGTTTGAAAGAACATGTTCTGTAGGGATCTAAACCTCCAGAGATACTTTTTATAACATTAAGAAAACTCTCACATGTGCGTGTATTATACACATATTCACTGGGTGCTTCCTTCGTCCCGATATAAAAAGGTTTTGTTTGACTTTTACTATAGGTCCCCATAGGATTTGGTTTTGTTTGATTCCGGTATCAGATTTTTTTCTACAATAATTCCTAGAATTTGGTCAAAGATTTGATTTGATTCTTATTTATGACGTCATTGAAAGAATTTCAAATCATAATATAGTGCTTTGAATGCAATTTCATAGTAAGATTCCATTTGATTCGTTAAAAATAAAGTAATTTAAGCAATTTATGTTATAATCGACTCTATTAGAACACAATCCGTTACCAGAAAGTCAAACAAAACCTTTTTATATCGGGACCAAGGAAGCACCCAGTGATATTATAAAAAAACTTTATTTGAGCCGCTGCATCAGAAAACAAACACTCTGCATATGCAAAACAAAGATGCTGATCAGCTTTGCAGTAACTGCACATTTGATCAGCGCGTTTGTTTTCACGACACGGATAATACAATTCCTCTTCTTCTGAAATCCGAAATTTCAAGCTTCTTACCTGCTTTTTATAACTGTACAGGCTGGTTTGTGTCAGGCCTGGTCGTAAACCCAGATTGTTGTTTTTCTCATGCACAGACTCATTTGGCTTTGAAAATAAAAAAAACAAATCAGTTGATTTGTTAAATCCGTATTTTGCTAAAAGATTTAGTGTGGGTACACGTTAGAATCGCCTCGGCGAGAAAGTTCTAATGAGTTTCCACAATCAATTGTTTTGGGAAAAAATGTATACCCCTTCACAACCAAGGTTTAACTTGTGCGTTTTACTGTTCATGGACATGTTTTTCTGAATAAACATTTGATATTATTTCTCTATCTTTTCTTTCAGTCAACTTCAACAAGACACAAGCACCGTGACATCACAGACAGAGAAATCTAAGGCAAAACCAGAACCATTCTATTGTGGCTGTAAATCGTATGAACACCACCAGCCTAAAGTTCCATGATGACTCAGAATTCGATTAAAATTGAAACCAGAACCATGTGAGCCGCGACGCGAGAAAACCGGTTTTCGGGGTTTCCGACCATGTCCGACACAAACCGGCCTGTGCACCTACAGAAGGATAGACGCTTGAAAGTTTGGACGTAAGAAGAGGATTTGTACTATACGTGTAGCGAAAACAAAGGCGCTGATGCTAATCTGCGTCTTCGTTTTCGCATTGGCAAAAATCCGGTTTTCTGGCGATGCGGCTCATATTATTGTGGCTGTAAATCGTATGAACATCACCTGATGACACAGAATTCTATGAAAATAGAACTTTAGTAGTGAAATACAGTTTTCGGTACTCTACGTATGATGATGTGGTAACTAGTTATCATGGAGTTCCTTAAAGAAATTGTCATCACAGACAGAGAAATCTAAGACGAAACCATAACCATATTATTGTACCTGTAAATCATACATGTATAATTCCAACTTAACAAATTACATACATTCTGATTGGTTGTTTGGAAGACTTTATACTTCGATAAAAGCAATGCGTAAGGATACTCTGGTCTCAACTTAAAAACGGCGCGACGTTGCGTGATTACGTGACGTTTCTTCGAAAAAACGTTGAAGTCACCAAATCTAAACGTCATAAAAACAATGGATGAACGCGTTTTGAAGGCATCAAAGGCATCGAAATGAATATTTGGAATCTTTATTAGCATGGGCGCTTTCTCTTTTAAAAGAACATCGTACGGTAAGTGTTTTAATCTTCTTGTTGTGTGTTAAAAATTTGACGTTTGAATTTCTAATGTTCCGCGCCCCAGTTCAAAATCGACATGTCTTTCTATCGGCCCAGACGGCGATATTTTCTCCCAAAAGAACATTTTTGAATGAAGGGGAGATGTTGTAAAACTCCCGCTTTTACAGCCTGCCTATAGCAAGCCAGATATAGCTTCTATTAATTGCGAAAAGTGAGTTCTATGCTTTGGAAATTTTCAAGATGGCTGCCTCATGAAGATACGTTTCGCTCTACTTTTCTTCCGCTGGCTATAAAACAGTTAATCAATGTAGACAAATGCAGTATAATGAGACAAAGTTGGAATTATAAGGAATGAATTATTATTTTTATTGATTTTATCGATGTGTAAACTCAGGCGAATCACTCACAAACTTTTTTCATAAAGCCCTTCGGGCTTTATTTAGTTTGTGAGTGATTCGCCTGAGTTTACACATCGATAAAATCAACAAAAATAAAATTCATTCCTATAATGAACACCACCGACATGAGATTCCATGATGCCCTTGAATTCGATCAAAATCGTATGAACATCGCCAGCCTTAGATTCCATGATGACCTAGAATACGAACAAAATAGAGTTCATCAGGAAAACACGCCCGTGTAATGTATACCTCCTTAAATCACACTTTTTTTTAAACAATGGGGTATGCAGGGGTATACCTGTTTTATACATTTTTGCTCCAAAACATAGATTGTGGGTACTCGTTAAAACCGTCTCGGTGAGGCGGTTCTAACGTATACCCACGATCAATGTTTTGAGCATTTTCTAACGATTTTTGTAAATAAATTTAACTGCTGAAAAATCTCTTTATATTGCATGGGCAAGTTTGCATAATGTGATGCCCAGAATTCGATCAAAACATAATTTTAGTGCTACTGTATCACAAAATACAATTTTCGATACTCAAAGTATGATGATGATGATGATGATGAAGATGATGATATAGTAACTACTGTCTGAACACCATCTTTCAGAAAATGCATTTTTCGAAATCTCACTTTTCTGAAAGATGTCAAGAAAAATATGAACATGTCACCATTTTGCATTCCAAAAGTCTTAAAATTCGCCACAAAAATTTTGAAAATCGGTTGACAAATAAAATATTTATGCAAGAAAATATTTTTTAATAGGGCTTTTTCCATTGTAAAATTGCCAGCAAGGGAGGTAACTATTTTCCCGGAAAAAATCTAAATTGATTATTTTTCATCTAAAATGCACGTTATGGAGACCTGAAAATATTATCGAAGGATCTCAAAGAGGCCTGAAAATGTATTATGATAAAACGTGCCTTAACGTCAGATACAGGGAAAAGTTTAAAATTGACTATTGTCTGTGAAAAAAAAAATCAATCACTGTGTTTAATATGTATGCCATACTGTCAAGTTCCACAGAGCGTACTTGTGTATGTGTTGCAGTTTTGTTGAAAATCATGCTTCATGTATGTTTCATATTTTATTATACAAACCTAGTGGTTGTAAAGTACATTTGCTTGTTTTGAAATTTCCTTTGCAGTTGCATCAAGGTTGTATCCTTTTGCGCCTATTATTCCTGATTATGCGATTATGCAATCATGTAATAGCACTGACCTAGTATATAGACACAATTATAGGCTCGAACAAGTGCATGTCTATTATATGAGCCGCATCATGAGAAAACCCACATTTTGTATTTGCAAAACTTAGTCGCAGATCAGCTTCGCAGAACTGCCAAGCTGATCAGCGCCTTAAATTTGTTTTCGCTACACAGATAGTCCAATTCCTCTTCTTCCTAAATCCGAAATTTCAAGCTTCTATTTTGTTGATGTAATTGTACAGGTCGGTTTGTGTCGGACCTGTTCAAAAACCAAATATTTGGTTTTGTCATGACGCGGCTCTAATTTTTTTCTTTCATGCAAAAGTTCAATGAACCTCGGCTAGTAGCAGTATATATGGAGGCGAGATGAATTTATAGCAGTACTAGTGAATATTTATTTCTTTTGCTATTGTATCAAACCCGGATGTAATATTATTCAATATTTCAGAAGGTATGATTGCATGGTAGTATTTCCCCAATTTTCTCTTTGTTTCTCTCTCTCTCTCTCTCTCTCTCTCTCTCTCTCTCAAATTTTAAGATTTACGTAGACTTTATAAATGGATCCTGGAAACATATTTATATTCTTATTATTTTTGACGTACATGTATATTGTACTATCTTAGATGGATGTATACGATATTTAAAGATTTCAATGATAATGATAATTATTGAATTATAGCGTATGCAAAATGATGGGTACTATTTTCTTTTACTATTTTTTGTCAGTTTTAAGGTTCGTTGATACTATTATTTATTACCTATCGTCCTAAGATCTATATTGTATTACTTCAAGGAGCTTATGAGCTCTTGATTACTTTTAAAAACATCAAAATTGTTCCTTGGCCTGTTAGCGTGAAAAGGCTCTGTAAAAAACCGTTTTAAGCCCCCAGTAATTTTACTGATCGTTCCAAGGTGATACTTTTGTTGTGATTCTATTGTTTATGTTTTGGTATTAAATTTTTGTGCTATAACACCTTATGTACGTTTTCAATTGTTTAGGTTGAGGTCGGGAAACTGAGTGACCGTCTATTGGGAAATAGCTCCTCTCTCGGCTTACGATAAGTTCTGTTTGTATAAGTACTCGAGTGTTAGTTTATTTTTTTTCAGACCTCGGTTTTTGAAGTGGTAATTTCTTTCTGATTGTGCTATTTCCTGATATATTTTTTTACTTTTTCTCTGTCGGTGCACAGTTAATAGTTTTCACCTCTCGGTATGGCAGTAATTCCGACTGATTTAATTTCGATGTAAACAATTCATAACACTTGGCCAGACATCAGTCATCAGACTGCCTGTAACTAATTTAACATTATCTAAATATATCAAATTTAAATAACAACTTCAAACAGATGCCAACATATGTTTTAAATTTAGCGCAACTTGGTCTAACAAGAAGTGAACAGTGCTCCATAAAAATCGAGCAGACTGAGTATGCAACACTTACCATGCACTTCAAATTATAAATGCGACTAAAAACATGTCAAAAACCAACTAAGACGATAATCTGAAGGGATCTTTAAGGACCAAACCATATATATTATTATAATAAACTTGTCATAATAAGTAAAGCTCCAGCTGAATTTTTTTTCATAGACTTACTGCAAAAATCTCCAACTTGTTTTGTCATAACTTTTAACGGCATAAACATGTTTGCATGCAATTTTCATTAAATCTCCGCCTTAAAACTGTCATAAGTAAGTAAAGAATTCTTTTATTGTATTCATATGCGTTGATATCTTTGTCTGTATGATAAGATATTGAGTTAGATGCAAAACAGTTTTTCATCTATTTTTGTTTGTTTAAACTATTTTTTTTCTTATATATTTTGTATAATTTTCCTCGATAAGGCTCATGCAAGCTTACAAAAATGATAAAGAGTGAAACCCAGTTACAAGTTCAAGTAAAAACGATAAGAAGTTTAGCTATCAGAGGGGAGCCTGATATCACATGAGCCAAAACGTGAGAAAACCGGTCTTCGGAGTTTCCGACCAGGTCCGACACAAAACCGGCCTGTACTGTCACAGAAGTAGGCTAGAAGCTTGAAATTTTGGATTTAAGAAGAAGAGGGATTGTACTTTCCGTGTAGCGAAAACAAAGGTGCTGATCAATTTCAATGTTACTGCGAAGCTGATCTGCGCCTTTGTTTTCACATAGGCTATCCGGTTTTCTCATGATGCGGCTCAGTGATTTTATCAGCTTATTCCTGAAAAATCTCCTGTAAATCTAACAGAAGCAGAACTAAGCTAATAGAAACATCCAACAAAATTGATTTTAAAATAGAAATTAAAATTTTATTGCATTGGTAGGGATGAAATACTGCAGTTCCGTACAGTCCTGTATATATGACTTTTTCCCACTGTGTACAGTGAACATTAAACGTGCGTACATTATATTGCGTGCCGACTATTCAAGAGAGAACACATTTTCACAGCAACTTTATCAGCTCACCTGAGCCGAAGGCTCACAGGTGAGCTTATAGGATGGCCATGCTCCGTCGTCCGTCGTTGTCGTCGTCGTTGTTGTATACAATGTTCAAACGTCTTCTCCTCTGAAACCAATGGGCCAATCAAAGCCAAACTTCATATGGAGCATTCTTAGGAAGGGGGAAAGAAAGTTTGTATAAACGGTCCAGGTCACATGACCAAGATGGCCGCCATGGCTATAAATAGCAAAAAAAATTTAAAGATATTCTTCTCCAGAACCAGAATGCCTGTGATTTTGAAAATTTGCATGAAGCATCAGGCAATAGAGCTCTACAAAGTTTGTATAAATCATGACCCTGGGATGACCTTGACCTTTTTACGGCAAGGTCAACTTAGGTCACCCATGCATTTGAATGGGTAAAAAAGGAAAAAAAGTCATTTAATGGTAAAATCTTGCTGGGAATTAGCAAATGGACAGAATATTTATGTTTATGAAAATATTTTGGGCCAAGGGGCTTGTCTGCCCCAGCCCCAGGGCTATATACATGTATATGACCATACTATTCAAACATCTTCTTCTCTGAAACCACTTGGCCAATCAAAGCCAAACTTTATGTGGAGCATCCTTAGGAAGAGGAAATGAAAGTTTGTATAAATGGTCAAGGTCACATGACCAAGGTGGCCGCCATTGCTATAAAGAGCAAAAACATTTAAAAATCTTCTTCTGCAGAACCAGTAGGCCTATGATTTTGAATCTTGGCATTCAGCATCAGGCAATGTAGCTCTACAAAGCCTTAATTATGACCCTTGGATGACCATGGCCTATTTTACGGCAAGGTCAACTTAGGTCGCCCATGCATTTGAATGGGGAAAAAATAGAAAAACGTCATTTTATTTCAGAAAAAAACTTGCTTGGAATGAGCAGATGAATAGAAGATTTATGTTCATGAAAATATTTTGGCCCCAGGGGATTTCCTGCCCATGCCCCAGGGCTATATACATGTATATGACCGAAATATCCAAACATCTTCTTTCCGGAAACCGCTTGTCCAGTCAAAGCCAAACTTAATGTGAGACAAAAATAGGAAGTGGAAATGAAAGTGTGTATAAATGGTCATGGTCACATGACCAAGGTGGCCACCATGGCTATGAATAGCAAAAACCTTTAAAAATCTTCTTCTACAGAACCAGAAGGCCTATGATTTTGAAACTTGGCATGAAGCATCTGGGAAGAGAGTTCTACAAAATTTGCATAAATCATAACCCTGGAATGACCTTGACCTATTTTACGGCAAGGTCAACTTAGGTCGCCCATGTATCTGAGTGGGGAAAGTTTTTAAAATGTCATTTGAAGGGCAAAACTTACAGTAAATTGGAAAATAGACTGATTTGTTATGATATGAAAAAGAGATTGACTCCAGGCGTTATTCTGCCCCTGCCCCGGGTTATATACATGTATACCGTGGTTAAGAGCGCTGATATTTCATCACCGCACTTCCAACCATCCAACCGCAGTGTGTTGTGTGGGCTGAGTCCCACACGAGGCACAAGTGAGACAAGCCAAGTTCTGCTTGCGGGAGAACCATGTGGTTTTTCTCGGGGTTCTCCCGTTTTCGTCCCACCTACTGATTGGCCCATCTCATATGAGATGAAATAATCTTAAAACGGATGTTAAACTGAATAAAAATGCATACATTCTGCTTCACCTTCACATTGATTGTGTTGGTATGTGTACAGACATGCAAAATATGTACAGTCTGTGAAACTTCATGTAAAATTCCATTTAGATAAAATGTAAATACATGTAGGGCCATTGGTTTCGTAGAAAAAAAGAAAGATAAATGCATATGATTTTAATAAAATGATACGTACAGCCCCATATGGATGCAACTTAAAACTAGCACTGGTGAGTTTTGTCGGACCTGCAGTGCTGTTGAAGACATATAGAATTTCTCACAGACGAATCAACATGGTTGACTAATGAAAAGAAAATACAAGTGCACGTCTATGTAAAAATAAATTGTTTTTCATGTCTGTTGAAAAAAGCGAACGTCATTTATCGAAGAAATTAAAAATTTCCCCGTTTTAGTAAAAAAACAACAACAACAAAAACATATGAGCCACTGCATGGGAAAACTAACAATCTGCACAGGCGACAACAAAGGCGCAGAGCGAAGCTGATCAGCGCCTTTGTTTTCGCTACTCGGATAGTACAATTCCTCTTCTTTCTAAATCCAGAATTTCCAGCCTCTAACCATCTTCTGTGACTGTATAGGCTGGATTGTGTAGGACCTGGTCGGAACCGAAATTGTTGGTTTTCTCACGCACAGGCACATATTGAATAAAACATCCGTTTTCAGCCTCTGGATAATGCAATCGAACATTTAGCAATGTATGAGCCACCTCGTGGGAAAACCAACAATGTGGATTCCGAACACAAACACAAACAGGCCTGCACAAGCACAGAAAAGAGCTAGAAGCTTGAAAATTCGGTTTTAAGTAGAAGAGGAATTGTACTATCCGAGTAGCGAAAACAAAGGCGCTGATCAGCTTCGCGGTTACCGCGAAGCTGATCTGCGCCTTTGTTTTCGCATATGCAGATTGTAGGTTTTCTCATGTGGCGGCTCAAATTTAGCAATGTATGATAACTTAGATATGATCATCACGATTCATTATAAAACATGCTAAAGGAAAAATACAAAATCTCAAATGTTGTTTATTGCGTTTTTTTTTCTTCCGTTTTACTTATTCGGAAATAACAAATTCGTACAACAACCTTGTATATTCTTATACTTTTTTACCATGGTGTAAAGAACAGTATGTCATCTGTTTATTGGAAACGAATAAGATTTATATCTACATTGTATTTCAAGATCAAAAATCGTATTTTTTATTTTCTTTTATTTTTATTTTTTTAATTTTTATTTTATTTTTTGTACAATTTCTGACAATTATGATTGCAGCCTAAGAACGGTATTAAACTTAATAATAATTAATAATATACTACAGTAATTATTTATTACTGATCGTTCCAGTGCGATACTTCTGTGGTGGTTTTTATTGTTTTAGGTCTTGGTGTTGATTTATTGTGCTGTTAGCACCTTATATATGTTGGTTATGTTTAACGGTTAACTGAGTAGCCACCTATTTGGAAATACCTGCCCATCCGGCTTACTATATATTTTCTTAGTATGAGTACCTGGGCCCAGACAATACGTACACTAGAATTTACCTAGTCCTAGATTTTTTTCGGGCAAATTTCTCAAAAAATCTTCTTGCACTCCCCTATAAAAATCCAATGGTCGTTCCCTTATATAATCTGTGAATACATAATCGCATTGACGTAAATACGTTTGGTCGTTTCACAATAACGGTGGTATCGTAATGTGTCATGGATGAATACATCTGCACAGTCATGATGATATAGGGAAAATTTTCTTTTGCCAAATATAAATCATTTGGAAAAGATTAATGGCCTTTAATAATTATCAGTAATCATTTGTTGTTACCTTGAGCGAATATTGCAAATGCTTTACGTTTAATTATGAATGAAAATGTATGCTACATCATACTTCCTAGTTAAACAACTACAAGGACGTTTATAATATGGATGATCTGAAAAGTGCAGTCTCCATATCAATTCATATTTAGGCCTGTATTCCTGTCTGCTGAGGGTCATTAGCTGGTCAGTGATAAGAGACAGGACAATAGAAAAACTGATAGCCTAACAATGTCGATGCAGATAGGAGACCCAAAAAGAAAATTCAATATTGATCGCAGAGGAGCAGTTTTACTTCTGATCAAAGGTTATCATGGACCATAAAACCAATAAACAGTGGTACCACGTGTATTATCCTTTAGTGACTTCTTTTATTCACTGCAGAGATGAGATAATCATCTCATTATGACAGTAATTTGACTCTTGGATCATATTGCAACAACAAGTCATTTCGAATGAACAGTGGTACCACTTTAGCTCCTTCAGAAGCTGCCCCTTTAAGAATATTATTCCATCTTAATGCATTCTCGTTGGGTTTTAGGGAAGGCTAATCAATTGGCCCTTCTTGGGTCGCTTCCTGGTCGTTGCTTCCTGTTTTACTGCATGCATTTCTTTTGGACTTCCTGTTTTATGCCTTGGTTACATTTGGCCTACGATTAGCTTGCGATGATCATCGTACGATGCCAAGTTTTGCATTTTTGTACGGTCTCCGCAGGGTGAACCTACGACGTCCCTACGATTCTACGGCTTCCTACGGCCTCTGTAGCCTTCACGGTTTTGTAATAGTCTGCACTTTTAAAAGAAAAAAAAATAAATAAATAAAAAAAGCCGTAAGACCAAAGCCCATAGACACGTCGCGCGAGCACCGTACGGAGACTGATCGTGCGGCCACCGCACGATTTTTTATGATAATTTGGGGACAAAAAATCGTAGCGGCGATCGTAGAAAGACTGCAAGGGCTCAGTCAGAAATCGTAGGAACTACTCTCGGACATCGCACGGGCTCCGGACGATTTCCATTTAAAATGTACGGATACCCTACTATTTCCGTACGATTTCCCTACGATCTGCGCACGGTTCTGTGTCAGAACGTCGACAAAAGCCAGAGCAAGAAATCGTATGATGCCCGTAGGAATTGTAAACACATACGTCGTAGCCCACGATCACCTACGATGTCTAAAATCATAGGGAAAATCGCAGACCGAAAAATCGTACGATCGGTGCAAATGTAACCTACGCATTACTACTATTTCTTTTGAATAGTATTTCTATCTTGTTTGAAACAGAATTATTAATTGCGATCGTTAGCGATAGGATATAATAAAATGAAATTGCAAATGAAAAGTCGGCATTACGATTAATTTGCTCTAAATTGGCTAAAGTGCCAGTCCCACTGAATCGTAAGCAATCGTACGATTGTCTAATTATACGTTTATTGGTCCACAATGTATGTTTTGGATAAAAAATAAGGAAAATAGGTATACCCCTGTAACCGCCACTTTTACTAGTATATAAAACCCGACCTCTCGGTCTAGGGTACGACACGTAACTACATGTACATGTACCAGGCCGCTGTCTTCCAATTGTCCGGTGTGCGAAATGCCAAGGTATTGACCATAATTCTAGACATTTTTAAAGAAAGGTTTCATCGTCTGATTGTGCATAAAACGCAGAGTAGTGTTTTTCCCTCTGTTTTGAACTTCAATAATGTTTTCCAGATGGGTCAGCTTATGAGAAAAAATGAATTTCACATGGATTTAACACATACACTGGCGACACAGACATATCAGCGCATGGGTACAAATCGATCATTTTTGCATATGCTATTTTACACTAATACCATTATTAAAGCTTACGCTAGCTGTTGTGGAATACTTGACATCTATATTATAGCCCATTTTTTCATGGCGCGACGCTGTTGTATTTTAACGTTGGTTCAGGATCAGTTATAACATAACATAACATAAAAACAGAAACTGGTCTGTTATCGAGGAATATTTTTTTAACCAAATATAAATAAGGTAAGAATTTTTACGACTTTGATGATGAAATATTCGTTGGATTATTGATGGCAGTTGGGATTGTTGCACTTAAACCTTCAGCATAAGTCCACGCGAACTCTTACATGAATTTAGAAAAATGCCATAGATCTACTAAGAATAAAAACACACACACACACTTTTGCATAGTAATTGACCAGTCTAGAGAATGAAATTTTAACCTGTTTGGATCGGTGTGGGTATTATATATCATTAGATGACTTTGGAAAATATTAAAAATTGCATTTTTACTTAATTATACAGTTACATAATTCATTAGACCGTATATTGTAATACATGTATAGCTTTATGCTTGCGGTCCTGTGTACCTTTGGTCTGTCAACGGTCAAGGTCGGAAGATAACTGACAAGTTACTCCCTCGACTTAAAAATGGAAAATAAATGTGATACAATGGAACACGGAACAGAAAAAAATGGATGAAGACATAATTCTCGGTCATTCGGTGTATTTGCACACCTTTAACACGTGATACATGTATCTTAATCTTAAAACCCGAGCTCTAATAAATTTCGACTGTCTCTCACAGTTCGTTCAATATGCTACCATTACTTCGAGCCCCATAACTAAAGCAATTTGAAATAGTGACTTTAAGGCTCAATACACACTCAGCAATATTGCAATACTAATTGAAACAAGCGCGAGAGACAGTCAGAGCTTTAAGAATAATATCTTTCTGTCCCACTATAGAATGAATGACACTACCAATATGAACGGGACCACCAAACCAAAGGTAAACCAGTTCGGAGATTATGATGACGTCACAAACATGTCAGTCGATGATTGGGAGCACAGGTGGAAGCTAGATCAGACTCAGTTTCATGTTCCCAGGGTACATCCGTAAGTGTTTAGTAGTATAATAATATTGCGAGGTGTAGATCACTACTGACAATCACGTGGTATTGTTTACATACAAACCAATAAATGATCGGTAACACACACTGCATTTGAGAACTAAGTTGAGAAGAAAAAATCGAGTTTTCTCCTACAGCGTTTCTTCTGCTGACTGATAGATGGGTGCAGTCAACGCAGAAATTGAACATTTATTAAAAGAAAGTAACATAAGAAATCTCGGTTATTTCGTTTTCACAAACACTTCAATGTTATTGTGTTGGATGCACTATATGTTCATGGGGCGGAAGTGTTTGCGAAAACGAAATAACTGGATTTCTTGTAATACTTTCTTTCAATAAATGTTCAATTTCTGCATGGACTGCGCCTATCTATCAGTCAATACAGTAAATGGTATGGGAGAAAACCCAATTTTTTTCATCTCAACTTCGGTTTTGCGTCACCGATCATTTATCGGTTTGTATGTATACAGTACCACGTGTTTATCAGCTGTGTAGATATTATGTTGAATTTAATATTCTATTAACATATAACTGTATAAAGAAGCCTCCTGGCTTAGTGGTAAACAAACTCGCTTTGTAAATCAGGACGGGCCTCTCTACTATTTCAGGTAAGACTACGACAACGACAACGACAACAACATCAATCAAATACCAAACAATAACAAATGAAATCAAAATATTTATGCATGTATAATGTCTCTACAGATATACTCATAAAAACTGACACCTTTCCTTTACCATTTCTTACAGAATGTTAGAGAAACATATTGAAAAAATAACAGAGGGTAAAATACGACAAAGAATATTCCTTCCACTTTGTGGGAAATCTATTGATATAAGGTGGTAAGTAAAACTCTTACTTTACTTTAGTAAAACTAACCTATATAAGCCTGGCCTTTTTGTGGGGCATGGGCAACAGAAAAGCTCAAGTTGGGACGCCCCAAAACGCGGCATTCCACCTGGGGTTATTCTGTACTATGCTTAGTGGAATTCCATTGAAAAACTGAAACAATTTACATGTATTTAAAATCACTCCTGGTGCGCTTGAAGTTGGTAAAGGACTGCTACAAACGAAATAAGTTAGAGTTAAAGTACTGAGTAGAAAAATAAGTAAAATGCAGCGAGTCGAAGACGAGCTGATTTTACTTACTTCTTCGAGGTCTTTAACAGACTTCTAGTATGACAAAACACGACATGACAGATCAGGACCATGCACTGTGACTTCCACTGGAATATCAAGAAGTTACAGTGAGGTCCTCAAAGCTTATTATTGATATGTAGACACACCTCATGTAATATTCACTTTTATTTGATTTAATATTAAGATTACTTCAAAGAAAAACAATAAAGTCATACTACAAGCTGATAAAGATAAACAGGCCAGAGGAAACCCCAATGATTAGGTGAATCAGCAAAATCGAAGACGTTGACTCCTTGAAACGTTATACATGTGTAAATACTTTATTACAAGATATGGACCATTGTGCAAATATTGACTTGATGATGGGGTTCAATATCTTCATTCAAATTTTCAATAACGACGTGCCGTGATAGACTGTCATAATGAAAACTTAAAGGATGTTTATTGATTTGCACCAAGATTTAACAAAATAAATGTAAAAAATGAAAATCATGATGATTAGGCGTTTTCAAAGTTGTAACCATTGGATTAGGAGGTCCCCTGCAATTTTCTTTCAAATTAAACTGTTCACCTGAACCACTATTAATTGGTGTGAAATAACGGGTATCATTATGAAACGAAGCATCATCGTAGATACATGTCAAAGGCTAGAATGTAGAAATATTGGGCACAGCTTGACGAACATGCCATCAAACGATAAAGATTATTTCTGATCAATAGTTTGCATTGAACGATTCCGAAAATATAGGAAATAAACACATCCAAAACAAGATTAATGCAATAAGATTATTAACATTTTGTGTAATTTCATTTATTTATATATTTATTTATACGGATTTATTTCCTTCAAATAAACTTTCCATGAACTTTAAATCAAAACTAAATTATATGAATAGTTTGACACGATATTGGTAACTCGGTGAAAGAAATAAAAATGCATTAATTTAGCATTTAATGGTATTATTACCGAATACGTCTCTGGTATGTAGTAAATGTTAGTGCTAATGATACACTGTAGCAAAATGTCAAGCTCAAGCATAATTATGTAAATTATCTCGAAAAAATATCCCCATGACAGCTCTGATCAAATGTGACCACGGCGCGAATAATCTGCTGAAAGGGATGTGGTTTAACCGAGCCCTCCCGCATGATCTGTTCGATTTAATCATTAGCCTCAAAAACTAGTCAACACTTTTTCGCTCGACACTGACGTAGTTGAAAACTTCTGAGTAGTAGCGTTACTTTAGGGATTTAATTTGTCGGATCCCGAATTCACAACTAGGAAGAGGTCGAGTTCAACTCCATGACCTCTCTATTCAGTGTCCTACACCCTACTTCAAGACAACCGCAACCCCCTCTTAACGCCAAAACTCGGGATATACCATGGTTAATATTTGAGCCGCCACACCAGAAAACCAACAATTTATCCGAAATTTCCAGCCTTTAGCCATCTTTTGTTCAGCTCGGTTTGTGTCGGACCTGTTCGGAAACCACACTCACGTGAAAATTCATTTCTAGGTTGGCGGAGCAAGGGCATGAGGTAGTTGGCAATGAGGCAGTAGCGATGGGCTGCCAGCAATTCTTCGAGGAACACAATATACCATACAAGGTAGAGCCCATTCCTGGCATAGACGGCGACGTTTACACAGTAAGTTTATGAATGCGCATACACTAATGTTATAACTTTTGGTAAAAGCAACCCGTGTATTTTGCACATGCACTATTTGAGCCGCATCGTGAGAAAACCTGATTTTTGCCTAGGCGAAAACAAAGGCGCAGATCAGCTTCGCGGTAACCGCGAAGCTGATCAGCGCCTTTGTTTCCGCTACTCGGATAGCACAATTCCTCTTCTACTTAAATCCGAAATTTCAAGCTTCTAGCTCTATTCTGAGCCTGTACAGGCCGGTTTGTGTCGGACCTGGTCGGAAACCCCGAAGACCGGTTTTCTCGCGTCGTAAACGTGCCTTCCGTTTTAACGTTATGTGTAAAACACGTGCAGCGTGACGGCAATGCTTCGCTTGACTTTATAGCGTGCTCCATGACACAATGCAAAATATTGAAAATAAATAAATAAATATATAACTAAATAAGTAGAAAAGATGCTAATCATTTCTTTTTTACTGTTGTCAGTTACTTTTACTTATTTCAGTCAACAGATGAACGATCAATTACCTTATTCAGATGCGACTTCTTCGATTTGTCAAGGTATATTGCATTTCATTAAGAAAACATGACCATTCAATATTTCTGAAGCTGTAAAAATTAAAAATAATAGATTTTTTTTTATATTTTTGCTCAAGACATAGATTGTGGGTACACGTTATATAAAAGGGGGGTTTACGGGGTTATACATTTCAAGGGCACATGTTTTCCTGATGGTTGCATTTTATGCCAATTTTTCTCTTGAATATATTGATGCGTGCAGATCTTCTGAAAATTTGGTATAAACAATTGCATGCTCCGTTCATCCTTCGCTATTTTCATGGAAGCTACACATACAGTGTATACATGTATTTTCTACTAAAAGCTAAATAGATTCAAATTACACCTCGTTCAACAATTTTTAGTATCGCCCTTGCTTTCGGATAACATGGTGATTTGTTCACCCTTGTTAAGAAATATTTCCCTAGGGCTACGCACGGGTAATATTACTTACATCTGGTGAACACTTTGTAATGGCCTTGTTGCCATCACACAAAGTCAATAATTGCAAACGTTTACATAGCGAACATCTGACTAGACCAAATTCGACTTATTATGCCCCCAACTTTGAAAAAGTTGGAAGGGCATATTGCTTTCGGCTTGTGTGTGTGTGTGTGTGTGTGTGTATGTGTGTCTGTTACGCTTTTTTGAAACTTTTAAATAGTGCATGCTAGGGACTTGAAATTTATTATACAGATTCCTCATGAAAAAATAGTTGACCCATATCTTTTTTCTTGTCTGAGTTATGCCCCTTTTCTGAGTTATGTCCCTTTGAAAACAAAATTTTGAAATCTTGTGTGCAAGATATCTCAAAAAGTATTTGAGCTAGAGCCTTCATATTTGGCATACTGCTTAGGGCTGAGTAGTAGATGACCTGATTAACTTTTAAGAACTTTCCGTCAAATTTTGACAAAAATACCGAATTTGAAATTTTTATTGATTTTTTGACGTTTTTGGTGAAAATTTAAACTTTTAAATGGTGCATGCTAGGGTTTTGAAATTTGTCTCTGTGTGTGTGTGTGTGTGTGTGTGTGTGTACGTCTGTTACGCTTTTTTGAAACTTTTGAATAGTGCATGCTAGGGATTTGAAATTTATTATACACATTCCTCATGAAAAAATAGTTGACCCATATCTTTTTTCATGTCTGAGTTATGCCCCTTTTCTGAGTTATGTCCCGTTGAAAACAAAATTTTGAAATCTTGTGTGCAAGATATCTCAAAAAGTATTTGAGCTAGAGCCTTCATATTTGGCATACTGCTTAGGGCTGAGTAGTAGATGACCTGATTAACTTTTAAGAACTTTTCGTCAAATTTTGACAAAAATACTGAATTTGAAATTTTTATTGATTTTTTGACGTTTTTGGTGAAAATTTAAACTTTTAAATGGTGCATGCTAGGGTTTTGAAATTTCATACATAGATTCTTCATGTCCGAGTTATGCCCCTTTTCTGAGTTATGTCCCTTTGAAAACAAATGAAAATCTTGTGTGCAAGATGTCTCAAAAAGTGCAAGATATCTCAAAAAGTATTTGAGCAAGAGCCTTTATATTTGATAGACTGGTTGGGGCTGAGAAGATTACCTTAATAACTTTTGAGGACTTTCCGTCAAATTTTGACAAAATTACCCAATTTTGAAATTTTTACTCCATTTTAACTTGTCGGCAAAAAGTTAACATTCTGTTTCTGGATCGAGGTCAAAACAGAAGCAACCGAACAGCTTCTACAGGAAATTAAATTTAACTTCATTCAACTGAAATAAATGAACCATACAATCTGCCATTTTAGGGACAAACATACAGTTGGGGGTATAGTGTTTTACAAACACCCATTTCTAGTTACACCTATTACAACGGCTTTACATTAACACCAAGCAATATACAGAGATTTTTCCAGCTGTAAAAATTGAAAATTTGATCAGAAAATTTTGATATTTTTAATATTATTGCTCAAAACATAGATCGTGGGTACACGTAAAAACCGCCTCGGCGGCCGAGGCGGTTCTAACGAGTACCCACAATGTACGTTTTGGACCAAAATTAAGAAAACAATATATACCACTGCATTTCCCAGTTTTACTATATAAAAGTGGGGTTTACGGGGGTATTCATAACACGGACATGTTTTTCAAATGAGATCTACCGAGTACTGTGTGCTTTTAATAATGAATTGCTTTGCATGTCATTTTAAACAAACAATCTCCTGACGGTTGATTTTGTTCTGCTTGTTTTAGAGACGTATGTGGGTTGTTTGATGCCGTATGGGACAGAGGGAGTTTTGTTGCAATAACAGTGGCAGACAGAAAAAGGTGTGTATGAATTGAGCCGCGACAAGAAAAATCGGTCCTCGGTGTCTCCGACCAGGTCCGAAACAAACCGGCCTGTACAGTTACGGAAGAGGGATAGACGCTTATATCAGATTTAAAAAGAAGATTGTTTACTGTCCGTGTAGTGAAAACAACGGTGACTTTGCTTTCGCATGTGCACAACGTCGGATTTCTCATGACGCGTTCCAATTTCTTGATGACATGGCTTTTTTTATCAGAGTTGTATAGCTTCAATTTATTATAAGCTAGCCTTGCAAGAAACCATAGAAACTCGACTAAATACGACGCAAAACCAAGATAGTGAAACGCCTTTTAATAAATCTTTACAGTATGGACTCGAAAGGTTTTTTGCCGTTACAAAGAATATCAAGAGTTAGGAAAAATAAAATAGGCACCTGCATGCTTAACCCCTAAGTTAAAAAATACTCTGGGCACATGATCACCTTTTTGTTAACAGAGTTAACATTATACTTTGGAACGGTAGATTCATCGCGCTTTGGTAAAACTGTTCTTAGGAAGCGTAACAAAATTGGCTTTAATGCAACATTTTCTGTCATTTTCTATGGTAACGAGTATGCTTTGTGCTTGGATATTCTTCCAGATAAGGATAGAACAAGTGAATAATATTTCTTTGATTTTATATACGAGGATCGGTCAAAAAGTTCTGTCACTCCCTTTATTACTCAGTAACTTACATTGAAACATATATTTTAAAAACCATACCTAAACGCCATTTACATGTGGCAAAATTTTTGCGTGGCTCTTCGTCAATGAAATCCAATATACATGTATCACTCTAAAAGACGTGATTCTTACACACTGGCGCAGTTTTCTTTACTATGCAATACTTTAAATAAAGAAAAACGATTTCGAAAAAAAAAAAAAAAAATATATATATATATATATATATATATATATATATATATATATATATATATATATATATATATATATATATATATATATATATATATATATATAGTATATATATATATATATAGTATGAGATTTGGGTAATATACATCAAACAATCAAACCTGTCGGTAGCACCGGATCCATAAATGGATGCTTGAATGATATGCTTTAAATATATATGTGGAGATTTTATCATTAACGGTGCAAAATTTTATTTGTGCCTGAGCTAGCTTTCGCCTTTCGGCTTCATCAGAGGCATACTGATTAGTGCAAGTTTACAGAAAAATAGAAGGTGAGACAGCGAAAATGGCCGTCCTCGATTTTTGAGATAAACATGGGGTACTTTAGTCGTACTAGCACTTCTACAGGTATTGGCCAATAAATTGTATAAAACATATAGGGAAAAAATATTTAACACTTCATAACTTTCTTATTTCTTATGATATTTTTATATCACGAACGGCGTTAGAAAGTATAATTCTTTATCTTTACCATAGTTTTTAAATTTTTGACGTAGCACTATTATAAAATGGTCTGTTTGAGGACGGCCGTCTTGTTGTACGCAATTTAATTAAATATATAGCAAAATTTCCGTAAAACGCGGTTAATTACGCCTAGGTACATTACTTCAGCAACAATTTTAAGCTATAATTTTACATAAATGTTAGGCGTCACAAACGGTCTAATTTAGTACAAATATTATATTTTAATCTGGTGTATTTTTTATTTTTGAAGCTCAACGATAAATTGGTCTGTTTGATCAAGGACCAAAAAAATAATAAATATTATTTTCTATCTGGAATTTCCGTGAGTGTCCGTAAAATGCACCGATAAGACCCGACTTAATTTCCAGGTATTAATGCCGTGGGCGAAGATTATCGCTCTAATATGAAAATGAAATGTATTTGATGACTGAGAGTGTAATAAAGAATTTTATATGAATAAATTAATAGGCTTAAGTTTAGAGAGTGATATTTTGCGGAAATAAAACATTAAACTTTACCATATTTTGTTTCTCCTTTTTCGGCAGTAGATGCTGAATTGAAAACACAGATGTCAATTCGCTCATGATTGCATAATGTCAATTAGTAATGACACTGTGTTAAATTCGCAATCAAGTTCTACTCATTTTATTTATCATTTTATTTTTTTTTTTTGAGAATCTTTTTTATAATTATTTCGTGAGGTATTTGTATTTTTCTTTTGATGCTGTAATCCGAAACAGGACGAGTGCTCGATATCTGTCATTCAAAGTCAATCCAAACAAAATAGCAGCTTTTATTAGCTTTAATTAAAGAACAAAAACATCAAACATAAACGTTTAAAGCGATCATCGCCTGAACAACTGAATCCCGACAACAATTAAAGAAATCAAATTATGTACATGTAATCTATTTAACTTAAGTATTTCACACATACTCGAGATATAATTGAGCAAACCGAACGAGTTTAATTACTCATTTACCGAAAGCGGTGCATGGTGATGACACTGTGCCATAACACATTATGCATGCCTTATTTAACCAAGGTGAAGAATTCAAAGATATTTAAAATCTATTTTTTAATATCTTTCTCAAAGCATTTTGACACGAAACAAAAACATTTTATCATTATACATCTATAGTAGAAGAGAAGACTCCAACATTTATCAACCTAAATATGTGTAATTACGCATTCATTCATTCATTCATTCATTCATTCATTCATTTCTTTCTTTCTTTCTTTCTTTCTTTTATTCATTTCTTTCTATCTGTCTTTCTTTTTTATATGCGATATATGAAATTCTTGACGACAAAGAAATAATTTGAAATAATTCTCAATGAAAATGGCAAGTTTCTGCGTCTTTGTTTTCGCTTCATAGATAGCAAATTCCTCTTTTTCTTAAATACGAAGCTTCATAGATAGCAAATTCCTCTTCTTCTTAAATACGAAATTTCAAACTTCTAGCCTGCTTCTGGGACTGTACAGGCCGGCTTGTGCCTGACCTGGTCGGAAACCAAACTTGTTTTCTCATGCGAAGGCTCATTTGGTATTTTATTCTTGTACATGAAATTGTTTCTTGGCCTACCTTAGAAAATAAACCGTTTGCATTATTGAGGCGTGTCAGGTTTACACCGCATGGTGCTTTAACAAAAAAATGTAGTTTAATTAAACATGGAATTTCGTTTTAAGAATCTAGATCTCTATATGCAGACTTGGCTAAGAGTAGCCTGCCTGATATGCAGAATCAGTTTTGTCTGTCAAAACAGCTTTCCTATGACGCTGCCAAATTATCATGTGAGAATGTTTTTATAAGAAGCGTGACTTTAATACCTTGCGGCGACAGCCTAAATACGCTGGATGTCAGGTGTAATCCTTTTAACTACCTTATAATCACCAAAGCGTGAAAACCTACTTTCTGGTCGGCATTTCTGACCATGTCAGACAAAGACCGGATTGGTTATCATTAAAACTGTATCAAGGTTGAACTGCATACTTGGGTCCTATGGAAAATGGTGTTTCAGCGCTGTGCAGGTCATCACCGCCCTTACACCGCCTGTTTGAGTATAGAAGTGAAGAATTTAATTCGATATATATAGACTGTGAATACCTAAGTTTTTTTTACCCAGCGAAAACGTATAAATATTCTAAATTCATTTATTTGGCACGAATTACATTTAATTTCTATATAAAGAAAAACAAATTTATTTTATATTTTATATGTGTCTTTCACATTCGGATCCTGATAGCCTTCTAAATTTATTTTTAACAATATTATTACTACTGCGCAAATATTTTCAAAAGGGGAACAACACGTTTATTCTCCATATAAGGTTACAAACAACTAATGAAGTCTATTAAAATAATACATGCAGCTTCTTAAATCATCTTGAAAATGCATCTGCAAGACGAATGATTTTGTTTACGTTGGTTCTCTGTTATATCCTATATAAAATCATCCGAAGTGACATGGGGGTAGCAGATGAATACCCCCGGTCCCTGCATTACGAAAACTTGCCCATGCAATATACAGAGATTTATTTTAGCTATAAAAATTGAAAATTTTCATCTGAAAAAAAATTGAATTTTTTCTTATTTTTGCTCAAAACATAGATTGTGGGTGCATGTTAGAACTGCCTCACCGAGGCCCACAATCTATACCCATGCATACCCCAGTTTTGCTATATAAAAGTGGGGTTCAACTGCGCTTAATTAAAATCAAGTTTTCACGCAGAGAAAGCTGCAGAGAAAGCTGTTAAAATAAAGCGATGAAATCTCAACTGTCCCCAGGCAACACTGACATTACCTGGACAGATTAGCCGAATGATAATCGAATATCGCCGGCCAATATCGGATATTATCGGAATGTCTCCGTAAATTTACCTGAGCGCTAGTAAAATCGATTGCTTGCTTATGTGCCTATATTGAAATACGACTATTGTCCCGGTTGCAAAAACAGGTAAAAAATCACATTGTACTCAATTGGAGAACACATGAGCAACAGAAATTTGATGCAATTTGATTAAAATCCCGAAAATAAAACTCAAACAAGAAGAGGGGGGGGGGTGGAAATAAAAAAAGAAAAAGAAAGTAGAAGTTAACAAACACGACCGTTCACTTCGAAGGTTGCAAAACTACTGAAGGTGGGCTATGCAAAGCCTGTCTTTAAACACACCGCTACAAACGCTGGTCATTTTTATGGTATGGATCCGGTGCTACCGACAGGTTTGTCTGTTTGATGTATATTACCCAAATCTCATACTATACTATTAATTTATATACATCTTGTATCTTTTGATCCAGTCAAACCTGGTCATTCGCCATATTGTATCAAGTAGTCTTCAACTTAGCCAATTATTTAGGAAAACCTCGCCCGCAGCTGTTTACATAACCATAAAAATGACCAGCGTTTGTAGCGGTGTGTTTAAAGACAGGCTTTGCATAGCCCACCTTCAGTAGTTTTGCAACCTTCGAAGTGAACGGTCGTGTTTGTTTACTTCTACTTTCTTTTTCTTTTTTTATTTCCACCCCCCCCCCCCCCTCTTCTTGTTTGAGTTTTATTTTCGGGATTTTAATCAAATTGCATCAAATTTCTGTTGCTCATGTGTTCTCCAATTGAGTACAATGTGATTTTTTACCTGTTTTTGTTTATCTCAAAAATCGAGGACGGCCATTTTCGCTGTCTCACCTTCTATTTTTCTGTAAACTTGCACTAATCAGTATGCCTCTGATGAAGCCGAAAGGCGAAAGCTAGCTCAGGCACAAATAAAATTTTGCACCGTTAATGATAAAATCTCCACATATATATATATATATATATATATATATATATTCATGATCAATGCAATCATATTTTTCCTACATAGATCAATATATACTGCAAGAATCAAAATAATTCAACTGAATTTAATTGATTATTGCAAAACGAAATATTTGAAATTGGAGACTAAATTACGCAAGAAGATATTAAACGGTTAATTGCATGCTCATTTCATTTTATACATACACAAGGAAATAAGTTAGGGAACACTTTGGGGAAAGTTTAAAAAAAATCCATTTTCCTTTTTTCTGGCGATACTGAAATTTTTATCACATATATTTCAGACCTTTGCCTAGCTACAGACCAATTAATGGAAATTCACAACATTTTGTCTTTGTGCTAAGGAGGATACAATATGCCATATGCGAAAAACTCCTTTTTTTACTGATTACAAGTTTTCCTGTTTGCTTCTGCACTCCGCAAAACTCAATTTTTGAAAGCAAAACAGGAATAAAATGTAGAAGCTGGTCGTTCTGAATGAATAAACGACTTCGTACCTAAAATTTCATGCTTCATATCCAAACCAACTAATCATACAAAATCTACAGTTTGTATTGATTTCTATGGAAAGCAAACTTCTTGGATATTTTGCAAATAAAGCCGTAAAAGAATAATTCCGCTAGGACACTATAACCAGAATGTACATGTTTAGATTCCTAAAGGGTCATATCGAATATCTGACCCAATATTTACAACCTGCAAAATGTATACCCAAAGAACAAAACGTGGACATGAAACCTACCCCCGGAAACGTATGGACCTACCGCCGACAGTTGGTCAGAAAATAAAGAATTTATGATCAAAGTTCCACAAGCAATGTCTAAAACAGCAGTCACACATTAGCGTATAAGCCAAAAGCGCGCCGGGCGTGTTGACAAAAATGTAAAATTCAACATACATGTACGGAGCACGTCGAAGACACGTTAGAAGCTCGTTACGCTTGGTGCACGTTGATAAATGTCGCTGTAAGTCGCTGCGCGCTCCAGGCGCGTTTGGGCTCAAATTTATTTTAAACATGCTTAAAAATTTTCTAGAAGCTCGGCGTGTCCCGGGCGTGTGTCTGTACGTTTTGAATAAGTTCCACACGCGTTACAGACCCGTTGAATACGCTTCGAACGCGCTCGGTGCACGTTTGAGGCATGCCAGTGTACGCTACATGAGCCGTTCCGATTTTATGAGATATTGCTTCAGTAGCGTGCCCCAAGCGTGTGTGAGACGCGCGTTGAACGTTTCCTGCGCGCCTGTAGCGCGTGTATAGCGTGTTTGGGACGTAACACGAACGTACTCCAAAACTTTGAGATTTTTTTATACGTCCGGCACACGCCTCAGTCACGCGCTACTGTGTGACTGCTAAAGCGAGTTAAAGGAACAAATTCATTTTATTCGTCAAAAATCTTCAGCGTGTTGAGATTTTCCATACGCCCGGCGCGCGTTTGGGCTATACGCTACAGTGTGACTGCTGTTTAATCTTTATGCTTACGAACAATTACGACAATGTGAGTTTAAATAATGACTAGCAGTGGTTTTCTTAAATTTAGCAAACATGTTCAGAATCAAAGATGGCCGCTCTCCGCCGCAGTTTTGTTTGATGCTAACCATTTTCGCATTGAAGCAACTAAGGAGACTACAGATTCTGTTGTCAAAACATTCTTCATAATTTTTACAAAGAAGGGTATATGCAGTCCAAAGTTGGTAGTCACATTATGACAGGTGTTTACTAACTTATTTCCATGTGTACATGTATATATGCGAAAATCAACGTTTAAATGACCTATGGATGTCCGACTCAAAAATGGCAATTGATCTCAACTTGTTTGCTTTGCAAGAGCATCTTGTCATATTGCATACCTCTATGATCGTAACAACATCATACGTACTTATTTACTCCAAGATCACGCTTGCCATATTATCTCAATATACTCATTGACATTGGACCTGTGGAATTCCAGATAACTGGGGTCAAAGGACAGCGATAATGTTTGTAAAAAGCTGCCTACACATCGTTAAAACGACAACTTTGATATAACGGATTGGATGACATAATAACATTTCCGTGTAATAGATACACCCTTATACCCCACTTTTATATATAGCAAAACTATGGTATACAGGGGTATACCTATTTTTAGCTCACCTGAGCCGAAGGCTCACAACAAGGTAAGCTTATAGGATGGCCATGATCCGGCGTCCGTCCGTCCGTCGTCCGTCGTCCACAATTTCAAAGATCTTCTTCTCTGATCTAGTTGAAATTTTATGTGGAGCCTCCTTGGGTAGTGGCATTTCAAGTTTGATCGCGAAATCCAGGTCACTTGACCAAGATGGCCGCCACGCCCATATATGGTAAAAACCCTTCAAAAATATTCTTCTCCAGAACCGGCTGGCCGATTTCCACGAAACTTGGTATGTAGCATCGGGGACTTCAGCCCATCATAGTTTGATAAAATGATGACCCTTGGATGACATTGACCTATTTTACGGCTAGGTCAAATTTGGAAACATAGGCTTTTACATGGGAAAAAGTGAAAACTATGGATTTTTTGAAAACTATTGCAGCCTGAGGCCTGAAAAGTGGTAGATGCAAACAGCTAATGGAGTATATGAAGGTATGTGATTAATATAGGTCAAGGTCATCTCTTGACCTTGGCCAGTCTGTTGTCCATACACACTTTTCAAAGATCATCTTCTCTAAAACTGCTTGGCCAATCAAAGTGAAATTTTATGTGGAGCATCCATGGGTAGAGGAGACGAAAGTTTGATCGCGAAATTTTAGGTCACGTGACCAAGATGGCCGCCACGCCCATATATGGTAAAAACCACTCAAAAATCTTCTTCTCCGGAACCGGTGGGCCGATTTCCACGAAACTTGGTATGTAGCATTGGGGACTTCAGCCCATCATAGTTTGATAAAATGATGACCCTTGGATGACCTTGACCTATTTTACGCAAAGTCAAATTTAGAAATATAGGCTTTTACATAGGAAAAAGTGAAAACTATGGATTTTTTAAAAACTATTGCAGCTTGAGGCCTGAAAAGTGGTAGATGCAAACAACTAATGGGGTAGATGAAGATATGTGATTAATATAGGTCAAGGTTATCTCTTGACCTTGGCCAGTCTGTTGTCCATACACACTTTACAAAGATCTTCTTCTCTGAAACTGCGTTGCCAATCAAAATGAAATTTTATGTGGAGCATCCATGGGTAGGGGAGACGAAAGTTTGATCGCAAAATTCAGGTCACATAACCAAGATGGCCGCCACACCCATATATGGTAAAAACCACTCAAAAATCTTCTTTTCCAGAACCGGTGGGCCGATTTCCACGAAACTTGGTATGTAGCATCAAGGACCTCAGCCCATCATAGTTTGATAAAATGATGACCCTTGGATGACCTTGACCTATTTTATGGCAAGGTCAAATTTGGAAACATAGGCTTTTACATAGGAAAAAGTGAAAACTATGGAATTGTTTGAAAACTGTTGCAGCCTGAGGCCTGAAAAGTGGTAGATGCAAACAACTAATGGAGTATATGAAGGTATGTGATTAATATAGGTCAAGGTCATCTCTTGACCTTGGCCAGTCTGTTGTCCATACACACTTTTCAAAGATCTTCTTCTCTAAAACTGCTTGGCCAATCAAAATAAAATTTTATGTGGAGCATCCATGGGTAGGGGAGACGAAAGTTTGAGCGCGAAATCCAGGTCACATGACCAAGCTGGCCGCCACGTCCATATATGGTAAAAACCACTCAAAAATCTTCTTCTCCAGAACCGGCTGGCCGATTTCCACGAAACTTGGTATGTAGCATCAAGGACCTCAGTCCATCATAGTTTGATAAAATGATGACCCTTTGATGACCTTGACCTATTTTACGGCAAGGTCAAATTTGGAAACATAGGCTTTTACATAGGAAAAAGTGAAAACTATGGATTTTTTTGAAAACTATTGCAGCCTGAGGCCTGAAAAGTGGTAGATGCAAACAACTAATGAAGTAGATGAAGGTATGTGATTAATATAGGTCAAGGTCATCTCTTGACCTTGGCCAGTCTGTTGTCCATACACACTTTTCAAAGATCTTCTCTAAAACTGCTTGGCCAATCAAAGTGAAATTTTATGTGGAGCATCCATGGGTAGAGGAGACGAAAGTTTGAGCGCGAAATCCAGGTCACATGACCGAGCTGGCCGCCACGACCATATATGGTAAAAACCACTCAAAAATCTTCTTCTCCAGAACCGGCTGGCCGATTTCCACGAAACTTGGTATGTAGCATCAAGGACCTCAGTCCATCATAGTTTGATAAAATGATGACCCTTTGATGACCTTGACCTATTTTACGGCAAGGTCAAATTTGGAAACATAGGCTTTTACATAGGAAAAAGTGAAAACTATGGATTTTTTGAAAACTATTGCAGCCTGAGGCCTGAAAAGTGGTAGATGCAAACAACTAATGAAGTAGATGAAGGTATGTGATTAATATAGGTCAAGGTCATCTCTTGACCTTGGCCAGTCTGTTGTCCATACACAGTTTTCAAATATCTTCTTCTCTGAAACTGCGCGGCCAATCAAAGTGAAATTTTATGTGGAGCGTCCATGGGTAGGGGAGACGAAAGTTTGATCGCTAAATTTAGGTCATTAGGTCACATGACCAAGATGGCCGCCACGCCCATATATGGTTAAAACCACTCAAAAACCTTCTTCTCCAGAACTGGAACTGGTGGGCCGATTTCCACGAAACTTTGTATGTAGCATCGGGAACCTCAGCCCATCATAGTTTGATAAAATGATGACCCTTGGATGACCTTGACCTATTGTACGGCAAGGTCAAATTTGGAAACATAGGCTTTTAAATAGGAAGAAGTGAAAACTATGGATTTTTTGAAAACTATTGCAGCCTGAGGCCTGAAAAGTGGTAGATGCAAACAACTAATGGAGTAGATGTAGGTATGTGATTTATATAGGTCAAGGTCATCTCTTGACGTTGGCCAGTCTGTTGTCCATACACACTTTTCAAAGATCTTTCTTCTCTGAAACTGCTTGGCCAATCAAAGTGAAATTTTATGTGGAGCATCCATGGGTAGGGGAGACGAAAGTTTGATCGCGAAATCCAGGTCACATGACCAAGCTGGCCGCCACGCCCATATATGTTAAAATCTTTCAAAATTCTTCTTCTCCAGAACCGGCAGGCCAATTTTCATGAGCTTTGGTATGTAGCATTTGGGACTCCAGCCCATCATAGTTTGTTGAAATGATGACCCTATGATGACCATGACCTATTTTACGGCAAGGTCAATTTTGGAAACACAGGCTTTCACATGGGAAAAGGCAAAAACAAACTGTTGCAGCATGAGACCTGAAAGTTGCTAGATCCAGACAACTAATGGAGTCAATGAAGGCAAGTAATTAATGAAGGCCAATGTCATGTCTTGACCTTGGCTCAAGGTCATTTAAATATCAAAATTAAAATTATGGTTTTCTCAGAAATCACTGGGTTTGGAAACTATTGCAGCCTGAGACCTGAAACTTTGCAGATGCAGACAACTTATGAAGTCAATAAAGGTGTGTGAGTATTCAAGGTCAAGGTCATTTCATTATGACTTAATACTCCAAGATCAGGCTTCAGGTGAGCGTTCTCAGGACCAATGGTCCTCTGGTTCTTATTTTACTTCAAAACATACATGTGTTGATTGTATATACTCGTTAGCACCGCCTCGACGAGTCGGTTCTTACGTGTACCCACAATCTATGTTTGAGCAAAAATAAGAAAAATAAAAAAAAATCTACTGAACATTTTCATTTTTACAACAGGAAAAATCTGTTTACATGTACATTACATGAGCGTGTTTTCATAATGGAAACCTAAGCCTACCAGCTGATGGCATGCCGCACATATTGCGATAATATACTATGGAATTAAAAATTACTACCTGCATCAGCAGTCTCTATTTTGACAGTTTGGTGGGAAACTATTTTGTATTTTTGATTAAAAATTACCTGCCAAGGTTCATGCACCAAGGTGTTCCATGTACATGTAGTTAGTCAAGGTTTATGAACAAAATCTCATATTTAATTGATTTTGTTTACAAAACAATTAACAAAAGGTTAAACAACGGTTAATTACTGCACAAATTTATCATAATATATCATTACAGTGACTCAGCATATTTCAAAATCATCAGAGGGAGGCAGCCTACATCACTAGAACGTCCTCGTGAAAACCACTGTCATTACGAAAACACGCACATGCAATATACATGTACGTATTTGTACAAAGATGTTGCAGAGATACAAAAAAATGAAACTTTTCAATATAATTTTTAACGTTTTTCTTGTTATTGCTCAAAACATAGATTTTGGGTACACGTTAGAACCACCTCGCCTAGCAATCCATATTTTGGATAAAAAATATACCCCTTCATACCCCAGTTTTACTATGGGTATGAGAGGGACGTCACATGGACATATTGATGATTGTATTTGATTTAGCATTGTATCTACATTGTATAGAACCACGGGAAAGGGCAAATCCTAGAATGCGGATTTGTTTATAACAATTATAACGGTTTTCATTAATATTTAAAATATCTGTACTTGCTATGGTGCGATTTGTTTATATCTCAGGTACGCAGTGAAGATAAGATCTCTTCTCAAAGATGATTGCAGATATCTACTAGACTGTTTCCTTGTTGATAACGACGTCTTCGGAGGTAAAATGATTACGTTGCTAAGCTAATTCATTATTTCTACTTTCGATATTTTACTGAAAAAAAAAATAACACGACAAGAATGTCTGTTTTATTCAAGCACGTACAAATTACCGTTTTTGTAAATAATGTCAATAAAAGTGTTTTCATGTTACCGGCATGCATATAACGAAGAATAGTTACATGTACATGTACATGTATGTAAGGCAATAAGTTTACCAACAGAGAATGTTTCCTAATCATTACAATTATACTGATTTTGTGCTAACGGTTTATTTTAGGACCACCATTTAATTGCGATGAGGAGGACGTAAAGAAGCACTTTGGTGAGTAGTATTGTTGCGCATCATGAGGAAATTTGATTTTTTCATATGTGAAGACAAAGGCGCATATAGCTGTTCGCAGATAGCTGTTCGCTTTTCGGAAAGTACAATTCCTCCCCATATTCTAACTCTAGTCTTCGAGACTGCATATGATAGTTTTTGACGGATCTGGTCGGAAACACCAAGGACCGGTCTCATTTGGCTAAATGGTACTGCATGTATTTTTAAATAAAACATCGGTACGATATATAACGAAATGCATCGGATATAATCAGGAAGCTTCAGAGAAACAAGTCGATACAAACCGAGGTTTTACAAGCTTCAAAGGGCCTGTTACAGGGTATGGGAAATTAACATGGGAGTTTGCCCACGCATGGAATTTTATGAAATTATGTGCATTAATTGTCTTGGTTATGACTGCTATAATAATGGTGTATTCCCTTGTAAATTCAATTCCACTGGCAAATTATGACGTAATATATGACGTCACTACGATAGCTAAGAGCACCCCACTTTAAACGTTTCTATAGTGGTCAATGATTCATGAAGCAAATGTTGGAAGCTTTCCAGAAATAAAGTAGTCATTGGTAAGTTTGCTGATACTATAAATGACTTTGTTGGTATCAAGAAGGTGGCGGAGCAGTCATTTTCATGTACATGTAACCCCTATTTTCACGTGGTTATTTTAACAGAGGTAGAATTTGAATTAAAAATTTTCTGTGTTCCAGTCTTTGTCAAGACACCATTTTAATATAAAAACTGCCCACATATGTTAGGAATATATTTGTGAAATTTCACGAAAATCGTGGACCGGTAACATGGTGTTTTGTTACATTCATTACACATGACCCTTATTCATCAAAATGTTAACTTGTTCACTAATAATTACAAAGTACTTAAATAAATGATTTATGACTGTAGGAGTTTTACTGTAGGCTTATTATAAGCAATTTATATTATTATAGCATGATTTTTATGAAACACAACACACAGACCTTATACCCTGTTACATAAGTTACCGTTTGGACAGTCTTAAAATAATTTAAAGAGTTCAATAAAGTTTTGTGTTTAAACATCACATTAGTACTGCAGGGTTTAAAATGCAATATTATTTATCTTCCTGAATTCAAAGTTGTCTCTCAGTACCCTTTCCATTTGTTACATATGTTACATATAGCGCAAACATGTAATGTGGACAATTTTCATATGATCCGATCTTTAAGAGCTGATTTTTTTCTTCTTATTTTAAATGGATGTTAAATGTTACTAATTAATACACATGCTTAATCATGGGGCTGTTCAATTACATTAATCTTATCCTTATTTAATTAGCATGTTACAAAATTATAAATTAAGAAATTACATTTCATTGAACATCACAATAAATGTACTGCGATATTAATCTCAAGAAAAGATTATAAGTTCATAACCCAATCTGTTTTTCTGACATTTATTCATCATTCACCATGTTTTATTTTGATGCAAACCCTATCTTAGTACTTTTGCAGGCTTGTGCAACCGATAAGAACACATAATCTGCAAGATTAATGTTTGTATAAATTTGTATGAAAGGAAGCTAGTTTGTCTACATGACGTTTGTCATGATATGACACAACTTACTTTATAAAATCTAATTTTTACCAAGAAAATATTATCTTTAATATTCAGTTCTGAATGATGTAATGTATGTAACGTACAATATACGTTTTATAGGCTGAATAAGATCCAAAGGAATGTGAATATAGGAAGTGGACTTGCTTCAACGATGAAACATACTTCATAATCAGCCTAAATGCATATATTTTATAGGAGAGTTTGTTTTGATGTTTATTTTGCAAGCATTTATGTGGGTAACATATGTAACATATGTAATGCAGTGATGTTGCATTTGACTGAAGGCTAAATGCTTTAAATACTTATGGCATATGACTACAGAATTTTTGTCTGTTTTTATCTCATTTAAAGATCAAAATCAGATCGTTTGTTGAAAATCAAAGTTATAAAATTTGGGTACAGTAAGCGATATAGGAGGTACTCTAGCTTTCCCTCTAAAAAATAAAACATGGAATTGGTATATTAAAGTAATATACGGTGAACATTTGTCTATATTTTCACTTGTGTCTTTTACAATAAAATACTATAGGTCCAAGAGTGAGAAATAATAATATCAGATTCAGTTTGTCACTACGAGACAATTCCACAAGGACCTCCATGTCTCACTCCTATATGAGAAGCATAATATATGATTATCAGTTAAACAAATTTAAACATCCTCTATTATTTCCTCATTAGAATAATTCAGAGCCTTCAGCATTGATTCAACTGAAGGCAAACTGTAAGTCATTTGGACTCACTGCTGTTTTAGCAATACTTTATATCATTCTAAACCTAAAGAAAACAGTCAAGTGTGAAAACAGATAGTAGAAGACCATCACGAATAACATCTTTTTGGCAAAAGTAAGCAATGGCCAGGAGCTTCTGCAATTAGAACCAAGGTTCAACCTAATATCCCACGTGGAAAACAAGCGAAGTAACAAATATTTACTTGTACAAAGAGAATGTACAGTTTGACAAGAGAATGGCTATTTCCCAACAGGTGGCCACTCAGTTACATAAATGTAACTACATGTATGCCATTCTGGATTGTCTTGGCACAATGTGTGTCAGAAATGTGCATTATGGTCATAATCTTAAACCTTTTTTGCGATGTTTTGGATCAATTTCAACATTTTGTTAAAATTATGAAAAGTGACATACATGTATACAATGTAAAAAATGACAATGTTACCGGCTTTGAATTATCATGAAATTTTGCTCATATCAAGAGGATATACATGGCATGTTTTTATGCAAATATGGTATCTTGACAAAGACTGGAACATGTTTATTTTTTAAGTTGAATTTGGTATTTTTTGTAGATTTTCGAGAAAAAAATGAGAAATTTTATAATTATTTAATCAGGAAATCAATCTAATACTTCTGTAAAATGATTTTACTGTATACGTATAATGCATGGGATGTTCTCAAGCCAATCCACTTGACAAATCTTAGAAAATTATAAAACTTAAATTTTAGGACACACAAAGATGAGGGCAGGTATCATGTCATTGTGGGAGTGAGCCAAGGTTGTCTCCTGAGTCCTATAATTAATTATTTAATTCAATATATACATTTTCATAGCTCATATATGATGACCTACTTATGTGTAAAATTTAAAGAAAATCCATGCGTGGGCACATTTGTAACACCCCCTTTAAGATTAAGAAAGAAGAGACATTCTACTATCTATGGAGCGAAACCAAAGGCGCTGATCAGCTTCGCTGGTCTGTGCCTTTGTTTTCGCATATGCAAAATGTGGGTTTTCTTATGATGCGGCTCAAGTGGTTGAAGTTTTTGAGGTATTTCTGATAAAACTGTGTTTTATCAAAGATGATGCAGCGTGTCACCAAAACATTACCTATATAATATGCTTGTGTGTTTGTTTGAAATGCGCTTTAATTACGTCCCAGTCAACGTTGCCTCCATTTATTGGGACTTTTACCCAAAATGATGATGTCATGACATCTAGAAAGTCCTTGAAAATATAACCATCCAACTAAGCCACGAGAGGCTTATACGTGTGAATGGTTTAACTTGAACCACTTCTCCTGGGCAGGCTTGGATCTTAGCGGTTAACCAGTAATACGTATGAATGGTTTAACTTGAACCACTTTTCCTGGGCAGGCTTGGACCTTAGCGGTTAACCAGTAATACGTATGAATGGTTTAACTTGAACCACTTTTCCTGGGCAGGCTTGGACCTTAGCGGTTAACCAGTAATACGTATGAATGGTTTAACTTGAACCACTTTTCCTGGGCAGGCTTGGACCCTAGCGGTTAACCAGTAATACGTATGAATGGTTTAACTTGAACCACTTTTCCTGGGCAGGCTTGGACCTTAGCGGTTAACCAGTAATACGTATGAATGGTTTAACTTGAACCACTTTTCCTGGGCAGGCTTGGACCCTAGCGGTTAACCAGTAATCAGAGGGTCAGTAGTGTATAGGCTTTTCCTGGAGGCACAAGCAGCCCGTCTATTTATTTTAGCCCCAATAGGCGGGGAGGCGTGTATATTTCTTACTAGATATTTTTATTAGCAGTTTTTCATTCTGAACGAACTTTAAGATGGAGCCGATAATGATGGTAAAGTTGATCACCTGTATGTAGAGATATCATGCTTCTAGAACAAGTACATTATAAATTCTGCATATCATAGTCGCCCAACAATTTATTTATCATGTCAGCATTTGGTTTAAGGCAGCATAAGCGCCTTGCTCACTGACACTCAATCGGCGTCGATAGGTTTCGTGCCACAAGGCACGACGTTCTACCTCTAAAGCACCGTGGCGCGTCAAAAGTACATACGGATATTCTGTGTGGTATTAGTCTGAAACTTAGAATAATTGTTTCCATGTTTTGAACACATAGTTGCATTGTACTGATAATTCAAAGATGCATGGTAATAAGGATATACCATTTTTCGCACGAACAGGTAAATAACGGTAAATAAATGCAACCAGTAGAGGCGGACTCTAAAACTTGGGATAGCGTTGCACATTGAAATAAGCAATAATGTCTAAAAGTTTGCAGTAAATACGTCATGCCTGTAAACCCTAAAACGCGGGTGAGTCGATAGTCTTTGTTGATAACGATTTCCTTAGATCTTTGAACGATTTATAATAAGTGTATGTCACTTTTCGCACGAACAGGTAAATAACGGTAAACGAATATAATCAGTACCGATGCATTCTAGCATCTTGGATAACTTTGCATGTTGAAATAAGCAGTATAGATAAAGGACGATCGTAGTAGACTTTCGTCACAGATTTAAAATGTTTATTTATCCCTTTTATTTTCTACTTTGTTTGCTTTTTACAGATGGATTGTGCTCAGTGCAGAAACTTGAGACCAAAGACGTTTATGGTAAATGGCAGGAGGAGTGGGGAGTCAAGTCATTCTTTGAAGAAGTCTACTTCCTCAAGCCAATTTAAAATCATATTACTTCACTGAAATAAATCATTTCTGAATCACTGGAACAATGTGTATGGATCCATGCATAAAATTATATTAGAACCTTCGTGAGTTTTATATTGTATATACATGTACATATATACGTCAACATGTTTTCAATACGAAACCACGCCCATGTAATGTATTATAGATTTTTTTGAAGGTGTAAAAACTGAAAAAATTCAGCAGAACTTTTTTGATATTGTTCTTATTTTTTGCTCAAAACACAGATTGTGGGTACACGTTAGAACCGCCTCGGCGAGGCGGTTCTAATACATGTAAGTACACACAATTTGTGTTTTGGGGCAAAAATAAGAAAAACATAGGTACATGTATACCCTGCACATCCCAATTTTACTACATAAAATGAGGTTAACGAAGGTATTCAATACACGGCATGTTATCCTGATGTTACAGTGTACTGGTTAGACACAAAAGTGTCAAGATTTCAGAAACATTCAGTGCAGAAACTTGAGACCAAAGACATTTTTGGTAAATGGCAGGAGGAGTGGGGAGTCAAGTCATTCTTTGAAGAAGTCTACTTCCTCAAGCCAATTTAACATTATATTACTTCACTGAATTAAATCAATTCACTAGAACAATCGGTATAGATCCATGCATAAACTGATATGAGATCCCTTGTGAGTTTTATATTGTATATACATGTACATATATACGTCAACATGTTTTCATTACGAAACCACGCCCATGGAAAAATTTCAGCAGAATATTTTTCTTATTGTTTGCTCAAAACATAGATTGTGGGTCCACGTAAGAACCGCCTCGGCGAGGCGGTTGTGACACGTACATGTACACACAATTTGTGTTTTGGAGCAAAAATAAGAAAACATAGGTATACCCCGGCATACCCCAGTTTTACTACATAAAATGAGGTTTACGGAGGTATTCAATACATGGCATGTTATCCTGATGTTACAATGTACTGGTTAGACACAAAAGTATCAAAATTTCAGAAACATTCAGTACAGAAACTTGAGACCAAAGACATTTATGGCAAATGGCAGGAGGAGTGGGGAGTCAAGTCATTCTTTGAAGAAGTCTTCTTCCTCAAGCCAATTTAAGATTATAATACTTCACTGAAATAAATCATTTCACTGGGACAATGTGTATGGATCCATGCGTAAAATGATATTAGATCAGTCTTGAGTTTTATTTTGTATATAAAGGGTGTTTAGAAAGTTCGTCCCGCACAAAAATTGATTTCCTGATAGTTTGATTTTAATTCTTTGAAAGCGATAAAGTACTATGCCGGACTTTTATTTGGGTGTATATGAAAACACATAAGCTAAGAAGTGTTAAATCGAATAACTGATCATGAAAAAATGCAAGTACCCATTTTCTAACCCTTGAACTTTTGCTTCAAAATGTGGGTATACAAAAAATATCTTCGCCATGCAAAGACCAATCTGTAAACATCATCTGAAATTTAATGAATAAAGCCTTAATGGACTAGTATTCTTTTCCATTACGAAAACTTGCCCATACAATATATAGAGATTTTTTTTCAGCACCAAATATTGAAAATTTCACCAGAAAAATGCTGAGGCGGTTCTAACGAGTTACCACAATCTATGTTTTGGATCAAAAATAAGAAAAATAGGTATACCCCTTCAAACCCCAGTTTTGCTATATAAAAGTGGGTTTTCAAGGGGGTATTCATTGCACGGACATGTTTTCCTGATGGTTATGTTCGCAGCTGTAAACCCGTAAAGAAAAAATCAAATACCTAATTTGTTACGATTTTCCGAAAACATCGAGTTAGTCCTGAATTTCTGAAATTTAGTTTCCTTAGCAAATATAAATCTGTGAAGCAATCCAATGTCAGGTATCGTGTCTATTGTTGTATTGTATCATAGAAAGCAATAAATTCATGAAAAAGGCTTCATTTAATTAGATTATGTCTTATAATGGTTTCAAATTGTGCGGTAAACTGCGGTACGAACTTTCTTAACACCCTTCACATGTATACTGTCAACATGCTTTACAATGTACTGATTAGACACAAAACTGTCAAAATTTCAGAAACATTTATTACGTACACATACACAATGTATATAAATATTTGATACCGTAGAGTGCATGATGGAGCTAGCGAAATAATATGAACAAACGTTATTCTGGTACTCGAACAGAAACGCATGTGTAGTTTAAAATACCATTTTTACATGACCAGTGTAAGAATGATTTATATTTAATCTCAGTTTTATTTCGCTTTCAATAATCTATCACTTTTGAGATCCATTTGAGCCACGAGGCAGGAAAACCGGTCTGACACAAATCTGCCTAAAACTCCGGTTTTTTCATGACACACTGCACGTAAAAAGTGTGATCGCTGTACGATTGTTATTTTCTTTTTATCTTATTATCTTTTTTTTCATAAACGAAGTGCAACCCGAATCTCGGCAATCATCATTTTCGATGCATATACTGTTGGTTTGGGACCCTGACATTTTCTCAGTTCCCTGTTTGTGTAGCTATGAATCATTGTACGTTCTTAAACGTATTATTGTTAATCTCATGCAAGACACTGCAATGATGCAGCTCCTGTAGTGTTATACGAGGTACAGTCGGAAAGTTCCCGGACAGTTATTGTTGTGTTATTTGTTTTCAAAGAAGAAAGTCAAAACTTTGCACACTAGTGGGAAAAACATTTTTCTACACAACAATATATACATTTAGTGGCTTTTTCATCAAACCACCGAAAATTTAGGGCTCAAATTATGGACACTAACAACGTACGGAGCAGTTCGACGTTAACAACGTTATTTTGATGTAAACAACGTTCATACCTGAGCGTGTCATCAAACTCAGATTTCAGACGAGGAAAGATCCACAGGGGCTAAATCGCGGCTATATGGCGCATGCCGTGGTCTCTTGTATCCTATGAAACCCATAGTCTTCAATGTATCTGACGATCGATGAGCAGATGGAGTTATCTTCGTGAAAATCTGACTTTTTATGTCAAACCCCGACCATTTCTTCCCAATGCCTCCCGCTTTTGCGATCGTCATTGAGATCCGCGCGTCCTTAGCCTATCCCAGTGGAACACAAGACTCCACAGCATTTTCTATGCACTATCCTTGAGTTTTATTAATTTCCAAGTGTTTGTAGGGTCTATTCTGCCCTTTTACCATACTTGATTACCGCGCGCTGCTCCGTACGTTCCCACGACGTCGGCTTTTTTAACGATCAAAAATTCACCCATGTCTGTTCAAAACACTGTCAAAATTGTAATTGTTATGTTATCACTCTGATTCTTTGTAGCTGAATCAAAATACTGTTGATATGACATCATGCAAAAATTCATGTCGTTGTGGCGCCGTTTTATAAAAGAGTTGACAGCGATTCAAAACATCAAAAAATCCGATTTAGCGGTTTTTCAAAGTGCTCCGTACCCTCGTATATGCCGTACGTTAGACGACATTTTAAAACAATTTTTGCATATTCTTTTCTTAATTTATCCGAAAAATAAAGGAAATTGATGGGATTTGTTATTTGAAAAAAAATCATAGTGATTTGACGTCAAATATGATTTGAAATGAACCAGTCCGGGAACTTTCCGACTGTACCTCGTACATGTATAAGATGAAGAAAAACAACAACAGACAAACAACATTTATGGTTATTACGAAAACATACCCATGCAATATACAGAGATTTTTAAAGTTGTAAAGAATGAATATTTTCATTAGAAAATTTTTGCTATTTTTCTTATTTTTGTTCAAAACATAGATTGTACATGTAGGTTCTCGTTAGAACCGCCTCGCCGAGGCGGTTCTAACGAGTACCCACAATCTGCGAGTATGGTTTGGAGCAAAAATAAGAAAAATAGGTATACCCCTGCATACCTCAGTTTCGCTATATAGAAGTGGGGTTTGAGGGGTATCGTTTCACGGACATGTTTTCCTGATCAGAAGGGTACATTTTAGATCATCATGGTCAGGTACGATATGATATCAATATTTTTGACTAACATTGTGTTGTTTTTGACACGGTGTCTTAAAGTGTGTTTTCAAGTAGATTGATACATTGTATTCATTAAACATAGAAGTAAACTACATGTAACATTCTACATATACCAGTTTGTTTGTTGTTTTTTGTGATCTTTTCATATAGCCCGCTTCATTACTGACGAAGCCTACGTGTTTATTATGTAATTCTATAAGTAACAAGTTACTCATCACTGCTATTTTAATTACGCCAGTTCTGTAACCACCATTTTCTGATATCATCGTAAGACTTTCTGTGCGAGTCAGGCGTGTTCAGATATTCGCACAGTTTACAATTCGCCTTCTTAGCCGATTCTAACTTGTTTGTCTTATGATACTGGTTCTTCCGTTGTAGATAAGCAATGTACTCATTTTTATTGGAAGCTAATGATTTAAGATAGCGTCCAAGATGCCTCGCGGATGGAAAGTCAGCAGAGTTAATGTATGTTCCAGGGGGCATTATCTGGGAATAGTCTGAGCCACCGCGAACCACAGTTATAATGTTTTGTTCAAACCAACCGAAAACCTTTTCAGTAACATAATCCTTATATAGTGTATTTTCAAATGACAGGTAATACTTATACTTTTTAGCTAAATCGTTAAAGCATGAGTGACTACCTTTCGGACAAGGTGGTTTTTTGCCACATCCACCATAAATGTCAACATTAAGTTCTTTTCGAAGTTCTTTGACATAATTCTCACGTTTACTAGCCGTCTTGCAGTGGCTTACAAACCACAGAGCTTCTCTACTTTTCTCTTTAAATATGTTTTCATAATTCTTTACGCGGACTTGGTCTTCGTTTGTCCTTACGATAGTTGAATATGGATACACAAAATCCGAATCAAATCTATAAGTCATTGTGTAATTAAACAAGTTACTCCATTGTTTAGCAACGCGATTGTTTACATCACCTTTCAACCGAGGAAAAGCATCTCTTATAGCCATGACGAACACCTGGTTTCTATCCCGGCGTGGTGGCGGTGAAAGACTAAACATGGCCCTAGACTGTACAATCACGGCATCAGCATCAAATGGTTTCCGTGGCCGACTTAATTGCGGTTTAAATCTGGTAATGAGGTATTTCATTTTACAGTTATTGTACTCGCACTCAGACATTTTAAACAAATGAGAATGTCCCACCATGCTTTGTCCATGTGTATCGTACCACAGTATAGTTTTGACACCATTGGTCTTCCTGTGTTGGACTGGGCCTGGCTCTTCTGCTTTGAAATCGAACGCATCTTTTGTACTACTTTGCTCCTTATATGGCGTATTAACGTTGTCATTATTTGCTTGGGTCTCCTCTTTATGGTCGTTCTTTACTTGACGGTTTGATTTATAATCTTTTCGCCTTGTAGCTGGACTGTTTTCTTTACGATATTCCGATGGCAGTTCTGTTGATAATGCTTCCGTTTGTATTTCATCGTTCAACAACTCTCTTCCTTCTGCAGGAGTTGAATGTCTCACAACTTGAATGTTATCTTGAGGGATCATGTCCAGTACGTTTTGATATGACATGTTTTGGATCAGGTCTTCTTCAATAACGACAACTAAAACACAAGCTAGGAAAAGAATTGATAAGCATCCAATCATGCCAGCCAGTTTCCAACCCATTGTTATTGCCGACTTGGAAGCTGAAACATTAAAATATACACATTTCACCATTTATTATTACGAAAACTTGCCCATGCAACTAACAGAGAATTTTTCTTTCAGCTGTAGAAGTTGAAAATTTCATCGGAAACGTTTTGATATTTTTTTTTATATTTTATGAGACTTAAGTTTAGCAATTTTTATTTTATTTCGAAATTGCAAATTGGTATAAAAATGAACTGAACTAAACACTTCAACCCATCAATCTTTAATCCTTCAGGAACCACAATTTTCACTTTTCATCGGAAATCCATCTTCTCCGGACGCAATTACGCTACGTCAAAGTTTACAGGGGTGTCACCTCAAAATTCACATTGTTTCTCGGCATATGAAAAGTTAACCTTTTATTCCCAAAACAGTCATTTTAACATCTTCTTGTGCTCAAAAAGAGTACAGTTCCATGATCGTAGAGATTTGATTCCATTATGGTACCAGGTAACGCCCCCGGTGTATGACGTAGCTGACGTCATTTTGTTCCCTGGTCTTTCTCCCGAGGTGAACCCATATGTGTTTATTTACTGAAATGACGTGCGATTTCGCTTTCACGAGAAAACATTCGCTTAGTAGGCCTATAAGGTTTGATGTGATGTCAAGTCTAGTCTTGCACGTTTACGTTTAACGTTTACAGGACCAAAAACGTACCGGCGATATTCACGGTGGTCGCAACACGCAGGTTGTTTCCTATCAGCAGTTCCAATACAAATCCATCTTTCCATGCCGCAAATTATCAGACCTGATGCTCGAAGGTTGTCTAAAAATCGATAACGTCACTATGACGTCAAATTGGCATTGCCCTATATCATGATAGATAGACAATTTCGAAATAAGATATACGTTGTCTGGCGTATTAATGCCGGTTTTTGATGCTATCAGCTGATGGAATATTGTTCTAGGAGACTGTATCGTACTCTAGTAAGCTTAGAAGTTTCAATTGGCTTCCTTTTTCTTCATGTCTGCACTAATCATATTCATCTTCATGTTACGCTGGTTTAACGTCAGGCCATGACGGCGTCCCCTCACGGAAGTTTTCAAATGCCATTATTCGTTATGACACTTTTACCAATCAAACAAGGCAAAAATTGATAACATGTGATGCACGTGGAATGCTGGGAACGTGATTTGCATGATTTTTTAAACGTAACGTAGCAACTCGTGGACGTGAGAAAAGCACACAAACTCGTCTCGAAACATGAATTTGAGCATAACTTGACATATTAAAAGCGTGTTTAAAGTTTTCAAACATTTGATTTTGAAAATAATGATGAATGAAAAAATTGCTAAACTTAAGTCTTATAGTATAATTGTGATCAAAACATAGATTGTAGGTACCCGTACTCGCCGAGGCGGGTCTAACGAGAACCCACAATTTATGTTTGAAGCAAAATAATAAAAATAGGTATTCCCCTGTATACCCAAGTTTTACTATATAAAACGGGGTATGATGGGGTATACATTTCACGGACATGTTTTCCTGACATTAAAGCAAGTCTATTGCCCATATAGACTTTCCCACCTGGTTTTTTGGAGTGGGAATTTCTTCCTGATTGCGCCTTTTCATGAACATTGCCTACTTGTACCTTTTTAAATATTTTCATATATATTTTTTTTATTTTTACGTGTAATTTAGTTCGGGTAACTGAGTGGCCACCTGTTTGGAAATAGCTGCTCACTCGGCTTACGATGTTTTCATAGTATAAGTACCTAATTGTCATTTTGGTTTTTCCACCTTGGTTTTTTGAGTGGGGATTTCTTACTGTTTGCACCATTTTATAATCATTGCTGCCTATGTTTACCTTTTTAAAGTTTATACCCATAGGTTATTTTTGAGTGACCAATGTTGGATATTGATTTGGAAACGAACAAGGTGTACATGGTTCTTAAGTGCAAAAAGCTGTCCATTGTAATGGGTCACTAACGAGGCTTGAGTAGCTGAAACCGGGATATGGTATGGCATATCCCCTCTCGCGTTAATATGTTCGCTGTTCTTAAAGAATCTGAGAAATCAGAAATTTGTTATCGGTTAAGATTGAATATCAAGTTTCAAACCAACGTGTTATATATTTGACCTCAGTCTTTGTATCGACTACCCCGTTGAAAGTGGCAAAAAATTACAATAATTGAGCCGCTTCATAGGAAAACCAACAATCTGCATAGGCGAAAACAAAGGCGCAGATCAGCTTCGCAGTAACTGCGAAGCTGATCAGCGCCTTTGTTTTCGCTACTCGGATAGTACAATTCCTCCTCTACTTAACTCCAAAATTTCAAGCTTCTAGCCTGCTTCTGTAACTATACAGCCTGATTTGTGTCGGACCTGGTCGGAAACCACATTGTTGGTTTTCCCACGAGGCAGATCAATTCTCTTTGGCTCCATGTTGCCAAATCTGAAATGTCACTGATGACCATGGTATGGCCCATCCACTTTCTCAGTAATATTTTTACACTGCTCTTAAAAGATCTATGTTTTATTTTTATTTGCTATTACATGTACTACAGCTGGTGTTGTGTCGTGTGGCGGCCCGTAATGCCGTACACCATCCATAGTACATTATCATATTTTCCTTTCAGCTAAGATATTCTGTGAAATCAGAAACTGAGTTTCAAGTTAATGTTGTCAGTTAAATTTCTGTGTATATATAAGACAATGCTACATGTATAGACGGGTTTATTACAAACAAGTAGCCCAAGGGCAACGATCGCTCACCTGAGAGTCAACAAGTACTGTCACTGGACAAAGTAATTGGGGTTTTTACCATATATGGGTTTGGTGGCCATCTTGGTCATGTGACCTTGAAACCCTACTTACATCAGCAGAATAGCTCTTGTCTGGATTGTCTATCCTCTTGTCTGCCATTTTGGGTCACTTGAAAAAATCACCTTACAAGGTCAGGGTCCTATAATGACCCCCGGGGTGGGGTCATATTTGACCCCAGGGGCATGATAGGCAGGATTTATGTAGAGCCCCATATGCCATTGTTGTTTATGAAATAAACAAGCTTTTTTCATGTATTTCCATTATAAGTCTAAGGAAAATAATGACATGCCTGGGGCGTGGCCTGTATGGACCCCAGGGGCACCCTTGGCAGCATTTATAAAGGAGAGTATTATACAATAGTCCACACAACATACGAAAGCTCTAGGCCATATGGTTTCGGAGAAGAAGTTTTTTCAATTGTAAGTCTAAGGGAGCTATTGACCCCCTGGGGAGAGGCCATTTCTGACCCCAGGGGTATGATTGGCAGGATTTACTGTAAATCCAGAAATTTTCGCGAGAACTTATAATTTTCGCTTATATTCGCGAATGCGTTGCCTCGCGAAAATAAAGTTCTCGTTAATAAAGAATTACAATAAGCTTTATAGACTGCATGAGTACTCTTTCGCGAATTCAAAGACTCGCTAATAATTCTGATATCGAATATTCGCGAAATAAAACTCACGCGAAAATTTCCAAACTTACAGTATGTAAAGCTCCACATATCGATGCTGCATACCAAATATAGAAGCTTTGGCTGTTGTGGTTTCAGAGAAGAAGATTTTTAATGCATTTTCCATTGTAAGCCTTTGGCAGATAATGATGCCTCCAGGGCAGGGCCTGTATGAACCCCAGGGCTAGGTTAGCAGGATTTATAAAGAGGACCACTATACATTGCTACACACAAAATATAAAAGCTCTGGGCCTTGTGGTTTGGGAGAAGAAGATTTTTTTTTATGTTTTTCCCATGACGCCCCCGGGGTGGGGCCGGTATGGACCCCAGGGGCACGGTTGGCAGGATTTATAAAGAGGACCACTATACATTGCTTCATGCAAAATATGAAAGCTCTGGTTTCGGGGAAAAGGATTTTTTTTATGTTTTCCCATTATATGTCTACGAGAGCTAATGACCCCCGGGGCGGGGCCATTTTTGACCCCCAGGGGCATGGTTGACAGGATTTATAGAGAGGATCACTACACATTGCTACATACAAAATATGAAAGCTCTGGGTCTTATGATTTCGGAGAAGATGTTTTTATGTTTTTCCCATAACGCCCCAGGGACGGGGCCCGTATGGACCCTAGGGGCATGTTTGGCAGGATTTATAGAGATGACTATTATACATTGCTACACACACAAAATATGAAAGCTCTGGGCCTTGTGGTTTCGGAGAAGAAGATATTCTTTATGTTTTTCCCATTGTAAGTCTATGGGAGCTATCTGTTGCCATGGAAACCAGAGTTCTGATCCGCCCTGGCCCAAAACCTAACACAACCTTTGCCCCTCCTCAGTGATGCTTTAGATTAAATTTGATCACGATTGGCCTTGTTATCTTAGAGATATTTAAGTTTGAAAATGTAGACGGACAGACGGACGGACGCACACACGCACGGACGGACGCCGGCTCGACTACTATATTATTAGCTCACCTTGTGAGCCTTCGGCTCAGGTGAGCTAAAAAGTAATCCTGGCCATGTATTTAGTTGTACAAGGGAGAAAATCCTAAAACATTTTTATAAAAAAATCAACAAGATTTAATGCTGAGGTTTGTTCGGGCGTTTTGACTCCAAAACATGCCCGTACAATATATACCCCCTTATACCCCATTTTTATAATAGCAAATCTGGTGTACGCAGGGGTATACCTATTTTTCTTATTTTTTGCTCCAAAACATAGATTGTGGGTACTCGTTAGAACCGCATCGGCGAGGCGGTTCTAACGTGTACCCATAATCTATGTTATGAGCAATAATAAGAAAAATATTTTTAAAAAAATCTAGTGAAAATTTTTAATTTTCACAACTTTTACATGGGCGTGTTTTCTTAATGACAACTATTTTTATTAGTTTGGAGAATTGTTACTGAAACTTTTAAATTACTTTTTCCGTGAATACCCTAGGAAAAGAACAGAGTGCTTTTCCATATCATTTTATTGTAATTTCATTATTCGTGAACCGATTTTTTAGAATGATTGAGGCAAATTTGAGTACTATTGGAATATGAAACAGATGGCAATATCATATTTGAGCCTTCCGACCAGGTCCAACGCAAACCGGCCTGTACAGCCATAGAAACAGGCTAGTGAGGTTGTCTTCTACATGTACGTGTATAGTGTATGGTTGAGGGTTGTTCACATGTAAATATAGTGGAAACAAAGACGCTGATCAGCTGTGCAGTTACTGCATAGCTTATTTATTATGTGGTGGCTCATATATCTAGAGATTTTTCGCAAATGGCGAAGTAGAAAAAATGGTCGTCACAGGAAGAAGCAAGGAGAGCAGTCGATACATACACTTACAAACTTTAAAAAAACGCAACACTTGATTTATAACAACTATTTCGCCAAGAAAAGTACAGCCAGTCAGATTAACTTCAATGCCAAAAACGACACACCAAATGGGAACGAAAATATTCTTCAGGTCCAACATGATTTCTGGGAAGAAACACCAAATGCCAGACAACTGCTGCTGGTTTGGCTTTCATTACACTAAAACGTTGTAAAAAGTCAATTTAACGTATATTGCTTCCATGAAAAAATAAAACGATTTTTTTTCAAACGTTTTCGAACTTAATAGGCACAACGCCAACGTAAAGTTGCAAAACATTTTAGAGGTCTAATCGAATGACACTATGTTTTGGCTGAAGCAAAGAACGCTAGCGCCTTTCTTGAAGGCGCCCATTCTTAATTTGCTTTTCATGTGTTTGATGTTGTAAGCAATCGCAAGGGATGGTTGGACAGAGAGAGAGAGAGAGAGAGAGAGAGAGAGAGAGTTTGTAATCGTCATTATGTTTAAGAAAAAACTTATGATGTAATAATCGAACTATTTTATATGAGTAGGTATTATTTATGGTGTTAAGATACACGATGTTACGTTTATCAATCAGCTTATTTTAATGGAGTTTTAAGCAAATGATAACCAATGTAATGGGTTGCGTTTCTTATTCCCGTCAGTATATGATAATTTGCTGTTTACAATATTGAACAAGATAATAATAATCGTCTATTCCATGATACTTGTAACATTTTATTATGACCAAAGTTAGGATTCGAGGCAAAATTGATTTTGCATAAAATACATTGGTTGTCGACATTGTCAAAATTAGAAGTCATAGTACAATAGAAAGCAAACACATATTTAGTATATAACTTTTCATCAAAAACAAAAACATTCTATTTTAAATAACACAGACCGCAATAATTTATGAAACCATATTCTTAGTTTAACCAGTTTTGCATCCACCAGTCAAAAATGTTGCTATACGATTTTCTGTGTAAGTTAACAGTATGTAGATATTCACACAATTTACAGTTTGCTTCTTGGATTGGGTTTAATTTTGAGGTCAGTAAGTAATTGTCTTTCCTTTTTAAATAAGCAATATATCTCTCTTTGTCATTTGCTAGTTCCTTTAAATACTTTCCAAGTTCAATAGGTGACTTAAAGTCTGCAGCATCAATAATAGTCCCAGGGGGTAGAATACGAGAATAGTTCGATCCACCTCTTGCAACTACGATGATGTTTTTGGAAAACCAGTGGTACACCTTTTCTGTCACATAATCAGCATATAGCGAATTTTCGAACGCCAAATAAAATTTATATTTCAACGCTAATTCCTGAAAACAGCCAGCCGCACCTTTAGGACACGGTGCTGTTTCTCCACAAAATCCATAAATCTTCACATTCAGGACGCGTTGAAGTTCACTGACATACTCTTCTCTTTTGCTACTGGTTTTGCAGTGACTAACAAACCAAACGGCTTCACCTGTCTTTTCTTCAAATATATGATCATAATTCCTTCTAGTTAAATTAATAGAAGCTTTCCGTTCCGCAAGTTTATCATTTATGACCATATCGTCAAGGTTTTGTCTCTCTATAACGTTAGCATATTTGTATACAATATCCGAATCAAGCCGATAGGTCATTGTCCAGTTTATACGGTCTGACCAACGTTGGGCAATGCCGTTTGACATAGCAGTTCTTGCGGCTGGAAACGAATCCCGAACAGCGATAACGAACACTTGATTTTTGTCCCGTCGCGGTGGTGGAGACAAAGTGAGAACGGCTTTGGACTGAACTAAAACAGCATCGGCGTCAAACGGTTTACTAGGTTTAAGGTCATTAGAAGATATGATATACTTGAATCGACACATTTTATATTCACAATCCGAGAAATTCACTTTGGTTGAATGACCAACCATACTCTGTTCATGGGTATCATACCAGAGAATGGTCTTTATGCCTTCACTTGACACTTCATTAGGCACTACTGATTTGTACTTGAGTACGTCCCTTTCGTTGTCATCAAAATCATTGCCCTCTATCATAACATTGTCGTAGTATGGTTCATAATTGTGTTTTTCGTTCTCCCCAATAGTTTCTGAATCTCGTCCGCCGTTTTCCATGATATCATAGCTACGTTCGTCGTATAACGCTTCAAAACTTTCATATCTAACTTCTTTCTTTCTTATTTCTGTTTTGTATGATTTTGAACCACCACCATCCAGATCATGACGCAGGAATCGTGGTGGATATGACACATAAAAGCCCTTTACAGTTGACTGGTCGATCACCAGATACGTTCCGTACATGGAGATCATGAGCAACATTAGAGTTACAAGATTGTAAAACTTCCTTTGCATCGTGACGATCACAGCTGTAAATTAAAGGAAAGACAAATGATTAAGTATAGTTTAAAATAATATATATATTTTGAGGATAATTAAAGAAACAATAATACATCACTAAAAATGTAACAGACACTTCGTTTCAAAGTTGCATTGAGTGTTTGCATTAATGTACAAAATTGACATCTGGACAAATTGCATTTGTAGTTGTGGAAAGGTTTAAAAAGAAACAGTACTTTTTATTCATCTATGAGTGTACATGCTCGGAAACAAGATAAATTAAGTAAGCACAAAAACAAAATTTCTGGCTTTTAAACAGAAACTGACTAAGCGGAATATTTCTTCGAAAATTCATAAAAAAAGTATAAAGCGACAGTAAAATCTTATTCATTTTGAAAATGCATTAATGTAAGAATGAAAGTGACTTATCTTTTTATCCAAGCGCTTTCATCTACAGATGTATGCTACGCAGATCAAACACACAACAGGGCGAAAATCCAAAATCCAAACGAACTATCTGTGATTTCGCGAAAGTTTAGCGACATACAAATGATTAAATATGTATTATTCCAGAAACATAACTTAGTTTATTAGCAAGTTCATGAAATATTAAAACATTACGTTAGAAGGGTACTTACCAATCAAAATCACTCAATTTTGACGTACTATTAAAATGACTGTAACAAGTAAACAATTTGTCAAGTTGTGATTTTCATTAACGCCCGAAGCTCATTTTTGATCTACAGCTGATAAAATACATGTAGAAATTTTAATAATTTTAATTGTTTTTCTTTGTTGACTGCTACTTTAATTGAAAGATCTTAATCTTTTAGATCACGTAATAATTAAATGCACATGAACAACCCTTTAGTTGTATACATCAGCAAGTATACATCAGCACCGTCATAAGTAAGTCATAGGGTACGGATTTTACATGTCCATCACGGTACGAGTATAATCAATTTTATACTCTTTCGCTGTGAGCGCGCGCTGTGAAATGCATTCATGTACAATCCGCTTTTGTAAATATATCGTGTTTAAATTAACAGGTGAACGGGAAAATGCAGTTCACGGAAAGACGACAATAAACTATGCAAAGAATATAATAGACTTCGCTTATATAAACAATGTAAGAATGAAATTGTGACGAGACTGGTAGCCCATGCATTTAATGCGGAAATGTTTGCAACGAACTTCATTTTTTTTTACTTTCGCGAGACATTCGCGAATATTCGTTGACTAAACTGAGTGTATTCGAGGTCTTGCCAATCAATCTTTACTATAAGCGTTATTGACTGTATGAGAACTCGCTTGCACATCAATGAACCCTCTGGAAATATTAATAAAATTGCGCGATAAAAAGCATGCCGAAATGTTCGAACTTATAGAATAGTGTATCATTACTTATTTCATTTTAGCAGTGGTTTTGCTGAACTTATGCAATGATAACGATCAAACATGATTTTGTCCTACCTTGGTTGTCAACATTATGCAGCAATTAGTGTTAACATTACGAAATTGTGTCCATTTAACAAACAGAGATTGATATTTTCAATATTGTGTTCAAAACATTGATTGTGGGTACACATTAGAACCGATTCGGTGAGGCGAATGTAGGAAAAAAGTCACAGGAAAAAAAGTCACAGAAAAAAGTCACAATTTTGGGTAGGAAAAAAGGTCACAGGAAAAAAAGTCACAAAAAAGAATTATGCTTTTTTTCTCAACTTTTGGTTAGGAATAGACAATTTTATTTTTATAATTACAATTATTATCACTATGTTTTGTTTGGATTGATGTTTTAGCCTATATATGTCCCATTTAACAATAATCAGTCATGCCGGGAATGAGCTGATACTTCCTGGGTATTTCACCAGTTATTTTGTAACTTAGGCTTGTTTAATGACACTGCATGGCAACAGTTTGTTTCAAACAAAGTTCTACGGCACCATGGTCTGAAACTCTACTATAATGCCACCATGCAACTCGTGTTGGGTGGATTCTCATCCATTCAATGTTTCCCATTCTTAGGGCATGTTGTGGTTCTGATTATGACATTTCCTCATCATTGCTTTCTTTTAAAATGAAAATCATGTACTACAGTACGTTTATGTACTGATATATGTATTTTCTCTTGGTCTTTTATAATTGTGACTTTTTCCCCGTGACTTTTTTTCTTGTGACTTTTTTCCGTGACTTTTTTCCGTGACTTTTTTTCCTGTGACTTTTTTTCGTCCACGGGTGAGGCTTTTCTAACGAGTACCAATAATCTATGTTTTAGATCAAAGAAAAATGATATACCCTGTAGTACCCCAGTTTCACTATATAAATTGGGGCTAAAGGAGGTATACTTTTCATATACGTGCTTTCCTAATGATAAATGAACATTTGATGTTTTAATAATAACTGCGTCCTTCGTCGTAATGTTTCTTAACATCTCTGTACACGTCACATGTCTCTTCAAAATATGGCTGTAGTTTCGCTTCTACCCTCTTCACGTAGGCGCTGATTTTTGGATGACTTTCATACAGCTCCTGCATGCTAACAACCTCTGTGGAAATACAAAATGAAGTGAGATGTTAATAAAAATTACATGTATACTCTGTAATCGAAAACGATAATTCGCAGAAAATATTTGGCGTTGAGGACGATAGAAAAGTTATTTTCATGTCGAGATCTTGATCTTAGCTTGTCCTTATAGGCCCTGCAAAAATTTTGACACTTGGTCGCAGATAAAGTTTAAATAGACAAAATGAATTTTGAATAGGGATTTTGCACTGGAAAGGGAGATAATCCATAATCAAGCAAATGTGTATTTTTCGACATTTTAACTTGATCATAGAGATTTTGTGCCAGATAAGTAATTTGTGTCATTTTATAATGATTTTGAGCAATCATAATGAAGTACCAAGAATTTTTATTTTTTTTCGGGAAAACATTTATTTTCCCCTCCTTCATGAGATTTTTGTACCGAAAATCCCTATTCAAAAATGATTTTGACCAGTACTTTTTAATTTGTGCACGGATTTTCAAAACTTGAGCTGTACATTTTGCGACAAACTTAATGCGCAATTGTGCCAAGAAAATATTTCAACTAGATTTAAACAGTTGCAAAATATCTGAAAAAAAAAAAAAAAAAAAAAAAAAAAAAAAAAAAAAAAAAAAAAAAAAAAATCAGACACTAGAAAACACGCTTTAATATCTGACATAGATTTACCATATTTAATGAAGGGTTCACATTGTGGTGTAAAACGTATTGCTATGAAAGTGCCATCTTCACGTTTATTGAAGAAACTTTAAAAAAAAAAATCTTTAGTATAGAAACAGCATACCGTATTCGTTCTAATTAGCGCACATTGCGCTTCATTTTTCAAAATAACTTAAAGTTAAGGTATAAAATATCGTTCTAATTAGTGCACACTACTAACGAAAACAACACACAAACGTCTGAAACAAGTTAAAATAACCATCTCAAAGATGTAAATGATGATGCCATTTAAGTGTTACAATCGTCGCAAAGTCATTACGAAAACACGCCCATGCAATATACAGAGATTTTTATAGTCGTAAAAAATGAAAATTTTCAATAGATAATGTTTGATATTTTTCTTATTTTTGCTCAAAACATAGATTGTGGGTACACGTTAGAACCGCCTCGCCGAGGCGGTTCTAACGAGTACCCACAATCTATGTTTTGAGCAAAAATAAGAAAAATATCGAAATTTTTCTACTGAAAATTTTTATTTTTTACAACTTTAAAAATCTCTGTATATTGCATGGGCAAGTTTTCGTAATGTAAATGCGGTTAATACGGCATTAATGTGAAACATTTGTACAAAATACCATTTAGACCAGTCGATCAGTGTGCTTTTATGTTCCTTTTTTTCGGAAACTACCAGGGTGTGCGCTTATTGGAGCATGTGCGCTAGTTAGAACGAATATGGTAATTATGCGACGCGAGATCTTAAATTCGGACGGCTGAAGAGCAGTACTAAAAACAGCTTCCATTATTATATGATTAATAAAAATCATATATGCCTGCCTCTCTGTCTGTCTGTCTGTCTGTCTGCCTGCCTGCCTGCCTGCCTGCCTGCCTGCCTGTCTGTCTGTCTGTCTGTCTGTCTGTCTGTCTGTCTGTCTTATTTCCTATCAAGTTTCACATTTTACATGCTTTTGAATTTAATATTTTGATTGTATATTGCCATGTTTGTTGTTACATGTACCATGGTTTGAGGGTCCCAAGGAAGATTGGCTCTGCCAATTGGGTCACCCTCGTAAAATAAACAATTTACTTACTTACTTACTTACTTACTTACTTACTTACTTACTATATAATAGTAGAGAAACAAGTACATGTAAGAATAGTAAACAATACCTAAGTTAACAAGATAGCAGAAAGCCAGTAGATCTGCGACAGAAATATCGTCTCCGCCTATGAAGTATTGGTCTCTGATATAATAATCAGCCAGATGATTCAATGCAGCTTTGTAGTCCACTTTGGCCTTGTTCACTTTCTCCTCATTTAGTGGTATTTTTGGATAGTGCTCATTTAGGCCGACACGGCTTAGCAGCTGTAATAGTCTAATCGTTTAGAAATGTTAACACGTAAAATCTGTCAAAGAAAGGGTTATGCCTTTATGGCTTTCTGTATAATTGTTGAACTACCATTTCTTTATGGTAATTCTACTGTCTTATTCGTCTTGTACTCGGGCAATAAATACCTATGGTTGCTACACTAACAATGCTTAGAACACACAATACGAAAACACGCCCATTTTAAAAGTTCTAAAAAATGAAAATTTTCATCAGAAACATTTTGATATTTTTCTTATATTCGCTCAAAGCATTGATTGTGGGTACGCGTTAGAACCGCCTCGACAAGGCGGTTCTAACGAGTACCCACAATCTATGTTTTGGAGCAAAACAATGCTTGTATACCCCTGCAAACCCCAGTTTTTCTATTAAAACTGTGGTTCAAGGGGTATACTTTTCATGGACATGTTTTCCTGATGTAAAGACCACTGATCTCTGGTTCTAAAAATGTTTTCATCAAACATATATAATGCACATGGTTATCATTTTGTACATGTAAAACAACAGCCAAATAGATTAAAGGTGCGTCTTTCGGTATCGGAATTTTTATTGTTGGCTTTATTGCCTTCAAAACGGAGTAAATGACTCACCAAACCCAGCAAGATATCAATCATTGGACGCCTTAGAGCCAGATGATGCCAGTGCAAGAACTCGTCAATTTTCGCTGTTTTCCGTACGTCTTTCCGCGGATACCAGTGCTCGGCAACATCGTACTTCACAACCAGATAGCGCAGGATTGCAGCACTAAAATAACAGGAAGCAACCAATAAGCACAGCACGTGTCTAACCGGTGCCCCAGTTCGTTAGGTTTACGATATATCATGAGATTACGTAACTCATAGTATATGAAGCTATTTCATCACGATAACATGTCAGTGTAATGTATATATACCCCCTTATACCCCCACTTATGTATGCAGGGGTATACTTATTTTTGCTCCAAAACATAATTTAATAAAACAGCGAAAATGTTTTCAATAAATTCAATTTTTACAGCTGAAACATTTTTCTGATGGGCAAGTTTTCGTAATCATACATGTATGTACCATGACGTTACATGTTTAATAACTTGAAAGGCAGCAATACAACAGCATAAGCTTTCATTATTATAATTGACCATAGGTAACTTTCAAACCTTTCAGATAGAACAAATCCATCATCTATGATAGTAGGAACTTTCTTCCAGGGATTTTTCTGTCCATAGTCAGGCTTGTAATTATCACCTGTTATAAAACAAAAGTCTTGAAAAGTAAGGGATACGGTTTCTGATAACATTTTAGACCAGACTCGATACCAACAGCTGTATATACATGCACATGTTTATGTGAACGAGCCCAGTAAAGCATAGGTGATCAAAGCAAAAAAATAAATAAATAAGTAAATGAATTACTAGTAAATTTTGAGCGTTTCTTGTTATTAGTTTTCCCGAGATTCACTGAGGTGAAAGGTACAATGAATGATAATTTACTATCAAAAGCTTATTATAAAAAGCAAACAATGTCAGGCTATCAGTTTTATTGTCGTTGCAGTTTAACGGGCGTGGTGAAGCTTATGACTTGAAATTCACTTAAAAATAAGATGGCTACATGTACATGTATGTTGCATAAGTAAAATGTGATAAAGCAAAACAGACAGTCCACACTGATTATTTTAATGTCCAACACATTGAGACGTTGCACCATCATTGATAATTAATCCTTTTTAGACATATGAAGTAAGCAAGTAAGCAATGCAGAAACTTGGCCGACACCGGAAAGAAAAGCAAATATCCTACAATCACAAACAGATCAAGGTGAAAAACATCGAAAATAACAAATATGTACCAACATAAAGACAAAAATCGGCCATCTGATTGCCCTATTTCCCAAAAGGATGTCATGCAACAAGCCGAAACAAACTCCATTAAACGCAAATATAAGACAGAAATACGTGTACTACTGACATTGACACCATAGCAAGTAGCACTAGTATCCCAGCAGAAGTACCTCCTTGGAACGGTCAATAATGATACACTCGTCGGGACAAATCTTATTTTTCGTAAAGGAGCTTTCCTTAAAGATCGACACTGCCATTGTAATCGAATAATCAAATTAAGGTGGTTCGATACCAATTTTTGTTTATAAATAAACCTAGTTTTTAGACAGCTTAAATATAGGTGGTCAAAAAGCAAAATGTTTGTGGGGTATACATGCTTTTCAGTTTTCAAAAATGAGAAAAAGAGACTTCTTGAAATATTTTCAATTTCATTTCTCAAGGAATAGATCTAAAATATGTCAACAGAATGTGTTTTAAACTGTAAATGTGATCATAAACTACTTTCCAAATAACAAAATTGAAAGCTAAAAATGAATATATCCATCATGAATATATGCATTCTAGGGCAAAAAATACAATTTTTGCAGAAAGTATTTTTTTTTTCAAATTTTTTAACCTATTTGTCTAGTACATCTCAGAGAATATACTTAGAATAACAAAAACTGATTTTTGAAAAGAGGAATGATTTATCAAATAAGATAATCTATAAATTGATAGGTCGTTCCGTTCTTTTTAAGCTGCTATAAGCATTTTCACACACCTACCCCTTACAAAGATGCATTTCCCGGCGCCATATGGTACAATCAAACCTCATAAAAAGGTACAAGTAGGCAAAGATCAGGAAAAGGCGCAATCAGAAAAAGATTCCCACTCCAAAAACCGAGGTGGGAAAAAACCAAACTAACAATCAGGTACTTATACCATGAAACATATCGTAAGCCGAATGAGCAGCTATTTTCCCAATAGGTGGCCACTCAGTTACCTTAACTTAACTAAAAATATGAAAACATACATAAGGCGCCAACAGCACAAAAAATTTTAAACACCAAGACATAAAACAAAAAGAACCACTACAGAAGTATCGACTTGGAACGATCAGTAACACAAAGTTACTGGCGGGCTTAAACCGGTTTTACAGGTACCTAACCTCACCCTCAGCTTCTGCAGTGGTTCACAACATTTAGTTAGTTCTTCGGTCCTCGTGGTGAATCTCTAACTAGTCAATGAATCATCAAGAACAAACAAATAAATCATGATAAACATCCTGATGAATCAAAATCCAGGACTCACAGATTGAGTAAGCTGCCCGACGATGGAGATCCCTGGGCGCCGAATAACCTACTAACTCCGGAGCAAAAGAAAAACACCAGTTGGACCCCGGTGGGCCAAGCAACAGACAAGAAGCTCCGGCCCCGACCAACTAAAATGAATAGCTTTAAGTCGGGGCCATCATAGAGTCTGACGCCCGACCCACCGGCGTGCAATTAAAGAAGGCAGCATAGTTATCAACCATGATTGGGTTAAAAACTAAGCATGCAGACTGTCGCATAACATTCAAGTTATAACCTATACGTCTGTAACGTGATATGATTTTTCCGAACTGAAGAGAAAAATCATTTATTCCTTTAAGTTTCTTTAATTTGTAAACCAAGTCACCATAAAATTCAGGTTCCGAAAGGCCCTCACTTAAAAGTGTCTTTAACCCAACATTATATTTGGAAATCAATTCATAGTGTCTACGATAAAATTTAGAAAAGGTTTTTCGAAGTTTATGATTTTCAAAAATAATTTTTAAAGCTTGTGATGTATGGATTTTAAGATTCGAAAATTGCCAATGTGATGATACCAAAAACAATTAAATTTTGATAAATATTAGATGAGATCCAAGGGCCATATCACCACTTGTCGTACATCGCGATCATATAGTCCCGACAATTACCAGTAGTATGCTATAGTAACAATTTTTAAAAGCTTTTACTTAATTGTAAAAATTTATTAATTCCCTTTCAATACCGGCTGGATCTGAGTCAGATGAGACCTTCTTGTTATAGACTTTAAAACATCTGTTCAATTATTAATATTTTTTAATCAAAAAAAAAAAAAAAATAAATAAATAAATAAAATAAAAAATAAATAAATAAATAAATAAATAAAAATAAAAAAGAACAGAGCAATCAATTTCGATGCATTTTCATTTTTTCCATTTCTTTTACTTCTTCTATTGTTGGGATATGCAAAATTCTTCTACCATATGATTTTTATCCCAACATACAAATTTTACAAGAACCAAATAATGATAACTCTTGCTTTTTGAGCTCATTACAGTTGTCTTATTTATTACTATCGAAACACCTTAAGTTATCCGCATTCTGGACTAGCAGGCACATACTAGAATGTTTTATGAATCATGAACAGGTGGCCATTGCATGAATAACTTGCGAAGCCTGATACACACTCTGCATGCCAATCATCGATATTTGACCAACACCGGAGTGAAATAGCTAACTCCGAGGCAATAGCCAACGCCTGAGGAACAGCGTGCGAAAGATTGTCAGCAAAACTATGAAACATTTAATAGAGCATGGGGGTAATGTATTTGTTATGATAAGTTAGTTTGGTAAGATGGTCTTGCTTCCACATAAAAGTTATAAAATATTACTATACTTTGTCTAGAACATATAAAATATAAGAAAACATGCACGATTTTGTGATTTTGACTGTCAAGATTGATTTAGAAGTCAACGATTCTTTAAAGTCAAAACTTTTCATTCTCTATTCACGCTACATGTATAACTAATATTCGCTGTACAAACTATTTTACTGAAAACTCATTTCTGGCGAAGCGTTTAGATATTATTTGCCACCAAAGACTCTTTGTGGAAAAAAGGATGGGATCGCCAACGCCGGAGGAAGGTTACATATGGACATGACCAACGCCTGAGGATGATAACGTTTGCACAGAATGCTGATTCAAAACAAAAAAAAAAAAAAATAGTTATTACTCTACTTTGTCGTTGAAGTCCTTGTCACGATCATTGATATTGATTTCTGAAATTGATTTTATAACTGTCAAGCATATTTTCATAACTGTTCACATTAATTAAATTCATTTCAGAGCACTAAAACAGCTATAATTCCTAATAATCGTTGTAGACTTGCGGCGCATATTTACCGTTATAATTATGAATGACACGCCTGTTCCGATTGGTCAAATACGTAGGTTGTTCGGAAAGCTCGTGTAATTGTGTTGTATCGCTCATAATTTTCATCCATTGTACTGGAAAGTTGATGTGCGTGAACTTCCACTTATTCTTAATTGTTGATATATTCATTTCATTTATAGCGGTAAATCTGTGATGCTTAGGGCTTATAACCATTATTTAGTCTTTGGTAAGTATGGAGATTATTAAATTTCCAAGGACAGCTACACAGACATATCATTATAGGGTCATGCCATATTTCGAGCTGATTCCTGTTTTCTGAAAAAATCAAGATCTGATCTAAATAAAGACAATTGGGTGGTAGTAATAATAGTTGGCACAAACGGTATATACGGTTCATCTATATAACGCACGTGCACGTGGTTATGGAAATACCGCGATGCCGGTTTAAGCACATACGAATACCCATTACCGTGTTTGAATTTAATTATTACTATTCGTATCTAAAAAGTATGACATGAACATTTAAGCTTTGTATAGTAACGAAACGTTTTCTGAATCAATATGAATGACTCGACTGAGTAAAACTGTACAATCTTAATGCCTGTAAAAGAAAATAAATCTGCGCTCTTTTAGTGCAAGTTGCATTGCATGTCTGTGGAGAATCAAGCAAGCCATAATTTTGTTATTATTGCTCGTTTGTATCTTCTTGTACAGAAATATTTTTTTTATGATACACTACGAACTTGAGTCAATATGTGTAACAAGATGTCCTCAATTTCATGTAAACCTGAAACGTGTGCGCGAAATCACACACCACAAGGTAAGCTTATTGTAGTTGATTATATGCATTACAGATCAGTATGGGGTGTAAGTAAATATGATTTCTTGATAAAAAGACCATAAAATCTTGAGAGCAAAATCGGGCGTCGTAGTTGGTCTTATCTCTTCTCTAACATTTCCTCCGCCTGCAGTCGAATCTTTCTCCGGCGTAAACGTTATCTTCTTTTCCTCACGAAAGAGGATCTACTAATTAAATGCTTGAATATGTTCAAAATATACCAAATACAAACGTGCTTCGGTTCTGTTAACATCAGCTATACATTGTTTCTTCCATATACATAATTTCTTAAGTCATTCATTTATTAGCTTGTCTACGTCATGTACCTCGTGAATTACAAATCAACGGAAAATATCATTCAGTTCAGGCCAGTAGTTGACTGTACGTGCGATATGCGCATTCTTATATTCTTTTCTTTGTTTTTCTATCACATGCCGAATTAGCGGTAAATTAAACTTTTATTTCTTCGTACACTGGACGCCAAACAATTTTAAACACAAATATTCCTCATCGTTGGTCGTACCCATTCAATCCATTCCTCCGGCGGCGATCGTATCATACTTCGGCGTAGACGTTACCCTCATTTTCTCTCCTAAAACAGTGTCCGGTTTAAATGATGTAAAATGACAAAAGACTACTATATAAGGGTGTGGTATTGTTTTAGTTTGGACTGTCAGTGGTTGTTGCTTTTATATGTGCACGGGCGATCATACATCTGTTCACAGAAACACGCATATTGATTGATTTATGTTGAAAGTTGTGTAAAGTAAATTGGGCTTACTTAAATCAAGTATACTGATATGGTTACACATGAAACTAATGCGGATCACTTGGTAAACATGAAATAAAGATATGAGAATAAGCAAAACTCGAGTAAAGGCGCATTTCTACTTATTTTTTGGCAAGTTTTCAAGAAACATACACACCATATTCCTCAGGCGTTGGCTATTGCCTCGAAGTTAGCTATTTCACTCCGGCGTTGGTCAAATATCGATATTTGGCATGCAGAGTGTGTGATGCAGATTACTGAAAACAATAAGCATCTCGATTTACCTTTAATTAAGCTGACCTCTTTTGGTTCAAACGACATATTATTGAGCTTTAAAAACAAGTATATAGCTCTGCATGGTTCAGATACCATGTCATAATAAAACTCCAAAACCATGTTGTCTACTTCACTTTATCTATTATAATGTGACTACCTGTGCAGATAAATGTACATGCAAAACTATATAAAATATTTTAAAGTACGGCACAATTATAGTGTATTGTATTTATAACATGCACTTTATCTTATACGCCAAACTTGTAATAAATACATGCATTTATATTTGCTGATAAGAATGCATTGACACTACTTACGTTGACCTCAAAACAGCACGACTAAATAACTTTTTGCAGGCATGCAGATTTCATTAAGAAAATAATATGTATACCCCTATATACCCCAGTTTTACTATACAAAAGTGGGGTTTAATGGGGCATACATCAGGTAAACGTATCCATGAAAAGTATACCCCCTTGAACCCCATTTTTATATAGTAGTCCGGCATAAACCCAAGATGACCGTGCAATAGCGTCTATAGAAAATGTTTGTGCAGAAATAAGTTGGCATGGATATCCTGATTTGAAATCCGGATGATGCCAGACTGGCATCCTTGCGCAATTCAAGATGGCCGCCAAAATCAAATATGGCCGACAAAAGAAGGGTTTTTGAGAGAATTTCGTAAAGATATCTAATGAATTGCTAAATGCTTGCCTTAAAATTTGAGAAATAATAAAATTTAGCCTTTTTGATCAAAATGCAACAAAATAAAAATAAACAAAATCAAGATGGCCATAAAAATCCAAGATGGCCGACGGAAAAGGGCTTTTGATAGAAGTTCTTACATGCTTGTGATGAAATGTTAAAAAAATGGCATTTAAAGTGGAAAAAAACTTCAGGTTAAGTCATTTTACCATTAGTACATGTATAAAACAAAAGCAAAATTAATAAAGATGGCCACTAAAATCCAAGATGGTCGACAAAATGTTATTTTTATAGATTTCCATCAATATATGTGATGTAATGTTAAAAGCATGACAATGAAGGTGCAGTAGTCATAAAGTTAAGATCGTTCATGAATATGTGACAAAAGCTAAAATAAAAAAGGCCGTTAAAGTTCAACATGGCCACCGGAAAGTAGATAGAAAGTGTTTGGTTATATAGAATGAAATGAAAATTCCATATCTGTGTTTTAATTAAACAAAATTTCAACGAAAACTGCCAAAACGCCAATATTACCGCCATGATTTGGATTTTAAAACCTTTGTTAATTTTAGAATAAGCTTGTACAAATAGAAGATTATACATTAGTAATCTACTGTCAAGCAATACTGTTTATTAAAGCATTGCAAATAATTACACTGCTAGGAACAATTTAACTTTCGCCTGACTGTTTCAAAGGTATAGGAAGAACATGTTGAACGACAGACAGATATGGTAGAATAGGGTGAGATGGGCAGGATTGTGTTTCACGTTCGATGGCAACGTGTTAAAAGGCATTTGGCTGTGTAGGATTAGAAGAGTAGAGACTAAAATATTGGTTGATGTGGCCTGCAGTGAGACTGGATAGGGGTTACAATCGATTATGTGGGGATTTAATTAAGTAGGTTTAATCTGGTTTTCCCTAGTCAACAAATCTTCAGTCATATTGTGACGGAGCAACTACTCTCTTGGTACTAATCTCAATAGAGTCATAAGCGGAAATGTTTCTGTTCTCGTGTAACAGCTGCGTATGAAGCTAACACTCGCTGTAGGTCGGTTTGTAACTCAAATCAGTACAAATATGCAGTATATGCAAATATGCAGTATATGCAAATATGCAGTCTCCACTGATTTTAGATTCATCAAAATTCTCTATTTCATCCATCCGTAAATCTTTATATTACAGAGCCATCAGATGAGTCGTTTATCGTTGAAAGCAAATGTTACAAGTTGAAAACTGCTAACTGTCCGGTACGGCAGGATTAAACGGGGTTGGGAGGGTAAAATAAGGCTGGTTACTGTTCACAATTTTAAAACCTTTCAAGCTTTGTGGAATGCAATTTTGGTACGGTATGGCGAATTTAACGGGTTGTGTTCGGCTGGTCAGTGTCTCTGTAGAGAAGTGACTTTTATGTGTGAACATGAAAAATAAAATGTGTTTTGTGGCGATTTTAAATAAAAAGTTGTAATCCGCGTAAAATGCCAAAACGACTATTAAATTACATTGAATGCCAATGGGGAATTCTATTACTGGTCTGTGAGTCCCATGCCCTTAGCAATAACAATATCGCAATCTTCTTCTTCCCCTTCCAGTGAGAACAGAAGCACTGAAACCAGCACTGTTATTAAAATAAAATGGAGCTAAAATAAAACATCTTGTGAGTTTAGGGCTGCAAATGTTTTATGTGTTATACCAATGCAATTAAGAATCCCAGTGATTTGGCAAGCATCAGTACTTCAAACAACTCATTCCACAGAAAGTTCATTTCTAGTGATATGCTTTTGTAGTAGCACTCAGTAGCTGGCGGTTTGGAGAGACTGACGTTTCGTTACTATATATCTAGATCTAGCATTCTGTTTTCTGTTCCGTTCTTCTTGTGTTTGAACCTTTCAGGGTGGTCTGTTGTTGCAGTAGCACTGATAGTTTGGACAGTTTCTCAGTTGTTGATGTGGTTGGTCGTGTGTAGTTCTACGGGTCTTACACAACGTCTTTTATGAATCTTATTCATTTTAAAGTGATGATCTTTGACAACCCTATTGCAGAAAGGCATACAATGAAGATAAAATAAGGCTTACATGAATTGGTAACTGTTCACTATGATAACTAATATGTTTTGGCGTTCTTGCATCTGCATATCTAAATATCGTACTCTGCCAACGAACCAGATACCATTCTCTCCAGCTTTGTCCGAAAGTGCATTCACGACCGACAAAATAAATGAATTTCTTTGTCTGGATATGGCGGACTCCGCATTGTTTGTACTCCCGGTCAACCCTCACTTAACAAGGTTAATCTATGCTATATTAAAGCATCTTTTTCCCCAGATACAATATGCTGATGACTATCTGAGGTAGAGGAAAGACATTATATCTTTTTTCCGGGATATGTATGTGAAACCACTACAACTAGGATGTAATAGCATAATTGAACATGTATCTGAAATGGTATGATGTAGGTAACTCACGAATCGTGAACAGTTCCCTTGAGCAATCTAGGCAACCAACAATCGGAAGTTAAACAGCACATTTCTCTCTTATGCATGTCTACCACGTGTTTTACTGAAATGGCAGTGGCTTGTTTCACAAATGCAAACATTCAGTTACTATAGAATAGAAAAAAATAACAAAAATGTTTTTATTGTATGATTATCTCCCTTTATTTGTCATGTAGGGATACATCAAATTGATATATAGAATTATTATTTTCAAGGCTGTATATGATTTAATTTCCTATTTTTGTGACCTTGAGCGCAATACATAAACAACGGGAGTGTATTTTGGGTTACTTTCATTTATATAAACTATTTTCGCCGTCATCTTGGACGCCATCTTATATCTAAAAACCTGTCCAATGGTGAAATGATGCAAATCATTTATTTTCACAATTTCACAATTTATTGACCATAAAAGAGCAATTTAGAAATAAAACGAGTGTTATATCGGTCCATTTCATGTAAATAACACGTTTGGTCGCCATCTAGGACGCCATCTTGTATCTAACAAACTGTCCAATGATATTATGATAATTCAATTTCACTATTTATTGACCGTGAAAGAGCAATTTAGAAATATATGAGGGTTATATTGGTCCATTTTATGTAAATAATACGTGTGGTCGCCATCTTGGACGCCATCTTGATTTCAGCGAGTTGCCCAAGGATGCCAGAGTGGCAATACTTGGTTTTGTAATGTACTATGTATCCTCTTTCAAAAAATGCAAAAACATTTTCTATAGACGGTATTGCACGCTTTGGCTGATATTCTAGGTTTCTGTGCCGGACTATAGTAAATCTTGGGTATACAGGGGTAAAATATTTTTCTTATTTGTGCTCCAAAACAAAGATTGCGGGCACTTGTAAGAACCACCACTTACGTGTATCCACAATCTACATGTATGGTTTGAGCAAAAATAAGAAAATTATTTAAAATTTTCTTGTGAAAGTTTTCAATTTTTACAACTTGAGAAAAAATCATTTTGTTACATGGGCATGTTTTCTTAATGTATTTCATGGACTAGTTATCCCGATGTTTGGCTCGGTAAGGTCCATTTATGTACCAGATAAGCTCGGTAAGGTCCATTTATGTACCAGATAAGCTCGGTAAGGTCCATTTATGTACCAGATAAGCTCGGTAAGGTCCATTTATGTACCAGATAAGCTCGGTAAGGTCCATTTATGTACCAGATAAGCTCGGTAAGGTCCATTTATGTACCAGATAAACTCGGTAAGGTCCATTTATGTACCAGATAAGCTCGGTAAGGTCCATTTATGTACCAGATAAGCTCGGTAAGGTCCATTTATGTACCAGATAAGCTCGGTAAGGTCCATTTATGTACCAGATAAGCTCGGTAAGGTCCATTTATGTACCAGATAAGCTCGGTAACGTCCATTTATGTACCAGATAAGCTCGGTAAGGTCCATTTATGTACCAGATAATTATTTCAAGTGAAACTACTTGTAATTTATACAAAGTCATAGTTGCATATCCATTATCACTGCAAAGCTTCATTTACACATACACTTAGGGGCACTTCTAACGCAACACTTACATTTTCCATCATATCTGAAAAATTAAACCACCAAATTTATTAAAATTTTCCGCAAATATAAATCAGTTATGCTTGCGTGCTGTCTGTATTTTTCATTGAAATTGATTGTCCACAACTTATAAAATATTTAGTTTATCTAACAAGACTCAAAAATGAAAAGTCGCAAAAAGCTTCTCCATTGAAGAATTTAATAGTATCACAGCGGCGTCTCAGAAAAGTATCATATCCAGCTCATATCCCGTATCCCCAACACCACGAGCTTGAAAATAAGTTTCCAAGCAATAAAAAAAATATGACGTGCTTATTTCAAGAAATTTAGCGTTATTGGTCATCTCTGGGATGCGTTTAAAAAACAGGCGTATGCGGAAACACCGTGTTGTATCAAGAAATTCGCAGTAACTGAAGTAGATCCTTGTGGAGGAGTGGAGAAACATCCCACAGGGGTTTGGTATGAAATTGATAAATATGTTTTGTCCATGAGGAGGAGGTGTCCCTGTGTCGTCCAGTTCCATTCGGGACACACGGGATATTAACTGACTATGATACACTTCACTGCTGTGATATCCGAATTACTTGCATTTAGCTATCAGTTCAACCGGAATTTTTGTGATTTTTTGTTTTTCAGTCATATTATATAAACATCCAATTTATTGCATTATAGACCACCGATGTTTGTGAAAATTACAGACAGTAAACACAAATAGATGAACTTAATTTCTTGAAAATTTCATGAAGATCAGTTAAACGATTTTTGAGTTATGTCCAAAAATGTAAGTGTTGCGTTAGAAGTGCCCCTAGGTGTAGTACATGTACATGTATGTAGTAATTACCCGCTGAGCGACAGGTGGGTATGATATTTTCCTGACCTGTCCAGCCAAAAGCATGCACCGAGAGCCCGAAGGGCTCGAGGTGCATGCTTTTGGCGGGACAGGTCAAGAAAATATGCCCACCTGTCGCGAAGCGGGTAATTAACTTACCTTATGACCCCACTGAGTGAAATTTTAGTTTCCGCCCGACCTACACAACGACAAATCAAACACTGGTTACTTTAGATCTGCTCGGAGCTTTTACGAAATATAACATAAACGAATGACCGAAAAAAAAAAATGTCCATTAAAATTTCTTATCTCGCGACGTAACTGTTAACCGAACACTGCACGTGCAAAACGAGGAATCTGTCAACGATCTGTCTTCGCTATTGTCAAAAATAGATCAGAATGGAGTATCTTTCCTTGTACGTTTTAAACGTTTTAAAACATATTTTTATTTTGTAATATTCAGCATTTCTTTCTCAAATTTTCTAATCAACAATAGGAATTATCTTTTATCAAAACAGTTAACAGACTGGGCGAGCAAATAAAAATTATCTCTTCTTTTATATGTAAACCGCAGCACCATTTCGTTTTGAGTTTCAAATAAGTATATATAGCGTGTGTAGGATTGTAATGCAGGGTTTGAAACCTACGGACCTAACTTTCTAAAATCCCCATACTAAGTTAGGGGACCAGTGTACAAATGCCCAGCTGTATTTAAGGGATACAGTTGGTCGTTTATGATATACGCAATTCAAAAATGTGTGAAATTGGTTTCTCATTCATTGTTCTTGCACCTTTTACAACTATAACACACTAACAATAACACGAGAATCAGAAACCAACTTCCAACTCGATGAGACACTCATCTCAATGCATCTGCCCAGTCCGATCAGTGCACTGCAATCGATATTCATGCGCACTGGGCAAATCCTTAATTCAGTACTGATTTAAAAGCAGTTACATTGGGATGTCCGAGTCGAAATGGCATGGCCACGCTTTAATGGAGCTTTTATCAGCTGTCGGAAAGTAGGAACGTCACTTTCACCACTTGTCTAGCGGGTAACGAAAGTCAATTTCCTTACCTCCAGATAGGTGTGAAAGTATTTTCCTTACCTCCAGACAGGTGTGAAAGTATTTTTATACTGCCTAAGACACTTCACGTGCAGTAAGGTAAGAAAAATAACTCCCCATGATTTACATTGCAGCCATAAGGTAAGTATAAAGACAATTAGTCATGATTAATCGCAGAGGCGGTTCTAACGTGTACCCACAATCAATGTGTTGGGAAAAAAATATTAATGGAAATTTTTCAGTTTTTGCATATTCTCTAAAACATCTCTGTGTATTGCATGGGCGTGTTGATTCTTTAAACTTTAACTCAAGTTTGACGCATTGTCCTCACCTACAATTAATTGAGTTTTCGTCCTGATGAAACACGGTGAGGAAAGTACATTGTGAAAGGGCACATACTTTCGCAGAATTTACGAGTTGGGCTAAATCGACACTCCGGATTACCACATCAGGAAAACATGTCCGTGCAATATATACCCCCTTAAACCCCACTGGGGTTTGCAGGGGTATACCTATTTTTCTTATTTTTGCTCCAAAACATAGATTGTGGGTACTCGTTAGAACCGCCTCGGCGAGGCGGTTCTAACGAGCATACACAATCTATGTTTAGAGCAAAAATAAGAAAAATATCAAAATTTTCAGCTGAAAATTTTCAAATTTTAAAGCTCAAAAAATCTTTGTATATTGCATGGGCAAGTTTTCGTAATGAGCTAAATCGACACTGCTGAGTACCAGTTGGCACCAAAAGTGACATTGTAAGGACCGTGAAGTAGTCATGAGCCAATGTCCATCAAAAGCGGAAATAACCACGATTTTATTGGTCATACTATTGAAACCTGGGGCCAGTTTCATCAAAGCGTTTTAGAATATATTTTGTCCTGGAAGACGTCCCAGGACGTTTTTAAGACAAAAATCGTGTTTAATCAAACTCGCGAAATTTAGGAAGTTCTCAAAATTTGACTTGATCGTAAAACAACTATTTCGGCGTCCTACCTGATAATTTTTGTCCTAAATTGTATACATGTACTAGAAATGGCTTCTGCCTTTCAATTGGTATTGGAGGCTGAAGAAGATGATGACATACCCGTTCCTACATGCAGAAGTTAAGTAGGTCGGATAGGAACGTTTTTTTCCCTGTTGTGGATCCTTGCAGTATTTGAATTTTATCACCCACTGAGATGTGTTTGCACATTAACAGTACAACGGCTGAACAAAACAAAACGGTATAGTATTACCGCACGGGTTTGTCCACAGCTGTGTCTGGGTCTTTCTATAAACAATGGCCGCAAAGTCCAGTTGAAAACAAATCCGTTGTGCCTAGTCTACATTTTATTTCTACGGTGATTTATTTACATAATTCCTTGACACACTTAAGTCTTGAAACATGTCCAGTTCTGTGTAAAGGTAGTAAAATAAGCATTCCTGTATGATATTTAATCATATTTCTTAGATTATTCGTCTTTTTAGTTCTGTGAGTCTGTAAAGTTAGATACATGTAGCAAGAACCGAACTGATAGCTTGAAATACCACCCGTAAACTCATACATAACCCAATCACGATTCTGGACTAACTTTGGAAAACCAGAGTATTCTTATGGAGCAACTAAAACTTTATCTTAAACAGCAGATGGTCCCCTGTGTTACTGTTTCATAAAACAACGAAAACTACATGAAAACGTCACTTTCCGATTGTATTTGTAAGGCCTATTAAGACTTAATGGTTTTCTAATGTTAAGCAGCGTGTCTGTACGTAAGCATTCTATTCCATAAACTAGGGTTTGGGCACATGTATAATATTACAAGCAATTACGAAAACTTGCCCATGTAATAACAGATTTGTTTAGTTTTAAAAATTTTCTGCTGAAAAATTTTGATATTTTTTTTCTTATTTTTGCTCAAAACATACATTGTCGGTACACGTTAGAACCGCCTTGGCGAGGCGGTTCTAACGTGTACTCACAATGTCTGTTTTGAACAAATATATTAAAAATATCAAAATATTCCGGTGAAATTTTCATTTTTTACAGCTGAAAAATAATCTCAGTATATTGCACGGGCGTGTTTTCGTAATGCTGTTTTTTGTGTGAAAAGCTGCGCATAAACCCTTGAGTTTGTACAAGCACAGGTTACTTAACCGTTGACGCACTCATGTTAAAGCGACGTAACTTGAGATACAAAACACGAGATTGATTGGTTTAAATGTTATTGTCATATCAGTAATATACGTATTGTTGGAGATGTGACATAAATAAAAAAAAAAAAACGTTATTTTTGTGTGTTTTATCTTTTGTACAGTAATAATAATAATAATAATAATAATAATAATAATAATAAAAATAATAATAATAATAATAATAATAACTTTATTTAAAGAGGATAACATATTTGGCAGATATGCCAGTCTAACATATGGTCCTCAACTAACAAATATTTAAATGCTTGTCAAAATGAATATACAGTCTAATATTTACAATGGTATGTACAATTTGAAGATACTATGTGCCAGACAGAGTGCATGCGAGCTACATAACCCCGCTCCATTGCATTGGGTTGAAAGTTGGCTTGACGCCATCCAGTGGCTTGATTTATCATTTCGGCATACCATTCGTTTATTTTTATTGACTTAGCATATCGGTTTCCGTATGACTATGGCCATAGCTGTTGGGGTCACAAAACACCATCACAACATCAGGTTCTCGTTTGTACACATCTAGAAAGATTATTCTGTCAATTTCTTGATCACTTAGACTGTCTTCCGATATGTTGAATCTCTTCACACACAATGTTCACACAAAGTGAACATCAAACTGATTTTTCTGGGATAACAGAAAACACAGTGTATAATATGTCTGGTTTCTACATGTAACTGTAGATTAAGGTTCAAATGCAATCTTCAATTCTCAACTAGATATCAGACCGATTATCCAGTGACAACCGACGCGGATAAAATTAATATCAGACTGTCTGGGAACAGTTTTCCACCAATCATGCAGATCCATTCCATCAGGAAAACATGTCCGTGCAATGTATACCCCCTTGAACCCCACTTTTATATAGTAAAACTGGGGTATGGAGGGGTATACCTATTTTTTCTTATTTTTGCTCCAAAACATAGATTGTGGGTACTCGTTAGAACCGCCTCGTCGAGGCGGTTCTAACGTGTACCCACAATTTATGTTTTGGGCAAAAATAAGAAAAATATCAAAATTTTTCTACTGAAAAATTTCAATTTTTACACCTTAAGAAAAATTTGTATATCACATGGACATGTTTTCGTAATGCAAAGTTGTTGCCAGACGGGTATTCATTATTCTGTTTAAATCGCATTCAAGATTATTTGAGCTTATATGAGACGGGTTAATCAGTAGGTAAGTAAGTAAGTAGGTAAGTAAGTAAGTATTTTTTTTTTATTTTACGAGGCTGACCCAATTGGCAGAACCAATCTTCCTTGGGGCCCTCAAAACATTTAAACCTTAAAAAATCTACTGGACTTGATAATATACATGTAGGACCAAGAATCCTAAACATGTCTGCAGATGTGATAACGCCCTCTCTTTTATTCATAATAAATAAGAGGTGGGGCGAAGACGGGACAACTCCAAGAAAAAACACATAGCACACCCGCAAGCAGAACTTGGCTTGTTTTACATAAGCCCCGTGTTGGGCTCGAACCCGCACCAGGCACAGCGGTGAGACTAAGGGGTATTTATAACCTATTGTCACATATTGAATATATCCGCAGAGGTTGTTCTCAGTCGAGTTGGTTATCTCTGAATAACCAGCGTGGATGTTGAATAGCTGTGTTTGATGTTTGTTTGTCTTGCAGCGCAATTATTCTTTCAGCCGATATCTATAACAGATACTTATAAAAGGATAACTTAAGACGCTAAATCTACTTTATGTCCTGCTATCTAGTTTCACAAACGTATGTCAGAATCAGTTAACTTTTACATGCATGAGATCTATAACAGATACTAATGAAACGGTAACTACTATATATCTTGCTATATGGTTTCACATACTTATTCATCAGTTCTCAGTTTTAATTTTTATTTGCTATTACTGCAGCTGGTGTTGTGCCGTGTGGCGGCCCTAAAAAGTCTCCCCGTACATCATCCATAGTGCAGGTTATATTTTCCTTTTGGTCCTTTGAGATCAGAGAATCAAAAATATGTTATCGGTTAAGATTCATTTTCTAACCAATGTTTAATATATTTGGCCCCATTTAGATAATACTCGACTTTGTATCGAATACCCTCTTTAAAGTTGCAAAATTTCAGTAATTTTCTTTGGCTCCATGTTGCCAAATCTAAAGGGTCACTGACGAGACTTTAATAGTCGAAACCGCGGTATGGCCCATCCCCTTTCTCATTAATGTGTTCACTGCTCTTAAAGGATCTCAGTTTTAATTTTTATGTCATAATCAGTTGAGGGTAACTCCAAGCAATAAAACAATCGTTCAATACATTTTACTGCACTCTTTATCGTATTGGTTCTTCAAGTCTCTGTTAACGGCGCCGGTCTCTTCAAAATATGGCTGGAGTTTCTCTTCTACCATCTTTACGTAGGCGCTGATTTTTGGATGACTTTCATACAACTCCTGCATGCTTACCACCTCTGTGCAAAAGAAGAAAATATGTGGTTGGAAATTATGCGCTTTATCTTTACTTTATTTATTACAATATTATAAAAAGTACAAGTAGGCAACGATCAGGAAAAGGCGCAATCAGAAAAAGACCCCCACTCCAAAAACCGAGGCGGGAAAAAACCAAACTAACAATAAGGTACTAAGACCATGAATACATTTCGTAAAAACTGTTATTGACTTCCACGAATGCACTGCACATGTTTCAATTCGTGCTTGTATATACTCACACAGTTAACCATGATACTGATGTACAAAAACTTACGTAACTATACATATTAAGAAGAAGTCTTACTCTTTGATCTACCATTCTCTCCATTTGAACTGCGTCGCATGAATGCCTGAATTTGGGATTCTCGACTAGGTATTTTGAAAACCAAAATATTAAGCGACCGAAAATGGCTAGGTCCTTTAATTGTTTGATATGTATATAGGAAAAGGTAAAAGAAAGCAATGATCGGTACATGTTTATTGCTTTTATGTCGTTTTTATTATAATGTTTAGAGGGTCCCACGGAAGACTGGTATAAATAAAAGGGTCACCCTCGTAAAATAAAGTATTAACCTATTTACTTTCTTTACTTACTTACTAATGGCGCAGTAAGAACCAGATCCAAGATGGGAAAAACTATTTTGACAATCAGGTACAAATACAAAGAGAACTGATCGAAAGATGTGCGAACAGATGCTACACAAAACACATCCATGCAATTCAATACACAGAGATTTTTAAGTGTTAAAATTGAAAAATTTCTGTAGAAAAAATTTGATATTTTTCTTATTTTTGCTCAAAACATAGATTGTGGGTACACGTTAAAACCGCCTCGCCGAGGCGGTTCTACCGAGTACCCACACTCTATGGTTTGAAGCAAAATAAGAAAAATAGATATAACCTTGCAAACCCCAGTTTTCTATATAAAAGTGGTGTTTAAGGGGGTATTCATTGCACGGACATGTTTTCCTGATGATTGTAAACTAAGGCACCACACCAAAGTAAATATGATGCAAGTTTATACCTAAGGGAACAATGTGACACACCGCCATCACATCGGCGACGGAAATGTCCTCTCCACCAATGAAGTCTTGCCCTCGAATATAATAATCAGCCAGATGATTCAAAGCAGCTTTAAAATCCTTTTTCGCTTTACTGAGCTTTTCTTCATTCAATGGCGTCTTCGGGAACAACTCACTGAGGCCGATTCTATTTAGAAGCTAAAATTGAAATCAAAATTCAAAAGCGATGAAGCCTTTATTATGCAGTTATACAGAAAAGGACCCGTCTATAATAAATGTAACCTTTCATATATTTCATTGGTTAAATTCAAAAGCTCATGCTTGCTTTGCTTTCCAAATTTATTTATTACCCTGGGAGCTAATTTGACCTACCTTGCACCCCCAGGACAATTTTTCATGGGTGCAAAATCATTCTATCGGACCACAGAGATGCAAAACATTTTTGTCCTCAAAGAAACCATGCATTGAAAAATTTTCAAAGTGCAAGCAAGTTTTTTTTTAAAGACATTTTTTTGCATTTCTGGGGTCCCAATGAACGATTTGGCACCGATGAAAAATTGTCCTGGGGTGCAAGTAAGGTCAAATAAGCTCGCGGTGTATATGGAGTGCAGAGGCATATTCAGTAAAATGTATTATACACACCTAAGCCGAAAGACATATAATAAGATGTAGCTAGATAAAGATGTTAAATACACGTGTTTTTATGTTAAACCAGTGACTTACCATGCCAAGCAAGATATCAAGCATTGGTTGTCTTAGATTCATGTGATGCCAATGAAGAAACTCGTCGATTTTCGCTGTTCTCCGTACATCATTGCGGGGATACCAGTGCTCTGCGGTATCATACTTCTCAGCTACGTACCGCAATATTGCAGAACTACAAAATAATATACTTCCTTTTATATTTCGACATGTACGATCCTATAGTTTGTTCTTGTGTAGCGAAAGTATGGATATACCGTGAAAAGCAACTCCGATGGATTCGAGATGGAGATGTGCTACACTCAGAACCCTGCAAATTGTATGAATATACAACATAATTACATTTCCCTGGTCGGTTTGGATCATTGATATTTGGATCTTTTATTAAGCTGCTAAATTTTACACACATCAGGAAAACTTGTTCAAGAAATAATTACCTCATTAAACACCACTTTTATATAGAAAAAACTGGTGTTTGCAGGGCTACACCTATTTTTTTTTTCTATATTTTTGATTCAAAACATACATTGTAGGAACTCTTTAGAACCGCCTCGGCGAAACTATTATTTTTTCCAATGAAGTTATAAATTTTTGCATCTTAATGAAATCTCTGTATATTTCTTGGGTACGTTTTCGTTATGAATTCAGATAAAGAGAGAGAGGAAGCTCCTTGAAAACCGTAACACTAAATGGAATTAATCGAGGGCAAGAACTTCTATGATCGTGATCCTTAGCAAATGAGCCACCACATGGGAAAACCAACAATCTGCATAGGCGAAAACAAAGGCGCAGATCAGCTTCGCAGTAACTGTGAAGCAGATCAGCGCCTTTGTTTTCGCTACTCGGATTGTACAATTCCTCTTCTACTTAAATCCGAAATTTCAAGCTTCTAGCTCTTTTCTGTGCTTGTACAGGTCGGTTCCTGTCGGACCTGTTTGGAAACCACATTGTTGGTTTTCCCACGTGGCGGCTCAAATACTAGACGAGATCTGTAAACCTTTCAGATAGAACAAATCCACCATCTACGACGATAGGAACTTTCTTCCATGGATTTATCTGTACATTGTCAATTTTATAATGGTCACCTGTAATATAAAAAAGAGATAGCTCCTGTCTGTGCGAAAACAGTTAGTTAATGAATAAATGAATGAGCCGCCTCGTGGGAAAACAATGTGGTTTCCGAACAGGTCTGACATAAACCGGCCTGTACAGTCACAGAAAACAGCTAGAATCTTGAAATTTCGGATTTAAGTAGACGAGGAACTATACTATCCGAGTAGCGAAAACAAAGGCGCTGTTCAGCTGCGGGGCTACCGCGAAGCTGATCTGCTTCTTTGTTTTCGCATAATGCAGATTGTTGGTTTTCCCATGAGGCGGCTCAAATAGAGATTTTTAGTAAAAAGACGGCTTATGATTTAGCGATTTTTCGTATAAATCTTTATTGACAAACGTTAGTCAATAGAGAAAATACGAAAAATCCACTATTTACAAACGTTTGTCAATAGCGATTTATACGAAAAATCGCTAGTGACAAACGTTTGTCAATAGCGATTTATACGAAAACATCGTTAATGACAAACGTTTGTCAATAGCCACTCCGATAAATAAATTAATATTGTGGTCAGGGCGTTTACCGGCCTTTAATCATATGCCAGTACAAAGGCGAATTACGTGATTTGCACTTCGAATTTCGAATACAGGAAACAATGCACTAACGTCATAAAATCAAAGGTGTTAAATTTGTTTTCGTTTCTATTTCAGTTTAGAATCAGATCTACTGCCGATGCATGTGTCATACGGAGTAAAGGTAAAAGTAGACATTGATCAGGAAAAGGTGCAATGAGAAAGAGATTTCCACTCCAAAACCCGAGTTCGGAAAAAACAAAAATAACAATCAGGTACTTATACCATGAAAACATATCGTAAGCCGAGTAAATATACTACTAAAAGTTTGATAAGGACAACATTTTAAGCGAAAACAATTTTGCGGCAAATTTTAACCAAAAATCACAGATTTCTTAAATTTTCCTATAGTGAGTTTTAGACATAAAAGTATCGACATTTCGATTATCAAAACAATTTTGCAGCTGAATGAACCAGTAATAGGGGATAAATGACAGAATTGGATAGGGTAGGCAACAGTGGTAACTTCAATTTCAGAGGGGTTCCATCGTTTCTGCAAGTCTGTGAGAAGTGCTCGCAGGCAATGCAAAAAAAAGATTGAATGTTTGCACAGTGATGGTTCTGCTACATATCTATAGCAAAAGTTTAAGTGTTAGATCACTAATATGTACTGTGGACAAAAAAAAGTTTTGATCCCCATCAAACTTTTAGTAGTATAATATATTTCCTATGGTATAAATACGTAGCGTTTCCACTTCTGTGTGCCAGGAATAAACTTCGTTCTTTTATGGGGCTCAAAGATGTAACTTTTTGGTAAAACATAAAACATTAAGTAATTTATGAGGCAATTACATGTATTACTCCCAGAAAGTAGCAAACACCTGTTAACTAAAGTAAAAGGAAAGCTTACCTTTAATCAAGTTAATGCCTTTTGGTTCGAATGGCACACCAGTAGCTTTGAGAAATATGTATACGGCCCTGCACGGCTCCGACACCAGATCATAATATAACTCTAAACCCATGTCGATATTGTTTATATGATAGTCTTAATCTATTTATTTATCTATGCGTTTAGGAAGCTGCAAATTTGCAACTAATATACATATATTTCTTTTTTTAACATCCACTATCGTCTGCATTGTGCTTATTGACACAATTTGATACATGTTATGCCATAAATTTTACGATTAAAATACAAAAGCGTGCACCAACTGCAATTTGAACAACGAAAGAAAACATGCACATGACGGTGGCGATATAATATCTGACTATTTGAAAATATTTGTAATAGCAACGGGGGTTTGACTGTTAATGTTTAGTTATAGATGTCTCAATATCTTAAATTCTTACATCTCAATTGCAGTTTCTGTGTCCTTTTGTCTTTACACATCCTTAGTTCGGTCTTAAAGGCTTACTTCTGAAGGAGCTAAAATTGGTATCACCGTTTATTCGGTTAATGACCCCTTATGGTGCAATATGGTCCTTAGATCAAAGGACTGTCATAATGAGGTGATCATCACATCTCTGCAGGGGCCATAAAGAGGCCCCTATATGATAATACCTGTAGCTCCACTGTTTATTGATTTTATGGTCCCTGATAACCTGTGCAATAAAATTGCCTCCCTCTGCAATCAAAATTGATTTTTCCTGTTTTGGCTCATGCCTGTATTCCGAGTCATTGTCAGGGCATTAGGTTTTCTATTGCCCTGTCCCTTATCTAGAAGTGGAAATAGGCTATGGAAAGTGGTACCGCTGCATTTTGGGTTTATGACCCCTGCTGCTGTAATTAGGATGCAGACATCTGTAAGGACTGTCATGAGGTCAGTATAATATCTCTGAAGGAGGCAACAAAAGGCCCCTTAAGGAAGTATATGTGCTTTCACTCTTTATTGGTTTTATAGCTCTATATTTCCTTTGCTGCATCACGATAACATGCCCATAATAATGTATACCTCCTTATACCCCATTTGTATATTGCAAAATTGGGGTATGCAGGGATATACCTGTTTTTCTTATTTTTGCTCCAAAACATTGATTGTGGGTACTCGTTAGAACCTCGAGGTTCTAATGTGTACCCACAATCTATGTTTTGACCAAAATTTAGAAAAATATAAACAAAAATCCAATGAAATTTTCAACTTTTACAAATGAAAAAAAAAATTCTATATATTGCATGGGCGCGTTTTCGTAATGTGCAAAGCTGCCTTCCAATGCAAAATGTATTGCTTTTCCTTTTCGAGAGCCCCAATCGATAATCAGAGTCATTTTCAGCACCCCAGGTTTTCTAACGATTAAAATGCAAAAGCGTGCATTATTATTGGTAATAAAAGCGTCCATTATTATTGGTAAGTTAATGACAGGCAATACATAAGAATAAATGATTTTATTCTTTCTAAGATCTTTAAAGACTATAATTTAAGGATTGAAATTCAGGGCTCAGTTGCATAAAACTCTGTTAACTCTTAAAAGCAGGTTAAAGTCTTTTAACCTAATGACAGCTTAACTCCTGTTGCATAAATGCCAATGAAAATCGACATAGGTGTTACTTAAGCTGTCATTTGCTAATTTAGCCCCGGAGGTACTTTAAAATTGTTTTATGCAGCAATAAATTGATGTCATCTTAATCAATACAGTTCTTGTATTGATGGCAGCTTAAGGTTTAATGACAGCTTACGTTTATGCAACATGGCCCTGTTTTAATATCTTTTAATATAATTTTACTTTACGGTGAATTATTGTGATTATAGCGGGATGTTGCAGGGCAGATTGTGATGTATTAATTCACGACGGCGCAGCCGGAGAGAATTCAACATCGCATCTACCCGACAACATCACGCGTTAAAGATAATTCACCGTATAGTAAAATTATTTCGATTCTACCAGGACTCATAAATAAATGCTTACATTTTAAAATGTTTTCCAGTGGACTCATTGTCGGCGGACATGTCGATTGTGTATGTGCGACGTCACGAAAACGTCGGCAATCGTTGGCGTTTTAACACTGATTTGCAGGATAACATGTAATTTGTCCTGCTAAGGATTGTTAAAATGCCAACAATTGGGCATTTTTTTTTTTTTTTTTTTTTTTTTTGCTCCGATATTCCTGTCAAGGTTACTGGTCTCGTTATACTTTTTATCTGTGACGCTTCATTTCCGTCTTTTAACCTTTGCCCTTTAAAATCAATTGCTGTCCTCTAGTGAACATTTGCATTACCGTTCACAGATACATACATGTTGACAACTGCTTTTTTGTGTATGGCGTCTTCGTTTTTGCCTTTGTTTACGCCAGCCGACTACAGCCAGTTTCACTAGCTAGTCAAATGGTTGTATACGCCTGAGTAGACTGTTGCATTTTGTCACATTTTTATTTTATGAGTACTGTTGTATTTCTCTCCCGCCTGGTGTTTCAGAATTAACAAAACAAATGTCAATTTATGTGATTTTATAATGTCTACTGTCGTATTTCCAAAATACGTTTTATACTTTTGTTTTGCATTACGTTTGTACTTCATCGCCTCCGATGCACGTCAGTTGATCTTTTCACAGATACAGAAACACAAATGCCAATAAGCGGCATTGTATGAGCTGCTGACCTGCAATGACTTTCTGAAGCACTGTACCGCCTGAGGTTGGTCTCCCATGTCCTGATACGCCCAGCCTAACAGGTTGAAACACGTTTCTCTATGGCACACGGAATTCGAGTCTAATAGATTGACCATTCTCGTGATATCTACTAGACAGTGAAAAGACTGGCCAGAATGTTTGTGAATCAAATACAGTAGGAAGCGAGTCAGAAAACTTCCATCAACCACGCCCCATCTCTGCAAAAAAGTTCCATCATATAGATCTCTTAACAGTGGTAGGGCATAAGACCTGATCATTTCATATCTTATAGCAAGTGGTGTAATTGCCTTCTCAAATGGTAGGAAGACTATACATGGCTGAAGGTAATCTCTCAAGATCTCGAAGGCTGTAATGTTTGGCCTGTGCTCTGTAGCTTGTGCCAGTTCGCGTGCATTTGGCCTACCAGGGGGGAAACGAGTTGCAGTTGCACAAACTTGCTTGACGTTGGCGGAGGTGTTGATAAGATCTAACGTATCACACCATTTGGGTGTAAACCACAGATCTAAAATTTCTTTCCTGTCACAGTTTGCAACGCGGCAAGACCACCAAGAAAGCTTTATGAATGGAATGAGAATGGAAGTGGCAGCGTCTGTTTCTTCTTCAGTATGGTTGGTTATCTGCGCTTGTCCGGCAATTAGCAAAACTGCCAGCAGATCGGTAGTGTATTCAGTCACGTCTTGAGTGAATCTTGGCATATCGCCACTCAATCGCGGTATCCGATCTAGTACCTGATTCCTAGCACGCATCATGTCCCCAAGTAGGATATCTATTGATGCTACCTGAATAAGATGCTCCTCTGATCGACTTTTATTCAAAGTGGGTGTCAAGTATATATTTAGGCGTTTGCCAATCAAATCACTTTCAAGGCTTTCAAGCACGCTTCTCATATCAGATCGAATAAAAATTTCTAACAGTTTCACCAGTCTCCGCTTTACTTCTTTATCTCTAACTCGATCAAACATATTTTCTCTTGGAATGAAGTAGTTTGGAATGTTACTTTTCTTGACCCAGGTGTACATCTGCCTCATACACATAATGGCACAACTAACCAAATTTTCAGGAATCCAACAGTCAGTCGGTGTATTTTCAAGCATGTAGAACATGCATGTTTTGAAGTGGTATGATGTAAGTGAATCCTTTCGTAGGTGCTTCTTGATAACTTCCTTTTTTAACACCTTGAGAAGTACATAACACTTATGCTGAGTATCATTAAACTGTGATACCAGTGAGCGCTCTTGTTCAGAAAAAGCAATTCTCCATTGAACTTTCTTTTCATTACTGTTTGGATGGCAAGCCTGTACCAGCACAAATCCTAAAGATTTATACTTGTGTATCATTTCTGGTGTCGGCCAGTTATATTTTCGTCTTCTTGTTAGCCACTTCGCTGCAACTTTTGGCCAGGACTTGCACCAAACTGCATAAACAGTATCTGTTGGAATCCTCCCAATTGCATCCTCATGCAACGCAGGACCTTCCCGTGTTCTGTATTGTAAATTATTAGGATCGTCAAGATTCTGTATCAAACAAAGCCTGTCATCCTCGTCAATATATAAATCGTAAAGTTTGTCATCTATGTGATGACCGAAACCCTTAAACATCGGTTCCCCATCATGAAGCAATTGAAGCCTGACATAGCCAGGATGTTTGTCAGGTATTAATAAGTAGCTTATAGGGCGCGGGAAATGCGACGCTTGTGTAACAACGGGAAAGCAGAGGGATACCAAAGCGTTGTCAATGTCTGACCCTAAACCAATAGTAGAAGAGCCTTCATACCAACTCCCGAATATATAGACTTTCAAAGGATATAAAGCAATTGCTTGTAATATTTCGGAGGATGTGGCGGATTCCTTCTTAGTCCTTTTAACATTGAGACTTGCGCCTACGTCTTCCATTACATGACTTAATGCCACAGATAGTGCCGCATACTGTCTAGCGTCATCTTCATCAGGTATTGTTGGTAGTTCTTTAATTAAAAATATGAAATTAAACAAGTAGACCAAAGGGCAACGATCGCTCACCTGAGAGCCTACAAGTATAGTAACCGCAAGAAAAGAAGTTGGGTTTTAACCATGTATGTGCATGACAACCATCTTGGTAATCTGACCTGGATGTTCATATGCACATTGGTTCCCCATTCCTATAGATGTTTCATACAAATATTTTATTGACCAAGCGCTTTCAGGGGAGATAATGGGATATTATGGTAATTGACATGTATAGTGCTCCGGGATAGGACAGATGAAGCCCTGGGATCCACTGTTGTCAGAATCATTATATTCTGTCCAAGTTCCCATTTCCTGTAATATTTCCCTTTGAGTGATATTTGAACCGTTTTAACCATTCAAAGGCGACCTGTGTTGATCTTGCAGTAAAGTAGATCATGATTATCACAGGGTCATGGTTTAAGACACATTGTAGTACTGTAGACATAAGTGTCACATGTCAAGTTTCGATATCTGGACATGGCGACCAACTTGGTCTTGTGGCCTGGTTGTCTTATATACACTTAGCAAAAATTCCAACGCATCAGTTTTTAAAATCGATAACTTTCGTTAGATTAAAGATTTTGTTTTTGAATTTTGCAAACCCTTTTTTGACGAGCATTTACGAGTAATGACTAGATTGTTTCAAATAAATTTAATAATGTGACTATGTCTTAAGACAATCATGCAAAAACAGGGTTTCTACACGTGCTGATTGTCTTTTGGTAATAAATGGAATTAGAAAACATGGTGTTCATCGCATGTAAGCAAATGATTCGCTTCTTTGTCGAAAATCTCGCTAGAACGGCCGTCTTTGTAGAGGGGTAGCTGGTTTAATGTAGATTCTGTTACGTGCCAGGCGTAACTAGAAGATTAAGGAAACCAACAAGTTGGTTAGCCAGCAACAAGCTTTGTTTAAAATTTAACAAATCTATTTAGAAGTGATTTAACCAGTAATTACATGTGAAACAATCAAAAGCATATACACAATCAAACAAAAATGAATGTACAATACCTTTCAAGATGTTAATTCCCTTAAAGAATGTCTGAATGTCCCTCAGAATTTTTTAACACAAGTCTGTATTAGTTTCTGATCCCAAGAATTAAAGTTTGTTTCAAAATAGCACTATGTCCCGATCCAGAATCGAATATCACAAAGTAATCCAAGAATAAGTTTAAATGCCAGTAAGATAGATTTTGACTTCTTAATAGTAACATCACCCAAAGATTGTCCTTATGAAAATTTGTAGCCCTTATATAGCACTGAGGAACATTCAGGATTCTTCCAGCAAATTCTATGATATCATATACTAAAAATAACACGTTGTTTACCAAAATTTAATGTTCTGGAATATTCTAGAGAGGCCATTATCCTTCCAGAAAATTCCACAATATTCTTTTGACATAAAAAAGATTTTTCTAGAAGATTCTACATCTTTCCAGGTTTTTCCGGACTTTTCCGTCAAAGAACAATTTGAAATGTCTAGAAAATTCTGAAGTAAACAACCTGTTTATGTCCAATATTTGGGACACTAAAAGTAAATAATTGCTAAGGACAACAAGCAAACGTCATATGTATAACATCATACTTTCCTGGGCATACTCCCTTGGGAAGTTTACCAGTACTGAATGCACATCTTTCGACAAGTAACTGTCATACATAACACTTCCCCTCTTCAAAGAAAAGAAAGTTTTATAAAATAAAGCTTTATTTTGCAATACTGGATAATTGTATACAATATGTTTAGCAAAATTTGTGCAAAACTAATCAAATACAACAACACAAAGCTGGACATCAGCATTGTAGAGGCACTTAAGCTCTGCTTAGGGTGTCTGGAATGATATTATCTCTTCCTCGGATATGTCTGATGTCAAGATTGTGCTCTTGCAACATGAGACTCCACCTGAGTAAACGCTGGTTCTTGTTTTTCATTTTATGTATGAAAGTCAGTGGATTGTGGTCACTGAAGACAACAATTGGTGCATGTGAAGAAGCTAAGTAAACTTCAAAGTGCTGAAGCGCAAGGATTAGAGATAGGCATTCTTTCTCTATGGTAGAGTAATTTCTCTGATGCTTGTTAAACTTTTTGGAAAAATAACAAACAGGATGGTCAACACCATTGTCATCTTCTTGCAACAATACACTGCCTGCACCAACATCTCTGGCATCTACAGCCAACTTGAACTCTTTGTCAAAACTTGGTGCTAAGAGAACCGGAGCACTTCTAAGTATGGCCTTGAGCTTATCAAATGACTTCTGGCAGTCATCTGTCCAAACATACTTGGCCTTCTTACCAAGCAAGTTTGTCAGAGGCTCAGCTATAGCCGAGAAGTTGTTGCAGAATTTCCTGTAATATCCAGCCATACCCAGAAAGCGCATCAGTTGTCTTTTGCTAGTAGGTACAGGAAAATCTGAGATAGCCTCAACTTTAGCTTCTACAGGTTTTACCTGACCTTGACCTACAAAGTGTCCAAGAAATGTCAAGTTTGCATGGCAAAATTCACTTTTTGCCAAGTTCACAGTTAGTTTAGCATCACTTAGCCGGTCAAAGAATGTTCTGATTGTCTGCAAGTGTTGTTGCCACTCCTCACTGAAGATAATAGCGTCGTCGATATAGGCTTTACAGCCATCCAGATTGGAAATCAAACTGTTGACCAGCCGCTGAAAAGTCGCAGGCGAGTTCTTCATTCCAAATGGCATGACTTTATACTGGTACAGTCCATCTGGTGTAACAAATGCCGAGATCTCCTTTGCTCTGTCCGTGAGGGGTATCTGCCAAAATCCCTTTAGCAGATCGAACTTTGTAACATACTTGGCATGTCCAATATTATCAATGCAGTCATCGATTCGTGGGATGGGGAAAGTGTCTGTTTTAGTGGCAGAATTGACTTTTCGATAGTCTGTGCACATTCTAAATGTCCCGTCTGGCTTTGGTACAAGAATACAAGGAGAACTCCATTCACTTTGGCTGGGTTCAATGAAATCATTGTCCAGCAAATATTGAACTTCTTCCTTGAGATATTGCTGTTTTACAGGGTTCATTCTGTAAGGATGTTGCTTTACAGGTTTTGAACCTTCAATAATGTCAACATCATGATAGATTTTGTCAGTTCTGGATGGAATGTCCGGAAACAAGTGCTCATATTCAAGAACTAACTGTTTCAGTTCAAGTCTTTTGTCTGAATCAAGGTGAGACAGTTTCTGATCAAGATTCTGTAGTATGTCAGAATTCTGGAGTTTCGATGACGAGGGATCAGATTTCTCCAAGTTGAAGTCCTCAGAGTCCATTTGATTTTGTTCATGAGGGACAGAATTAACTATATTTACTGATGAAATAACAGAACTATCCCTATCAATATACTTCTTGAGCATATTAATGTGACATAGCTGTTTTTGCTTGCGCCTCCCAGGAGTGTTAACAATGTAATTCACGTCACTTAACTTTTTATCAACAGTATACGGGCCATAATATCTAGCTTGTAAAGGTCTGCCAGGAATGGGCAAGAGAGCAAGTACCTTGTCTCCAGGTTCAAAATTTCTGTCTTTAGCATTTTCATCATAACGAATCTTCATTTTGCTTTGAGCAGATTTGAGATTGGACCGAGCTGCATCACAGGCCTTTGATAGTCTGTTTTTGAAATCAGACACATATTGAAGTAAGTTCAAAGAACTGTCATCATCTGAGAGAAATTTCTCTTTTAGAAGTTTTAACGGTCCACGTACAGTGTGCCCAAAAACAAGCTCAAATGGGCTGAACCCCAGAGACTCTTGTACAGATTCTCTTACAGCAAATAGAAGCAAGTGTATGCCTTCATCCCAATCTTTTTCAGTGTCAAAGCAGTAAGATCTGATCATGTTTTTCAAAGTTTGATGGAATCTTTCTAAGGCACCTTGGCTTTCAGGGTGGTAAGCCGATGACTTGTATTGCTTAATTCCAAGTTCGTACATGACTTGCTGAAAAAGTCCTGACATAAAATTTGAGCCCTGGTCTGACTGGATAGATTTTGGGAGGCCTACAAATGTGAAGAACTTCACAAGTGCATCAACTATTGTTTAAGCCTTGATATCCCTGAGTGGGATAGCTTCAGGAAAGCGAGTTGAAGCACACATTATGGTCAGAAGATATTCACAACCTTTCTTTGTTTTGGGTAAGGGACCTACACAATCAATAATCACTCTGCTGAAAGGTTCATCAAAGGCAGGAATGGGCTGTAACTGAGCTTTAGGAATAGTCTGATTGGGTTTTCCTACCATCTGACAAGTGTGGCAGGATTTGCAGTGTTGAGATACATCAGATTTTATTCCTGGCCAGTAGAAATGATTAAGGATCTTGTGATAGGTCTTATTTACACCTAAATGGCCTGACATTGGAGTTTCATGGGCCAAGTTTCAGGGCGATAAACCCTAGGGATCACAATTTGGTGGTTAACAGTCCACTCATCTTCTGCTGAGACATCTGGAGGACGCCATTTTCTCATCAAAATGTCATTTTTGACATAATAGCAAACAGGAACCTGGGATATTTCATTTTCATTAAAAGCCCTTTCAAATAAAGGCGAGATCTCAGGATCACTGTGTTGTTCTTTACAAAGCTGTGACCTTGATAGCTGGTCATGACCTTGGTCATTTGAGTTGGAAGGTGAAAGGTCATTTTCTGACCCCGACATTGGATTGCTAGGGTCAGTCTGAATATCAGACTGACTAGAGGAAAGAGATGTTGAAATCTCTTTATTAAAGGACTGACCTATCAAAGTGTCAGTTAAATTTATGGCCTGCATTACATCCCATCATATAATTTGGCTTTCATAGCCATTGCCCTAGTAACAGCACAAGAAGGGTAAAGGTCAGGAATTTCCTGCTCAATGGGATCAGGCAGTTGATCAACACATGGTGTGCTGGTCAAAAGTGGGTTTACCACAACCTTATCTCCTGCCAAATCATTGCCTAACAGCAAATAAATACCTTTAAAGGGTAAGGAAGGTCTAATACCTACAGCCACGGGACCTGTTACTAAGTCAGAGGACAAATAAATATTATGGAGGGGTACGTTAACAAATCCACACTCTACGCCCTGGATAAGGACACTTGTCCCAGAAGAAGACTTCTCGGAAAATGGCAAGGTATCTGCCAAGATAAGGGATTGAGAAGCTCCGGTATCTCGTAAGATTTTGATAGGGGTAGACTGGGCAGAGTCACTGTTAAGTGACACAAAACCATCTGATAAGAATGGTTCATAAATCTCCATAATAGAATCCTCAGAGACTGACCCTTACAAGTTCTGGTCAGTATAGGGTTTTCTTCCTGGATACAAGACTGTGGTTTAGCCTTTAAGGAGGTGAGGCCTGTCGGTTTAGCACTATCTAGATTTTCTCTTTCTTTCTTTCGTTTCAGTGCCAAACATTTAGAAATAATGTGGCCAGTTTTCTTACAATAATTACAAATTGGCTGGGATAAGGGATTTTGTCCTTTGTTTTCACTAGAAAATTTGGGTTTTGGACTGGAATTGTCAGTTGGATTACTGGGATTGGCTTTGGGACCGGACTGAGGGGAATATGGTTTTGACTGAGGGGTAATTTGCTTTGATTGAGGGTTATATGGTTTCCTAGGATATGGCTTGTTGACAAATGAAGCCTTATGGGTCAAAGCATAGTCATCAGCTAAACGTGCTGCTGTTTCCAAGTTTTCAACTTCTCTTTCGTTCAAGAAAGCCTTAACATCAGAATTTATGCACCGTTTGAATTCTTCAACAAGCATGAGCTGCCTTAGCTTTGCATGATCAGAACCTACTTTCTTTGAAGAACACCATCTATCAAATAGTTGCTCTTTTGTTCTAGCAAACTCAACATGAGTCTGGTCATGTTCTTTTCTACAGTCTCTAAATTTCTGCCTGTATGCCTCAGGGACCAACTCATAAGCCTTAAGAATAAATTCCTTTACTGTATCATAATCTGAGCTTTGCTCAAGAGAAAGCTGAGTGTAAATTTCTCGAGCTTTACCAATTACAACACTTTGCAAAAGCAAGGTCCAGTGCTCTTTTGGCCATTTCAAGTTTTCTGCCACCTTCTCAAAATGTAAGAAATATTTGTCAACCTCTTTTTCTTGAAATAGAGGAACTAATCGTATATGTTTTGTTACATCAAATATTTTGCTTGTGTCTGAAGATAAAGATTTTGATTTTGATTTTTCATTAAATTCAATTTCTTTGATTCTTAACTGAAATAGCCTTTCTCTTTCTTTTTCTTCATTTTTCTTTTTCAATTTCAAGCCTTTCTTGTCGTTCTAATTTTTCATATTCTAAATCTCTTTGTTTCTCCTTCTCTCAATCTTCCATTTCTAACCTTTGTTTATGCATTTTTTCTTCCCGTTCTAAAGTTTCCAATCTTATTCTTTCTTCCCTTTCGGCCTCTTCTGCCCTTATTCTTTCATCCCGCTCTAAAGTTTCCAACCTTATTCTTTCTTCATACTCAAATTTTAGTTTTTCTAATTTGTCTTTTGATTTCTAGTTCCCTCAACTGCAAGTCAGTCTGAGTGACTAGAATCTGAGAAGTAGCCGAGGAATCAAAAATTTCCTCGTCAACAAAAAACTGAATCAAAATGTTCTTAATTTCATGTTTTAACATGGAAGTCTTGATATTTGACAACCCATAATGATCAGCTATGTCTAAGAGATCACTCTTTTTGGCCTTATCTAACAGCTCCTGAGAAGGCGCAGCAATAAAGTCACTTAGTTTGAATGACATGGTTGCTTTTTGCTGGCTTTAGCTATTTAAACAGCAAACAGTGAAGATACTTTAGAATTTTAAATAAATTTGGTGCACAAGAAATTTCAATCCCGGACTCGAGCCCCCAATTCTGTTACGTGCCAGGCGTAACTAGAAGATTAAGGAAACCAACAAGTTGGTTAGCCAGCAACAAGCTTTGTTTAAAATTTAACAAATCTATTTAGAAGTGATTTAACCAGTAATTACATGTGAAACAATCAAAAGCATATACACAATCAAACAAAAATGAATGTACAATACCTTTCAAGATGTTAATTCCCTTAAAGAATGTCTGAATGTCCCTCAGAATTTTTTAACACAAGTCTGTATCAGTTTCTGATCCCAAGAATTAAAGTTTGTTTCAAAATAGCACTATGTCCCAATCCAGAATCGAATATCACAAAGTAATCCAAGAATAAGTTTAAATTCCAGTAAGATAGATTTTGACTTCTTAATAGTAACAGCACCCAAAGATTGTCCTTATGAAAATTGGTAGCCCTTATATAGCACTGAGGAACATTCAGGATTCTTCCAGCAAATTCTATGATATCATATACTAAAAATAACAAGTTGTTTACCAAAATTTAATGTTCTGGAATATTCTAGAGAGGCCATTATCCTTCCAGAAAATTCCACAATATTCTTTTGACATAAAAAAGATTTTTCTAGAAGATTCTACATCTTTCCAGGTTTTTCCGGACTTTTCCGTCAAAGAACAATTTGAAATGTCTAGAAAATTCTGAAGTAAACAACCTGTTTATGTCCAATATTTGGGACACTAAAAGTAAATAATTGCTAAGGACAACAAGCAAACGTCATATGTATAACATCATACTTTCCTGGGCATACTCCCTTGGGAAGTTTACCAGTACTGAATGCACATCTTTCGACAAGTAACTGTCATAGATAACAATACGTTTTAAATACGTTAAAAATCAATGGAATAATGATGTTTTTCATTCGCCATTTTACTCTCACATGTGGCATTGTATCATACTACCTTTAGTTGGGGTGTCGACTGAGTCTTCATCAGGAAAACATGTCCGTGTAATGGATATCCCCCCGAACCCCACTTTTATATAGCAGAACTGGGGTTAGCAGGGGTATACCTATTTTTCTTATTTTTGCTCCAAAACATAGATTGTGGGTACTCGTTAGAACCGCCTCGCCATTATTTTTGCTCCAAAACATAGATTGTGGGTACTCGTTAGAACCGCCTCGGCGAGGCGGTTCTAACGTGTACCCACAATCTATGTTTTGAGCAAAAATAAGAAAAATATCAACATTTTTCTGCTAAAAATTTTCATTTTTTAAGCTAAAAAAATCTCTGTTTATTGCATGGGCAAGTTTTCGTAATGTCTTATCTTTGCATTGTCTTTTACTCTGTACGTCGTCCTTGGACGTTGCCGCACTTTACAAAGATTTATATGCAAGTGTTAAACGGTTTGTTTCAAAATTGCGTTGCTGAGTGAGCTAACATTATAAAAATTATCACATTACCTCATTTTGTCAATGCAAAATCATTTTAGCGCTAGTAAGAGCAAATGTGGTTGGTATACCGCCCAGATACTGACTGAGAGATAAAACAATCTGGATTCTTAAGAAATCATATGGTTAATAACAAGTCTTTATAAGACGTTTACTTTCGATAACAAAACAGACGTTTGTGTTAATATAGGGATCGCCCTCGGTTTTCAGCACTACCCTCGGGACCTAGCGAATGTTAATGAATGGAGAATTATATTTGATTGCTATTATTGCATAAATTCTGCACAAACCAAAGAAATAATGATGCGCTATATTTTTACAGCCTCATCACATATTCATACGCGTTGAAACTTTCATTTTTATGCTCATTCCGGGCGGACTTCAGTTTCTCATTACTTGCACGTGCTTTTCGTGGCGCCCGGTAACGAGCATAAGTAGAAACCATGCATTAACAACACGTGCGCACGTGAATTACAATATTAATACATGGCTTTCTCTCCATTAATAAACGGCTGTTAATATCTTGTGACACGTTTTCATGTATTTATGCAATAATAATGTGTTGTACTTTATTCTCAGATCCAATACATTATTGTACCGATAATGATTTTTTTTTATTTTAGCATATCCAATTTTTCGAAAAAGGGGTACGGTTACTCTAAGTTCGATTATTTTCAACAGAAATCCCCGATATTGCTAGGTGCGTTGGAAATTCGGTTAAGTATATACATTAATTTCCCCTCCTATAGATGCTTCACATAAAATTTGGCTTTGATTGGCCAAGCGTTTTAAGAGGAGACGAGGTTTGACTATTATGGTATTATGCATGTATATTGCTCCGGGACAGGGAACAGATGAACCCCTGAGAAGCACTTCTTTTCAGAAGCATTATTTGATAGTCCAGTTGCCCATTTCCTGCAAGATTTTCCCTTTAAATGCGATTAACACTTTTCCGAATACAAATGCATAGACGACTTATGTTAACCTTTCCGCACAATAGGTCAAGGTCGACGTCATCAAAGGGTAAAGATTTACATGTATATATGTTCATTGTAGTACTCAAGTCATCAATGCTACATGCCAAGTTTTGTAGCAATCAGTCCACCGGTTCCAGAGAAGATGTTTGAAGGGGTTTTACCATGTATGGTTATGTCGGCCATCTGGGCCATGTGACCTAGATTATTTATTATAAATAAAATCCCCTTTCTATCCCTTCCTAAAGATGATTCATATAAAAATGTTTTGATAAACAAAACGGGTTCATAGAAGAAGATTTTGAATAATTTGGACGGACGCATGGACGAAGGTTCGAGTACCATCCTTAAAGCTCATCTTGTGAGCTTTTTAACTCAGGTGAGCTAAATTATGACACCTTATAATAATCATTAACTCGTATAATCCTGGCATATTTTTGTGGGGCACAGGACAACAGTAAAGCCCCAAAACGCGGCGTTCCATCTTGGGGCATTCTGTTGGCTTGAAGGATTTTCATGATTGAAAAATGATATTGAAATTTACAATCACGCCTGAAGTCACTAAAATGAAAGTGGACTCATCCAAATGACAATGATGGGAAAGTCCACTCGTCAAAAACGGGTCAACAGGATGTAAAACCAGTGTACCTGTTAGTGCTTCCGAGGATTTAGATTGTACTGTATCACTTTTCGGAAGGGGTTCTCGTGCTGTGCTGTCGGCGGTGGCAGTGCCCACCATGGAACTTCCTTGTAGCTCTTCGTCCAGAAGTATTCCCATCATTTCTATCGGGTTAGGGTCGGGATCTGCTTTTACAGCTATATGTACCGTAATTAAGAAATGAGCCACCGCATGAGGAAACTAATAAGCTGTGTTTCCGACCAGGTCCGACACAAACCGGCCTGTACATATCTATAAGCTTACAATTTCAGATTAAGAAAGAAAATGTATTGTGTTATCTTTGCAGTTACTACACGGCTGATATGCGGCTTTGTTTTCGCATATGCATATTGTTGGTTTTCTGAAGCGGCGACTCAATTAAAATACCACAAGAACCATCCACAAATAATAATGCAGTGCATAAAAATGGCCCAGTGATTCTTACATGTAGAATACATAGTTCCTGCATGATGTTACAAAAAGAATATTTTGACACATAAAGTGGCTGATTTACCGAGGCAAAGCAGTTATGTACATTTACTGTTATCTGATCATGTGAGTTGCTCACAAACCGTTAGAGGTTGACAATGGAATAGATGCATAATTTCTAACAAGCTTAACCAGCTAACTGTCACCTTACTGTATTCAAAATACAGTTGACCCCATGTATGCAAACAAAAACGGCCATTTTGTGTGGCAAAAAAACTAGATATACTCATCAAAAGAAGTTTTGCACCATTTAGATTTTTTCATATTTTTAAGTGACATTTTAACTAACAAATTTTAAAGTAAGCTTTTTGAATTTGCACAGTCTGAAAGAGTTTGATAATGTGTGTGATAAGACAAAAAATTGTTGCGGAAACGATTTTAGGAAAAATTGCAAATTCCCATTTTCTGTAAATGCTGAAAATTGGAAAATTGAAAAAATTGCACAAAAAATGCCACAACATCAAGAACACATTTTTGTTTCTAAATTTACACACAAGAGCTCCAAAGCTAATGATTAAGCCTAAAAACAATTTAAAAATTCTCAAAACTTAAGTAAAAATTCATTTTTTGACAAAATTGCAATTTTTGAGAAAAAATGATAAATATTGGAAAAAATGAGTAAAATCGAAATTCATTTCAATTTTTGATCATTTTGAGACGTTTTGACACCAAATATTGCCGCCTGTTTTCTTTATGTTAAAGGCAATCTCATGTCAAAGATGTTGCATGAGTACTTTTTTGACATGCAGCTTTTTAAAAATTCTAAATTTGGATGGGTTGAAAACCAGTACCTTCAATTAAACATTAATGGGTGCTGCATGCTGTGTTTGAAAGAAAAACAACCCATTTTATTGGAGAGATGAGTCACTAAGCTTTATCTGAGAATTTAAACAAAATCTCAAAAATCGTTATTTTTGGTCAAAAATAGTGTTTTTGTCCAAAAAATTCAATTTTTATTTTTTGTTTTAAATGAATGGTTTCAGTATCCTGACTGAGGATGTGAAACAAATTCGGATTTGGAAGCCCAGAAATAAAGATGTGGGCTTTTTGCTGCATCCCAAATTTTGATGTTTTCAAAAACATGCATTTTTGCACATTTTCATTTAATCTTTTTAAGAAGAAATATTGATTTGTCATTCAGGACGTCCGGCCCTTTAAGAGGGTATTAAGTTTTAAAAGTTTATTTGAAACATATCTATACTAGACATTATTTTAAAATGAGAAAAATATTAACTGGTGCAAAACTTCTTTTGATGAGTATATATGTGCCATGCAGGAACTATCTATATTTTAGGAGTATACTTGCATCCGAAATAAAGAAGCTGTGGGAAGACGCGTTGAAGAAAGAAAACACATCTTGGCTGCCATCTCCGGTGCTCCTTCAGCGGGATATCATCGTCTTCCCACCTATATAACGTCAGGCCACAAGAAAAGCAGACGACGCGATCCTCAGAGCCTGCGGCAAAATAATCATTACACAATAAACGTGAGACAAAATTGAGAACGCAATTTTTGTCGCCGTCACAACGGGTGACATATACGATAGGATTTTCCCAAAGAAACAGCGAAGAAAACCGACAGAATCCAAATAAGAAAATATGTATGGTTCTCGAGATATTTTACATGCCATTCGACAAAGCGGGAAACCAGCAACGTTTTACCGACAGGAACTGACTATTGAAAGGCAGAAAGTGATTGGTTAGATCTATTCCGACCAATCATACATTTGGTCTTGAAACTTGTTCGGTATTCTTTGCTGTGGATGGACTTGATTTAGCGATTATGAGAATACACAGTCGTTTTGCAAGTCGTTTCGTCTCCTGGACACAAAATTTCGGTTCTGTATTTTGATTAGGCAGGATGTTCAACAGAACATTACACCCCAGCACACAAATGGATAGACCGAGGTATAAAAGTGTAACGCGATGTACATGTAGGTAAGACAGTTGATCTACATGTATATCCTGACAGATAACCATTCTTACGCAATCCAGGACTAAATGGATGGTGGTGTACATCTAAATATCAGATAAACGGGCGATACTAGCTTTTTTAAAAGCTATCCTTGTATGTCATTACGAAAAGTTGTCCATGCAAAATATAGAGATTTTTTCAAAAGCAAAATTTGAAAAATTCACCGGAAAAAATTTGATATGTTTAACAATTTTGCTCAAAACATTGATTGTGGGTACACGTTAGAACCGCCTCGCAGAGGCGGTTCTAACGAGTACTCACAATCTATGTTTGGGAGAAAAATTAGGAAAATATGTATACCCCTGCAAACCCCAGTGTTTCAATATAAAAGATGGGTATACATCCGTTAAGGGGGTATACATTTCACGGACATGTTTTCCTGATGTATACTGTAAGGCCATTGTAAGGTGGCAACATCGTTTTAACCTCAGATGTGCGTATTCTGATTATTCCGTCTACTAAATTAGAGAAATCAAGAAAGAGGTCGTACTTAAGTAAACTAAGCCCCAGCTGAATTTTCTGTAGTCTTCCTCCAATTTTGTTTTGTCATAAATTTTGACTGCATAAACGTACGGAACACGGAGACAAAAGTCACCTTTGACACGACAATAAACATTGCAAGAATTATACAATACTGCATTTCAGCAAAGGCTGTTCTAGATTTACATATTCGTTCATTTTTTCTCAACCTCGCTATTTAAAAAACCCAAGAAAATTGTACATGTTATAAGTTTGATTTATCAGAATGTGTAAAGAAAGTAAAATTAACAGTTAGTAACTACCTCATGACCAAAATCTAAACGGGTTTATCACGACTGATAAATTGGCGAGGTTCTACCGAGCCATTTCATCCGTGTACGATTCGAGGGTGATACACCCGTTGAATTTTTTCCACTAAGTTATAATTGGTGTGTTATTCACTTTATAATGCAAAGAAGCTAGACAAATTTCGCGAAAAAGAGCAATTTTAATGCAAAGATGCCTTGAACACGATGTAAATTATTCCTTTACATTTCTTTTCAACGAATTGTGACACACAAGTCCATTACCTGTGTAGAAAAATCCTGCTTTGCTAAGCATCTGTGGCGTTTGCTTGACTGTCACTGGCCAGTTCGAATAGGTGGACAGTCTGTCTGCCTCAGTAGAGAATTGTGGGTATTTCGCCATTCTTTATTCTTGTTGATTACTGAAACTACACGTTTCTCCCAGGATTCTCTTTATTTAGTCGCGTCATCACACTACTGTACATCGTTTAAAATACTGATGCACTTTAAAGGCACGTACAGCATAATGATCTGTTAGTATGGTGTTAAAGATACAAATAAACATAAGAAAACAAAATGATACTTAAGAAATCACAATCTCAGAAAATGTTTAGAAACTCTAGTGGAAGACTGAATAATATATCCATCTAGACAACACGTTAAAATATCTGTATAAATATCATTAACTAAGAAACTGCTATGGTCCATTTTGTTTAAGTACAATTATATTTGGTAAAATTTGGTCGCTCATGGACTGAATGACTACGACTTACATTACGAAAACATGCCCATGCAGTATACATAGATTTTTAAAGTTGTAAAAAATGAAAGTTTTCAATAGAAATTTTTCAATATTTTTCTTATTTTTGCTCAAAGCATAGATTGTGGGTACACGTCCCTCCATACCCCAGTTTTCCTATATAAAAGTGGGGTTCAAAGGGGGTACACATTTTACGGACATGTTTTCCTGATATATCATAAAATGATTTCCGTTCATGCAAGCCAAGCTGTTTAAATGTTTACCACTGTATGATTGTCATAGGGGCGGAAAAACAGTGGCCCGACCGGGAGTCAAACCCAGGGCCTCTTTCTTACCGTGCGAGCACTGAGCTACCGAGCCACTTGGTCGACCGGTCTTTAATTAGATTTGTCCCCGAATGTGCTCGGAACAATGCCGGAACCGATGAGACAGACCCTGTGCTGCTCACAGCCCGAGCACAGACCCACACTAAGCCACACCAACAGTCACAGAAGCGGAGAAAGAACGTGGCCTGGCCGGAACGTGAATCCAGGACATCTCGTTTACCGTGCGAGCACTTTACCACTGAGCTATCGAGCCACTTAGTCGACCTGTTACACAATAACGAGAATAAAATACGTGCACGTACCAAGGAACTTGAAGAACGAGCTTGTGAGTACATTTTCACCGTGCCGATAATGAAATCTGTGTCCCACCCCACGTTGCTGTCTCACTACGATGTCACAGTTGTTAATATTAAATTCCGGAAAAAACATAAAGTGACTTGTAAGTGTTAAGTACTACCATATTTACTGTAAAAATATGTACTGCCTACTTGTACCTTTTTTTCGAAGTTCTTAATCTAAACCTTTGCTTTGACAGTATTTACAAAACTCTCTGATATTTAAATTTTTATTGCAATCGCCCTAGATAAAAGTTTCTTGATGTTCTTCATTTCCCAATGAAAAACATTAAGTCACGTGATCTAGAGGCCACGCCTACAGGCGGGGCAACGTCAAACCATCCAGTGACGTTGTCTGTTTACTCTTGTTGGCGTGACGTTGGTCGCGTATCGTCATGACGTTAAGTGCGAAAAATTGACGTTTTGATTGTTCCAAAATAATGTTAACTTAAAGTTGGAATTAAAGTCAAACAACATGAAAATGAGCAAAGAAATGTGCAATTAAAAATATGATACTTAATTGATAATATAAAATGTAAATATAAGTATTGAAATTCAGAATTTAGCTTTCACTGGAAGAAGAAAAACATTAGTTGTTTAATGTCTCTTCACATACATTAAACAGGCTAATATTTTTCATCATCCAGTGAAAGCTAAAATCTGAATTTCAATCCATAATTGGGTGTTTTTACCATCACCCTTTAAAATTGAGTTGCCAAGACGATACTTAGCAGTAGCAGAAGCAGCATCAGTAACAGAAGTAGTAGTAGTAGTAGTAGTAGTAGTAGTAGTAGTAGTAGTAGTAGCAGTAGTAGTAGTAAAAGTAGTAGAAGTAACAGATTAAAATTTGCTCGAAAACCTTTGTTCTCCGTTGTTTGGTCTACCCGTGTTTAACAGGTTTTGTCCAAGACTTTCAGTGATTCAATTTGGCTTCCAAATGGTAAAAGTACGCAATGACCAGGAAATGGCGCATTCAGAGAGAAATTCCCATTCAAAAACCAAGGTGCGAAAGAACTTAACTGAGCAATCAGGTACATATACAAAGAGAACATATCGTATACCGAGTAAGCAGGTACATGTATTCACCAATATGCGGTCACTCAGTTGCACGAACTTAACTAATATATGAAAAATGTACATAAGATGCAACACCACAAAATTCAATACCAAAACATAAAACAGTTAGAACCACATCAAAAGTGCAAAGATATGAGATGTGGAGGTCTGCCAGTTACGAGTCTACACTAGCAAATGAGCCGCCCCATTGGAAAACCAACAATCTGCATAGGCGAAAACAAAGACGCAGATCAGCTTCGCGGTAACCGCGAAGCTGATCAGCGCCTTTGTTTTCGCTACTCGGATAGTACAATTCCTCTTCTACTTAAATCCGAAATTTCAAGCTTCTAGCTCTTTTCTGTGACTGTACAGATCGGTTTGTGTCGGACCTGTTCGGAAACCACATTGTTGGTTTTCCCACGAGGCGGCTCAAATGCAGGAAAATGGAGTCGTGAGAGCCACTAGTGTAGTTAAAATGAGACCAAAGGCGTGCACCTATTGCGAATTTATGGAAAAACTTTTAAAATAATCTTATAGCAAGGGTCTGCTCTCTACATGTTTCTCACTATAAATTTTCGAAAATCTCGGCATAGTGCCGCCCATTACTGCTGACAGCTCTTCTCTCTCATGCTACTACTTTTAGTCGCGTATCTATATTCACTTGAAGCAGTTCCGGACTTGTCCGTATTTCCCGTCGCCGTCAAGTCACGAGCGTTTTGCTTCCTTGTTAGACAATGGAAGAAATAAGTGCTGTAAAAGTTTAACATCACGGAAATTAAGTTAGCGTTTACTTAACAAAAACTTGCGAAGAATATGTACATGAAATATCTTTGTGTAGTAAGCAAAGTCCTGTTTCAACGTGTTAATTAATGATAGATTGAATTTTGTAAGTAGTAATTTCCCGTTGAATCAAATTTCGGATAATATACTAAAATAAGTTAAGCCGCGGCTAATTTTTTTTTTCCATAGACTTACTGTTAAAATCTCCAAATTTGTTTTACCATAACTTTTGACTTACTGAACGATTTTACATGCAACTTTCAACAAAGAAATTTGAATAATTGTTCTACAGATGGGATAATTTTCATTGATGTCAGTAAGTTTACAATAGCGTGACTGTCCACACATTTCAGTACACGTCACGAAAAGTTCCCTATCATCCCCATTGAAAAATTGCCAAAAATCTGGATACTCTCGAATAAAGAAGCACATATCGAAAGACAAGCTGTATTTCAACTTGAAACTTTGCGTAATCATGCTTTAGATTTGCTGCTTAGCTTGGATGTAGTATGCGTTTTCAATCACTTTTGAAATCATTGATATAAGAGTCAATATATTTTTTCGTAACCAAATCCTGTCCGGGTACGTTTTTTCTGAAAACCGTTTACTTCTGGTAAATGTTTTATGCTTGGAATGTGGTGTGAATCGAGGTGAGTATGGGTCATCCAAAACAAAATCGTTAAAGTGCTAGCAAATATAAAAAAATGTTACTCAAAGTGTCTAAAATGGCATATTTTCGCTGTCTGCAAAATGATTTTTTTTTATATCTGTCTCCGATTCAATGAATTTTTTGCTAAGGTGGTTACTCTAAATACTACTCCATCTTTATTCAATCATTCATGCACGACATAATACATTTTGATAGCAAGTATCCATGGTTTTAATACTAGATTTACGTGTTCAAACTTTGTACCTAGCGTTTTGTCCCTGACGTAACAATTTATCTAAAAATACCAAGTACAAGGTGACTCCCCTTGGTAAAGGTGGAACATCTATCTGCATTTTGAAGAGCTACATTGAAATTAAATATGGCTGACTGCCATGATGACACATCTATAGAGTAGATCTGAAAAAATAATAATTACAATTTTCAGGTGAGTGAGTATATTTGTAATAGTTCCCTGATGTAACAGCCTCTACGGGTTATTTGTTTCAAGCGACAATATGTAGGTACTATTCATAAAACGTGTTTAGTGATTGTGTAAACATTTCACCATAACAATGAACACACAAGTATATTGGAAGCAATTTACAGGTGATTTATCTAAAATATGTCCCTGATGTAACGGTCCGTGATGTAACGGTGAAAAGTGTTACATCAGGGACAGAAATCGTTACATCAGGGACAATATTTCGAGAAAAGGATATCTATTTCTTATATGCTTTGATTTTATGAGTTTCATTGTATAACACAGAGCAACACAGCAATTCCAATACAGCCAGAGAGTCTGCAGACTTTATAAAGGGTCACTGACGAGGATTCAGTACCCAAAATTGCGCAATACGGCCAATACTACCTGCATTTGAACGTTTTTGCTACTTCCAAATATCAAACTTTTATAGTTTATACAATTTCAACAAATAGATGTCAAATATGTCTGTTTATCAAACACACGTTACATCAAGTAATATATAGGGTAATTTGGGGGAATATGGACCGCTTAAGCACAAAACGAATCAGTTCAACCACAGGCTATTAACGTTATTATTGTATATCGTGTCTATTTTTAGGCAGGCATCTATAAACCATTTTAATATAAATTTTACATCATTTTGTATGCTAGTTTTTAGTTGCGTATTACGATAAACACACCCACTGGGTGGTCCAAATTACCCCAAACATTTGAGGTAATATGGACCACTCTACTGGGGTAATACGGACCACAACTTTAAAATGCCGATGATGTCAAAGTATAAATTCGGAAAACAAAATGTAAACTTCTATTTAAAAGTCTATTTAGCATAAAATAAACATAGATGTTCACGAAACAAATTCACTGGAAAAATATTTCGCATCAAAAATCAAAACACCTTGACAAACTTACAAGACAGACATTCGCAAAAATGTCACAGATTTCAAAATATGTACACTTTGCTTATAAACTTCACTTGTAGAACAATCTATTTTCAAAGATAGCTTAAAACATATCAAGCAAGTGCAAAAGTTAAAATTCTAAAGACATGTGGTATCAAATGTTCAGTGTATCACTTTCAGAAAGAGTTTGAGACAAAATTCTTAGATGGTCCATATTGCCCCAAAGGGAAAATTTACATTGGGAAATTGATGGTCCAATTATTACCCCAGACACGACGGTTATGTCAATGGAGAAATTTTCCAAAACTGAAAAATAGCTCATGCAAATGACCATTTGCATCATCTTCTAAAAATGGTGTATTAGGTTAATTTTACGTGAAACTTGGTTCTATATAAATATCATTAATCTTTTTATTGGTTTTAAACTAAAACATTTTAAGGGCACAATTTTCACAGGCTGTTTAATTGGGGTTCATTAATTTAACCTGTCCGAAAACACCAGCTTGGGTATGAATGTAAAAATGATTTCGATAATTTAGGATGGATAGCCAGGGAATAACAAAATGTTATTACTTTTTGTCAAACATGAGTCTTGAGTAAAATATTTGAAGAAAACACAGGGTGGCCCATATTCCCCAATTGTCCATATTACCCCAAATTACTCTGTTATTACATTAAGGAAATAATTGAACATTCATCAAAAAGCTGATTTTTTCTAGTAAAAAACAAGAGAACAAAGTATACGTTAAGCCAGTAAAAAAGAAACTTTCAGCATAATAACCTGTACATTTATGCCTTTGTCTTTTCGGTTCAAACTTTCTGCAAATTTCAACATTGTCTTTGTATCCATAAACCGCACTTCCTTTGTCCAAAATATGGAATGATTCAGTTTTATTTGGGTTTCGGAAGATTCTCAAAATTAGCGGTATTTTTTCGCATTTGAACATTTGAAAATTAATTTAGAATGGAGCATGGATGTGTGCATACAAAATTCATTACCACTGAACTTGGTCACATTTTAAAGCTTAGACATTGCCATTTCATCATATGGTAAGAAATACAATATATTTAATTTGCATATTAATGAATTTTAATGAAAATATTAAAAAAAAATGACAGAAAAATCATGAAAAGTCAATAAATAAACTAATTTGAGGTCGAAACTATAATTGTGGCACTTTGTAATTTAAAGAGTAATAGCATAGGACAAATGTATTGATTTCATGTGCCTAAATTAAAATTATCTCATTTGCATATTCATGAATATTAATAAAATATAGAAAATTAAAGAAAAACGGAGATTAACTAAAGCCATTGCAAGTTTTGGATGGGTTATAAGATCTATCTTGTATCCCTGAAACCAATTTTCATGTCTGCCAGTGTGGTCAGAGGGACCATCTTAATGCCATAAAATATTGTCCTCAACAATGCACACATTTGCATGATGTAAAAAAAATTATATAGTTTCCACATCTACCCCTTGTGTGATCTTAAAGAACAGGGTGTACTCGTAAAAGTATTCTATACAAACAATAGCATGCTCAAGAATATTATAATTGGTCTGATAATGATGCATGGACTTAGCAATTTAACCTTAATACATATTATTCAAATCATTAATTTCGCTTATTCATGAAAAAAAAAAAATAAAACACACAAGAAATCGGAGAAAATCTTAGATGAAATAGGGGTATACGTACAAAATCAATCACTAAAAGCAGAGCTGTTACAAACCCAGGATGCTAAAAGAACTATCAAATAAATGCTATGGCTATGTACTCTGACTCTTATGTCTCATATATAAGCATGATCTTATTTTCAACTTCATGAATTTTAATGGAAACTTCATAAATAGGAATGAAAAAATGAAAAATTTAACCGGCAAACATAAAAATGATGTTTTTCTCAGCAAGCAAAAGCCCTAACATGCTAAAAATGGCATTAAATGGTTGCTAGGGCAATATTATACCATCCTGTACTACAATGTGTTAGTCATTCAATTTTTTATTTCATGAGTATTAACAAAACCTTTTGAATTTAGAGGAAAGTTACGGAAATATTAAGGCAGTTTACATAGAAAATCACATGAATTTTGGCTACTGATAGACCTAGAGTGCTATAGGACAATATTCTATAACCATATTATCTGTTATATTATACAATTAATGACTATTGAGGCATTGGATATGATGTGATATCGACCCGAGAATATAAATATTGACTGAGGCGAAGCCGAGGTCAATATTGGTATTCTCGGGTCGATATCACATCATATCCAATGTGTCAATAGTCATTAATTGTTTTATTATAATTTGAAGTCTTCAAATTGTCATATTACTGGCTAGCGCGTGCTGGCAGGTCTATATTAGTTTCTAAATTTAGAGCTGATTGGAAACTTGCCGTTCTTTTTGTCATTTCCAATCAGCTCTAAATTTAGTAACTAATATAGACCTGCCAGCACGCGCTAGCCAGTTAATATGACAATTTGAAGACTTGTCACGTGGGCGCTTTGGGCCAACGAAAAGCGAGATTTTCAGTAGCTTATATAATAAAAATAAATAGTGACTTTTGTTGTATGGGTATTAATGAGATCACTAAGAATAAGAGAAAAAATAACGAAAAATGAAGTGATATACCAACACAATTGCATATATCTCAGCTGCCAATTGCCATATGTGCTGCAATGGTACCAATAGAATGCTAGGATGATGCAATTATGTCATGCAGTCTGATCACACTTTTTTCAATTTTTGAGAGTACAGAAAATTGAAGCTTGTGCTCTAATAAATTTAATTGAATCTTGGTTGCCTGCAAGTGTACCCTTGTTTATCTGAATACATGATAATACAATATTGTCCTAGCTATTATTGATGTCATTTTGAGATCTCTACAGCCATTGATAGTCGAAATATATTCAATTTTGTTGGTGTACCCCTTCATTTTTCGTTTATGTTTCCCTTATTTATATAAATCTCATTAATATCATTCTAATAGAAGAAGCTGGTGATTTAAATATCGGATTATATAGTTATAGAACATTGTCCTAGCAATTATTTGATACCAAGTATAGCTCTCTAGGTCAGTCAGTAGCCAAGATACATGTGATTTTCTATGTATACCATCTTATTTTTTCCGTAATTTCCATCTAAATTCGAAAGGTTTTGTTAATATTCATAATACAAAAAATCAATTGACTTATATATTGTAGTACAGGATGGTATACTAATGTCCTGGCAATCAATTCATGCCATTTTCAACGTGTAAGGGCTTTTGGTTGCCGAGATACACACCATTTTTTAGGTTTGCCGGTTAAATTTTTTCCATTTTTTCATTCAAATTTATGAAGTTTTCATGAAAATTCATGAAACTGAAAAAATAAGATCATTCTTATATGAGACTTTAGGGTCATAGAACACTGCCATAGCATTCATTTTATACTTCTTTCAGCATCCTAGGTTTGTGAACAGCTATGGTTTAATGGACTTTGTATCTATACCCCCATTTTTCTCTGATTTCTTGTGTGTTTCATTCATTTTCATGAATAAGCAATATCAATGATTTGAAAAATAGGTATTACGGTTAAATTGATCAGTCCATGCATCACAACCAAACCCATTATAGTATTTTAGAGCATGCTTTTGTTCGTATATGAATATTTTTGTGAGTACGCCCTATTCTTTAGAATCACAGTAGGGGTGGATGCAGAAACTATATAATTTTACATCATGCAAATGTGTCCATCGTTGAGGACAATATTTTATGGCATTTAGATGGTCCTTCTGAACACACTGGCAGCCATGAACATTGGTGTCAGGGATGCAAGGTAGATCTTGTAACCCATCCAAAACCTTGAAATTGCTAGAGTTTATCTCTCGTTTTTCCTCGATTTTCGACATTTTCTATTAATATTCATGAATATGCAAATAAGATAATTGTCATTTTGGCCCATGACATCAATAGATTTGTCATATGGTATTATTGGTTCAATAACAAAGTGTCACAATGAAAGTTTCGACCTCAAATTTAGTTTATTTATTGATTTTTAACGACTTTCTGTCATTTTTACTGTTTTCATTAAAATTCATGAATATGCAAATTAGATATCTTTTAAGGGTCACCGAATAGTGTTCTACACGGGGGAGAGATCCATAAACTTGTTTATTAATGTCACTTTCCTATTTGAGATGTTTGAATTTTTAACAATTAACCCCTTGAAATGGTTGCAAAAATATATATTGACTCATAACATTACGAAAACATGCCCATGCAACATACAGATTTTTTTTGGTTTTTAAATTTGAAAATTTTCTGAAGAAAAAATTTGATATTTTTCTTATTTTTGCTCAAAACATGGATTGTGGGTACATGTTAGAACCGCGGCTCTAAGGAGTACCCACAATCTATGTTTTGGAGCAAAAATAAGAAAAATAGGTATACCCCTGCAAACCCCAGTTTTGCTATATAAAAGTGGGGTTCAAGGGGGTATACTTGTTATGGACATGTTTTCATGATGAACAGTTAAACTTAGAGAAAAATGCACATGGGGCTTAACTTATTTTGACCAGTATATCTAATGCAGTTTAAAAAGGTACAAGTAGGCAATGATCAGAAAATGGTGCAATCAGAAAGAAATTCCCACTCCACAAATCGAGGGATGCGGAAAAAATATTTGTTTGTTTGTTTGTGTTAACACGGTGATGCATATGGGGATCGAACCCAGGACCTCTCGATTCGGAAAAAAATAAAATGACACTTACACTCCCGGTAAATTAAAAACAACATATTTCGCGTTTCTCCGCAACCATGGCAAACGCGAAATTTTCATTTCTCGGAGAAACACCGCGAAATAAGCCAGGTAGACAAAATCGTCTGCGCGAAATTCCTCGGTGTTTCTCGGTGAAATTTCTCGGTGTTTCTCCGAGAAAGGTAATTACCTTGATTTGTCGATCAAAATCGGTTTCGCGGAGTTTCTCGGAGGAATTTTGAAAATGAGTACATGTATGATATTTTTTAATAAATATAAAACATTTAAATTTAAGTTTTTACAAGTATGTAACTTACGGATATTACGTATTTCTTTAGATGGCTTATAATTCATATTTAATGTTTTGTTTAGATTAAATTTTATAATGACCTTTATCACCTGTGTTTTGTTTCACACTATCTACGATTACCCGATCTTTGAACATAAGAATGGGTGCGAACCTCATTTAATATTTAAGGGCGTCATTAGATACATGTATTCGTAGCTTGAGCATTGTCTTTTCCGACAAATAATGAAATGTGAATATATGGATAATCAGTATCCAGGAAAACATGTCCGTGAAATGTGTACCCCCTTACACCCCACTTTCATGTACAAAATCTGGGGTTTGCAGGGGTCACGTATACCTATTGTCAACATATTCATTGTGTATTCGGTAGAACCGCCTCGGCGATATGGTGCTAAGGTGTACCCACAATCAATGTGTTGAGCAGAATTATTAGATGTCATAAATTTTCCATGAAATTTTCAATTTTGCCTTCAAAAAAAATTTCTATACATGTATATTACATGGGCAAGTTTTCGTAATGAATAACATTTGATCGAAGGTATTTATTTCTGTATAGTAGCAATGATTTAATAGGCTGTTTGCTTTTATTGCATGCATGTCAGGATAAACACAGGCCATCAAAATGACAAGAATATACCGGCCACAACCTTTTCTTTGCGAAGCAAACAGACTATCTGTAAGACCACTGCGGCTAGTCTTATTAAATCTTCGTACCTCAGTCGTCCGCCAGCATTACTTGGTAAGCTGTTAACGTACTAACCGTAATCACATATTAAGATTATGGCTCAATATAAATCACAAATGATTTGACCACCCATCACTGTATACTGGTACGTATTATATCGAACCTACATGTAGTAGTAAGGAATTTTCGTAAAAAAGTTATTCTCCATGAAAAACCACAAAGCCGTATAAATCATGAACAACAAAAATAGTCAACACAACTTACAGAAATTAGCGTTGACTTATGTGGCATACTTGTAGAGTGGGGGAGACAGAATCACCAGGAGGTGTGTTTCAGCATGCGTGTGTACTTGTTTCGTTTTCTCTTATAAACACGAAGATGACACTGCTCCTTCGCATGATTGGAAAACTGTCTGTCGTTAAGTGAAATATAAAATCAAGCAAATAAATAATGCCGAACGTGAAGCGAACACTGTCATATGATTTCATCACAACTGACGGCTTTGTAAATCACCTAAACATGAATGAACTTGTCCATGTATTTTCATTGACGAACATGCATCGTTAAAAATGAGCCGTCTCGTGAGAAAACCAACAATGTGGTTTCCGAACAGGTCCGGCACAAACCAGGCTGTTCAAGCACAGAAGTTGGCTAGAGGCTGGAAATTTTGGATTTAGAAAGTAGACGAATTGTACTTTCCGTATGGCGTATACAAGGGCGCTGATCAGCTTCGCAGATACGGCGAAGCTGATCAGCGCCTTTGGTTTCGCATATGCAGATTTTTTGTTTTCTCATGAGGCGGCTCAAATCATTCTTGAGTAATAAGTTTTTTAGTTTCCATTCTTATTTTATTCCACGAATTTGAAAGTTATATGGCATAGTTTCTTTATAACATCAAGACAATAATGGCAGAAGCGCTTTCGGAAGGAGAGGTTTCATCCACTACTACAGATTTCTTAAGAATTCGATACTGTAAAGTTGCATATATGCATGCACATGTACTTAGAAACGAAAAGTGTTTTGGTCGTTTAGACTAGAGATTGATAATTTATTTGACAGTTTGACCTTAAAAATACATTTACTTGTATGTTATTTCTTGTGCAGGATTGCGGTTTGTGTGGAGCATTGTAAATGTACATGTATATTCAGTCGAGAAAATTTCAAATGTATTAAATTTTTATTTCGCTCCTTCTATAAATCTCAATAATATTATTAGACAAGAAAAATGCATTATGTGCAACAGACACATTCAGATTAATCATATTTTAGTGTGAATAAACAAAAGGATGGACACAAGTTATTACAACATTAGTAAGTCCTCTCCCTAAACATGTACAACTAACGTTATGATACAATGAGAAGACATAAATGTATTTTCATAAAACAAAATGCAAGAGTTACATAGCAAGTGGTAATGGCATAGACATTTTCATTTATTATTTGTATGTCAAAAAAGTTGATCATTAAGAATTAGAAAATCTACCAGAGACATTTGTTTAGGACACCCTGGTAAAAGGTGTCTTCGGGCATTCAAGTACATTTTATGCGATTGAAATTTAAAAACCATCTAAATTTGAAATATTTGGCATGTTCTGATATTTATTTCATACAGCTTTAATATTGTAACACAATCCAAGACACATACTTTTATTATGGTCAAACGTTATTTGTATCATGTATGTTGCCATGGCAACCACTGCGCCATAAGGATTACCCTCATTTTAAAAACCAGGTATGCCCTTTGTATTGCATGTTTCATCAAACAGTTTGTGAATTCGTGCCTATTGCATAGTCTGTGCAGTACATGTAGTATAGATGTTAAAGATAATCTCTTCAAATTTTCAGAAACTTGGTCTTTCACATGTTACTAATATCTTAATTTTGTTTTTTCTGCCATAAGACCCCTTTTATCAGATCCTGGCCCAATTATTTTCATTTACATGTACATGAATTAGGGAAAATGTACTCGGTTATTTTTTATCTTTTACGTATACATACATGTAGCTACGTATTTTGCCGCCATATTTGTTACAATACGACATCGATATATAATGTAGACGTACCAAGCATACATACTCATGTATCTGCTGTTCATAGCGTGTCGGATGTTGCTTCGCTAGATTTTGTTAGTGACGGGTTTGCTAATACGAATGTTGTGCAGCGAGGGGAGATTCTTCACTTTTCTGGGTGGTTGCTGTTGCACCGGTTCTGTATGAGCATTGCATATAGCCCATTTTGAATGTCAGGACATCCAAAACTTGGATAGAAGTCAAACAAAGCAGTGAAAACGTACCGACGTAACCGTGGCTGTGGACTAGGACGTTAGTAACAGCAATACTGCACAGTGATTTTTGTATTAATGCACATACATAGTTTTGTAGACGGTCCCTGTATTTTTTAAAACCGACACCAAAATATAAGGCCATGCATTAGTTTTCGTGCAAAATGAGTGTACCCGATCCTGCGTTCTACGCAAACATTAAGTTTAAGCGCAAATTAGCTTTCGTAATCGCAATATTATCGTTTTATGTTGGTTTCGTTTAGGATATTTAAACATGCAGTTTCTACATAGAGTCGGAATTTCAAACGCTGATTGTTTCTTTGGTTCGTTGTAATCTAACATGATCGACTGGTTTTCTTATGATACAGTACAAGCCAGGTGGATTTTTTTTTTCTCCACTCGCCACCGCGGGCCTCTTATCAGCGTCCACGCGGGACCTTGTAATATTTCCACCGTGGTCGTCACAGTGGAAACACGGTGGACCTTGTTAACACGCAACACCGTGGACTCGCTAATCAAATATACCGTAACCCCACCGCGATTGTTCTGATATCATTAGCAAGCCACCGTGGATTGCTAATTAAGGCACAGCATGATAAATGAAAGGGACCAATTGACTATAGGTAGACCAGGGAAGAGTATTTACCCATTTTAAAAGAACGTACATAGAAATTATTATTTTTGCTTACTATATACGTACGTTTTTGAGTTGAGATAAATTAAAATTGGAACTATGTCGGACTTTTTTTTATATGATTATAACGTATGTGCAGTATTGTAAGCTGTGCTAATACGAGATAGTGCGTGCAGTCACTGTTTATCTCTTAGTGTGTGCAGTCACTGTTTCTCTCTTAGTGTTGCATGTTTGCTCTCTATCTAAACGCGGTTGAGTAGAACGCAATGAATTAAGAGTTTTCTGCAAAATGTTTGCATGGAATATTCTCATCGGCGCATGTCGTAATAATACAGGCGGTATTGTTACGCCGTAGTTGGCTATTCCTGATGTAAAAGTGAAAAATACAAAAACAAAGTCACAATTTTCATAATAGCTTTGCATTTACATTCTGATCTTGAGTATTTCTTGAACTCAATGTATGAAATCCGTAATGTTTCTGGCTAATTATGACTTTATAATAATGATTAAGTCAAATCGATATTGACCTAGTTTACCCTCGACCAAATGGGCAAAATGGCGGGAAAGATGCGTTTTCACTCGGAATACAACGCCTATTCACTGACTGAGGTACAGAGCGTCATTTTTTGTGATAAGTTTGCAAGAAAGCACCATCGGCTAGTTGTCAAACGTATTTTGAGTCGTGCCAAAGCTAAAAATGGCACAGAGACAAAAAATACATCAAAATGGCAAATAATGCTTAAGCGTTATAGTTCCGTATATACTGAAGGAACAGATTGCAAAGCGTATATCTTGACAAAGAAATTTTAAGGCGGCGCTTAAGATGCTATGGTACTTAATTTCATTTGTAGGAGGTATTGTATGCTAAATTATGTTTCCGAGTTTGTTGGTAAACTGTGTAGAATTAATAACATCGGTCGTGGAGAAAGAAAGTTGTCTTTTTTCCATAGTGTAAATGCACTTATTGTATAAATGGAGTTTTCTTTTCCAAGTCATGTACTTAGGGTAGACCCAGGTTAATACCCAGGAGGCGGCGGCTCTGTCACGAAATGGCTGACAAAGAATTGTTGACTGTAATGTTAAACCGGGTGTACCAGGTGATTTTTCTCGTGGGGGGGGGTCCCGTTTTCGCCCCACTTACTGATTGGCCCGACTCATATGGGCTGAAATAATCTAGGAATGGACGTTAACTGAATTATAAAAAATGGTCTAATTCTATTCAGCGCATTTGCTTTTTAAGTTCATGAAGGAGTATTCACTGTAGAATGTCTTGGTTCTTTTGCAATTCGAGCACGGTGGAAATCATAACCTGACACGTGGTATATTATACATGTATATTTTCTTTTATTAACTGAAAGTCAAATACACAAACAATTACAATATTCCTCAAATTGCTGCAAGACACTTTAACAATAAAGCTGCATCATGAGAAAATCCTGTTTTGCCAAAGTAAACGCTCCATCCGCTGTGCACTAAGAGAGCAACCATTTGATTTATAGGAGGGGGGGCTGGAATATATGTTGAAAAAACAACCCAGGACCAATTTGGCCTGACCAAATATCTAGGACAGGTAAAATCTGTTGAATGTAAGCACTGTTTTATATGTAAATAAAAACGGACATTTCGCGCGTCGAGTGAAAATTAAATCCAGGCCCGAAAGCATAATCCACCAACCCCAATAAAAATCAAAAGGTCGCTCCCTAACACCTGAACACAGAAACCTCCTTTGTTTTAGCTGCACACATTCATACTAAGCATGTATATAATCAAGTCTTTTAAACTAAACGCCTCGTCCGATGTCTTGAAGGCAGATTATGTCGTAATGCGACCTACGTTTTGCCGAACCGATGCATAGTCAACAATAACACAGCTGATAAGCCCGTGGTATGGAATTGGTGACGCACAATGCAATTCTGTACGAGTTGAGATGCCAAATTCTAGTTGCCTCCTATAGCGTTTACTCTATTGACTGATAGATAGGTGCAGTCAATGCAGAAATTGAACATTTATTGAATGAAAGTATCATTTAGAATCATGGTTATTTAGTTTTTCGCAAACGCTTTCGCCCAATGAACATATAGAATTTCCAACACAATAGCATTGAAGAGTTTGCGAAATCGAAATGACTTGGATTTCTTATGTTACTTTCTTTCAATAAATGAGCCGCCTCGTGGGAAAACCAACAATGTGGTTTCCGAACAGGTCCGACACAAATCAGGCTGTACAGTCACAGAAGATGACCAGAGACTGGAAATTTTAGATTTAGAAAGTAGAGGAAGTGTACTATACCTGTAGCGAAAACAAAGGCGCTGATCAGCTTCGCGGTTGCCTACACGTATAAGGGCGCACGGTTTTAGCAACATAAGGGATACATGTGTAATTCTACTACTCCAGTGCTTAGAAATCCGAAGTTTAAATTCGAGATATCATTGTTTGTGTATGATTATGTGGGAACCCCAAAACAAAGTATTCATATATTAACAGAACGAACGACAGCATGACTTAGAATTATGATATTAAAAAAGCAGTACGACAACAAAAACTCCTATCCCCTATCCATTTTAACCAACAAGTTGCTACATGTATTAATTGCCTTGACCAAATAGTGCAGTGTTTCACTATAATTATTGCAACAATCAAAGAATACCCATGTATTGTTTGCTTGATTTATTGCTTAACGTCCAAGTCAACAGTGATGCCCATGTCGGGACATGTATTGAATTCCTATCCAGCATTATGATGCCATGATTTGCGAAAAGTTCCAACTATGCTAACAACTCAAAAAGAACTATTCGCATGATGGTTCGACTTAACCACATTCCTGCATCAGAAATAATTTCATGTACGTGAAATCTTGTTCTTAAGACAAAGTCCGGCAAAGTTGTGCTTACATGTATATTCTAATCGCATTTTTGTGATGCAACGATAGACAGTTCAGACTTGATATTCTATCGCAAACAATACGTACATTTTACCGATAACAAGCCAAAATACGAAATGCATTGTAGCAATATGCTATTAAAGGGGTGCTCACACCACAGCGTATAGCGCCAACGTACGTATGCCGACGTATGAGATATTTTGTCCATACGTTGGTGTACGTTGCATACGTTCGGCATAAGTTTTGCATAAGTTAGGGGTACGCTACAATACGCTGGCATACGTTGTCGTACGTCGTGTACGCCCAGAAATTTTGTGCATGCACAAAATTTCCAACGTATGCCGACGTACTGATAATACGTTACTCATAAGTTAGGCGTACGCAACGAATACGTCATGCATAAGTTCCTGAACGTTACCTGTAAGTTACTCATACGTTCGCATACGTTGTCGTACGCCAAAGCTCACCTGGATTTTTGTTTAGCGTATGAGAAGCGTATGCATAACGCATTACCAACGTACGAGCAGCGTGCTCGGAACGTACGCAGCGTACGTTAAACGTGCGAAGAACGTACTCAGCGTATGCGCAACTTACGCGTAGCGCATTGGTCAGCGTTCGGGATTTTATGTATAAAAATGGAAGGAAAAGGGACTGTTTTCATGATTAAATAGCCACACGGAAGCATCAAAATAGTATACTCTGCCAACAACAAATTGCACAATAAATTGTATTCACTGTTGTATTATCGCTTGTCCAGAGAATATTTTTTGTAAGAACTGGGTGCCTTCAAAGCTCATGTTCGATGACCCTTTATAAAATTATCGACAGATTTGTTGAATATTAAAGTCACCTTTTCAAAATATGCTTTATACAAAATCGAATACCAAAGGTAACTGAAAATTTAGGCAGGTTGACTCCATGATATGCTGGTTATTTTCTGTACGTGTGCGTGTATATCGAATTATTACATTTTGTAGAAACGAAAAGTTGTTGAGAAATTGTTATGGGAGACTTCAATCTGTGAGTCCTGGGTTTTGATTCATCAGGATGTTTATCTTGATTTATATGTTTGTTCTTGATGATTCATTGACTAGTTAGAGATTCACCACGAGGACCGAAGAACTAACTAAATGTTATGAACCACTGCAGAAGCTGAGGGTGAGGTTAGGCGCCTGTAAAACCGGTTTAAGCCCGCCAGTAACTTTGTGTTACTGATCGTTCCAAGTCGATACTTCTGTGGTGGTTCTTTTTGTTTTGTGTCTTGGTGTTTAATTTTTTTGTGCTGTTGGCGCCTTATGTATGTTTTCATATTTTTAGTTAAGCCAAGGTAACTGAGTGGCCACCTATTGGAAAGATAGCTGCTCATTCGGCTTACGATATGTTTCATGGTATAAAGTACCTGATTGTTAGTTTGTTTTTTTCCCACCTCGGTTTTTGGAGTGGGAATCTTTTTCTGATTGCGCCTTTTCCTGATCTTTGCCTACTTGTACCTTTTCCTTAGCTGTGAGAAGTGTTAAGATTGAAACAGAAACAGACGCGAATCTTAAAAACGTTACCCTGGCAGTGCCAATTTATTTGTTTCGATTTTGGTGTGCATGGAAGCTTAGTCACTAAAATACATGATACGATGATCTATTGCACGATTAAGTATAGTTTATGTGTTATAATATCATGCAAGTTTTCAGTTCCAGTCAATTATTTATCATTATTGATGATTTTGTCACTTTTGTTAAGTGACATATAAACTCAGTTCTACCTTATTAGGAAATGATTCTTCTGAGAAACGATATAAGAAATCCACAAAATGCACCCGAAGAATCAGGTGTGTAGATTTCTTTGGTCATTTTAATTTCCTTTTACTTATTTATTTATTTATTTATTTATTTATTTATTTATTTATTTGTTTTCCATTTTTACTGGATATATGTTTGACTCCCTTTTTTGAAGAACGTCAAGTTCGTTAGAGGCACGCTGTGCATACGTTTGAAATACGTCATACGTACGTTGTTCATACGCTCCTTATAAGTCACGAACGCTATGCTAACGCTGGGTGCACGCTGTTCTACGCTGTTATAAGTCATGATACGCCAGGGATACGTTATGAATAAGCTACTCATACGTTAGACATACGTTCCGTGCGCTAAGCATACGCTTTGCATACGTTCAGAGAGAGCATTTTCCGGATTTTTAGCATAGAATGAACAGCGTATGACAACGTACAATAACGTACTGGGTATTTTTTCATACGCTGCTCATACGTTGGCTAATACGTTGTGGTCTGAGCGGGTCTTAACAAGGACGCAAAACCAAGTTCGTACATTGTATTTACGCAACACTATACATGTGAAACATGCAATAGATTCGGACTGACTTCATACATGTGTATAAGCCTACAAAACTATCAATTAAGATGGAAAGAACATTTGCGTACACTGTATATGAGCCTGTGCATGAGAAAATCAAAAATATGGGTTTTCGACCAGGTCAGGCACAAACCAAGCTGTACAGTGACAGCATAAAGTTAGAAGCTTGAAACTTTAGATATAAGTAGAAGAGGAATAGTACTACACGTATGGTGAAAACAAAGAAGCTGATCAGCTGTGCAGTTACTGCACAGCTGATCTGCGTCTTTGTTTTCGCATATGCAAATCGGTTGTTTTCCCATGCGGCGGCTCAATTATAAATTAAGGTCAAGGTATAAAATGCGATTCAATTTGCTTTAGATTATTATATATGCATTTATTAATTTATATAATTACATTACGAGTATATTGAGAGGGTACAGTAAAAACGTTTACTGCTATTCTACCATGTAGCCTTCATGCGTTCTAAAATGCTAGCACTATTTGCAGGCCCTACTATACTTGTACATTACATACACATTCCATGAATTTGATTCATTGGTATTGCATACTGGTATTTAAACAAATAAGTGCCTTTTAAATCCTTTAAAGGGAGTCAAAACTTTGTGTCATTAAATGGTTCCCAAATACCGAATGAAGCCAGCTATAGAGAGATGAAATTAAACAAAGACCCCGGATTCGAAACGGCGTGAAGTCATATTCTTTTTTCCAGTCCTGTGAAATAAATAAATAAATAAATAAATAAATAAATAAATAAATAAATAAATAGATAAATAAATAAAAATTGCATTTGTCGAAAATGGAGTACTACAAAAAGAGAAGGAAGCATTTTTTGAGAATAATTATCGCGAATAGTCTAATGAGCATCATCGCACAGCTTATGTATATTTAATCATTGTTATCTGAGATCATAGATTATTGCTAATTGTTTTACGTTTCTTCTTATACCGGAATGAGATTAACCATTATAAAACAATGTTGCTCCCGCTGTGTCTCTGCATTTGACGATGATCAAAACAATATAATTCTAATGGGATATCAGTATGGGCGGCATTGCATCCAGATCTACCACAGTTCGATATGCCTTATCTCAGTAGGAAGGAGAGATGAAAAAGAAAGAAAAACAAAGAACACCAGTAAACTAGGTGCAGTTAAAACTTATTTGAATCACGCTCTTTTCATTACGAAAACTTGCACATGCAATATGAAGAATTTTTTGTTCAAATATTGATTGTTGGTACACGTTAGAACCGCCTCGCCAACTGAATGCGGTACCCACAATCTTTGTTTTGGAGCAAAAAACTATAGCCCTGTAAACACTACTTACAATAAATAACGATGGGATATAAAGTGGAATGCATGGATATGTTTGCATGATGATGGCTCGGTTCAAATGTCCCAGTGAATACAAACCTGTGTACCGCGATAACCAGGTCTCTTTGTTACAGAACAGATCGCGTTCTCACAGCAACGATATTACCGCGGTGTAGCACCGGTCTTGTTAAAGATTAAACCGTCGTTGACACGGATTATCCCGATCCACCGAGCTGTCGTCACGGGGCAGGTCAGTTTGCCCCGGTTTAAGTACGGTTTGTTGTATCATGATGAACGGTGTGTTTAATACTGCGGATAAAACTAAACTAAATAAAAACAGGGTATATGACATTTACCGTGAAATGAATGTTATTAAAATGCGAGCGTGACGATAATTTGCACCCATGCATTGTTAAGTCAATTTTGGTTGCAGAGTCTGCTTTCGATTTACGACATCAGGAAAACATGTCCGTGAAATGTATTCCCCCTTAAACCCCACTTTTATATAGCAAAACTGGGGTATGCAGGGGTGTATCTATTTTTCTTATTTTTGCTCCAAAACGTAGATTGTGGGTACACGTTAGACCCGCCTCGTCGAGGCAGTTCTAACGAATACCCACAATCTATGTTTTGAGCAAAAATAAGAAAAATATCAAAATTTTTCTACTAAAAATTTTCATTTTTTACAACTTTAAAAATCTCTGTTTATTGCATGGGCAAGTTTTCGTAATGGAAGTTTCATGATTTTCTTTTGTTTTGTAACCCCTAGGCACAACATTAGAGCGCAATTTAACTTTATTCAGAGTTTGATTTGTGCACAAGAGCAACATTGTGCACCGGAGTAAATTTGAATATGTGCATTTTGCGCATGCGAATTGGGGTTTGTCTTCAATGGTAAAAAAATGCGTTCTCGCCTTGCTTGTGTAGTAGTTTAAGCAATACATCTATCTTTTCTAAATTGTAAAGACTTTAATTCAAATTGTGTCTCTTTGTATGTTTAGAACTAGTGACAGCGGTCAAACACAACACACATGTACAAAGAACTGGTCTAATAAGAGGTTTAATTACGCCAATTCCATGCCTGCTGTGCGATACAGATGGTGCTGCAGAGGTGTGATTTACCTACCCCATAAGCTATTAGTATTTATAGCGCAAGCGCTTCAGCCCTGATACGTCATCACAGGTTTATCGGCATGGTGAAATTATAACCGTGCCTTTCTGTACCTATTATCGGCAGATGCAGGCTTTGTCGTATTCATCTTTTTTGATACATGTCGAACATAGACGCATAACCACTTGATTATTTCAAATACATATAATCATGTCACCACGGCATAATGAGATCATGCAAAAACAGATTTTTTGCACGTGCTGATTGTATCGTGGCGATTGTCTTTTGGTAATCTTTGAATAAAATCAGAAAGCGTGTAGTTTGTAGAATGGAAGTGGAAAAAATAAGTCGTCTCTCTTTCGAAAAAAAAAAAAATAGCTAGAGCGCCCGGCTAAGTAGACGGTGGGTAGCTCATTTAGCATAGAAACGTTTAAAATACATTTAAAGTCAATGGGACGAGGGCGTTTTTCTTTTGCTTTTTACTGTAACAACATGAACAAGTCGCACGGTATCATACTAAATCTTGTTTGTGCGTCGACCGATCCTTCTTATGTTGGTGTTTTCCGTCACTTTTACTTCTGCCTGTCGTCCTTAGACGTTATCACACATTACAAAGATTCTAATGCAAGTGGTAAACGTTTTGTTTCAAATCTGCGATGCTGAGTGGGCTTACATTATAAAAATGCTAAAGATTTGTCAATGTGAAATCGTTTTTAGCGCTAGCAAGAGCAAAAGGAATTGCTGAAGCCACCAGGTACTGACTGTGCGTGAAAAATCGATCTGAAACCAAAATGTTAATTACCAGACTTTTTGAGACGCTTACTTGCGATAAAATACTGACTTTCATGTTAATGTGTGTTGTTCTTTTTACTCAATTGAATAAAATTATTGAATAGATCATGGTGTTGAACTTAAAGTCCCGGTCCCACTGCGCTTAACATTGCTTAAAATCGCTATACAATTGTTTTGATATTAATTTAGGGGTCATTTCTTTGACCTCGTTAAGCAAATTAAGAAAACAGAAACACGTTGGAAAACATTTTACAAATTTGTCTACGCAGTCTTATCAATAAACGTATAATAAGACAATCGTACGATTGCTTACGATCCAGTGGGACTGGCTCTTTACTTGCGATTTTCAACGGCCTATCAATTCGGTTTTTGTTATTTTAGCATCTTCCGATTTTTCGAACGAAGGGTGTGGATACCCAATATTTCGCTTATTTTCGACAGAAGTCACCGATTGCAATACATTTTTAGCATTCTGTCTAAAATGGTTATTGTCAGCGTGTTGAAAATTTGAAGGCTCTCAGTTGTTTGATTCTCGAAATATTTAACATCATGAAAACATGTTCGTGTAATGTATACCCCCTTAAACCCCACGTTTATATAGAAAAACTAGGGTTTGCAGGGGTATACCTATTTTTCTTATTTTTGCTCCAAAACATAGATTGTGGGTACTCGTTAGAACCGCCTCGCCGAAGCGGTTCTAACGTGTACCCACAATCTATGTTTTGAGCAAAAATAAGAAAAATATCAATTTTTTTTCCTGTGAAAATTTTCATTTTTAAAACTAAAAAAATTTCTGTATATTACATGGACGTGTTTTCGTAATGCAAATTATTACTAGTTGCGTTGGGAATTGTTTGGAAAGTATAGTAAATGCATTCTTGGTGAGTTTTGATGTTCATTAGCAGCGGAATAATTTAAGTCCTAAGAAATATTTGTCGCTGACGATGTGTATGTTTCATCTCTCATCGCCGGGTGCGGCTAAACTCGCGTCACCAACAAATCGAATTTAAAACATGTCAAAGTTTATTTCTTCCAGTTTCATGAAACATGTTTCATGAAACATCTAAAACATAGGAAATGCAACGATTAATGATAATACCTGATGTCAAGAGGTGATAAGGACTCCATTTATCTCGAAAGTAATTAGTACGTCCGCGGTGGCGGGTGGTCGTAACATGAAACACATGCAGTCTGGCTAATGAATACAGGTATGCATTTATCAATACCACCGCGGAAACACTGCGATGAGTGTATGTCAGATCCACGGTGGCGGGAGGGTAATTATCTTATTAAGCACTTATTAGTAACCCACCCCTATGAGTGGAAAAAATGCTAAAATCACGTGACCCCACCCTAAGTCCGCGCCACTGTGTCAGGTGGGAAAACAAAAATCCACCTGGCTTGTACTGTATGTTAGAAGCCCGCTTCCACTACCAGGATCCCTACATTCGATGTCCGGCGCTGTAGTATTACGAAAAATTGCCCATGCGATATACAGAGTGCATCACCCTCGCTTTATTATTGCATGAATAAATAAATAAATAAATAAATAAATAAATAAATAAATAAATAAACAAGAAAACATTTTTTTTCAGCTGCAAAATTGGATAAATTCATAGTAGAAAATAAATGGTGGTTTTAATATTTATGCTTTAAACATTGATTGTCGGTACATGTTGGAACCGCCTCGGTGAGGTGGTTAGACCGAGGCGGTTCTAACAAAAATACATGTACCCATAAATTATGTTGAGAGCAAAAAATAAGAAAATATGCATTAGCCGGTTCATCCCAGTTTTACTTTAATAACCTGAGCCACGGCGTCAGAAAACCGGTCTGCATAGTTCCCGACCAGTTCTGACACAAACCAGCCTGTACAGTTGCTTGGATAGAACCTGAAATTTTAGATATAAGAAGAGGGGGAACAGCACTATCCGAGTAGCGGAAACAAAGGCGCTGATCACTCTCTCTATTTTATATACTTAAAAGGATTATAAAATATAACTTAAATGTAAAGTCGATTTTCATAATCGTGCACATTATTTCTCCGAGAAACTCCGCGAATAGGTATATCTGGGCTTACCTGTTTTCCCCGGTAAATATCTGCGGTCGCGGTGAAATTTCGCGGTGTTTCTCGGAGAAATCAGAATACATGAAACGCGAAATATTTTAATGAAAAAAGAAATTTACCGTTCTTTCTCCGAGAAAAAAAAAGCTTAGTGTCCTCCGAGAAACGAGAAATATGTTGTTAAAACTTTACCGGGACTGTAGGTACTTTTACAAAGAAAACATAACGTAAGCCGATAAGCAGCCATTCCCCAATAGGCGGCCACTCAGGTACCCGAACTTGAGTAAAAATATAAAAAAGTACATAATGCTCAAACAACACAAAACATTAAGTCCAAAGCACAAAACAAATTGTGGGTACGCGTTAGAACCGCTTCAATATCTTTTTTTTTCCAATGAAATTTTCAATTTCACAGGTGAAAAATATCTCGATTATATTGCATCGGCAAGTTTACGTAATGCACTTAATCAATTGTCATATTGCGTTATACTCGAAATACGAAAACACGTCCATGCAATAAACATTTTTTTTCAGCGATACAAAATGAAAATTTCAATGGAAAAAACTTTGAAACTTTTAATATACTAACCCAAAGAGCTAACGCAACAGTGTTTTGTTTTCTCATTTGCGCTCGTCCTGTTTACAAGTTGGCCGAAATACATCTTAAAATAAAATGCTGGATTATCCAAAGGTACAAGTAGGCAAAGATCAGGAAAAGGCGCAATCAGAAAAAGATTCCCACTCCAAAAACCGAGGTGGGAAAAAACCAAATTAACAGTCAGGTACTTATACCATGAAACATATCGTAAGCCGAATGAGCAGCTATTTTCCTGGATTATCCAAGCATCACATGGAACTTCAGTTTTTACCACAAGTCGCTAATTGTCACGAATCAATCGATTCTACAGAGGCATTGTGTCTGTTAACTTCAAACGTTTGAAGTTTATGGGACATCCAAACGCATCTGGGCAGAAGTGTGTTATTCGCTGCATGTTTGGTTAAAATTCTGAGGATCGCTGAGCAGTAACCAGGAAATGAAATGCAATCGATTGATGGTAGGCGAAAATTGGAGTTTTGCAAAATTCTCTGGATAGGATTTAACCCAAACCGGTACGATCTTCGAAGCTGAGCTTAATGACATTTAAAGGCAACACAACTTGACAGTTTCGGACTTTAAACTGAATGGAAATCATTGTTTTAGCGATTTTCTTCGATTTTGAATTTGTATGGAATGAATAGGCGTTCATGAGCGAAACACAAAAAAGTTTTTTAAGTTCAAAGTAATCCTGTAAGAAATTGGGGCGGTGTTTTCCCATGCAACAACGTTTTCCAGAATGGACGAACGTTACAGAATTGTGAAATGCAAAGCCATGGTCATCAAAACGTCAAGAATACCCTGAACATGGGAAAATGACGTTTTGACCAATCAGAGCACAGCTCAGTGATTCCTAATCTGTAGAAAATAACTAATGGTTTTAAAATGTTTGTTGACCATTTTTTACTAACTTTTATCAGTTTGGTTTGCCTGCAAAACTTATTTCTATAAAATTCAGCCACATTTCTTGTTGCGTTAGGAGTTTGGGTTAGTATATTTTTGCTTAAAACATTGATTGCGGGTACAATTTTCAGTCTAACGAGTACCCACAATCTATGTTTTGGATCAAAAATACGAAAAATACGTATAACCTTATACACCCTTTGGGCGAAATATACTCCTTAAAAGAAGTTTTTGCAGCATTTAGATTTTTTCATATTTTTCAGTGACATTTTGACTAACAAATTTTAAACCTACCTTTTTTTAATTTGCACAGTCTGAAAGAGTTTCGTATAGTGTGTGATGAGATCAAAAACGTTGCTGAAACGATTTTAAGAAAAAATAAAAATCCCCATTTTCTGTGATTACTGAAAATTGCAAATCGAAAAAAAAATCCACCAAAAATACCACAGTATGAAGATCATTTTTCTTTCCAAATTTTCACACAAGAGCTCCAAAGCAAATGATTAAGTTTGATATACAGCTTTTCAAAAAGTCGGAATTTGGATGGGTGGAAAAGCAGTACCTTTAGTTAAACATTCAGGGGTGCTGCATGCTGTGTTTGATGGAAAAACAACCCATCTTATTGAAGAGATGAGTTACTAAGCTTTATCTGAGAGTTTAAACAAAATCTCAAAAACCGTTTTCTTTTTTTTTTTTTTTTTTTTTAAATGATTGCTTTCAGTATCTCGAGTGAGGGTGTGAAACGAATTCAGGGTTGAAATCCCAGAAATAAAGATGCGGGCTTTTTGATTCATCCCAAATGTTGGTGTTTTCAAAAACTTGCATTTTTGCACATTTTAACTTAATCTTTTCAAGATAAATTATTGCTTTTTTATTCTCGAAGTCCAGCCTTTGAAGATGGTATTAAGTTTTAAAAGTTTTTTTTTGAAAAAGATCTTTACTAAACATTATTTTAAAATAAGAAAAATATTAACTGGTGCAAAACTTCTTTTGATGAGTATATTTCACGGGCGTCAAGTTGTGAGTAAACTTTTGCCGCAACCTTTTGTTAAATGTGTTCGCCGTTCACTACAAAGCAAAATATAAGGCGTAAAATAAAAATAGCCATGTTTACACTGACATGACGAAAACGGGGTATTATCAGTAGGTCGCAAAATCTATTTTCCTCTTACATTTTCTCTATTAAAAATAGGTGTAAAGGTAAAAAACGTGTTAACATTAATCATAAGTACTAGAAACAGACATGCAATGAAGTTAAAATCAATAAGGAAGCTTCAGAAAGCGAGCTTAAATATCATTGTTGCAGATATACAAGTTTTAAAAACATTGCCTACTTTCCTCTCAAAATGTTAAGGGTCGGTCTGCTTCAACAGCCAGACTTCTTCAGCAGGGCTATCGGTATCATAAACTTCGAAAAACCTTTTCTAGATTTTATCGCAGACACTATGAACTGATTTCCAAATTTAATTTCGGGCTAAAGACCCTTTTACGCGAGGGCCTTTCGGAACCAGAATTTTGTGGTGACTTGGTTTACAAATCTAAGAAACTTATAGGAAGGAATGATTTTTCTTTTCAATTCAGAAAAAAAATCATTACGCGTTACAGACGTATAGGATATAACTCAAATGTTATGCGATAGTCTGCATGCTTAGTTATTAACCCAATCATGGTTGATAACTATGCTGCCTTCTTTAATTACACGCCGGTGGGTCGGGCGTCAGACTCTATGCACGCCGGTGGGTCGGGCCCCGACGTAAAGCTATTCATTTTAGTTGGTTGGGGCCGGAGCTTCTTGTCTGTTGCTTGGCCAACCGGGGTTCAACTGGTGTTTTTCTTTTGCTCTGGATTTCAGTGGCGGATCCAGGATTTTTGAAAGGGGGGTTCAAATTTACCAAGTGAGGTTCGTTTTCCAATTTTCATCCATATTTTCTTATATTTCCCCATGAAAATGAAGTAATTCGGTTCCAGAGGGGGGTTCGAGTGAACCCCCCGAACCCCCTCTAAATCTGCCACTGGATTTAGTATGTTATTTTGGCGCCCAGGGATCTCCATTGTCTGGCAGCTTACTCAATCTGTGAGTCCTCGTTTTTGATTCATCATGGTGTTTATTATGATTTATTTGTTTGTCCATGATGATTCATTGACTAGTTAGAGGTTCACCACGAGGACCGAACAACTAACTAAATGTTGTGAGCCACTGCAGAAGCTGAGGGTGAGGTTAGGTACCTGTAAAACCGGTTTAAGCCCGCCAGTAATTTTTCATTACTGATCGTTCCAAGGCGATACTTCTGTGGTGGTTCTTATTGTTTTATGTCTTGGTGTTTATTTTTTTTTTGTGTTGATGGCGCCTCATATATGTTATCATATTTTTAGTTAAGTTCAGGTAACTGAGTGGCCACCTATTGGGAAAATAGCTGCTCATTCGACTTACGATATATTTTTAAGGTAAAGTACCTGATTGTCGGTTTAGTTTTTTCCCACCTCGGTTTTTGGGGAATCTTTTTCTGATTGCGCCTTTTCCTGATCGTAACCTACTTGTACCTTTCCAAAATGTTTTATTTTATAATTTTACTTTTATTGACAGTATAAACTGCGGGGGTCGGCGCAAAAAGTCTGGGTCGGTCGGGTTAGTGGAAACACAGTTATTTTTTTATTTACGCCTAAGAAATATCTTACACACATAAGAAGAAAAGGAAATGTACCGACAATTGAAAACATTCATCCTTCACTACATACATGTAACACAAATATCTTACACACATAAGATTAACCGGCAATTCAAAAGTAGGTACAAACTTATATCGGATTGTTTGTTTGTTTGTTTGTTTGTTTGAGTTGTGGCTTATCGTCCAAGTCGATAGCTATCGACAAGTAGCGCATCTATTTCTTAGGGTACCTATAGTCGGGCTTATTTTGATCAGTATATGAAACGTTCACTTTCTTATTGAGCGGGTTTTCAAATGATATCTGTTTTAACTCATTTTAGCCTGTCGTCCCTTTTGTGGGACATTGGCAAACAGTATAGCCCCTGATGTGACGCCGCAAAACGCGGCGTCCCATCTGGGGCTATTCTGTTTGCATAGAGAAATTTCATCGAAAAATAGTTTAAAATTTAAAAATCAATCCTGATGCCCCTAAAAATAAAAGTGGACTCATCCAATTGATAATGATGGGAGAATCCATTCGTCAAATATGGGTTAATTTATTATTTTCTATTCGTAGGATACTTCAGAAATGAGCATATTGTCCGAGTGCCAGATTAGATCATGTAGAAAGGTGAATGTTAGACTTAAGGGTGACAAGTATGATCCAGATATAACAGGATGTGCCTTTATGCCCAATGGCTACCTTGTAGCGTGCGATCGGAATGGCATCATCAAATTGTTCGACTGTTCCTGGTCAGTAGTGGACAGCCTGAAGTTATCCGCAGAACTTTGGGATGTTTCTGTAATAGATGACAAAACTGTCATCGTCACCATACCACATGAACAACAGCTTCGGTATGTACAAGTATTTCCTGAACTCAAACTGGGCTGTGCTCTTCAACTATTAGAAAAGTGGTGTTGGGGTATCGATGTCATCGGACAAGAAATCTACGTCTCCTGTGACAGCGGTAAAAACGATGGTGATATCCGTGTCCTGGATATACATGGTACCAACGTAAAACGCCAGTATGGATGCAAAGAGGACGGACAGCACTTGTTTATGCGGCCATTTCACATCAGTGTCAGTTCAACCGGAGAAAATATCTTCGTCTCTGAGTCGGGAACTAATTCACTCACCTGTTTGAACGTTGCTGGTGGAAAGATATCCAACACATACACGTATAATGATGCCGACCTGAAGATTCCAAGAGGTGTGTGCTATGATGATGAAGATAATGTGATGCTCTGTGGCCACTCCTCTAACAACATTCAAGTGGTAACGCCCGACGGGAAGAAGCACAATACGTTATTGTCATCACAAGACGGACTGTTGAGGCCGGAGTCTGTCGCTTACAGGAAAACTGATGATACACTCGTTGTGGGATGCTTTAAAAGTGATCATATTCTTGTCTGTCAATTATCGAAGTGAAATAAAAAAAAAAAAAAAAAAAAAAAAAAAAAATAGAAAAAGAAAAAAGAAATAAATTATTCATCTATCGAATCCTTCATTCGGACGCAAAAATGCCCTTACAAACAATTACACAGGCATGCTTACATGTATCTTAAGGATTTATCAATATTGACACGAGTGGGTGCGGTATGTAAAACAGAAATCTACTGTTTTCTTGAATCTTTCAATCAAATGATGATGTGTATTTATTGCTAATAGACGTCACTGATACTAGGAATGACTCAATATAGTTAGCAGGGCGGATATGTGAAATGATTGTGCACTTTTTGATAAAAGCATGAAACTTGGTACATGACTATATCTATAATTATAAGAATTTTTGAGGGTCAGTGCCACGTGAAATTCGCCCTGTGACGGCCGCCATCTTGAATTTCAATATGGCGGCTTTTTCCCATATACAGCCTTTACAGTTAGTTATCAGTTTACAGTGTTGCTTTCTTTAAAAGTTTTAAAACCCCCAAATTCAATAAATGAAAATTTCAAGATATCAAATTATGAAAATAAACTCGTAATTTTCAAATATGGCGGCTATTTTCAAAATGGCCGCCATTAAATTACCTGAAATTTAGTACACACAGTACTGAAAGTGTGATAAAACATGCTGTTTTGATCAGAATGAAGGATTTGCATTGATGAAATGTTCTCAAGCACATAACACCACAAATGCAAGTTACATTTTAGTTTGTATTAGGCAAATTATCTTTTTACTGATTAATAATGGCATCCAAAATGGCTACCAAAGTAGGAAAGTATTAACATTTTCTTTTTTTTTTCTTTCATTTTTACATGTTGTTTTTCAAAGTTCTTATGATTAAAAATATTTAACATGTATTTGTTTAGTGTATCTAAGTTTTAGTCAATCATCATCATCATCATCATCATCATCATCATCATCATCATGTCCATTTTTGTCGTCTTTTGTCCTCTACCGAGAATTGTACTTGTCTGACAAGTTATCTTCCTAGACGACTTCTACACTATGAATGATTCTGAGGATCAGCATTGCATGAAGAAAACATGGCCATGAAAAGTATACACCCTCATACCCCACTTTTATAAAGCAAAACTGGGGTTTACAGGGGTATACCTATTTTTCTATTCTTTTTTTTGTTCCAAAACAAAGATTGTGGGTACTCATTAGAACCACCTCGGCGAGGCGGTTTTAATGTGTACCCACAATAAATGTTTTGAGCAAACATTTTAAAATTATCAGAACTCTTCCAATGATTTTTTTTTTTAATATTTAATGCTGACAAAATTCTCTGTATATTGTATGGACAAGTTTTCGTAATGGCCCTTTCCAAGCTCCATTCTCATATCAAACAACATTTTATCCCATGGTTTCGTTACCAGTCTCTTTTGTGCAACTACGTTTAGCTTGTTTAGCAATCTGGCCATTGTTGTGCTCTACATGCTGCATTTAGCATTATACGGGTAATCAAATTCATTTTACCGTTTGTCAGAAGCAGCAGAAAATGTTGGTGAAGATGGTAAGCAATTGCCGAAATTTGTCAAAAGCTTATTGTAACAGCCAGTAATGACAAATGGGTCATATTCACAACAAGCAGAAAAGATGTCTACTAGATAACAGACTTTTGGAACTACTTCAATGATTTCATTATCAACTTCAAGCTTCTTCACCATTCGTCCATCAATAGGACGTTTCTTTCCTAGACATCAGGCCCCTAGATATAACCTCTAGCACAATGATGCAGCGTGCTATTGGCAGAGCCCTTGTGAACATCCACTAAGACACCAAAGTCCTCAGTGTACTCAATACCAACTCTAACCTTACTTCTCACATCCCAATACATGTACATGGATTGGACAAGAGGCACTAGCCTCTCATCATTCCCTAGTTTTCACAGTGTCTACCAGATGAAATCCAATTTGACGCAATTAAATGTTTTCTGCAGGTCAAATGAGGCCATGTAGAGAAGCTTATTATCAGCCGAGTGATTCTCTAAAAATAAAAACTGCATCTGTAGAGCCTCAACCTGACATCAAATCACAATTCATCTCATCAAGCTCAGATCTTTTCCCTTTATGCTCCAATACCTTCACCACTTGTTCAATCAGCATCAAGCCCTTGTTGCCTCTGTTCAGAATGTGCCCTTTTCCCTTAAACCGGTGGACAATGAAGCTCTAGTGCCAGTCACTTGGAATGCAACTGTCTGTGGTGATGTCAACAAGATCAGGCACTTTGGGTGTTCCAGTTTTTCCTGAGTGAATTTTTGTGATGGTACCTGAAGGCCCAGCTGCTTTGCCAGATGGTATATTACAGATGGCCTTTGTGTTCGACTCATTTCGGTTTTCGACATGGGTTTTCTCAGACTGGTCCTCCAGATTCCAAGGATAATGCTCTTTTTCTGCTTTCTGGTTTAGCAACAGTTGGTCTTCATTATTCCTGACAGGTTTATCTACCAAGATATCCTGATTGTCACATCATATTTACTTGGTAAAACAAAATACATTTTCTGAATTAGGATATAAAGTCCCCCCATTCTATTCTACTGGATGAACTCTTACCAGTTGTATGCAGTTTGCCTGACACCTGCCTTTCACAGTTTAAAGGACCTGAACTCCTCCCTTACTGCTTCCTCTACCAGCGCGTTAAACTACCATTTCTGCTTTCTCCATGGTTAATTTGCATACTTCTTTTGCAGCATGCAGAAGGTTGTACTTAGAGAAGACATATGCTCATTTACTGTGCTTTTCTGTTGCAGCTCAATGTCTTATGATATAGGAATTAAATTACTTCAGAAAGTGGAACTCTGCTTGTTTCTCTTGACCCTTCAGCTCCTGCAGTTTGATGTGTGGCACAAACTCGCTCTTGAGCTAGTAGAAATAGAAATTTTGAAGTCTCAAGCCATCACCCCATGCAATGGGAAGTCCTAACGTAGATGTCATTGATGCCAAAAACTCATTGAAAGGTTGCAATTAGTATGGCACTTGCCACAAAGCAGGCATGAGATGACCTGTTACTCTTAGACTAGTAATAGATGTAGGCGGATTCAGATATTGATTCGGATATGTAGAATTACTGACCTTTAGAGGAATATATATATTTTTGCTAAATTTGTTTCAATGATAGCTTGTTTGCTGGATGTATGCACATATCTTTACAGGATTTAGTAAAATCTTAAACGTGGAATAGTTTGCATCAAGGATTTGAATGTGCTGCAAGACTGGCAGTAATGTCTATTACAAAAATCACAACTGATGACCATATATGATTTTGACAGCCATTTTGAATGTCAAATATAATGTCATTACTTCTATTCAAGGATAGTTAACATCAACATACATGTACTAGAAAATTAATAAGATCTTCAGCAGTTCAAACTATTCAATCAACATTTTCCTAAAATATGATTTTTTTCTTTTTGTCCTTTGGCAGCCATCTTGAATACCATTCTGATTTAAATATGCAACTGACACAATACAGATAGGTAAGATTTTTGTGAAAGTGGAATGTTTCTATCCATTAGAACAGATTAAGAGATTCCCATCCAAAATCATAATTTATAGTATCCATATGTAACATACCAATATACACTGTTCAAGAAGCTATATATGGCAACCATCTTAAGAATTAGCATCATTCTTGATATTTCTAATCAGCAGTATGAGTTTAAGGTGTATGAGAATGTTTATGACAGCAATTTATGTAACATTATTCGAGGAAAGTATGATTTCGGCAATTATATATTAAATGTCATATTGATAAAGAAGCTGCAAATATGTGGCCACTTTGCCAAAAATAATAAATTTCGGCCATTACAGGACATTTGTGGCACTAAATCTATTTTTGTTTTGATATTATGTACTTGTAACTTGTATTTGTGGCGTGTAGTGTGCTTGAAACATTTTATAATGAATAATTCTTCTTTTTATTAACTGCGTCATATTTTCGTCTCGCTAACTTGATTTTTAGTAAATTAATGGCGGCCATCTTTGAAAATAGTCGCCATCTTGAAAACTTTGAAGATTAAAATGCATTAAAATATATCTTGAAATGGATAAGCATTAGAACTTTGGCTTTTGATACTTTTTACGAAAGCAGCAGTGGAAACTGATATCAATCTGTATAATGCTTTTAATGAAAATGCCGCCATCTTGAATTTCAAAATGGCGGCCGTCACAGGCCAAATTTTGCGTGGCACTGACCCTCAAAAATTCTTATAATTATAAGTCTACACCTTTGCCAAGTTTCATGCTTTTATCAAAAAGTGCACAATCCACCAAAAAATTGTTACATATCCGCCCTGCTAAGTTATTATTTTAAAAGTTTAAATAGCTGGGTGTAAAATTGGAAATGTAACTGGTTTTCGTGGGACCCATTTCCTGGAAAATGGAATGCATTTGAATAAAAATTACGAAAACCCTAAATGTCTAGGATACATAATCTGACAAATTAAGGATTATTTTGGGGTCATGGAAATGTATTTCTCTGGGAAAAGTTAGTGTAAACATGTTTTTCTGGAAAATTCTGAAAGTGGGTAACTTGAGGCGGCTCGTGTGTGCTTATCGTTTGCTGAAAGATGACATGCCTTTTGTTTCAGGTTCTTATATGATTGAAGTCAATGACTACATCGAAAAATCTGTCTTATTTTTTTCAAAAAGCTAAGAAAAATGGGTTCGACGTTTTCAACCCGGAAGTAACTGAAAAATGACTCACTTGCTCTGAGCTGACCACTCATTCCACAATTATGTATACACAAAGCCATGTATTTGCAACATATTCAACAGTCCCATGATAAAGCATGCTAAAGAATGTAGCATTGTTGACAAAATAAACAATGCCTTCTTATACCGGTAAATCTTCAATTATGTATATACAATGACCAACCATAAGTCCTTAAGACTCCAATTACTAGAGGAAAAAATCCACAATAAGTCGCTTAGTTTTCGATTCTATGCTCCCCGAGAGTAAAATGGTCTTTGATTACACCATTGATTACAGAAAACATTGAAGTTTATCGTATCACTGGAATTAATTTTCTAACCGGGTACAGTTTTCTGATATTTTGGTGAAAAGTTCATTTTTGAGAATAAAATTGCGAATTTCTGAAATTTCTATTTGCTTCAAAATACTAATGCCCCGTAGAGTTTTCCTTATCAAACCCACGCCTAAACTAATGCCAGCACTGTGTTCTTAGTTTTCAATGTGTTTTCATCCAGCCAAAGCTATTCAGTTTTGGGGAAAATCATGGTTTTTATGACAAAAATCACGAATTTTTGAAATTCAACTTAAAAAGTTTTCTGTATGAAAATTACACAATCGCTTTCCAGTAAAATGGTATAGTAATCTTAGACACCATAATTCGGGCTTTTCATTTTATTTGAAATTGCACTTGTATTGAGATCCAATGAAGCTGGGTACCAAAAATAGCTATTGGGTGTATTTTCAGAAATATATGGCATACGAGTGTGTAACTGCTTTTTCTAGGCAGAAATGAGGCATATAAAATGTTTTGAAACTTAAAATGGTTATAAAAAGCAACTATAATAGTTTTATAGGTGTTTGCGAGATTGAAAATGTGTTCTCCAGCGTTCAATTTTGGGGGTAAATGATGATGAGTTTTAGCAGAAAATCGCGAATTATTGAAAACCACCATATAAACGTCTCTGCATTAAAACTATACAATTGCTTTCCAGTAAAATGAAACACTAAGCCAAAGAAGTGTCATTCAAGCTACCTTTTTAGCCCGACTGCACGAATTGCAATGGCGACAGATGTTTTTTAGCAGAAAATTGCGAATTATTGCAAACCACCTTGTAAAGTTCTCTGCATGAAAACTATCAACTGCAAGTAGCTTTCTCTAGCTTTTTGCAAGATTGATAATTTAATGTGTTTTCCAGAATTCAAGTTTAGCTAAGATGATGGGGGAATTGTCGCATTAGGTTTTGGGCAAGAATTCTGGTTTCCATGACAACATATAGCTCCTCTAGATTAACAATGGGAAAACAAAAAAATCCGAAACCACAAGACCCAGAGGTTTAATACTGTGTGAGTAAAAATGTATATTACTCCTCTTTATAAATCCTACCAACCATGCACCTAGGGTCCATACGGGCTCCACCCCAGGGCGTCATTATCTGCTATAAATAAACTCTGAAACCACAAAACCAAAAGCTTCAATATTTGCATGCAAATCACGCCCCTGGGGCCAAAAAGGGCCCCACCCAGGAGTTCGTTGGCTACCTTTGCCTTACAATCGAACAGAAAAAATAAAAAAATCTTCTCTGAAACCACAAGGGCCAGAGCATTTACATTTTATGTGTAGCTATGTATAGTGACCCTCTTTTCAAATCCTGCCAACAGTGCCCCTGGGTTTCGTACTGACCACGCCCCGGCCTGTGGTTATCTGCCATAGGCTTAAAATGGGAAAATCTTCTTCTTTGAAACCACAATACCCAAAGCTTGAATGTTTTGTATGCAGCAATAATATAATTAGGTATACATAAATCCTGCCTTTTATGCCCCTGGGGTGAAAGATGTCCCCTCCCCGGGGTCATTAGTTCCCATAGATTAAGAATAAGAAAAACATAAAAAACGTCTTCTCTGAAAGACCCAGAGCGTTTATAATTTGTGTGTAGCAATGAATAGTAATCCTCGTTATAAATCCTATCAGCTATGCTCCTGAGCCCCATACAGGCCCCGCCCTGTGGGCGTCACTATCTGCCAAATGATTACATTGGGAAATACATGTACGTGTGTGCACTACTTCTTGGACCACCCACGTACATTATAACATCATTTTACTCTCCGGTAGCAAAGAATTGAAAACTGAACGACCTGTCGTGGACTTTTATCATCAATTTGAGATATGGTTTTGATGCATCAACTCCAGTGCGTTTTTGTTTTATTTTTGTCTCTAAATCTAATCTTTAAAATTTCTGAAGTCGTAGAATTTTTGCGATTTTTTTAGGCATTGGTAATATGCATACTGACATTATTTCTGAAAATACACACAACTGTTAATTTTGGGTACCCAACTCAAAACAATGATACAGATGCAATTATTTAAAAATGAATAAATAAATAAATAAAAAATGCTGTCACATGACAGCGTGCTCGACTGCTTCTGTCTTTGTCAGACGGTAGGACCAACTCGACTTGTAACCCAAAGCATCATGTTCATATATCTTTTTGCCTTTACTGAACCATTAAATTAGGTCGCAGTGACCTATAAGTACTTTGAGTCGAAGGTCTAGTCATATTCACACATAATGTGAAAAAATATGATCATATACCAAAAATCTGTCGAGATATATAGGTCCCTGTGACCTAATTTCATGGTTCAATAACTTATGAACTATGAAATTATGTCACATGGATCTTTAACTATTTTGGGTCAAAGGTCTGGTCATATTCACTCGTATTGTGAAAGAAGTTAGCTTATATACTAAATAAGTGATGAGATATAATGTAAAATCACTGAACCATGAAATTTGGTCACAGGGACCTATAACTACTGTGGGATGAAAGGTCTGGTCATATTCACTCATATTGTGAAAGAAGTAAGATCATGTACTAAATTAGTGATGAGATATAATGTAAAATCACTGAACCATGAAATTAGGTCACAGGGACCTATAACTACTGTGGGATGAAAGGTCTGGTCATATTCACTCATATTGTGAAAGAAGATCATGTACTAAATTAGTGATGAGATATAATGTAAAATCACTGAACCATGAAATTAGGTCACAGCGACCTATAACTACTATGGGATGAAAGGTCTGGTCGAAATCACTCATAATGTGAAAGAAATATGTTCATACACTAGGGTCAAAGGTCTGGTCATATTTACTCATAAATTAAAAGGTAAACGACTGACCATCTTTCTAAGTTGTTTTTATCTAGAAATAAAAAGAAAAACAATATTTTATTGTTCTAGATTTCGAACTCTATCCCAAGCCCTGCCGCGGACCCTGTGGTCCGATGTCATGGAGCCTAAAGTGCATGAAGCATGAATGCTTTATGATAAGTTGTTGTCAAGATGTGGTCTCTTTGTAAAAGCTACACACCAATACATCCAATTTTACAGTGTTCTAGCTTTTAACCTCTAGCCCCACCACCAGGGCTAGTGATCCGATGCCATGCCATGAACTGAAATGCAACCAATCCTACATGGTACCAACATTCCTACTATGAATGCTGCATTATAATTGGTTTTCAATGTATAGACTTCTAGACACCTTTAACACACAAAAGTCAATTTCAGTGGTGTTCTAAATTTGAACCTTTCGTCCCACCCCCAAGCAAGGACTCAGGGCTTTGATGTCATGAAGTAAAAGCCAACACTTCCGCGCACCAACGGTCCATGTATCAATACTTTCTGATACGGGGTTGTCAATATTTAGACTTCTAGAAAACTTTAACAGAGAATAGCCAATTTCAAAGGTGTTCTAGATTTATACATGTACCTCTAGCCCCACCCCGGGGCATGGACCCTTAGACCCGATGCCATGGAAAAAGTCTTATCTGTACAGGGTACCTATGATCCAAGTATGAGTGCTTTTTGGTCAGTATCTGTCAAGTTATGGACTTCTAAAAACTTGAACGCAAGTGTGACAAGCATGGGTACGGGAAAGCGCATGCGCACGAGAACATGGACGACCGAGATGTCTAGAATAGCTCTATGCACTTCATGCAGTCGTACTGAAAATAAGAAGTCGTTTGGCTCTGTATTTCATTTTTCTGGAAAGCAATTGTATATACAGAAAACGTTATGTGGTGGATTACAAAAAAATGCGATTTTCGGCTAAAATATCATCATTTACACCAAAATTGAACACCGGAAAACACAATGTCAATCTTGTAAACACCTACAAAACTATTTTAGTTGCTTTTTACAACCCCTATAAGTTTCAAAAAAACCTTTTGACGCCCAATTTCTGCCTAGCAAAGCAGCCACGCACTCGTATGTCATATATTTTTGAAAATACACCCATTGCTAATTTCTGGTACCCAGCTTCATTGGAACTTGATACGAGTGCAATTTCAAATAAAATGAAAAGCCCGAATAATGATGTCTATGATACCTATACCATTTTACTGGAAAGAAATTGTATAATTTTCATACAGAAAACTTTTTAAGGTGAATTTCAAAAAATCACGATTTTTGTCATAAAAACTATGATTTTCCCCAAAACTGAAACTCTTTGGCTGGATGAAAACATACTGAAAACTAAGAACGCAATGTTGCTAATATTTTAGTAATAACTTTGATAAGAAAACACCTACTGGGCATTGGTATTTTGAGGCAATTAGAAATTTCAGAAATTCGCAATTTTATTCTCAAAAATGAACTTTTCACCAAAATATCAGAAAACTGTACCCGGTTAGAAAATTAATTCCAATGATACGATAAACTTCAATGTTTTCTGTAATCAATGGTGTAATCAAAGTCCATTTTACTCTCGGGGAGCATAGAACTCTCTGATTTCGCCAAATTTTCCTCAGGTAAATGATTTGAGATTGATATTAAAACTACTGGTCCCTACATATGGACACAACAAATGCGCAGACAAACAACTATAGAAGCATGCTTAACTTAAGACTCCAATGATTCGAGCATCGACATTAGAACGAACTACTGGTTCTTAGATTTGGTCGCAACGAACTCGCAAATAAACTACTGGAGGAATGCTAATCTTTGCAAAGTTTTTTTTTTCATGCAGACAGGCTTATCTTAAGACTCCAGTGATTTGAGCATCGACATTAAAACTACTGGTTCTACATATGGACGCAACACATGCACAGACAACCAACTATACAGGCATACTGTACTTAACTTGAGACTCCAATTTTTTTAACATCGACATAAGCCCTACCGGTTCTTACATTTGGTCGCAACAAACTCGCAGATAAACTACTGGAGGAAGGATTATCTTTGCAAAGTGTTTCATGCAGGCAGGTCGATGATTTGAGCATCGACATTAAATCTACTGGTTCCTACATATGAACACAAAAAATGCGCAGACAAACAACTATACAGGCATACTTATCTTGAGACTCCAAAGATTTGAACACCGACAAAAGAACTACTGGTTCTTACATTTGGTCGCAACAAACTCGCTGATAAAACTAACTGGAGGAAGGCTTATCTTTGCCAACTTTTTTATGCAGCCAAGGCCAGTCTTATCTTAAGTATCCAATGCTTTGAGATCGACATTAGAACTACTAATTCCTTCATTTGGCGCAACCAATGCGCAGATAAACAACTACAACAAGGCTTATCTTTGCTATTTTTTTCATGAAAAACACGTGGCACAATGGTTCATCAAAACATGTATCAGACTTGATCGGAAACTTGGAAGACATATTTTAAATGTACCTATGTCGAATGCTATATAGATAAAATGCTTCTCAGATAGGGATCAAAACTTTATTTTTGTTCACATGATATTTTGAACCGTCATAGTACATCAGGAAAACATGTCCGTGTGATGTATACCCCCTTGAACCCTACTTTTATATAGCAAAACTGGGGTATGCAGGGATATACCTATTTTTCTTATATTTGCTTCAAAACATAGATTGTGGGTACTCGTTAGAACCGCCTCGGCGAGGCGGTTCTAACGTGTACGCACAATCTATGTTTTGAGCATAATTTAAGAAAAATATCAAAATTTTTCTGCTGAAATTTAATTTTTTTTTAGCACAAACAATCTCAGTTTATTTCGTAATGTCAAATTCCACAACCATTTTTCAAGTCGTCTGAGTGCGCCTCTTCCAGACTTGCAGAAATAGAGGACTTAACATGTAAATAGAGGACTTAACATGTAAATAGAGGAATTAACGTAACATATTAAAAACGCTGTAAAATCTAAATAAATGCCCGAAGTTCAAACCGGTCTTTTGTTCAAAACTAATTTGCAAAATAAATGACATAATTTTAAGCTAAAGAATGATTTGGGGAAATAGTCGTGTTTCTAACGAAAAATAGCAGTGTTAAACCCATGCTGCCTTCATTAACTCATTTAAGCCTGGTGTCCCTTTTATGGGACATAGGCAATCAGAATAGCCCCAGATGTGACGCCGCAGAACGCGGCGTCCGATCTGGGGCTATTCTGTTTTCTTAGAGAATTTTCTGTTTGCTTAGAGAATTTTCATCAAAAAATTAAATAAAATTTAAAAAACACTCCTGACGCCCCTGAAAATGAACGTGGACTCACCCAAATGATAATGATAGGAGAATCCGTTCGTCAAATATGGGTTAATTGAACGCCGATGGGTCGGGATGGCTAAGACTTAACCCATATTTGACGAATGGATTCTCCCATCATTATCAATTGGGTGAGTCCACTTTCATTTTTAGGAGTGTTAGGAGTGTTTTTTTATTTTTCTGTGGTGATTCTTAGTGTTTTATGTCTTGGCGATGACTTTTGTGCCGTTTGCACCTATGTACTTTTTCATGTTTTAATTGGCTTTATGTAACTGAGTGGCCACCTATTTGGAAAATTGCTGCTCACTCTGCTTACGATGTGTTTTCATTGTGTGGGTACCTGATTATTCATTTAGTTTTTCCCATATCGGTTTTTGAACTGTGAATCTCTTTCTGATTGCACCTTTTCCTGACCAACATCAATTATCAGGAAAAGGAGCAATAAGTAAGACATTCCCACTCCGAAAACGGAGGTGGGAAAACACTTAACAGATATGGGTAACCAGAACCACCCTAACCTCAAGTTCAGGGTGGCTTTAGTTACTTGTGTTTCTTATATCATTTTTATAAGCTGGAAACCAGTCGATTATGCAAAAATGGTAAATTGGTCGGTTCTCTTCTTTACTTATACAAGGACAATGTTGATTTCAGATTATGACAGTTCCTCAGCATTGCTTACTTTTATACTACATCAAATACATACAGCTTACATGTAATCTTGTTTTGTCTTTCTATTTTCGTGATTTTATTCCCTGTGACATTTTTTCTGTATTTCTTTTATTTAAGTGATTGATTTTCGTTCACCTTGCATCTCCACCGTTGTCCCAACCATCAGGAAAACATGTCCTTGTAATATACATGTACATGTATACCCCCTTATACAAAACTTTTATATAGCAAAACTGGGATACGCAGGGGTATACCTATTTTTTTATTTTTGCTCCAAAACATAGACGTGTACCTACAATCTATGATTTGAGCAAAAATAAGAAAAATATCAATTGAAAACTTTTCTATTGAATTTTTTATTATTTTTTACAACTTCAAAAATCACTGTATATTGCATGGGCAAGTTTTCGTAACTTGATGACCAATTTAAAAGTTTTGAGTGATAGTTCTTTGTAACACATTTAGGGTAAAAATGACAAAAAGTAATAAATAACTTTCAACAATTTAATATTTAATCTGTGAATGGGAAAATAACCATATTCGGATCACTAATTTATCAAAAACAATACCTCTAACGAAATGCATTCTCTGCTAAGCAGGCTAGTTCATTTCCTGCTAATTCGATTTAACACACAAACTGAACGTCTTTAGAATGCGTGTTTAAATTCTTATTTTGATAAAGCAAGGGCAAATTATATTGAAATCATTTGATAGAAATCTTTAATCTTTATTTTTCTATACATACAATAGTTGACAAATTTGCAAGATTCATGTCGTTTGTAAAATAATTACTAGCTAGCTTCTAATGTTTAAGGCCAGATCTACGAGCCGTGTTACTTTACACCTAACATAATCAATGGTGTACCATCAGGAAAACATGTCAGTGAAATATGTATCCCCTCAAACCCCACTTTTATAAAGCAAAACTGGGGTATGCAGGGGTAAATTTATTTTTCTTAATTTTGCTTCAAAACATAGGTTCATAGATTGTGGGTGGGTACTCGTTAGAACCGCCTCGGCTCGGCGGTTCTTACTCGTACCCACAATCTATGTTTTGAGCAAAAATAAGAAAAAAAAAGCAAAAATTTCTACTGAAAAATTCATTTTTTACAACTTTTAAAAACAGATACAGAGAATACATTTCTTTAGGAGAACCTTTTTAGACTATCAATGAACGTTTACTATACATAACCACTCTTATTACATTGAGCCTGTGCGTGAGAAAATCAACAATTTGGTTTTCCGACCAGGTCCGACACAAACCGGTCTGTTCAGTCTCAGGCGATAGCTAGAAGCTTGAAATTTCGGATGAGGGAAGGAGAGGGCTTGTACTATCCATGTAGCGAAAACAAAGGCGCTGCGAAGATGATCTGCGTCTTTGTTTTCGCCTATGCAGATTGTTGGTTTTTCCATGCAGTGGCTCATTTGTTTTTAAAATAATACATATACTTAAGTGATATACATGTATACACTGAAAAAATGTTATAAGAGGCCAGTTTTCAAACTCATTTTATGTTTCTAAGCCATATTAAAAATTGCATGCGTTTTTGCCTAAAGACGTGTCTTTCAACTAGGTAAAGGTCCAAAGTGTTCAGAACTAAATTTCTTTCACTAAACGCGTTTTTGGAGTAAAAATGCAAAAATCAATGGTTTTGAATAAAAAATTGTATAAAGCATAACATTTATTGAAATTAGGTACGAGTGCCATCAAAGGGGTCCTTCCGGCTTGGAAAAACATCAAACATTCGAATTTTCCCTACTGGTAGACTTTTTAAGCATTTTTAAAAATCGCTATTTTTGAGATTTTTTGGAAAATTCATAATTTTGCCTCTTAAACGTGTTAATCCCTGTTAAATCCACTTGATGAGGCCTTGAAATGAAAGATATAACTCAAATGAGCTATTCAAGACTAATTTCGAGGACAAACAGGTCACGGCTGCCGCATACTTCCGGTTTCAATGCCAATTTTTAAGGAGCAAAATAACAAAATTGGTGAACGATTTTTTAAATTTTCAAAGTTTAGTAGAGTCTAGTATTAGACCTTAATAATCGCTGAAAAGTTCAATTCCATACTGCTGATAATAATGCAACCATAGATGAACAAAGTTTGTATTTAAATTGCATGCAAAAAGCTGAATTCCTGTTATTCATGTTGCTGTCTTCTTGCATGTACAAAACAGAAACGAAGATTCTTATTGCAGCAACACGTCTGTCTTAAATTTATCTTGCATTATGACAGTCAGTAGAACTTTCAATAAAATCAAAATGTAGAACACAACGTCATAATAAGACATTTAATTTGATGTTAATAAAGAGTGACTTTTTGCAAAGAGGGTACATTTATTCATGCTCCGTCTGTGGGAGATCTATCGCACATTTTGGAATGCAGAAACGCACAGAGCCACTGTTAGACATTGGTTTATTCATTTGATTATGAATTTTATTTGATCGCATTTTACTTTCTGAATTAGAAGAAAAAATATGAGGTGGCCTCTTATAACTTTTTTTAGTGTATTCAGCTGTATCCTCAGTACAATACATCTGTATCTTTGCAGCTACACAGTACAATTACTATGATTAATTGTTAAACGTCAATTATGACTTGAATTTTACATGCATTTGCTTTCAACATGCTTTATAGGCGTTCCAATGGCAATGTCATATTAGAGTATACATCAGGAAAACATGTCCGTGTAATGTATACCCCCTCAAACCCCACTTTTATTTAGCAAAACTGGGGTATGCAGGGGTATACCTATTTTTCTTATTTTTGCTCCAAAACCGAGTACCCACAATCTATGTTTTGGAGCAAAAGCGAGGCGGTTCTAACGTGTACCCACAATCTATGTTTTGAGCAAAAATAAGAAAAATAAAAAAAAATCTACAGAAAATTTTCAATTTTTACAACTTAAAAAATCTCTGTATTTGCATGGGCAAGTTTTCGTAATGTCAGAGTATACATGTGATTATTCCAAGCCGAGTTAAGCTTACGCAACACACAAGAAACGTTTAATATTTCTTGTAGTTATTTTTTACTTAATCAATTTTATGAAAAATACAAAAAGGAATTGTTTCGAAACAAAACTTTTAATTCAAATTGCATTCAATCCATAGTTAGGTTATATCAATTTAGACAATGTCATGTACCATATCAGCAGCATTTCAATATATTTGTAGGACATGTTAGTAAGAACTTTCAAAAACTTTACATCATGTCTGACTGATCAGCCCGGTTTGTGTCGAATCTAGTTGGAAACTTTGACGTCGTTTTGACGGTACGTCATTTCAACATATAATTTATTATACTTTGTTGATACTATAACTAAAATAACAGTTTCAACTAAGATTACAAAATTAATTAAATGACATTAACACAAGGTCGGAAGGCAATAACAGCATGTGAAATCAACCTGGACCTGGATCTCTACCAGGTCGGATGTGCCTAACAGTACAGTCCGTTGCAGATAAGTTAAGAATGGTATACCCTGCATACCCCACCTTTGCTATATAAAAGTGGGGTTTAAGGGGGTATTAATTGCATGAACATGTTTTCCTGATGTTAAAACACAACATGCATTGTCGTCACTCTTTTGATATCTTCACCGGACTGTATCTTTAACTTGTTTTCGGAATCTCATCAGGATAACATGTCCGTGTAATGTTTTCCCCTTTGAACCCCACTTTTATATAGCAAAACTTGGGTATGCAGGGGTATACCTATTTTCCTTATTTTGCTTCAAAACATAGATTGTGGGGGCACTCGTTAGAACCACCGCGGCGAGGCAGTTCTAACGTGCATGCACAATCTATGTTTTGAGCAAAAATAAGAAAAATATCAAAAGTTGCTTAAAAGAATCTCATTTTATTGCATGGGCAAATTTTTGTAACGTCTAAAGTCGGAAAAGAAATCTTATCAGAGTATAATAGCACGAGGTTTGCAATTTAATTTTGATTTCACAAAATAGCATGCAGTACATTCAAGAGCATAGTCAAAACATCATTTAGGAAAATATGTAAATTATGGAATATAATGATATGATCAAAAATTAGCGAATGCAAAATCGCATTTTACAAAATAAACCATGATTATACGAGTATATTTGCCATAACTATATTTAATCTGTTGTCTGAGTTAAGGTTTGTTTGTAATTCACATGGCGACATATTCAATTTTACAGAGTTTACCGACAATTGAACTGCAGCAAGAGAGAGTTGAGAAAACCAAATGTGTGCAGGCATGTATAAGACGTATGAATGCATGAAGACTGTAGAAATCGTCTGAGGAAAATTCGGTTGTACATTCATTATATATTACTAGTGCTCCTAATATCAAAATTGCTTATATGCTAAGATGTAGAATCGTAGGGCTAAATTTATTCACGTGTATATATAGTTTAAGAAAAACAACATGACGTTTTTGCATCACGCATTCATGCATCACGATAGCTTGGCATATAATTTCCGTTACACATGGCTGAGCTACTAAAATAAGGTGCATTTGTGGTCTATTGAAACTTCGTCTGGTTGGAAAAACATCGGATGCTTCACACCAAAGATGGTGTAAAGAAAGAGTCGTTACTAATGTGGTGAGCACTTGTGACTTAACCCCATTGTATTATATGCAATTAAATTTTATTAAACCAAAGATGACGTAGACCTACATGTATATAGATATAATATAAAGGAAAACCCATCTTATTGTGTCTGTTTGGCCCGGAAAATGTAGTTCCCGTACACATTTGTTTTTCACAAGTTCTGTACTATAATCAATTCACATGTAAGTAAAACAAGACTGGCTCAAGATTCATTTTCTAACCAACGTTTAATATATTTGGTCCCATTTAGATAATACTGGTCTTTGTATCGACTACCCTGTTGAAAGTTGCAAAATTTCAGGACATGTTGCCAAATCTAAAGGGTCACTGACGAGACTTTAATAGTCGAAACCGCGGTATGGCCCATCCCCTTTCCCATTAATGTGTTCACTGCTCTTAAAGGATCTCAGTTTTAATTTTTATTTATCAGTACGAGCCAACAAATGTTTACAGAAAATTAAGAGTCAAGAATACGTGCAGGTCACAGTAAGTTAACAATGATTAATATGAGAATTCCGACTAAGCAATTTTAATGGTAAAAATCTGTTTGCTTAGACATATACAAAATAAAATCAATGTTTTTACACAAATATCACAATTCACTATGTTTTCACTATGTCGCTATTCTTAATCTATCTAAGCAAACGATAATTTCTTTCCAAAACTTTACAAAAATCACATTTTCGTATATTCATTTACAGATTTAGTGTGTATTTTTAGGATTATAAATGAATATATGTCTTAAACGTGTATGCAATTATCATGAATATAACATGTCACTGACAAGGGACTCACATCAGACGAGTTTAACAAGATATTCGACATAGGCTTAGAGACTTGAATAAGCATCTCTGTTACTAATATGAAAAGTAGGTTTCAAATACTTGTACGTGCGTACCTTTTCACCTGCTCTTAAAGAATCTCTGTTTTATTTCTATTCAGTATTTTTATGCTTATACATGTACCTTACGTAGTAAATCATAAATGCATCAGAAAAACACGTCCATGCAATGAATACACCCTTAAACTCCATTTTTATATAGAAAACAGGGGTTTGCAGGGGGGTACCTATTCTTTTTATTTTTGCCCCAAAACAGAGATTGTGTGAAATCGTAGAACCGCCTTGTCGCGGCGGTTCTAAAGTGTACCCACAATCTATGTTTTTGAGCTAAAAGATAAAAATACAAAAACTTTTCTACAGCAATTTTTAAATTTTACAACATAAACAAATCTCTGTTTATTGCACGGGCGTGTTTTCGTAATGGTAGAACACATTCAAAAGAGCATCATATATTTATAGACTGAGTAAGTTCCAATAATTTAATAGATAACTTGTGCAGTATATTCACAAACAATACATTTTTCATTGTTCCAAACAAAGCTAATAACAATTATAATAATAAATACATGTACCACAGTGACCGCCATCTTTATTTTTATATTCATATCTTGATAACCGTCTTGCTACAGCTCAAAGTGTGTATTGTTAAATCGATGTTACCATGCAAAACAAAAATACCAAGAAAATTGTAACTTGAGGTTGAAGTAAACAAATACCCCCAGAAATGTTCAGAATTTCAAGTTTCAGGTAGAAAAGTGATTTTCACTGTAATACAAAAGATAAAAGTCTACTGTATTGAGATATGTAATGGCTGATGTAACTCGACCATTGCCTTCATTTAAATTTTGATGACATGGTCAGGTGGATTCTTACATAGCTCTATTTCCTTGAATATTGCGGCATTACCATTTTGTCGAAGAATGTCGTTAAGGGACAAGGAAAACGAGGCTGACATAACGGAAAAATCTCCGTCTGGACGAAGTGTTTTATTATACAGGTGATTTTGATTGTATTTTTGCATTAATTTGACTTCTTGACCATACATTCGTGCATTCTGAGTATCTTTTATGACCACCACTATAGCCATGTAAGAACAAAGCCCTCAGAAAAGAGCATTGTGAAGAAAAGTTGACACCATCTATTTCAGCTCCCGGTGTCACCTTTCGCCACCTTATAACAACCAAAATGAAAGTTAGAAAATTCTAGATCTTGTTTCTCGCTACATCTACCTGATGGAGTGAAGTTTTGCCGTCCAACATTGGAAAGATGCTGCAGTAGAATAATACATGGTTTGAATACATGCATGTGTGTGTGTGTGTGTGTGTGTGTGTGTCTGTGTGTGCGCGCGCGTGGCTGCTATAGATCCCGATGCCATCTCACTTATATGTTTTCCCCAGGACAAAATAGCATAAACACATACACGCAATGCAAAGTCTATTGCTTCATCTCGACCATATCACCCGATATATGACATTTCAAAAATGTATTTCAGGGCACATGAAAAATAGTATGAGGATAAAGAAATGCAAACCGATGATATAAACCAAAACGCAATGCCAAATATCAAAAGAAATGAAAAATTAGGCCAACTTTAAGATATTTAGTGAAGAAAATTAATGTATGTAGGTATATACATTGTACCTAAATCTAGGGAGAAGAGGTTTGATTCATTGAAAGAGAAAGGAGAGCAGAGTTTGAAACGAATCCAGAAAATCATTTTGTTTGGGTTGTGGTCGATCATTTTCAATCAGTGATATAAGAAATATTATATATGTTAAGGAAATAAGCGATTAAAGTTACATGTACTTATATATATTTATGAATTTTCTTTAAATGCATGCATGTATTTAGAATCAAATGTATGTTCATATACGTATACTAAATCCCGGTTTGCTGAAGTGATAGACAAGAGTTTTGCGAATAAACTGTTGCAGCGGAAACCGCATGAAAAGCATGAAAATGTACAGATGTATGCCGAAACTGTTAGACGTACTGAATGACGACTTCCAAGGCGAAGGACAAACTCCGGGTAAATTGGCACCCATCCAGCGTCAGCCCGTGGGCTATTTCACGGACTATACTATGATTACTTAAAAACAAGGTTATGAGGGACAACCCATGGGAATTACGCCAAGCCGTGACTATAGCCATGGAAAAACAAAACCTTCGAAAAAGATTCAACCTCCGTACCGGTCGGCAATTTGAAGAAGGAGACGGCCGGGAGATTACACCGATGGATGTGTCGGCAGCTAGACAGCAGTATTACTGTAATTGCAAGCGTCGCAGTCATACCGTGGCAACGTACAATGAAAGGTCCACAGAAACGGGCAAAGCGCCGTAAAATTTTGCTGCTGTAGGACAAGCACCGCGTCGGTAAGGGTAATTCTGTAGATGCAGATATGTTGCCACTGGGGCAGATCAGTTGCCAACGGCCTTCGCTGTTGCACTGTAATCGTGTCGGTCGCCGTCGGTCCGACAATATATTGACGGGTGTATAAAAGATTTAGTCATGGTATACAAAGAAAAAAAAACACAGAATTACGTAACTCGTATTTCTGTTATGATAGTTGAATAATTAAAATATACAAGGGCGATAATATAACCAAAAAAAGACATATGTGAATTTAAATACCGCACAATGAATTCAATTCGACCATGGGTAATCAACAGAGATTATTATTTATAAACATAAACTAATATATTTAAATGTGATGACGAGATCGTACAGCAGATCGGATGTGATTACTGCCTTCGACAGATTCCATATAAATGTTCCTTACAAAGTAACACCCATCATTACGTTGGACATCTATGAGGATGCAGAGAAATTGTAACCACACTTAAAACATTTTATCCCGTAAATCTTGGTTTACCAGCTATTTTCATGTTAAAAACCAAATACTTACTATAAACATAATAATTTGCATTGCAGGCGATGCAAAAGTAACCTGTATGGAGGACTGTCTGCACAATCTTTAAGGGATATTGCGTTGAAGTCTAGAATAAACATCAGACGATTATATGGGTTCCATATAAAGCACTTATTACCACCATTGGATCTTAGGCATTTATAAACTGAACTGAATGTGTGACAGTCTTCTTTCTTTTGTTACAATATTGTGAATATATTGTAAATAATTCATATAGTATATTAAGTTAAGGTAACTGAGAGGCCACCTATTGGGAAAATAACTGCTCATTCGGCTTACGATATGTTTCATGGTATAAGTGCCTGATTGTTAGTTTGGTTTTTTCCCACCTCGGTTTTTGGAGTGGGAATCTCTTTCTGATTGCGCCTTTTCCTGATCTTTGCCTACTTGTACCTTTTCATAGAAGCCAATTGCCTGGCTCGCGTAGGTCAATATGTTTCTCTCTCGCAAAAACTATTTCATTCATAAGATAAGCTAACACAACCAGTATAAATGATCAGACCTTTTATAGAAACAAGTCGAGTGTATCGGCTGCCGGAATCATGGGATGGATATGTGGTTCGATCTGGGCGCTTCAGTTGTAAAGCTGCTATCGTCTTGTCGAGTCATGCATTTACACCGTATATATAAAAGATAACATTTCACAAATTGTGTTTGACTGTTATTAACAGTTATTGTGTTGTCAAAGACAAACTTTAATCAAATAAAAAGGACCATGTATACTGATAAGACAGATTTAGTACATATTGTAAACTGAGGAGCTTAATAATTAATGTATATTTTATCTAAAATATAATGAAGACCACGCAACACCAAGTTTCGTAAATCTTGGTTTACCAGCTATTTTCATGTGCAAAACCAAATACTTACTATAAACATAATAATTTACATTGCAGGCGATGCAAAAGTAACCTGTATGGAGGACTGTCTGCACAATCTTTAAGGGATATTACGTTGAAGTCTAGAATAAAAATCAGACGAAGTCTCAACGGCCTTCGCTGTTGCACTGTAATCGTGTCGGTCGCCGTCGGTCCGACAATATATTGACGGGTGTATAAAAGATTTAGTCATGGTATACAAAGAAAAAAAAACACAGAATTACGTAACTCGTATTTCTGTTATGATAGTTGAATAATTAAAATATACAAGGGCGATAATATAACCAAAAAAAGACATATGTGAATTTAAATACCGCACAATGAATTCAATTCGACCATGGGTAATCAACAGAGATTATTATTTATAAACATAAACTAATATATTTAAATGTGATGACGAGATCGTACAGCAGATCGGATGTGATTACTGCCTTCGACAGATTCCATATAAATGTTCCTTACAAAGTAACACCCATCATTACGTTGGACATCTATTAGGATGCAGAGAAATTGTAACCACACTTAAAACATTTTATCCCGTAAATCTTGGTTTACCAGCTATTTTCATGTTAAAAACCAAATACTGATAAGACAGATTTAGTACATATTGTAAACTGAGGAGCTTAATAATTAATGTATATTTTATCTAAAATAAAATGAAGACCACGCAACACCAAGTTTCGTAAATCTTGGTTTACCAGCTATTTTCATGTGCAAAACCAAATACTTACTATAAACATAATAATTTACATTGCAGGCGATGCAAAAGTAACCTGTATGGAGGACTGTCTGCACAATCTATAAGGGATATTACGTTGAAGTCTAGAATAAAAATCAGACGATTATATGGGTTCCATATAAAGCACATATAACCACCATTGGATCTTAGGCATTTATAAACTGAACTGAATGTGTGACAGTCTTCTTTCTTTTGTTACAATATTGTAAATAATTCATATAGTATATGGTTAATATTGTATAAACCGATATTGAAATAATGTTGACTATTGTAGAAATATGTATGTTTTGTTCAATTGTAATTATTATGCACTTGATATATCAAATTTCAAAAATGTATTCCAAAACACATGAAAAACAGTATGAGAATAAAGAAATGCAAATCGATAGTATAATACAAAAGAAAATGCCAACTAGCAAAGCAAATGAGAACTTAAAGCCAAAGTTAAGTTATTTAGTAAAAGAAATTGATAAAGGTAGATATATACCTAAATCTAGGGGAAGAAGATTGATTTTATGCGATCTTCCCATGTCTTTTGAAGCAAATTAATGTGCATGTACTTATACGATTGTGAAGAAAATAAATGATTCGTAAGCCTTGGAAAATTCGGCTGTTGTCGGGACGGAAAAAAACATCAACAGCTGTTCCCATTACAAACCAAGTTCATTTAAGTATAAACTACATAGAAGCCAATTGCCTGGCTCGCGTAGGTCAATATGTTTCTCTCTCGCAAAAACTATTTTATTCATAAGATTAGCTAACACAACCAGTAGAATGATCAGACCTTGTATAGAAACAAGTCGAGTGTATCGGCTGCCGGAATCATGGGATGGATGTGTGGTTCGATCTGGGCGCTTCAGTTGTAAAGCTGCTATCGTCTTGTCGAGTCATGCATTTACTCCTCTGGTTCTAGGTAAGCTGATACTATATTTTATATTAAATAATTTGTATTAAATTCAATAAAAATAACTACAGCATAAATTGCAGTATTTTAACTTAATTATGTAATTTCTATTATTTCCATTTTCATGCATTAAGTAAACTTAGTTAAATTATGTTGTATTTGACTGTTGATGTCATGCTCATTAAATACATTATCATCATTAAATAAAGAGTTGTAAAGCTGTTATCGTCTTGTCGAGTCACGCATTTACTCCTCTGATTCTAGCCATACGACATGCACATTTCGACCACAACTACAGATCCCGTTCAGGGAAAAATACAGATCCCGTTAAGAAAAGTCCTTATACTATACTGCCTTGTAATATTTCGACAAAACAATAGTGCATTTTATTGAATTGTATGAAATAGTTTGATTATAGTTTGATCAATGTGACAAATGTTATTGATTATTATGTATGAATGTTTAGTGAGATGTGTATATTAAAGATACATGTAAATGAGAATTAATAAAGTTTCAAAGGTGAATTTGCAAGACTTTGTGAATGGAACTCAAGGATGTGAATATAGTATATTATAGGAATACCGTATAAGCTTATTAACACCTATTGTTTTTAAAAATGTCCAATATCTTACAACGATTTTATGTGAACATTATCTCAAATGGGAGTTTGAGAAAGTCGTGCAAGAGGTGCGTGTAACGTAGATGTTTATTTGTTTTACATGTAAGTAAACGAATTTCTTTTTGAAAATGTATTTTAGACAAGCAATGTGTACTACATGTTTTCTAAACAGGTAACCGATTTATAGTTATATGACCTGAATCGACCAGGCCATACAAGTTAATTAGTGAAATAACTATTTCATGTCATTTTTTTATTTTGTGGAAATACATATTAATCTAAGTGTGAATGTAACGAACTCATATATCAAGGACATTAAGTTATAAATGTGTCATTTAATTATATATAATTATGAAAAGTGTATAGTACTTTTACCGATGTATGTACACATATTTATGAGATTTGTTTTTAAACAAAGAACGACTTGGACAGTGCGGCGATAATGCCTCGGAAAATTGCAAAAAAAAAATCAATGTTGCATCAGATTACTTATCAGTTAACTGAAAAAAATAGAATAGTTTGACTGTTTTATTGTTTGTTTGAATATGTTAAAATGAAATGTGTGTAAACGCGATTAAAACACTTGTGATACTAGTGATAATCTTGCTATTTCAGACCCGTTGTACAACTATGTTCTTCACTACCATCAGTGACAGGAATAGGGAAACTGGCGCTACTTACCAACCTGTCCTGTAGTGAGCACAGTGATGGTTGTCATCTTCCTAGAGGCTATTATTTGGGAATTGGATTTGAAGATAACAACGACGTTTCAGTTTCCAACTTTCAGCATCAAAAATAAAGTTAAAAATTTCAACCTGATGAGTTGGTTTCTACATCAACGGGTCTCTATACCTACTCACAGTTAATTCTCCAGTACACAGTGCACATCCCTATTGCAAGACAAAATGTGACACGGAACGGGTCTAATTTGGTACAAGTTTCCTATACAAGAAGCCGAAAAACGAGGATCCCTAAACAGAGACCTAATGAGGGTCATGGACGATCTCGATATTTATTTCAAAATAAAATGACAATTAGATCTGTAAACTTATATTAAGTGTAATACATGTATATATTTTAGTATATGTATATCAAGAAAACATACAATTAAAATTAATGCTCAATATGCATATTTTGAACGATTGTATTATAAATAATGATGTGCAAAAGCCTAGAACAAAACAGCTATAATTCCTTGGAATAATTATTGCAACGTATAAATGATTATTAAACAATAGGGTCATAACTTCCTATAACTGTTTGAACAAGTTCGCATGGGTTTGAAAGAAACCAAAAGAGGAGACTTCGTTTTGTGCATAAATAGTATTTTGGCAATAAAATTGTAAAAATGTTGCATGTTAATATAAGAGATGCATAAATCTATATGCCCATCTTGGGGAATGGAACTCAATTATTTGAATACAGTTTAAAATAGTAATACCATATCCATTTCTTTCAATGGTAGATCTACAAAGACGGAAAACCCAGCCATTACATTTAAAAGAAGAGCTGAAACAACTGGTGGATACTTTGACACATCTCAAGTCTAGAATGCAGACAAAGGAGCAGTTGCAGCTTTCCAATGCTATATATGGAGGGCATATATACTTTGGAACATGTACTTTAATAATTATTTTCAATATATATCATCAAAAATACACGAATGTATCATTGTAGGTGTACATTATAGGTCTGCCTGCCTTTGAGTTTTTGGATTCAAGCTGCTAACTTGTGGTCTGGAGAAACAAGTTCGTAATTTATGATGTTGGATCCTGAGGAATTAATCTAGGACATAAAAATTGCCTCCGCTGGTCCATGGAAGATTAAATTGCATTTCCATTGACAACATTTCTGTAAGTTTTGCAGCTACTTTCTGTTGAAAATGGAGATCATTGTCAGTGTGGAATTGTTTAGATCTGTTTCAGTCTTAACTGTACAGCTTGTGATATTTATATTGGACCATTTGGAGTGTATATATTATTCGTGACGTATCCGGCGGGATAGATTGGCATCAGTCTATTTGCTATTGTTATGTAGATTAAGCTTGGTCTCTCATTGGTTTATTATTTTGATGTATTCGAATAATTTGGAGGTTATGTGAATATGGTTAACGACGTCTTTTTGATTGTTGTTGTGTGTGTTCGTGTGTATAGATGCTAGGAGTGAACATTTTCAAAACATTAGAGGCAGTTATATTTTACGGAAATAAGTGTAAATGTAGTATTGATTACGATAAAACAAGGACAACAGACAATACGCCAAGTGCAACCTGGAATTATGTCATTTCGAACGGACGTGATTCCACAAACTGGTGACACTTGCGATAGTATTACTATTTCAGATTGAGTGCGAAACTATTTCTTCACTATCATCAATGACAGTAATACAGGAGCTGAAACTACGGAACCAACCTATCATGTAGAGATCACGGTGGTTGCTGTTGTCTTCCTATGCTATCATTGGAAATTGGATTTTAAAAAGAAAAGGTTATTCGTTAAAAGGATTGAGATTATCCAAAATATTTTATTTTGTGCATTCTGTAAATGTTTTGTAGCAATAATGTGTGAAATAAAGATGTCTGTATCATAAATATCAAAAACAATGAAACTAGTAGTCTACGAGTCTTGTGAATGGAACTCAATTATTTGAATGCAATTTGTAAGGGGAATACCATATCCATCTATATGTAGATGAAACTTGTTTGTGTTACCCACGATC